>OX031018.1:25176013-25796013 GCA_943736025.1 Tenthredo mesomela
AAACAAAATACGTCGCGCAATTCTATGTGCGACTCCGAACATGTACAGCCCAAAAAATGTTCGTTTTGCGCGAAAATAGAGAAGATATCCATGAAAAACGTTCCTAAAACCGTTTTTCATGGATATCTTCTCTATTTTCGCGCAAAACGAACATTTTTTGGGCTGTACATGTTCGGAGTCGCACATAGAATTGCGCGACGTATTTTGTTTCATTGATTTCGGTGCCCAGGCAGAGATATTCCGTTTAATATCACATTTTTTCACGATGTTTTCAGGACTGGTGGAATTGCCTAGGAAAGCACCTTAAACATATAGCTGGATGAAATTCGAAAATTTCAAATCAATTCACTATAATTGAAATTAATTTCTTTCAATTCGAAATAATTTTGTTTAATTCGAATTAATGCATTAATTTCAAGTTAATTCCTAATAATTCACGTTAGTTAAAGTTAATTCGCGATAATTCACAGAATTTTATCTTAGTACGAATTATATTGGGCTTAAATTTTTGGGTGATAAAAAAAAAAGTGACTCGGACACTAATCCAGGTTAATTCAGATTAATTCTACATAATTTTTGTTAATTTCGCCTAATCCGAATTAATTAATTAATTAATTAATTGTTTTATATTACAATATAGAAAAAATAAAATGATAGAAATATTCGAAATTATATTGATTGAAAAATATTTTTACTCTGCATAAATGCACTAGACAAATACGTGTGAGTATACTTATAGAGTAAAGATAATCAAATCTCCACAAAAATGATATTTCAAAACAAAATACTATGTAATTAGAATTTTTTAACGTCAACATTCTTGTATGATCGAGAAACATATCATTCCAATAAGTATTTCGAAAGAACTTGAACTAATTGTACAATACATTCTGAAAAATTCTCCGAGTGACACAGAAATTCCCTGAGATTTTCGGGATTTTTCCCTGAGAATTCAAGGATTTCCAGGTAGTAGACACCCTGTTATACACACGCAACCAGTATACATATAAAAAAAAAAAACTTTGCTGCAAAATTCTACTCGAATTTCTGTTTGCATTAAAAAATTTCTTGTGTACATTTGTATATTTATTGCTTTAAATTAGGGAATTAATGATGTATAGAAAATTCAATGCATGCGACTTGCCGAAGATGATTTCTTTCTCAATTCTCCCACGCAGCATCGATCCATCAGATAACGCCGATAGGCTCGATAATGCCGACACTGTCCACCGCTGCATGCTGGTAATTCAAGCAGTATTTTCATAGCCTGTGATTAGAAGATAGATCAAATATTAGGCATGAAGTTAATTAGATAAAAAATGAGTATACACAGTAAAAAAAATTGCAAAATGGCCATGTTTTGAATCAAAGTCCAAAACTACGCTTAACTTGTTGCGCTAATTGTTCAGATATAATTTTGTGTCTTATACTATAGTTTCAAAAAAACATCTTGAAATATGCCTCGAAAATAGTATTTATTTCAATTGTACAATTCAATGTCTAAATTTAGATGTAAAAATTAATCTTGTTAATCAATTCAAACTTCCATTCAACACACTGATAGAAGGATTTCTTAAATAAGTTCTCTTTAGTTGTATCACAGTTATGAACCGAAAAACGAAACGAAATACATAAATTCGAAAAAAATACTGGTAACTAATAATTTCAGGCACTCTACGAACTATACGAACTACAAAGAATCTAGGTTTGAATATAAAATTCATACAATAGTTGTTATAAGTTACAATGTAGTCTTATTTACGGATTCGACATTGTGACCGAACGCGCAGCAACGACTGAACATATATAAAACAAGAGAAAGAAAAGCCACAAACAATTAGACTATGTATTTCCAAGGTGATGGATCACAAAGCGGTCTACGTTAATATACTTGAACCGATCACGAAGGCGAATAGAAAATAATTGATGTGTTTCACTGAAAAGAATGTTCAAAAGTCAATCAATTAATTAATTAATTAATTGTACGCGATGGGGGGGAATAAATGATAACTCATCAGTACCAATGTAAGGAGTTGCGCGAAGCGAATTCTACTAAAAATAAATCATGCACCAGAATTTTATGTTTATAAAATAAAAACGCAACAATTAGCTTTATTCCAAGTCGCAAGCGTCTATACGCATTTATAGTCGGCCACGATGCACGCGGGGAAGATCCACGAAATTTAGCTTACGAGAACGATATGATACATTATACCGATTATACGGTAATAACGATATAATTTATATGAAAAAATAAGCAGCCTCGTGGCTTTGAATTCTAGGTTAAATAATTCAGGTCTTACCTTGACTGCGATTAGGCTACTGCGAAGATCACGTTTCATTTCACTCACATTTTAAAGAAAACTTTATTCAGCCGCACAGCGTAACAGGAAAATAGAAACGGCGAAAGATATGTAATAGTGTTTCGTAAGGATGACAAGGAAATCGGTAATGAGTGGTAAAACTATATTTGGGAAAGGATTGAACGATATAAAGTGGATTACTGTACGAGAGTACTGAAGATCTCGCAGGCACGTGCAACCAGCTCGGATGCTTAGAAGCAATTGAAGACCGGCAGCGACGGTGCGACTTGGTCGACCGTTGTCGTAAGTGAGTTTACGCTGGTGGCGCTGTCGGGTGAACTATGGAATTAGAAAGAGTAGAATGATAAAATGATCCACGGGTTGCGTGTAATAAGGCGCATCATTTACGCCTTCATGTGTTTGACGATATTTTAGCAATCGGTTGGTCTATCACATGTCTATCAATACTATTAAAGTATAAAATGACACAAAAGTAGTTTGAAACCACATTTTATTTCAGAATAATCTGGATCCATCACGTCGAGGACCACACCAGGTATTTCTAGCTCAGAACGCCCTACGCGATCGCTAGAAATATCTCTGCAATACGAGGGGCAGCGCTATGAAACTTCGATACGAATATTAAGAGCTGTGCTGATCTTGATATTTAATTAATAATTATTATTGCAAGTTATAATCAACATTAGTCTGATTTTCAACCTACTTTGGTGCCTTTTAACACACCTAGGTATAATATAATTCTATCATTTTGTGTGATGCATTATAAATGAATATTTATTTTAAGAATAACTAAATATACTGACGATAAGCGAAATTTTCCTCAAGTTCCAAATACAAGAAACCTCATGTTCTAGAAAGACTGTAATTAGGCATATGAAGGATTAATGATCTTGTTTTATAGTTCTTGCAAAACGAGAATCCTTCCGTTTTTTCATCAACGAACGACTGCCAAAACGAAAGCCGTGCCTTTATTCCTAAACGAACGCCTCGTGCCTTGATTATCAAACCACGTCCAGTGTGATTTTCGGCGGAGTTATGAATTTTTGGAAAAAATCTTGTTCGAATTTGTTTATGCAAATAACTCAACGAATTTCCCACCAATTGAAAAATCTTTTGGCAAAAAAATTTAACTCCACGAGGACAATCGATATGCAGAATTCAAAAAATATCCGAGAGCTGACTGATCCGGTTGATGTGGAATGGCTCATAAATGATTCAAGCAAAAATGTTGAGTGCGTATGCCTCGCGGTATAATGTGTAAACATATTTGCATCATGTTTCCATATAATTTTATATTGAGTATTTTTGTTGTTTCACTTTTTTCATTTTTTTTTTTTTTCACTTTTTTCATATATAGCGCCATTCTCACCGAAATTAACTGTTTGAAGTCTTTCTTTCTCATCTCTGGACCTCGATCAAAGTATCCAAAAGTATCTGGACCCCAGTAAAAATTATCGTGGGTCGTTAATATTTATCGTGGTGCAACAATAACGTTTCATTACGGGTGTTATTCAACACGTTTAGAAAAATATATCGCAAATAGTTGATATAAATGCACTTCTGTGAATGTAATTAATTGATATCGGGCATCTCAGCTATTTTAAGGCCCATCTCTAGTCGCCCACCTCCTTTTGGTCGAAATGTGTCACATTTCGATTATTATCCGAGCCCAGGCGTGAAAAACGCAAAAAAGGCCAACTTAGCGCAAATTCTATTTCAATTCTGAACACATACGTTCAAAAAAATGTTCGTTTCGTGCGAAAATAGAGTCTACAGATGGTTTTTACATTGTTCGCCGAGGAAATCGAATTCGAATAATTTTTTCACAATGTAAAAACCATCTGTAGACTCTATTTTCGCACGAAACGAACATTTTTTTGGACGTATGTGTTCGGAATTGAAATAGAATTTGCGCTAAGGTGGCTTTTTTTGCGTTTTCGACGCCTGGGCTCGGATAATAATCGAAATGTGACACATTTCGACCAAACGGAAGTGGGCGACTAGGGATGGGAATTTACCTAACAATAAACTGACGCCATCTATATACAAAGTTGTATCAATTTTTCATTTCGATTTAAGATTATTCGCTGATTGAATTTTTCCTGATTTTCTATTTTCGCAAGTTATACCTGAAATAATTGACTCAAATCGTCGAACTTTGACTTTGGTAAATATTTATACCTGCGCACCTCGGTATACTGATTGCGATATTTTCTTCGATACATTACGAAACTTTACTGATTGTTTAAGTAATGATCGGCAAATACATTCTGATATTTGTCGAGCTTGTTCAAACACACGATATTGAATAATAAAACCGTGCTAAAGTGTACCAGGAGAGTTTATCCGTTCAAATACATCGACACAGTCGATGGATTCCGGTTATATAAATTCAGACAGATCTAAATCGAAGAGTAATTCTTTACATAAGAATCAAAATTGTTGATAAAAATGAAAATTTTCGGTATTATCGTAGCTCTACAAATCATCGGAGTTTATTCAGTCTCGAAGAAAATATCCGTACAGGGTGACAATCGAGCTTTGAAAATTGCCGCAGTTAGTATAGATATTCGTTCGCTTTCCAGATAAGTGAATATATAAATAAATAGTAAAAAACTAGTTTCCATTCGTATATAATTAGCTCATGGCGTTGCCTCTCCTTTCGTCGAATCTATATTGCAATATTTATTGATTATTGTTGAATTTTATGCACGTGAAGAACTTTACGCACAAAGTATATTTTTTCAGGTTGATATCGTAGACAAATGTTTCGGATCATCTGAGGGTTGGTCAGAGCTTTTAATAATAGCTGAATATAATGCTAGCGATGAAATTATCGGAGAAATCTATCACAAGTCAAAGACTTCGAACTTAATTGTGTCTCTGGATAGAATCGTGAAAAAAGAATTAAAGCCGCCTGAAAAGTACAGAAATTATTTCAATACTCAGATCGAATGGCAGAAATTGAATTCGAAAACGACTGGTGTTATCATGACCGTTTATAGTCTGAAACAACTGGACTCCGTACTAAATTTTCTCAAAAACAATATCAATGAAATTTGGAGACCAGAATCGTACTTCTTCATCGTCGTAGGTAAATCAAATTTATTTCATTCCATAGTATGAAAATAGTAGATTGCGCAACTAGTGCGCAAAATAGGTGAATCCCGCACGAGTCGGGTTTGTCGCCTGAGCGCAGCGAGGGCGACAAAAAAGACGAGTGCGGGAGACACCTATGCGCACTAGTTGCGCATACTATTTTTCCTAACAAGCTGCGCAAAATTCGACAACATCGGTAACTCGTATGTATTATTAAAGGATTAAGAATAAATTAAAAATGCATGATTGAATAAAAAAAATTTGTGCGAAGTTTGATCACAAGAGCAATGAAAAACAAACAAATACAAGGTCGCTAAGCAACTTAAACGGTTATTATCAACAATCGACAATTGAACTCGAGCAAAACTCGACTCTGTGATAACTCTAACTAGCAAATGGAATCACGGCCGTAGCCTACACGACTGGATGGCGTTACCAGTTCAACAATGCGGGAAAGAGGCACTTTGCGCACGCAAACCCGTGCGCAAAGTAGAATTTTGCGCACGCTGTTAGGAAAAAGAGATTATTCTCATGCTCTGCTCTAGCCCCTCTTGCGATTTGAATACGAAATGAAATTACGCCTCCAAAAATCGGTGCAATCTTTTCCTCAGAAAGAAAATGTGACACAGCAGAATACAACAATATGTTCAAAGTCATTTGAGACTACTGGATTCTCAACGCGGTTATACTATGCTCGACAATTGATGATACCGAAAATCGTAATCAGAGTGAAATTGTGTTATATACTTTCAATCCTTACTCGGCTGATCATTCACGACAGTGGGAAACAATTGTCGAAGAAATTGTCGAAGTAACCATAGATGGTGAAAAGTTTAATCATTCCTGGTACGTTTTCAAGAAAATATTCAACGGATTCCGATCCTTCGATAACAATGCCGATATATTTTTCGACAAGACATCCAACCTAGACGGATACGTGATACCGATCGGCACCGGTTATTATGAACTTTTATTGAACCAGTCCGAAAGTTATTGGGCAAAAGTGTTTGCGGCAGATAGTCGCACGCTAAAATCTATTTCAGCTAAATTACGATTCGAAGTAGCTGAGGTATTTATAAATATAGGACTCGTAACCCTTACAGATTTTTTTTTTTAACCATACGGTAGATCAATTTCATTTGTAAAAAAAAAACCCTACGTCGTATTTTTGAGGTCGTCAACCACGACCTGGATGAGGTTGGACTAATGCATGAAAATGGCTCCTACTCCGGTGTGCTAAGCGATATTCATACAGGACGATCACACCTCGTACCTACCATGCGTGGAATGAGGTCTTGGAATTACTTATCGTCACAGGGCGATCAGCCTATGTTTCATATCGCGAATTATCGGAATTCGCCCGCAATGGACAAACCTTGCCGATGCCAAACACATCTGGATCTGTATTGGAGTTGGAATTTTAATTTTCACGATCTTTTCCTACCTGCAAAATAAGTCCCACGGTATTACATCGTCATTTCTCGAAGCTCTTTGAATGATTATTGAAACTTCGATAATTCATATCCCAACAGTGTTCAAGAACAGAATTATTCTCGGATCTATATTACTCGTGGTTCTTGAAATCGACGGAATGATTAGAGGTAGATGTATATGCAATATCTATTTTTTTCTCTTCAGCGAGGCTGTCGTTTTACTTCATACAATTACAGTAATCGGTACACAAATTGACATCGACAATTAATTACATAATCCAGTCGTTTTCTTAATTACAGGTCGTTTTATATCGATCCTAACTGTTGCTAGACCATATCCAAACCTTGATACTCTAGAACAGCTCCGAGAGGAAAAGGTGGATCTGTATGGCCCTCCTTCATTGAAAGACATGATTATAAATAACCAGTCAGAATCGCGATACAATGATAATGTTACGTTCGACAAATGCTTCGATATTATATATAGTGCAGAATCTCAGCGAGCCTGCTTCATAGATTGTGCATCCCTAACATATATGGAATGGGATTCGTCAATTATCCACAAAAGTACGAAACCTGTTCGTGAAAATTACGCAGTGTAAGATTTTATTTATTAATCCATCGATTCGAACAGGCTCGAAATTATTTGAGTATAGAACAAATAATATAATATAGCAAGATTCACAAAAAAACCGCAGAGATTTGTTATTTATATTTTATCAAACGTTCTTCAGGTTTTTAACCACGATGCATTGGCCCATGAAAAAATCGTTACAGTTTCGAAGTACAGAAGCTGATGGAGACAGGTATATATTATAAATGGCAGTTGGAATTAATTCATGGAAACTGAAGAGACTATCGGAGTCGGCGAGCGTCAGATCCATAAAACTGAACGATTTGCTACCCGCCTTTGTGCTGCTATTCGTGGGGTTGTCAATCGCTCTGATAGTTTTTGCATGTGAAATAAAAAGGTGCAAAAATGATTTGCAGTGTTAAATTTTAAGCATACTGATAAATTGAATTCGATAATTCATACGTCATCAGTCATCATCAAACGCACAGAATCATTCTGAGATTCATATTTATTGTGGTCCTCATATAGCAAAACGTGGATATATAAACGATATCATCGATCAGTTTTTGGATTTCTGATTAAAATCACGCTTAACTAATACTCTCACGCGTACATAGTGCTTCGAAAGTCTAGAACGCTTAAAGCACCGACAATTCGCTCATTGTGTGAATTTTGAATAAAGTATAGAATCTCGGGTATAAAAATTAGGTAGACGAAATTATTCGTCTGATACAGTAATACCAGATCTTTACGAAGGCTGGTACGTTTCTTCGTTATGAAATCATTAAAAAGTAAGTCCTATTGCTTCGATCTAGAGGCTCACAATTATTCATTCTTACAACTTTTCGGTCCTCGAGTTCAGATATCTCAATTATCGAGAGATTCTCATATTGCGGTGTGAACAAATTTAAATAAACCTATGAGGTAACTGGTGCGCCTTATGTATTATACGCAACCTGCGAATCATGTGGCGCAACCCGCGAATCTTCGTAGTGTCAACGAGTGAGCGTGTGTATACTAGAATTAGTGCGAAAAAATGCGTGATAATTTTTATCTCACGACGTCGTTTAGCGTTCGAAGAGATTTAGGGTTTGGAAAGGTTGATATCGTCGATAGCACGTTGAATATAAGTAAGTTCAAAATATTCCTATCAATATTTTACCGTGGGAATAAATAATTTGGACAGATTTCACATTTCGCGTATTTTAATCAACGAATTATCAACAAAAAGTATCTGGTGTAAAGTGATGACAGCTTAGGTAAGTCACAAGCACCTGTAGCTAGCTGAATATACAGGGTGATCACTAGATTGGATCGACAAAGGAGCTGTGTGGTACGCGGATTTGAAAAAGTGATTCATTTGAGATGCATAATGGATCAGCAGCAATTCATTTCAATAACATGAGTTAATTGATGCAACGCAGCTTGTGGTCGCTAGAACTGATCAATCAATAATTATAATAAACTCCGATTCTGAAACGGGGGAATATTGTTGCGATTGAAACACACTCTCTTAAAATGAATCAGTGGAATTTCACTGATTCAACCAGTGAGTCTGGGTTCACTGATTTAACCAGTGAACCTCGATCAGCTGTGCGCGCGCATGCGCGTAAGTATAATTATATTGGTTATGTTCTGAGTGGTTCTGACAGTGATCGCGGCCATACTTCACATGTACTGGTTCAATCAGTGGAATTCACTGGTTGAATCAGTGAATTATCCCCACTTCTATGTTTACTGGTTAAATCAGTGAGATTTCACTGGGCAATCAGTGAGATCCGCTGGTAAATCAGTGAAATTCCATTGATTCCTTTTAAGAGAGTGCACACTGCCGCATCTAGAGATCTGTACTGTCTGAGTATCCGAGATAAATGCGTTTCGGCATTGATTGTTTTATCGACATACATTTATACATAGTTATCCAAGATCTTTGGCTGATACGATATGAAGCCTATTATTGTTTCGGTTGACTACTAATCCATCACTAGCCAGATAGTATTGGTGGGCATCCATTTCCGACCAATTGGCACGTAGGATCTATGCATCTCAAGTATCTGCGACGCTCGTCCAGATCTCCGTCGACCGATAATGCTGTCAAAGTATGGAAGAAAAGAATAATATAAATAAATAAAAGAAAATGAACAATTCCCTATTTTCTATAAATTATAATCAAAAGCCTCCGATTGTCACTTACTTCGCTGATCGAAATACGCGAAACGTAAAATAATATCTTGAAAAAGTTTCGGATACTATTTTCTGTATGAAACGAATCGGCAAGATTCTTATTGAAAATTCATAATTATTTATGGTTATGGTAAAATGGTAATCGGAATATTTAAAACTCACGTCTCCTCGAACGCGTAACGACGCAGCGTACCACTTGTCAAGCATTTTCTCGCACGTTGGTTTATTCGTCGCGTAAGATTCTTCAGGAACATGTCGCTACGTCACAGACCTATTTACTCGTCGGCGACTCGAAGGCCACAGATAATATATTAAAATAGATGCTTCACTCCTATGTTGAGGGAGGGAGGTCTATTTGGCCGAACAGCGTCACCTAGGGAGCCCTCCTATAACTAAAATTCCCCGCAGTCCCCGCAGTCCCCGCAGTCCGCTCCCCCATCGATGACTACGGCGGCAATTTATATAATAGAAATGAATTGACGAATGTTTTTCCAGACTCGATATGAAACTAAAATTGTTAATGAAGCAAAAATTAGTCATACGTTTCATTTTAATATTGAATCTAGAAAAATGTAGTTCGCCAACCCATTCCACTCCTGAATATAGTGCTATCATGATATATCTGAGGCAAAGAACATTACTCAAGTGAACAGTTTTCTGCTTAAAACAACATTCATCATCACAGGAAATTCTATGAACATGTTGGATCATTTTTTATTAATTTGCAGAGATTATGAACAGTATCCAAAAAAAAAAAAAAAACGGTGAATAGAGTGTTGCGCTAGTTTTTCAATCAGATTTATTGGAGGAATGGTTTAGGAATGGTGAGTCAAATTATTTGAAAAGGTTTAATAAAAATGCTTGTAAAAATGTGATTAATTATTCTCAGCTAGGTAAGGCGTTTCTGTTTCCGCTTACTTCGGGCGCAAGAAGCCTGATATTTTTTCTTAGCCTCGGAGATAATTGCATTCTCAGCCCGTTGTCTGGTATCTCGGCCAGTCAATATTCTATTGATTAGAATGGTCCAATGGAATATATGTACTCTGACAATTAAGTAACGAAATTTCTTCGCAACGATATTTCTATGGTCATTGCATGCTAACCATTCAAAGTCCATATCTTTAGCAAGTTTTTGCCTCAACCTCGCACCTAACTTTGTTTTGAAACATTCCCGAGGAAGAGTTCGTCGGAGAATATTGTCGGCGCGAACGAAACCTCTCTCGAAAAAATCTAGATTCGCATACGCGAGTGATTGCTTGTTTTTGTTGAATTCTCTCAGTCGAATAGCCTCATACTCAATTGTATTATTATTATTATTGCCAACCAGTAAACTATTCTTGCACGATGCGCAGTTCTCAATTTCCTTGACACACCTCAACAGCTTTCTAGCCAACCATCCTGCACTGTACATTCTAGTTGCATTGGCCAAAACAGTGACTGGCTCATATCTTTGAGGAATCACGGGCAAATCTGGATGCTGCACGTCGAGATCTAGTTGTTTTTCAGAATCGCAGGCTGCATTTTCGAACAGCGTTTCGACCGATGTGAGAACGAAGTCTCCGTCATCCTTTTCGCAATTTGCTCCAATTGAATGCTGCGATGAAAGATTGGTGACAAGCAAACTCTTGAATAAACCATCAAATTGCCAGCAAGTTGGAGAGTTGTACCGCTGCCCGTGACTACGAATCGTTCCGAAGAAATTCTCCAGCGGGTCCTGGTTTATCATTCGCGGTTTTAGGTATTTGAAACCAATCGTTTTCATTCGCGTCCACAATTTTTGCAGTCCATCTATAGTTACTACCCAGTTGCGCAATGATGGAACAGAAGCAGGTTTTTTCGTTTTAACATCAATGAACTGCATTTTACTTAGAACTTTTCGAGCTTCGTTCCAGAAATCAACATGCCGGCTTTTGTCATTAAGGACCACACGGTACGGCGTCTCCGGTTTCAACGAGTTACCATTTGTAGAATCAAATAACTTGTTAAAAAAATCGCAGATGTACGCAGTATGGATAGCATCAGGTGGCATATGTAACTGGCCATTTGGTGTCTGTAGAAATGCTGTATGGAAATTTTCAGAAAAATTTCAAATTATTTGATTCCTGATTATAAAGTAGCTTTGTTCAAATTTACTCGAAATTTACCATCAAACTTGCAGCACAGTTCAATGAATACTGACATGCTTCGACTCAGTACTTGAGCAGCAATCTTCACTTTCATTTTTCTGAGCTTATCAAGTTTGATGTGTTCATCTGTAAGCTTCGGCATCGCCCTGTTCATTGTGCAGGAATAAACGTCCATGTCGTATGCCAACTGAATGTGCTCCCATTTGGCATATTTCCGATCCGATTCAGGCTTTCCACGTTCAGCAGCAATTTCCAGGTTCTTGGTGAGCAAATTGTTACGAATTCCCTTCAACAAATGCGGTGGATCATATATTGGAACAAATTTGCAGCCTCCGATCTCGATTTCTCTATCTGAAAGGATTACATAATCATAAAAACATCAATTTATGGATTTAATGATACGTTCGATACGTGTGTAATCGTTTACTCTCTGATGTTCTTGATCTCATGCAGTGCTCGGTTTTTAATTTATTTATTGCTGCAACGTTTGATGAACCTTGATCGCAGACGGTCGCTATGATATTTAAGCCAGTCTTCGTAACAGCCAAGACATTGTTTTTTATTAGCTTCATTAATTGCGGACCTTTGGTCTGGCTTTCACAATAGTAATATGACAACGTGATTTTCCACCCTCTGGCGATACCTCGCAGCATGAAAACTAACACATGGTCAGCAAAATGATGAGTTCTTCTGTCGGCGTAGTCTTCAAATCCTATGATCTTATCCTTCGTCTGATCAAATTGAATATGTGGCCTCAAGTACATTTCATCCCACATTAATACACAAAATTTGTCTTTGTCGTTCTTCATTTTCCGTGCAGTATCCTCTAAGTGTTGAATAACCGTACGATTTAGCCCAGTATCCGAGGGTATTCTTCTCAGTAGCCGCTGCAAAGTTGCAGCAGACGGGAGTACAAAGATGTGCGCCATATACCGATAACATCGGGGAGAGCGTTTGAGGAGGGATAATGCCAATACTTTTTCTTCTATGGTAAATCGTCGACCCCTTGCCTTGTACTTAGTATTGCGTAGTTGCATTTCTAAGAAAGTTCTTTGAGCTCGCGACAAGCTAGCAATTCCATCGAGACAATCGTTTCTACAAAGCTTTTCAGCATCTTTCAGCCGCGTTTCATACCTATGTATCAAATGTTACACCTTAGTACGTACGCCATAATGGTGTATAGATGGATAGGATGGGAATAAATAAATAAATGGTAATTGATTGAGCAGATGAAAAATGTATACATGTCTTTCATTCTATACGTGTATGAATGTAATACGTAAATAAGTATAGTAAGTATATATAAAACAGAGTATGCTCGAATGTCGTGCCTTTTTAATTTTCTGCTGCTTCTGTATTGCGCTTTTTTCAAGTCCTTAGCGATCAAGTACAATCGTTTCGCTTTTGGAGATAAGTTCGCCATTCGAGTGTCATCTCCTAATAATGTACGGCGGCGTTTCTGCGGTGGCACTTGTAAAGTTTTATCTGGAATTTCTTTTTCGATGTCTTGCGGTTGTACAATAATATTTGGTGATTCTCTCTCACTGTCGTGTACTTGCAGTACAGTGCCAGCGAGTTTTGTAGATGCTGTCGGCACTTGTATGTCCATTGGTCTAATGTTGTTAATTCCATCACATGTCGTGATAGTATTTGATAGAGGAGGTATCATATTATGTAATGGCACGATGTTTTCCTGCACCTCTTGAGTCGTTGTTAATTCGTGGTACTTTACCGATGGAGACACGGTACTTGGTAATATATTTTTTTCTAATATGACTTCTCTCGCCGGGATCGCATCTGGAGCATTGATAGATCTCTTTACGGTATCGGCTTCAATTATATATGGACCATTAGGGAGGTAAAGTCTTGGAATCGCATCATGTTTTAGCCGTGGCAGGCTGTAAGTTTTCACCCAAGCATTTGACTCGAAATGCCGATGACAAACGCAGTACCGACATCTTCGGATTTCGTCGTAATTGAGGTGACTAAGCTCTGGATTCCGTACGGCTTGTATCCACTGACTGCCCCGGAAAATGTCTTTCGGAAAAACATGGCTCTTCGCTGAACGTTTTGATATGCATGCAGGAACAATACATCGTTGTTTGTCCATACTTTTGTCGTCAATTGAAGGGTTCTAAATGTGTACATCGTTTTGAACTACTATATGAATAAAAATACAATATCTTCCAAAACCAAAAACCGAAGAACCAAAAGAGATTACGCGGCAACGGGTTGGAATTATCGACAGCATACGTAGTGCAGACTAAATTCATACATACCTGTGTATTTACACACTGAATCCTGAAAGATTACGTGCTAAACGCTTAATTTTTGACACAATATCATCTGGGACATTTTTTAAGGTTTGATTCACAGATAATATGTTTGATTATCGCGCGTATACATGAACATAGCAGTGCATAGTAGTGTGTGTGTGTATTTACGAGTGTCATAAGTCTGTGTGAGTGACAGCGCGCTAGCGCCATCTAGGGAGCCCTCAAAGAAATAAGCTCAACGAGTTTCACCAAGCCATATACGAGTGGATGTACTGTGTCGAAGGCCACTGAAACCGGTTAGACCGGTTTGCTTCTGCACCCCATCCTCGACGGCCTTCAACGGCCTTGAGCGGCGAGAGGGGCAGGGACGCCGTTGCGTAGGTCAGTTCACGCTGGTGGCGCCACCGGGTGACGCACTACGGAACTAAAATGGGAAGAATAATAAAAAATGATCAGCGGGTTGCATCTCGTAAGGCGCATTAACGCACACCGATTATTTTATAATAACAACATTACGTGGATAGAGAAGCCAAAATAACATTGCAATGAATGATCAATATTTCCAAAATCCTTGTAGGCTACGCTACGCGCTAAGGAAAGGCAGAGACAAATATATAGTATATAAACAACGACGTCTCTGCCAACGATGACGGTTTTAATATTTAAGTTTAACTTTTGGGGACAGATTATTTTTATATTGAACATTATTTGTTCGATTCAATTGAAATTGGTAAATATTTTTATATTAATTTTACGTTTTTATTTTTTAACTGCTTAAAATTTTTGATATTTTTCATAGTTGGTGAAAATCCTATTTTCAAATCAGCATATAGGAGAAGTCATATCGCATCAGCTGTGGTCGACATTCCATGTTTTTCGGTCAGTCAGTTCTCTATCACGTTGTTGAAAGCATCATCTTATATTTGATAATTCTCAAATTCACCAGTGAATTGAACAATCTGGCTTACGATATTATGGCTGTAGAATGTTCACTTATGTTGACGGACACCTAAGTAATAATTCGAGTTCATTCTGTCTCGAATAGAACTTTCAATTTGCAATATAATGTTCTGATGCATTCCATGAGGTTCTATGTAATAGTTCTTGGCATTATTTTATTATTGGACGACAGAGACTGCAGACCATAGGTTTTCTCACTTTTCCTCAGAGGAATCCTCTATGTGCTTCGCGGTATTCTTTACATTTACAATGTTTTTTGTGGGGTTCTTCACTATTTTTCATAAGTTTTAGTTCAAAATTTGAAATCGTGTTGCAAAATAAGCGGCAGAGTCAGATTTGAGTAGCAAGTCCTAATTTTGAGATTTTCATTTTCATTTCATAAATTGTAAAATTTCCCTTATTGAATGTATGGGTACAAAGTCGAAAGTATATGCAGTAACTACTATTCGAATTATGCTCCCGTCGGGAAAAAAAAAAATTATACTAATGAGAATAATAATAATAACCAACAACATGAAGGAGAAAGCTCAGTTTTTTTTTTCAACAGGCATGCGACCGCAGGCTGATTCGAATGATAAAACACCCACCACTACATAACCGGCAGTGGCTGAGTCTTTGAAAGTTTCGTGGATCATCTCCACCAAACACTGAATTTTCCCCCCAAATCTCGTTCTAATTGGTCAAGTCGTTCCTGCGCAATTCTGGATACGAAATTTTCGACGTACGCACTCGCACACACATACACTCGACCACGCATCTAGGAAGATGCTGGAAAACGATTGTGTGAGTAATGAAACGGATTCCTAAGTTGAAGAGAATTTTTTTTCAGTCGGACGTTTTGTACGATGACGAATCTGATAAGCACTCCGCTATGAGATCGTGCCTCATCATGGTAATAACAATAGTAAAAATAATAATGACAACAATAATAATAATGATATTGATAAATTATTCAATCGAGATGTGAGAATGGAGAACCCGTGTCGTCATGATCCAGCACTTTCGTATATTGATTGGAGTCACTTTTTATGTTGCGTGATCGGATTGGGGGATCTACGTGTTGCAAAAAAGTATTCACGAATAACTTGAGCGGAGACGAAGACGAAGAAGAATAAGAATTTTGTCGTTTTCCATCAACCCTGGGGGTCAATATCTCAGCAACCACTTGGCCGATTATTCCTTGAAGAATTTTACAACTATATGTAGATCCTTCGGACTATAGGACTTATAGTCGGGTGAAGTTTAGCGAAAAATATGCCGTAGTTCAAGAGATATGACGTAATGATTATAAGTATATAAGAACTTGCCCCGGGTAAATGATTCTCAGCTGGTGCTCGCCGGCCGAAGGGTACTTGGCGTTGGCAGCGATTCGCTGCCGCGAACCTTGATAGGCAGGTACATTATAATCGCGGAATCCGAGTGGTGACGAGTATATTAATAATATATCTTATAATATTCATGAAATATAAGATTCAAGTTTAAACGTTCTTCTTACCTCGCAACGGTGGTAGTTTTCTGCAGATGTAAGTGGGTATATGTGAACCGTCAACATTGTGGTCATCTTTCTGATGAACAGATAAGCATGTAGATATGGTAATAAAAATGCTACATTTAGCGGGTAAAATTGTGAATTAATTTCTCAAGAAAAATTATAATATTAAAAAAAAAAAAAAATTATCATGCTGGGAACTGCTTGCGCATCGGAATTACCAAGTGAACTATTGTGAAATATCAGCTGTGGTCTTTTGTTTGACGCTACTCGTCCGAAAATAGATTGACACGGGATGTGGCAGTTGCTTATCTCGAGTCCTGTGCCATACGGAAAATGTTGCCTAGAATAAAATGTCACATTTTATCCTCTGTGTTCGTTAGTTGCTAAATGACAGTCGCTCATTCAGCCCGTTGTTACGTATTCTGTCATATCTTGGCAATCGCGGACGTCGTATGTACAGACGGTGTTCAATACTGAGTTGATGATCAGATATAGGTACGAAGAATACAAGCAAGTAGTAGCCGTATCGGGAATCCTACAAGAGAAAAGACCGGATAGACGGCAAGAGTATCTATCATGTAAACAATTATTTAACGAAAATAGTGTAATCGAATCGTGGACAATAGAAAATTGACGACAGGTGAAAATGGGTTTTTCTTGCACTCGTTTAACCGCGATTGTATTCTGCTTAACGTCGATAGTGGTGCAGAGTTCCGGTGATCTTATTGTGCTGCGGCATCCACCGGTTTATGGATGGTACGAAACGACGAGAGAGCTGACTTGTTATTCTGAAGACGATGGTTCTGCATTAGTTTGGAATTATGATAACAAGGCAGGCAGGAATCATAGCAGCGACGATTTTCCCGATTGTGAGTAGAAAATTTACGGCTGAGAAGTTAGATACTGAGTGAAACAGATTGGCATACAATAGGACGATACAATCGTACACACTCAGTTTATTAGCTTGCAAATTGAGTGTCTATTCGTACCGCAATAGTTCGATTAATTTTGAGCACAACTTTTAGATTTCGAGCCCAAGAAATCAAGGCCGAAGACCAAAACCGAGTGTGCAATTTGGAACTCGACGAACTGCGTGGCCAATTGGGAAAAGTCATTCCAGTGGGAGTTGGTCAACTCTGCCAAGAACTCTACGGGTCCCGTTCTCGACTATCGATGGGAAGGTAAACGAAGGTTCACACGCTTAGAGCAGTTGTATTCGCATAAAAGCAATTTTTCATGTGCTTCTGTCACTTCGAATAATACGTAGACCTCGTGTCGCAATACATAATTTGGGATTCGCAGAAGCTAGATATAACGTAGACTCGAGGTTAACCTAGGGATACAGTATCCTCGATCCTCAATTTATATCGAATAATTAGACTGAATACACGATTACTGGGGGCTTGCAGGCTTTGAGGAAATCGTCTTCGGGGAGACAGGAGGTGAGCTGAAACATCTGGAGTTGGGAGACATGGAAGCATATTCTGGAACCATAGTATTCTCTGTCCGGGCGTTGCAAGACTTTCACGTTTATCTATGCCACGAGAAGAACGTGAAAAAAGGTCGGTGCCTTTGGATCAGAATTGGGTGCTCACTCGGCAAACAATCTAAAATCTTGAGCTGCGACGGAAGACTATCTAACCCCGACGACTCGAGGGCGGACAGAGGCTGCAGAGATATAGTTGATGCCTGGGTTTGTATTGACGATATAATTAAACACGCGAAATTTCATTGACCCGGCGGCGACGTTTGTCAACTTTACTGAGCTCTGATATTCAAATTAGCCTATAATACGAATGCAAGATTCACCGAAAGACGGCTTCATCCGGCAATAGCTTGATAAACTATATAATCGGAAAGAGTACACAGGACAACGTGGTTGTCGTCATTAACTCCTACATTTACTAACAGCACGAAACTACGATCGTCGACGGATATAAATGGCGTACGTTCAAAATCGAATGGAAGAGTGAGAAACAGACAATCAAGCTTTTCAATGAAACTGAGGTTGATCCATTTTTACAAGGAACAGTGAAGCAGTGGCATTCTGTATCTCACATATATATCCGAAGTGAAACATCATCACGCGTTCGATTCCATTTTTGTAAGTATACCCCCCTTGACTACTAAATATATATAGGTATGTGTGCTATTATGTGTCACACATCTTCATCACAAGTTCGGACGCTTGGTTTCAGACGACTATCACCTGACTCAAAACAATAACAAAGAACTATCCACGACACAATTTATTCCGGAAAGCCAAAATTTCTGCGTCGAGCTGTTGGTCGGTCTGTGCCCTAATTGTCAACTGAAAGTTGAGTTGGTAAATGGACGTGGCGAGTATATGGCGGATAATATTATTTATGGAGATAAAAGCTCCGCAGACAACGTGCCGTTGTCCTGGAAACCGATTTATCTCAACGCAACTTTGAAAAGCCCCATGCCAAAGATGGTACGATTGAAAATCGAATCTATTTTGAATGACGATAAAGGCAACGGTCAGTGGGCGGTCGATAGCTTTCGTCCGTGCAAATCGCCTGGTAAGTGCTAGAGCGTTCGCCATAATAATAAAAGTAATCCAGTCGTTTTTATAACAAGCTTCAAATGAAATATAGCTACTTTATTTTCATCCAGGGAGCCTGAGAAAATCCACCATAACGGCTCATCAGGGGGAGGTACCATCTGTCTCGTGGCCGAAAGTCACGTGTCAAAAATTATCTTACACCAAAGGTGCTGTCGTTGATTCACTTTCCACAAGCACGATTGACGACGATACGAGCGGTGAGTAGACAGTTCGTCATCAAATGCATTCAATCGAGCTTCATTCCAGATCTATTTGGTAATTGCTGCGTGAACGAATGTTCCGAGGCATACCCAGAATAATTCGTCCGATTCCAGAACTCCTGATGCTTGTTCGCAATTTGGTAAAGCCCGATTCGAATACAAGCTTTGGCGCAGAATGGTCCATCTGTAATCCAAGCGGATGCGCTTGCGATCGCGGATATACCGGAAATGATTGTGAGACAGGTGAGTTTATTTTACTCCGAAGTAGAATTCTGAACCACGAATTTAATAACGCAATAATTACAGGATGCACTCGTGACTTCTACGGATACAATTGTAATGAGCAATGTGGACTCTGCTCTAGCGGATATTGCGACGGAGCAGATGGGCAATGCATCTCAGGGTGTAAAACCGACGGGGTTCTTCCACCATTCTGCAAAGGTATACTGGAATCCACTAATTGCAATGAACGTGCACAATGAGTAGTAATGAACTTGACGTTCCGTCGGGGTTACAATTCTGGAAAAATATGCACTGTACGTGGACCACTGATTCTCGGCTTGAACCATCTTCAAACAAAAAATCTTCTCAAAGTCAATTCTGAAGTAAACTTAATAAATTAGCAACGTGACGATACCTGCTTAATCGCGACAGCCAGCGAGTGTGATTGTAAGATAAGCTCACTTCTTGATTCTGAATGGAGTGATCGAGCCTACGTTGTCGCTTCCGAATAGATGAATGAAGGTTGCTTAAATTCGTTCGCATTTTGTTTATCATATCATCATCTCGTTTTCCCTGACCTTGATTTCAGTGCTCACTTTTCGCGGTACGCCTAACAGCAATTTTTTCTTCCACGCACACTCTGCGAAACGCAACTTTCCAAGAGTTGAGATTAGTACTTTTCGATACTAGTGCGAAAGTGTTGATTCTCGGACGAGTGTGAAGTTTTTCGCCCGAGCGAAGCGAGGGTGATAATCACACGAGTCGAGAATCATCTTTCGCACGTGTATCGAACTTCATTTTTCAACACAGCGCGCGTTAAGTTGAATTTTATGCACGCGAAGCGTGCGCAAAATAGAACTTTGCGCACGCCGTGTGGAAAAATTTTTTTCGTTATAGAAGTTGAACGACCGATCGTCGAGGACATCACTGATACTACGGCGAGAATACTTCAGAAAGTGAGGCCTGAATTACTTGGATACATCACGAACTTTCGATACCATATTGAGGTAACACGAGAATAAAAAAGAGGATCGACAAGCTAGCTAACTACAGTAATGAATATCTGTCGATACACACTCCTCAAATTTGACACAGATATCAGTGAATACAATTATCAAATAATTTATAAAGAAACACTTTTTCCATGGGAAATTCGTGACCTCCAAAATTTTCAGGGCGGGGATGGTGAAGATTCTTTCGTAACCTCATTATTACACGTGGAGTCAACTTACACGATAAATATTCAAAATCTATATCCAGGAACAAAGTATCGGGTACATACATTTGTATCCACGAAGTTTAATGGAAAAGACACAGAAGCAAGTAGCCAGGGAATCACGTTCGTAACTTCCTTGCGTAAGTTGAGTGACAAATGAGTACTACTTTGACTTGAGAATATTATTCGACTAAGAGCACCTACAATTTGCCTTGTCAGTTCGTCTTATGCTCAGCGTCTAAGCAAACTTCACTATGTTTACTCTTACTCTTAAAGACGGTGGTAAAATGATATTGTGGACCAGTACAGTTCGCACCCTCCAATCAGGTAGGAGAAGCATTGGCGACAAAGCAGGCCAATTATCTAATACGTCACTGGGCTTAAGCCCGGTGGAATATTTTGGGCTACCTTCGGTGCTCCAACGTATACCTATCGGATTCTTGTTTCAGCGCCCGGTGAACCGTTGAATTTAACAGCAACCCATGAGGGTCACGGCGACGTTATATTTACGTGGATGCATCCGTCGTTCAGTTCAACGAAAATCACTAGATTCGAAATCACCATTGACATCCTGCATTCGGTTCTTCTAGAAAAACTAAACACACGGTATCCGGTGATGGAGAAATATCCAATCACTAAAAATCAGAAGTACTACACTCATATGGTGAGGCTTCAGCCCTCGACAAATTACACAGTTTCCGTGGTGGCGGTAAATAGACGTAACCAGACAAGCGGGGCGATCAAAACAGAGCTTTCGGTCCCAACGAGCGTCGGATTCGCGAACGAAACGAAACCGCAAGGAACATTCGACGGAACGTCGATCAACGTTATTATTCCTAAAATCGTTAACACGACGTTGAACACCACAATTACAGTAATCGTGAAGGGTTCGTCAACATGCACGCCAATCCATGCGCAAGAATCGTCACCCGCAGCCAACCAGGAAAAATCTGTGATGGAGTGGGACGCTGTAGTGTACCAGGTGAGCTTGATTTATCATAAGATTTATCACATCGTTCGGAAATCTTTTCATCTGTTTTCCCCGTATCAGTATAAGCGTCTGCTTGATTTCAGGTTGGAAATGAAACACCTGGATCGATGAAGATCTACACAGAGCAGAACCACGGCGTCACGTCAATCTGTTCACTGGATCTTGAAGGAGCGTACACGATTGTTTTTAACGTCACAGATTGGTACTCCGGCATCTCGATTTTGACCACAACATCCCCAATCACTCAGAAATCGAGTCTAGCCTGGTTAGCAATTCTCGCTCCAGTTCTAGCTGTCTGCGTGCTAGTAGTATTCGTTTGGCACCGGTAAGCAAATATTCGAAGGGAAACGGAGTTCTCTCGTCAATTTGGATGATTTATCGTAAAGATATCCGATCGACCTGGCCTGCAAGTTGGATTTTTAACTGGAACGAGATTAATTTTTCAGAAATCGCAAAATAGTTTCAAAGCGACTGAGGGAACCCAGCTACGTGGAACCTATTCCAGCATCGTTAACAACGACAACTACCGTTCGTTATACTCTCCCTCCAACGGATCAGACCACCCGAGTACTAAAGCCGAGTATACCACGGCTACAAAGTTATTTAGAAATCATTCCACCGTCGTCAGCAACTACCCTTACAAACAGTTATATAGCTCTTGACACCCGAAACATTTCATCCCATCCTGAATCAGCGAAAAATCGATCGTCGAATCATCTGTACACGTTGCCGAACGAGCGAGATTCCTGCTCTGTGAGCATAAAGGACTTTGACGAGTACGCTAAGAATGCCGCTTCTAGTAAGCTACTGTATTCACAGTTCACGGTAAGAAATTTATACATTTGAGCAACGAAAATTAAAGATGTATGGATTCGTCTGTCTTTGATTATGCCATCTGCAGTCATTGAACAAACCGTATGAACTGTGATTAGAGCTACATCAATTGGCGATGCAATGGGCTTAGTAATATTTCAACGAGTCTTTGAAATTATTAAAGCACGCTGTGTTCTCGAAAGAGAATTTCGTTATACGTCGATTTATCCTCAGATTCTATCTAATGGCTTTATCAACTAATATTTTGTGATTTTCAGCGATTGCAGGTAGGTCTGACGAGTCCTTGCGAGTATGGAAGATTACCAGAAAACATGCCGAAGAATAGGAGTTTGAACCTCATAGCATGTACGTGACATGAGTAACTATTTTATAATATTCCTCGAAGAACGACTTTTTCTAGACAGACAGAAATAACTCCTGTGATTCTAGGATAGTTTTTCACGAGCACGATTAACACTAGCAAGCCATACTGCGGTCTGGTAAACCGACGGTGAATTTTTGCGCTAATCGCATGGAAAGAAAAAGACGTCCACATGAAATCCATATGATCATGAGATATCTCGTGGTTGCCTACGACATAACATGTGCTCATTGGGCTACTTCTTCTATCAATACAGTAGATAACTTATCAACATTTCGTGTGCCCGAGGGATTAAATGTGGCGAAGTAAGGTACTAAAAATAGGTATGGCTTGCTAGGGTGAGCGCCGCGTTTTCAGCTATTTGTAATACAAATTTTGTATAATCACCCATAACGACTTAGTACGAATTTTCAATGAAAATTAACTGAAACGTACTTTCAGTTGCAGAATACTGAATTACGCCTGCTTACCTACAGTTCACTTTACTCATGCTATACACTTTCTTTTATCCCTTAACGAACTATAGATGACAAAACCCGAGTTGTTCTCGGGAAGATTAGCGGCGATCTTCACTCTGACTATATCAATGCCAGTTATATCAAGGTAAGTGGATCAAACGTGTTGTCATCGGTATGACGAGTCACATTCGGTGTATTAAACGTATCCATGTTGCAGGGATATAGAGGAGAGAGGGCCTACATTGGAGCCCAGGGACCAATGCCGAACACGGTGAATGATTTCTGGAGGATGATCTGGGAGCAGAATGTCAGAGTGATTTGTATGCTGACTAATGTCACAGAGGGTACCGAGGTTAGCGACTATCCAAATGAACGATGCTAAATCGCAGAGAAACGTGAGTCAAGGGAGCAAAATAATACAAGACGCAAATGTTTCAGACTAAGTGCGAGAAGTACTGGCCAGACGTTGAAGCCAAGATAAATCACGGTGACTTTCTCATATCGAACATCGATGAACAGGTGTTTGCCGACTATACTTTCAGAACGTTTGAGCTGAATTTCAAACAGGAAACGCGAAAGGTACGGCGAAGGAGTTCGACAGTGAGAACGATTGCATTTCCGCTTGTGACTGACTTGTGTTTCTATCTTATTACAGGTTACGCACCTCCACTATACGGGATGGCCGAGTCTCGGGGTGCCAAAAAATCCCCAATCGCTCGTCGCGTACTTGAGAAGGCTCGAACAAACCCCAACCGGAAACGGCCCTATCTTGGTACACTGTAGTACCGGTGACGATCGGACCGGCACTGTGATATTATGCGACATTTGTCTACGCCGGGCTGTTGCGGAAAAGGTTCGTATTTTCGGGGACTACGTGAGTATTAAGGACGAGCTCTGATAATTCAAATTGGACTTTTCCAGGTGATCGATGTGATGGCCGTGGCTTTGCGAATGCGTGATAGTCGCGCGAACATGGTGGGCACCCTGCAGCAGTACGTACTCGCTCACATAATCATGACGGAAAGTTCGGTGTCCCGGCCTACGCAGATACCCTGCACCGACGTTTTGTCAAGTCGTATGAATGAACTAAGAATTCGATTACCTTCCGACCTGCAAAGGTGAGAAATGAATTCAATCCCTGTAGCTGTTGATTCGAATAATTATATTTCGCGTGTCTCAACCCAAAAGGGTGTAAGAGCCATTCTACGCCCTTTTGCCAAATTGCTTACAAACACACGTAAATTATACTACAATTTATTTCTGATATAGACTGAAAGACACAGCGTGGCAACAACAAGTGCTACGATCTTCGGCGCTGGCGGAACCACCGATTTCGGAGCACTTGACCGATGGTAAAATCTCCGAATTTGAAATCCATGAAAAATTGACTCGAATTTTCACCGATGAACGACTTAATGGAAGATATTTGTCACATATTTAGTTAGATATGTTTGCGGTTTCAGGCAGTCCTGAAAAAATCTATGACGATGTGTTTGAGGAAGAGCGGAATCAGATCAACGCGGTAAGCGTCGACGGGGTCAAAGTGAATAAGCAAAACTTAGCGTGTTGGTTGCCGTCACCGTTGACCCTTCCCGATTTCTGGGAATTCGTCGCTGGAAGAGACATGAAACTGATAATAATTTTACAATGCTCCGATCCGGGAAATCCTGTGAGTGTAACTAACAATCGTCCACGAATAAATGCTATAACTCAAGTTTCACCTGGTCTCGTTTACGATTCCTTCGTTGACATTAACATGATGTTCTTTTTCGCAGTCATGCTATGACATTATACCCGATGAATCGATCGTCCTCCCGACACTTCGCATAGAAATGAAGAACAGAACGAGCCTCGACAACGAAGAATATTTTACCACAGAAAAACTCCTGATCACAGACACTTCGGAGGTAATGATGATATGGCAAATGAGTTCAGCTACAAATAATACCAAATTTATGTATGTCTCAGGTTTGATATTCGTATGTTAGAGACTCATTCGATCTTGTTTATGGTTCAGGAAAACAAAAGATCACAGACCGTGACTGTGCTGACGTGCAGCGGATGGGGATGTGGCATGGTCCAGAAGCCACCGGACCCCCTAGCGTTGATTTCACTCTGGAGAGCCTCGGAAAGAATTTCACGAAAGGAAGGCCAGTCTTTGGTGCTTTGTCAGTGAGTAATTCCACCGACTGCTCGAAAGTTAAAGTGAAGTTTTTCGCTAATTTCCGACTATTTTAGCGACGGCATCACCGGCTGCGGCCTGTACCTAGCGTTGAGTTTTCTACTGGAGCGAATGACCGTCGAGGGGGAGTGTGATGTCATTGCGGCAGTCCGAGCAGTTCGCCGATCCAAACGGGAATACGTGCAGTCAATGGTGAGGCCAGTTAGTGGCACGCGATTCAATCTATCTCGAATGGTTTTCCTTTTTCATTTTAACCCAAATCAATGGATAGAAAACACGACACTTCAATGATGAGTCTTGCGTGCAGTGATCAGACGAGGTAACAATCATCTCGAACTCCTAACCCGAGCGCATTTAATCGTTTTCAGGAACAAATCGAGTACTTGTACGACGCAGCGGTAAATTACGTCGAGAGTTTCCAGGCGTACGCGAATTTTCGTTGATTCGTAATCGCGAGATGATGGCGACGTGGAAGGGAACTGGATCCCAACTTATTTTTATACCTACACAAATTTTACGTAAAATAGCAGATTATTGATTCTTTATTAATGTTAATTCTTATTACTTATAGTACACCCATATGCATAGTAAAATATATTCATCTAACACAAACAAAATATTCAATGTACTAACAGACGACTGTAACTAATAAATCTGATTTGAGTAAGCACTCAACTTGAACACTCGCAATACTGAAACACCTCCAAGAATCCTCGCAGTTGTTATACGCGGGTTGATAATAATGATAATAATGAGAATTGAAAATAAAAGCTGAACCTCACAGTTTCATATAATAAGATTTAAAAAATCTCGTCGTATTTCTAATAAGCTTGTCAAAAATATTGAGAAGAAAAAAATGATTATCATGAGAATAATAATAATCTGCTGGTTATTATTGTTCCCATATGATCATGATTCTTTCCTTTGTCGCATGAACTAAGAAGCTGAGTTTTTTTTCCAACCGGCACGACCGCAAGCTGATGCAAATGGTAAAACACTGACCACTTCGTAGCCTGCAATCGTAAAATCTTCAAAAGTTCCGTGGATCATCTTCACCGAATACTCCTCCTCCCCCCCAAAATTTCTTTCCAACCGGTCAAGTCGTTCTCCCACAATTCTGGATACAAAATTGTCGGCGTACACACACACACACACATGTTGGAAAACGCTAGAAAACGATTGTGTGAGTGATGAAACGTATTTCTAAATTGAAGATAATTTTTTTTTTCTTCGTTCGACGTTTTTCGCGATGACGAATCTGATAAGCACTCCGCTATAGTGCTCTAATCTTGCCCAAGGATAATAATAGTAACAATATTAAAAATAATAATCATAATTATAATTATAATGTTATTCCATTAATTAATCGACGTATGAGAATCAAGATACCAGAATCGAGAACCCGTGACGTGATCATCCACAGCACTCCGTATATTGATTGAGGTCAATATTTTCGTTGCGTGATCGGATTCGTTTAACAACCAATGGGGAACGAGATATCGACCAAGATAATCTCCCTTAAAAATCTCAAGTCGATCCGTGCATCGAATCAGTAGGTATAGGTGTTGCAAAAAAGTGTCCACGAACAACTTGAGAGGAGAAGAAGACCGAGGAGCAGATAAGAATCTTGACGTTTTTCATCAACCTTGGGGGCCAATATCCCAGCAACCACTTGACCGATTCTAGGAAAACTTTGAAACTAGTTCATGTCGACTGGGACTTGAAGTCCCATAAAGTTCATCGAACTGATATATCGCTATGTATAGTTCAGAAGATATCACGTAATGAGTAGAAGTATAAGAAGTTACCCTGGGTGAATGATTCTCAGCTGGCGCTCCGCCGGCCGATGAGTAGGTACTTTGCTGCGATTTGCTGCCGCGAATATCGATACATTATGATCGCGGCACTTGAGATAGATACGGGTATATTACTATTATATTTTATAATATTCATGGAATGTGAAATTCAAGTTTAAACTCTTTTTTTTTTTATCTCGCAACGGTTGTCGTTTCCTGCAGATCTAAGTAGGTATATCTGATGAACGGTCAAGATTGTGGTCAACTTCCTGTGGACAGATAGCAAGCAGATATGGTAGAAGATATTGTAATAAAAATACTACGTTTCGCGAATAAAATTGTAAATTTATTACTTACCAAGAGAAAGTTCAATAGACGCGAATTGCGGATTCGTAAATAAATATAAAATAAATCCGAAGTGAAATTTCACTGAAAGTCATCATTCTTCCGCACGTTTTCAATGACGCTTAGATAATAAAAGCGGGGAATCAACATGCTCAAAATCGATTGCACGTCGGAACTAATAAACCAACTATGTATTGTAAAACATCAGCTGTGACCTCATGTTTGACGCTACTGGTTAGAAAATAGATTGACGGAGGATGTGGCAGGGCTTTTCTCAAGTCCTCTGCAAGATAAGAAATGTTTTCCGTAACAGAAAGTCACATCTAATTCTCTGTGTTCCTTAGTTGTTAAATAACAGTCGCCTATTCGGCTCGTTGTTTGTATTCTGTCATATTTTGGCAATTGCAGGCGTCGTATGTACAGCAGACGGAGTTTAATACTGAGTTAATTATCAGATATAAGTACGAAGGACACAAGTGAGTATAAGTAGCCGTTTCGGAAATCATACAACGGAAAAGACCGGACAAAAGGCAAGAGTATCATGTGAATACTTGATGGACGAAAATAGTGTAATTGAATCGTTGGCGAAAGAAAATTGAGAGGTGACAATGGGTTTTTCTTCGACTCGCTTTACCGCGATTGTATTTTGCCTAACGTCCATAGTGGCGCAGAGTTCTGGTGATCTTGTTGAGCTACGGTCTCCAAATGATGATGCGCAGGGTACGAGGAGAATTATATGCGTTATGACTCGAGGTGACCCCTACCTCATCCGATATTGACCGGTGCTATTTTCTTTGTTAATTTCAGCGCCTGGAAAAGTCCGTCAATTGTTTGTGTCACGGTATTCCGATACCAGTGTTACTCTCCGGTGGACCGTTCCCTTACAAGTAAATGGAATCATCGCCAAGTACAGTGTTTCGATCAAGGTATGACGTCTGAATTATTTCACACAGAAGTATTATCTCTCCCAAGGCACCATGGGTGCAAAGATAGTACGTCAAGTACCACTTACTCAAATTCTTCTGAGTTTTTACTCAATGAGGAACCTGTTTCACTACGACAATAACAACCCGTATGGAAAAAAAACTATTGAGAACTACTCACAAAACTACTGATAGAAGTGTCGGAAAACTATTGAGAGACTGATGAGAAACTACAGAGAAACTATTGAAAAACTAGTGGAAAAACTATTGAGAACTTTTGAAAGAACTATTGACCATTAGCATAGGACTTCCTCAGTAGTAAATTGGACCTCACTATACTGGTGAAACTATTGGGTAGCACTGTGACTTGCCCAATAGTTTCCACCAGTAGTGCTGCCAATAGTTTCCACTAGTAGTGCTGCTCAATAGTTTCTCCCACTAGTACTGCTCAATAGTTCCTACCAGTAGTACTGCTTAATAGTTTCCACTAGTAGTGCTACTCGATCGCTTTCGCACGAGTAGTACTGCGTTCAATAGTTTCCACAAGTGGTATCGTTCAATAGTTCTGTCGTGAAAACTATTAAACAATACTACTCGTGAAAACTATTGAGCAGCACTACTCGTGGAAACTATTAAATATACTCGGATAATTGGTACATAAATTGAATGATTAAATACCGTAATTATATACAGGAACTTGTTCACTTATTACAAACATACCCTATATAATTCATTATAATGAGTTATTCGCTTGATTGAAACCAATTGCAATGATCATAGAATTATTGAAAACTTCTAAGGTCACCAACATCGTAAACATCTTCAATAGTTGAAAACAAATCAAAAGTTTCTACCACCGTGATTTAATGATACCCGTTCACTACTGAAATGATGGATCCAATAGTTTTATCCTTCACTACTGGAAGGATGACTGAAACCAATAATGAGCATCTTCAGTAGTTCAAATTTAGTCAATAGTTTGATCCTTTACTACTAAAAGGATTACTGGAACCAATAGTAAACGTCTTCAGTAGTTCCCTGTGACTGCACAGGTCTAATAGTTACTCCATAGTTACTACTGACTGAACTATTGAATATCCACTCGAACTATTGGAATTTTCGAAGAACTACTGAGTGCTTCAATAGTTTTTATTCCATACGGGAATACTCGGGCATAAATATGGTAGTCCAATAATGTCAGGATCTCAAAGTCGTGTCGTATGAACGAGTCATGTTATCTCTCCATATTCAGAGGATCAAGCTACTCGCTTGCGAGGATCTCGGGCGACCGACACCTGCGCAAGACGACATAACAGCAGAAGTGAATTACACGACAGCCTCCTTCAGCGGCCTGAATCCCTACGCGAAATACACGGCATCCGTGATTGCACATACCACCGAGCCAGGGATGGAGGAATTAATTGAATTTCAGACGCTTGAGAGGGGTGAGTAGCAGGAGCTTACGAGCGTCTAATTAATTAATTGACAACTAACGTGTGTCAATCTGCACAGATATTCCGACCTCATCCGTCAGGAACTTGGAGCTTGTAGATAATCCAAGACGTCTTGAATGGGAGAAGCCTGATGATTGCCTGAGAATTACCGGTTCCACAAAATTAACACGATTTGAATTTAGAAATCTCAATGATCCGGCACAAGCGATCGAGAGACAATGGACTACAAACCATTACATAACTGTAGACAACCTTGGTCTGAAACCCAACACATTGTACAACGTGCGTGCTTACGTATTAAGGGAGAATACATATGTTACGAACGATATTCTTTACCAAGAAAAGAATTTTACGACAGCACCTTTTGGTGAGAATTCGATTGCTGTAGTTGTGTAGATTTATGATTCAGAAGTTGATTGCAACGATGGCTTGAATTAAAGTGGATTATGAAGATCGTCTCCAAAGTTTGGCTGAAATATTTAACTAAACTCATCCCGGATAAAGGAGCCTGAATCGAATCAGTCCATTGCTCCATTCATTCCGTCTATCAACACTTCCATTCACTCGTACCTGATCATAAAAATCTGTCACTCTTTTACTTATACTCTTTCAAACATAACAAGGTTCCTCGTTTCAGCGTCAGACGCTGTGAAAAGTTTAGAGTTATACGACGCTGATGGTGAGGCGAATATCATTTCTCTACGATGGGTACCACCTCATCCTGCCAATGGTGAGATTGAATCCTACGTGGTAGGATTCTATAGAGCGAACCTGTTAAGAGAGTGGAATATCATAGCTTCGGAAGGAAAAGAAGCCTGTGAGCCCTGGGAGAACTACGTTTGCAGAAGAAATTTGCCTGGTCTCCAGACTTCGCAGACGATCATAGTGCAGGTATGATACAAGGAGACTGTTATCACCCCGATGCGTACAATGCGACAAGCAAGAGAAGTCATTAGCGATTTGGTTACAGATTGACGCAAGATACAAGGGCATCGAAGCAGCTGGGAATTCATCGTTTTTCCGCATTCAGCCAATCTCAGATTACAATGAAGGTAATTCGACACAACTCTCAGGAGGTGTCTAATTGGTGTAAGATAGAAATTGTTACGAATCATATTCCGGCATCGAAATTTCGTTGGTTCAAGTAACCAACAAACTACGTCGCGACCGGTAAGCCTGTATGGTAATATATCAAATGAAGTAAATGCTCTCCTTGTTTCAGCGCCCGGTAAACCGTCGAATTTGACAGCAACCAATGAGGGTCACGGCAACGTTATATTTACGTGGATGCATCCGTCGTTAAGTATAACGAAAATCACTAAATTCGAAATCAGCATTGACATTCTGCATTCGGATCTTCTAGAAAAACCAAGCACACGGCATCCGATGACGGTGGTATATCCAATCACTAAATATTATGAATACTACACTAAGATGGTGACTCTTCACCCCTCGACAAAGTACAATGTTTCCGTGGTTGCGGTGAATGGACGTAATAAAACAAGCCTGGCGTCCAAAATGGAGCTTTCGGTCCCGACAAGCGTCGGTTTCGCGAACGACAAGACACCGCAAGTAACATTCAACGGAACGTCGATCGACGTTATTATTCCTACAATCATCGACCCGACGTTGAACACCACATTGAAAGTAATTGTGAACGGTTTGTCAAAATGCAGGCCAATCCAGCCGCAGGAACCGTCACCTCCAGCCAACCCGGCAATATCTGTGACGGAGTGGGATGTTGTAGTGTACCAGGTGAGCCAGATTCATCGTGAGGTTTATCTTCTCGTTCGGAAAGAACCCCGCACTAATCATATGGGAATTGGCTTTCGGTGGATTTCTATAGAAAGTATTTCACCCATTGAGACTTTTGATCAGAACGACCGTATCTCGAAAGCGTTTCAAAATTTTTCAAATCCACCGTAAGCCAATTCCCATAAGATGAGCGCGGGGTTCTTTGTTCGTCCGTTTTTCGCGTATCAGTCTTGGCGTCCGCTTGATTTTAGGTGGGAAATGAAACACCTGAATCGGTAAAGATCTACATGGAACAAAACCATGGCGTCACGTCGATCTGTTCACTGGATCCCAAAGAAGAGTACACGATTGTTTTCAACGTCATAGATTGGTGCTCCGGAATCTCAGTCTCATCCGCAATAACATTCCGATTCAACCAGAAGACGAATTTAGTCTGGTTAGCGATTGTCGCTCCAGTTCTAGCTGTCTGCGTGCTAGTAGTATTCGTTTGGCACCGGTAAGCAAATATTCGAAGGGAAACGGAGTTCTCTCGTCAATTTTGTCTTGCACCTTGGATTTTTAACTGGAATGAGATTGAATTTTCAGAAATCGCAAAATAGTTCCAAAGCGACTGAGGGAACACAGCTACGTGGAACCTATTCCAGCATCGTCAACAGCGACAACCACCGTTCGTACTTCCCCACGGAAGTATCAGACTACCCCAGTACTGAAGCCGAGTGTACCACGGCGACCAAGTTATTTGGAAATAATTCCACCATCCTCAACGACAACCTTCACAGACAATTCCATAGCTCTTGACAATCTAAAGATTTTGTCTCATCCTGAATCAGTGGAAAACCGATCGACGGATTCTCTGTACACGTTGCCGAACGAACCGGATTCCTGCTCTGTGAGCATGGAGGACTTCGACAAGTTTGCTAAGAATGCCGCTTCTAGTAAGCTACTGTATTCACAGTTCATGGTGAGAAATGTATATTTTTTAGTAACGGGAATTAAGGATGCATAGATTCGTCTGCCATCGGTTATGCAGTTACCACACGCAGTGATTGAACGGGTCGTAAGAACTCCAATGAGTGTCACACAAATTACCGATGCAATGGGCTTCAGTAATATTCCAACGAGTCTTTGAAATAATTGAAGTACGCTGTAACCTCTGAAGGAAATTTCGATGTACGTCGTTCATCCTCATATTTCATCCGGTGGCTCAATCGAGTATTATTTTGGATTTTTCAGCGATTGCAGGTTGGTCTGACGAGGCCATGCAAGTACGGAAGATTGCCAGAAAATATTACGAAGAATAGGAGTTTGAACCTCATAGCATGTACGTGACACTATGCTTCTATTTTTTCGGATAGTTTTTCACGAGCGCGATCAACGGCTCGTTTTCAGCCACTTGCATAATCTTCTATTACGACTCTATTGGCTGGGTGCACGCACATATACCACTTTGAAAATAAGTGTGTATTGTGTATACGTTAAGCATGGAAAAATGCTGAGCATGATTTTAGATGGCGCTGACAGTATACATGAATACGTTACACACTGATGATTAAATAGTATTGGTATTTTCGTGCACCCAGCCAATACGAATTTTCGTTGATACTTTACTAACCCGTATACTCTCAGTTGCAGGATATTATATTATATCACCTGCGTTTACACTCGCGTTTACAGCTTACTTTACTCATGATATACACTTCCTTTCATCCTCGAACGATTTATATAGATGACGATACCCGAGTTATTCTTGAGAAAATTCCCGGCGACCTTCACTCTGACTATATCAATGCCAGTTACATCAAGGTAAGGGGATCAAACGTGTTGTCATCGATATGACGAGTCACATTCGGTGTATTAAACGTATCCATGTTGCAGGGGTATAGGGAAAAGAGGGCCTACATCGCAGCCCAGGGACCAACGCCGAACACGGTGAATGATTTCTGGAGGATGATCTGGGAGCAGAAAGTCAGAGTGATTTGTATGCTGACTAATGTCACAGAGGGTACCGAGGTTAGCGACTATCCGAATGAACGGTGCTGAATCGCAGAGAAACGTAAGTCAAGGGAGTAAAAATAATACAAGACACAAATGTTGCAGACTAAGTGCGAGCAGTACTGGCCGGATGTCGGAGCCAGGATAAAGCACGGTGACTTTCTCATATCGAACATCGATGAACAGGTGTTTGCCGACTATACTTTCAGAACGTTCGAGCTAAATTTTGAACGGGAAACGCGAAAGGTACGGCGACGGAGTTCGACGGTGGAAACGATTGCATTTCCGTTTGTGATTCCCATGTGTTTCCATGTTATCACAGGTTAGACACCTCCACTATACGGGATGGCCGGGTCTCGGGGTACCAAGAAATCCCCAAACCCTCGTTGCGTACTTGAGAAAGCTGGAACAAACTCCAACCGGAAACAGCCCCATCTTGGTACACTGTAGTACCGGTGACGATCGGACCGGCACTGTGATATTGTGCGACATTTGTCTACGCCGGGCGGTTGCGGAAAAGGTTCGTATTTTCGGGGTACTGCGTGAGTATTCAGGACGAGCTCTGATAATTCAAATTGGACTTTTCAAGGTGATCGATGTAATGGCCGTGGCTTTGCGAATGCGTGATAGTCGCGCGAACATGGTGGGCACCCTGCAGCAGTACGTACTCGCTCACATAATCATAACGGAAAGCTCGGTGTCCTGGCCTACGCAGATACCCTGCACCGACGTTTTGTCAAGTCATATGAATAAACTAAGAATCCGATTACCGTCTGACATACAAAGGTGAGGAATGAATTCAATCCTCGTAGCTGTTGATTCGAATAATTAGGGGAGAGTGGGGAAGAATGGCTCTACCGGTCAAATGGGCGCCCCCAAAATTTTTCGTACTTTTTCAAAATCGAAAAACGTTTTAAATTTCATTATTTACAATGCTCTTGCAAACTTTGAACCTAGGCTTGACAACGTGAGAAAAGGCCGGCAAAATGGGCCCATAAATCGAAATTGAAAATAATAGGAAAAAGCATTCTGAAGTAAAAACGAAAGTCAATTTAGAACATTTTCCAATCCTAATAAATTTCGAAAAATTTTAAGGGTGACCAGTTTGCCCGTAAACTCCGAACTTTTCAGGTAAAAGGCGTTCAACACTCGACATCGGTTAAGCTATCGTTACCTATGGTTTTTTGGTCAAGATTCGGTGATCTATTGACTCAAACCTCTGTTTGGAGTGTTAGTTTCTTAGGGTGCCCATTTTGCCCTCCTCTCCCCTACATACGAACCAAATAATTCTACAATTTAGTCCTGGTATAGACTGAAAGACACGGCATGGCAACAACAAGTGCTGCGATCTTCGGCTCTGGCGGGACCATCAATTTCGAAGCACTTGACCGATGGTAAAATTTCCGAATTTGAAATCCATGAAAAATTGACTTGATTCTTCAGGGATAAACGAGTTGATGGAAAATGTTCGTCACATACTTAGATATGTTTGTGGTTTTAGGCTGTCCTAAAAAAATTTATGACAATGTGTTTGAGGAAGAGCGAAATCAGATCCACGCGGTAAGCGTCGACGGGGTCAGAGTGAATACGCAAAACCTGGCGTGTTGGTTGCCGTCGCCGTTGACCCTTCCTAATTTCTGGGAATTCATCGCTGAAAGGGACATAAAACTGATAATAATTTTACAATCCTCCGATCCGAGCAATCCTGTGAGTATAGCTAACAATCGTCGGGGAATGTATGCTATATATAACTCAAGTTTTATCTGGTCTCGTTCACGATTTCTCCGTCAACATTAACGTGACGTTCTTTTTCACAGTCATGCTATGACATTTTACCCGATGAATCGATCGTCCTCCCAGCACTCCGCATAGAAATAAAGAACAGAACGAGCCTGGACAACGGAGAATATTTTACCAGTGAAAAACTCCTGCTTATCGACACTTCGAAGGTAATGCAAATATGGCAAATAAGTCCAGATACAAATAAAACTGTATTCACGTAGGCCTCAGGTTTGAAATTCACATATTTGAGACTCACTTGATGTCGTTTACGGTTCAGGAACAGGAAAGATCACAGACCTTGACCGTGCTGACGTGCAGGGGATGGGGATGCAGCACAGTACAGAAGCCGCCGAACCCCACAGCGCTGATTTCACTCTGGAGAGCCTCGGAAAAAGTTCCACGGAACGCAGGCCAGACTCTGGTGCTTTGTCAGTGAGTAATTCTACCGACTGCTCGGAAGTTGAAGTAAAGTTTTCCGCTAATTTCCAAATGTTTTAGCGACAGCATCACAGGCTGCGGCCTGTACCTAGCGTTGAGTTTTTTACTGGAGCGAATGACCGTCGAGAGAGAGTGTGATGTCATTGCCGCAGTCCGAGCAGTTCGCCGATCCAAGCCGGAATACGTGCAATCAATGGTGAGGCCAGTTAGCGGCACGCGTTTCAATCTATCTTGAACGGTTGTTTTGCTTTATTTCAAGCGCGGAATCAATAGATTGGAATCACGACAGTCCAATGATAAATCTCGCATGCAGCGATCAGACAAGATGACAACTAAGCCAAACTCCTTACCCCAGCGCATTTCATTATTTTCAGGAGCAATTCGAGTACTTGTACGACGCAGCGGTAAATTACGTCGAGAGTTTCCAGGCGTACGCGAATTTCAGTTGATTTGTGATCGCTAGATGATGACAACGTCGAAGGGATCTGAATCTCAACTCATTTTTAGGCATAAATTTTAGGTCAATTAGCAAATTATTGATTTTCCACGAATTTCAATCCATATTTTTGACACCCATATGGGCTATTCCGCGTCAACCGGATCAGTCATCTCTCAGATATTTTTTTAATTTTGCATGTCGATTGTCCTCGGGGAGTTAGATTTTTGTGCCAAAGGATTTTTCAATTAGTGCAAAATTCGTTGAGTTATTTGCATAAACAAATTCGAGCAAGGTTTTTTTCAAAAATTCATAACTCCGCCAAAAATGACACTAGACTCGATTTTTTTTTTTAGTTTACGCGGAAAGAGTCATAGAAGGTATAAAAAAATAAGTACTTCGAAAAAAGTTTGTTCATCCATTGTTTATTTAACAATTAAGTTTTCAAAGATTTTTAAAACAGTGAGCAACACGACCAAAAAATTTTTTTTTAATTCTGACATGTTCCTTGAACTATACTACAACCTGTGAATTAATTCCAGAGATGTGTTTTTCTTCGTTTTCGAGTAAAAAATCATTGAAGGTGTCGATGCGCATGAAATTGCGGCGCGCCGAGTCTCTACGTAATGGCGGGCGGCCGGTTGCCGTCCACCGCTACTCCGCGGTGGCGTCACAGCGTTAGTTTAGAGTCATTTTCACGATGTAGGACATGATTGAAAAATCTGAAAAAAATACTGTACCTTCACAAGGTCTGCTCGAAGCGATAAGTGAAGTTTCAAGAATGTGTTTTTCGCCGTTTTTCTATTACAGAGATTCAAAATAACGGTTACATACCATGAGAGTGCACATAAATAATAATAATTACAAAACTTGCTACTTATTTTAGTACTTATAATCACCCCCGAAGATATGTGGAATAGCTGCGAAATGAACGCACTTACAATTATATATTTTATACAAATAAATCGCTTATTCTATGGATACAATCTATTAATCTTTGATCAAACTGGGCATTAAACTTAGAAATGTGACCCGAGTCGAAATTTTAGCCCTCCTTTGAATGCTCCTGAACCTATTTCTTTTGTATCGCGCAAGCCGCCACCCTCCGTTGAACCTACCAGGCCCTATTTGCAAAATTCAGTGTTGTCGGTGAACCTCCTTTCACTCCACTTCACCCTCCGATGGCCCTCCTAGACCTCTTTCAGATCGCAAATATCTCGCGGACATGAACCTACGTAGCCTTATTTGAATCCGAAGACCCCTGTCTTCACCCTACGTAGCCTCCTTTGGATCCAAAGTCTCCTACTCTGACCCTACATAGCCTACTTTGGATCCAATGCTGGCCAAGAACAATAGGACCAAAAACTTTGGATCCAAATGAGGCTATGTAGGGTCAAGGCAGGAGACTGAATTCAAAGGAGGTTACGTAGGGTCAATGCAGTAATCTGGATTCTGGGATATGTTTTTTTGTAACTCTACTAGTTCTTTCAACTCCGGTTCTTAGTTTATTATATCCATAACTCTGTGGTTCACACGAAAATACGTAATCCACAGATTCGTAAGCGTGCGCCCAACGCTCAAGCCTTGACAACTCAAAGGCCCCTATCAGGATCAGTTGTGGATCCCACAATAATAGGTGTCTATATCATTGCTCAATCGGTTCACCGGATTTGTAAAATATGGAATATATAGGTACACTGTCAGAGAAAAAAAATGTTCCAGGAGATTCACTAAAAGTTTTACGGTAATTTCAACACTGTTTTTAGTTCATACGACGGAAGTGGAATTTTCCACTTCAAGTAAATTTATGTTTTAAATAAAAAAAAGTGTCGAAATGAACATATACATTTTTGTGGACCTCCTGGACCATTTTTTTTTTTTTTTTTCTAACGAATTGTCATATTTCATTCGGATAAACAGATAACCGCGTAAACGAAAAATGCATAATATAATATTTAGTAATTAATGGTAATAATATATGCAAGAACTTCAATCTAGTCAAATTTCAAATGCCAATACTCAAATGCCAAATTTTGATAACATTGAAATATTTCGAGTTATAACTTGACACTTTGATGGGCCTCGAACAAGTAGTAGAGTATTGAATCTAATGCCATATGATAGTTTAGCGTAGTGGTTAGGGCGTGCGACTAGTAACCGAGCGGACGTGGGTTCAAATCCCGGCGGGGACGAAAAATGCGGCGATCTTTTCAGTGCGTGCATAATGCGATTTTAACAACATAATAATGCGTAGGTTGGGTCATCTGACAATAATAACCGTCAAATATCGTATTTTTGTTTTTTTTTTCTACTATTATTAATTAATAATTTTCTGCCTCGCTAGCGCCCGGTTGAAATTTCTGCTAGAGAAGGAGGGTCTGTAGGGTCTACGCAAGACCGATTTAGGCCGAAAGCAGGGTCTGTAGGGCTAGTGTAACATCTGCAATAGGCCCAAAGGAGAGTCTGGAGGATTCGTTTGTACCCTCCATAACCTCCTTTGAATCCAAATGTTCAGTTTCTGCCACTTTTGTAGGTTCAAGTGGAGTCTAACATTAAACGTACCGAACCTCCTTTGACTCCTCGATACTCCCAAGATTTGACAACTCTCGACGAGACTACGAGGTTTAAAGGAGGTTCAAAGCAGGCCTAAAATTTCGACTCGGGCACTCATCTGTTTAAATGGACTTGATTATTATACGTCCTTATATCAACTATTATTTAAAAGTCAATTTGCTAACCCACTGAAAATATAGTAACAAAGACTAGATTTTTATATAGATATTACGAAATACTTACTGTAAGCGTTACAGTGAGAGAGAACTTGTGGAACTCTAGGAAAGAAATTGAATTAGAAAGATATTTGGAACTCCGATGTTCAGTTAAGATATCGATGGCCTAATGCCAAACGGGCGTAACCGGCAAAAAAAATAATCCGTTTTTATAGTGGCAAAATCTTTTTCATGCAATGGAGAATCTTTTGGGCATATCCGCAAAAAAAATATTTTTTTGTCGCTTACGCCCCTATGGAATTAGTCCATCGATATTATAATATATCTTAGCTGCATGAAAACATTGATATCAATGAGACAGATGCCAACAATAAATAAGTAGACAAAAATGATCATTCATTTCAATAGACAGTTTAGCGTAGTCGGTAGAGCGTGCGACTAGTAATGCGAGCGAATGCGTGCATCCCGGATCGAATCCCGGCCAAAATAATGCGAAATTCTTCTAACACAAAACTCCTTTCTTTCTATCAATATCCGGTTGATTACCAATGTAGGTGTTGCTAGAACGCATCATACATTGTGAAAAATTCATTGTAACAGTCTAGATTTATTTTTTCCAATTTGAGTTTGGGAAAATCGATATTTCTATCACACTACATTACTTTAGAAAGTTATATGTACTGAATATATGTATTTATATTTCGTTTCGTTTTTGTTTTTGAGATATTTAAGGTGCTTTCCTAGGCAATTCCACCAGTCCTGAAAACATCGTGAAAAAATGTGATATTAAACGGAATATCTCTGCCTGGGCACCGAAATCAATGAAACAAAATACGTCGCGCAATTCTATGTGCGACTCCGAACATGTACAGCCCAAAAAATGTTCGTTTTGCGCGGAAATAGAGAAGATATCCATGAAAAACGGTTTTAGAAACGTTTTTCATGGATATCTTCTCTATTTTCGCGCAAAACGAACATTTTTTGGGCTGTACATGTTCGGAGTCGCACATAGAATTGCGCGACGTATTTTGTTTCATTGATTTCGGTGCCCAGGCAGAGATATTCCGTTTAATATCACATTTTTTCACGATGTTTTCAGGACTGGTGGAATTGCCTAGGAAAGCACCTTAATAAAATGCGCTATAGATAACGCGACCATATATTTTTTGTCAATACTTTGGAAATCGCTTCATTATGAGAACCCCGCGTTTGTAGAGGAAAAAAACTGGTACTCACTACCCTGCATACCGAAGCTAGCTAGGTGCTAGGCTGGGCCAAGAAATAGCTAACCAGCGCCTAGCCGGATTTCCGATCTAGGCGCTAGCTGTTCCGACCGTTTCAAATCGGGATGGGGCCTGAACAGTTTTCCCCCACAGCACCTAGAAATAAACGGGGCAAACTGGACAGTGCCTTGCCTGAGCGAATTCACAATTTCTACCTGGGATTCTTGGAATAATTTTGGTTCAAGAAAATATTACTCGATTCAAGTTGTCTTTTTTTCTGTGCATGAAATACATCAGAACATTACATTATGGAAAATTGAAAGATCTATTCACGAGAGAACGAACTTTAATTATTGTTCAGGTGTCCGTCAACGTAAGTGAACATCCGCGAATATTTTCAACCATAGTACTGTAAGCCAGATTTCGAACCATTTGAATCAGGGCATGAAGTTTTATTTCGATAGACAAGAGCAGCACAGGTACCACTTCTGAAACACAGCTTCATTTGGGAAGGCCATGTGCGTATAGTTGTATGTAGCTAGCAGAATGGGAGAAAGGAATGGGCCCGCTAAGTGTGTAGTTTTTGGAATGATTTTTCGATGACACTATGCGAATCAGCGAGGTCCGACTTTACGATACGTAATTACCAGAACGTTGTGGCTCTTGGTATTATTATTTCCTGATTTGACGACAGAGAGTGGCAATAGGTTTTTGTACTTATCCCCAGTGGAAACCTATTTGTACTTGACGGTATTTTTTACAAACACAATGTTTTCTGCAGGCTATATTAGAAATCCGACGAGATTCTTTGAATTTCAATACATGAAACTGCGAGGTTCAGCTTTCATTTTCAATTCTCATTCTTATTATGATTATCTATACCTGTGAACAACTGCGAGGATTCTTGAAAGTGTTTGAGTATTGTGAGTATTTAATTTCAGTTATGACTTAGATCAGATTTATTAGTTACAGTCGCCTGTTAGTACATTGAATATTTTGTTTGTATTAATTAAATATATTCCGTTATGCATATGGGCTATTCCGCGTCAACCGGATCAGTCATCTCTCAGATATTTTTTTAATTTTGCATGTCGATTGTCCTCGGGGAGTTAGATTTTTGTGCCAAAGGATTTTTCAATTAGTGCGAAATTCGTTGAGTTATTTGCATAAGCAAATTCGAGCAAGGTTTTTTTCAAAAATTCATAACTCCGCCAAAAATGACACTAGACTCGATTTTTTTTTTTTAGTTTACGCGGAAAGAGTCATAGAATGTATAAAAAAATAAGTAGGGGAAGATGGGGTAATTGCGAACACCTAAGGGAGATTGGAAAAAAACCGAGGAAATCACATAGTTATGAAATTTTTCTTTATTGCAACCTCAACTATGATATCTTATCTTGGCAATCCATCACAATTTATATCATTAAATCAAGAATTAGGTTAAAATATTGAATAAATACGAAACCCTTGCATTTCGCAATTACCCCGACCCCCCTGGGGTAATTGCGAACAGCACTTGGGGTATCCCGGACGACTAGACTTGAGATAAATTCGATAATAAATAGGCGTAAAACATCAAAAATCAACCGAATACCTACAGATAATCAATATTCCAACAACACATGGTGAAGAAATATCAGCTCGGGGTAATTGCGAACCTGTTATTACGCAATTCGCAATTACCCCAAACGATCAAATCGATAGAAAGTAACATTGCAAAGAAACACGGCCTCACATTCTGAACTTGAAGGTGGGCGATGATATCGTCATGGATTTTACTTTCTGAAGCTAAATATTCAACACTATATTACATAAAACCAGGTCATTTCATCGATTTGAACACCTAAGAATAATTAGATCAAATTCATTGAAATGTATTTACGGTTATTAGCTCCAACATCTTACGAGTTTTTTTACATCTGATAGGGCGTCAACACTGCAATTTGAGACAGCTCTCCATATGCACCGGTTTGCGGAGATTGGGTAGAGGAAACTAGAGAAATGGCCTGTTCGGATTTACCCCGCGTTCGCAATTACCCCACTCTCCCCTACTTCGAAAAAAGTTTGTTCATCCATTGTTTATTTAACAATTAAGTTTTCAAAGATTTTTAAAACAGTGAGCAACACGACCAAAAAATTTTTTTTTAATTCTGACATGTTCCTTGAACTATACTACAACCTGTGAATTAATTCCAGAGATGTGTTTTTCTTCGTTTTCGAGTAAAAAATCATTGAAGGTGTCGATGCGCATGAAATTGCGGCGCGCCGAGTCTCTACGTAATGGCGGGCGGCCGGTTGCCGTCCACCGCTACTCCGCGGTGGCGTCACAGCGTTAGTTTAGAGTCATTTTCACGATGTAGGACATGATTGAAAAATCTGAAAAAAATACTGTACCTTCACAAGGTCTGCTCGAAGCGATAAGTGAAGTTTCAAGAATGTGTTTTTCGCCGTTTTTCTATTGCAGAGATTCAAAATAACGGTTACATACCATGAGAGTGCACATAAATAATAATAATTACAAAACTTGCAAAAATTACATAAAACTGTAGAATGTAGGGTTTATTCTTCCTCTGATGAGTCATTTACCCGTAAATCTATGCGCTAAGATAGCCATGTAAGTTATGACGAAAACTTTTGCTCCCCGAGTCGAAATTTTAGGCCTGCTTTGAACCTCCTTTAAACCTCGTGGTCTCGTCGAGAGTTGTCAAATCTTGGGAGTATCGAGGAGTCAAAGGAGGTTCGGTACGTTTAATGTTAGACTCCACTTGAACCTACAAAAGTGGCAGAAACTGAACATTTGGATTCAAAGGAGGTTATGGAGGGTACAAACGAATCCTCCAGACTCTCCTTTGGGCCTATTGCAGATGTTACACTAGCCCTACAGACCCTGCTTTCGGCCTAAATCGGTCTTGCGTAGACCCTACAGACCCTCCTTCTCTAGCAGAAATTTCAACCGGGCGCTAGCGAGGCAGAAAATTATTAATTAATAATAGTAGAAAAAAAAAAAAAAAAAATACGATATTTGACGGTTATTATTGTCAGATGACCCAACCTACGCATTATTATGTTGTTAAAATCGCATTATGCACGCACTGAAAAGATCGCCGCATTTTTCGTCTCCGCCGGGATTTGAACCCACGTCCGCTCGGTTACTAGTCGCACGCCCTAACCACTACGCTAAACTATTATATGGCATTAGATTCAATACTCTACTACTTGTTCGAGGCCCATCAAAGTGTCAAGTTGTAACTCGAAATATTTCAATGTTATCAAAATTTGGCATTTGAGTATTGGCATTCGAAATTTGACTAGATTGAAGTTCTTGCATATATTATTACCATTAATTACTAAATATTATACTATGCATTTTTCGTTTACGCGGTTATCTGTTTATTCGAATGAAATATGACATTTCGTTAGAAAAAATGGTCCAGGAGGTCCACAAAAATGTATATGTTCATTTCGACACTTTTTTTTTTATTTAAAACATAAATTTACTTGAAGTGGAAAATTCCACTTCCGTCGTATGAACTAAAAACAGTGTTGAAATTACCGTAAAACTTTTAGTGGATCTCCTGGAACATTTTTTTTCTCTGACAGTGTACCTATATATTCCATATTTTACAAATCCGGTGAACCGATCGAGCAGTGATATAGACATCTATTATTGTGGGATCCACAACTGATCCTGATAGGGGCCTTTGGGTTGTCAAGGCTTTAGCTTTGGGCGCACGCTTACGAATCTGTGGATTACGTATTTTCGTGTGAACCACAGAGTTATGGATATAATAAACTAAGAACCGGAGTTGAAAGAACTAGTAGAGTTACAAAAAAACATATCCCAGAATCCAGTTTCCTGCCTTGACCCTACGTAACCTCCTTTGAATTCAGTCTCCTGCCTTGACCCTACATAGCCTCATTTGGATCCAATGTTTTTGGTCCTATTGTTCTTGGCCAGCATTGGATCCAAAGTAGACTATGTAGGGTCAGAGTAGGAGACTTTGGGTACAAAGGAGGCTACGTAGGGTGAAGACAGGAGCCTTCGGATTCAAATAAGGCTACGTAGGTTCATGTCCGCGAGCTATTTGCGATCTGAAAGAGGTCTAGGAGGGTCATCGGAGGGTGAAGTGGAGTGAAAGGAGGTTCACCGGCAGCACTGAATTTTGCAAATAGGGCCTGGTAGGTTCAACGGAGGGTGGCGGCTTGCGCGATACAAAAGAAATAGGTTCAGGAGCATTCAAAGGAGGGCTAAAATTTCGACTCGGGTGAAGTTAAACAGCCAGTGAATCTGCAATAGAAAATGAAGTTCCGTCAACTGAAAATGTAGTTAAAATTATTCGAAAGAATTGAACATTCCAAAATTTTACTCATGTCGAGATTTTTAATAACCGATTTTTCCCCGAAGCTCCGTACTCGGCTGAAATTCGGCATTTTTTTTTTTTTTTTTAATTTGGACAAGGAATAAAATCCGAGTTTGCGTAATTTCGAATATCAAAAATTCGAACTTGAATTATTTTTGAGATACGATGTAGCATCAGTCTGGAGTACAAGTAAATTACAAATTAGATATTTCGTGTAGATAATTCCCGAGTCGAAATTTCAGGCCTACTTTGAACCTCCTTTAAACCTCGTAGTTCGTCGAGCGTCTGTCAAATCTTGGGAGTATCAAGGAGTCAAAGGAGGTTCAAACGGAGATGCAAACTATTGGTACGTTTAATGTCAGACTCCACTTGAACCTACAAAAGTGGCAGAAATTGAACATTTTCATTCAAAGGAGGTCTTGGAGGGTGTAACAGAACCTCCTTTTAACCCAGTTAAACCTCGTATAAACGCTCACGTCGACCCTCCTAACCCTCCTTTCGGCCTAAATCGATCTCGCGCAGACCCTACGGACCCTCCTTTCGGCCTGAACTGACTCGCTCGTAGAGCCTACAGACCCCCCGAGTCGAAATTTCAGGCCTGCTTTGAACCTCCTTTGAACCTCGTAGTTCGTCGAGAGTCTGTGAAATCTTGGGAGTATCGAGGAGTCAAAGGAGGTTCAAACGGAGATGCAAGCTATTGGTACGTTTAATGTCAGACTCCACTTGAACCTACAAAAGTGGCAGAAATTGAACATTTTCATTCAAAGGAGGTCTTGAAGGGTGTAACAGAACCTCCTTTCAACCCAGTTAAACCTCGTATAAACGCTCACGTCGACCCTCCTAACCCTCCTTTCGGCCTAAATCGATCTCGCGCAGACCCTACGGACCCTCCTTTCGGCCTGAACTGACTCGCTCGTAGAGCCTACAGACCCTCCTTTCGGCCTGAACTGAATCGCTCGTTGAGCCTACAGACCCTCCTTTGGGCCTGAACTGAATCGCTCGTAGAGCCTACAGACCCTCCTTTCGGCCTGAATCGAATTTCGCGTAGAGCCAGGCTGGTTAAACTCATGATTAACCAACGCCTAGGCAGAAAATTATTAATTGATAATAGTAGAAAAAAACAACAAAAAAAAAAAAAAAACGATATTTGACGGATATTATTGTCAGATGACCTAACCAACGCATCATCATGTTGATAAAATCGCATTATATTCGCACTGAAAAGATCACCGCATTTTTCGTCCCCGCCGGGATTTGAACTCACGTCCGCTCGGTTACTAGTCGCACGCCCTAACCACTACGCTAAACTATCGTATGGCATGAGACTCAATACTCTTCTACTTGTTCGAGGCCCATCAAAGTGTCAAGTTATTACTCGAAATATTTCAATGTCATCAAAATTTGGCATTTGAGTATTGGCATTTGAAATTTGACTAGATTGAAGTTCTTGCATATATTATTACGATTAATTACTAAATATTATATCATGCATCTTTCGTTTACGCGGTTATCTGTTAATGGTCCAGGAGGTCCACTAAAATTTTTATGTATATTTCGACACTTTCTTTTAGTTGACCCTTCGTAGTCACTCTGGGTGGATTTCACCCAGGCGTTCTGGCCGAAATATCCATTTTTTGACAAATTGACCTATTTACGATTTTTTTTTTTAAATATGTTGTCATTTGAATTTTGACATACCGACTCTTGATACATGTTCTAGAATGTTTGAAGTATTTTCTAGTATTTTTTCGATCCCGATCGAACGGATAGTTTTCACACAGCAGCCATTTGAAAATTGACTGGGTGAATTTCACCCAAGTGTGACTACCGTGTGATTCTACAGAAGTGTGACCACGAAGGGTTAAAACATAAATTCACTTAAAGTGGAAAATTCCACTTCTGTCCAAAGAACTAAAAACAGTGTTGAAATTACCATAAAACTTTTAGTGGATCTTCTGGAACATTTTTGTCTCTAATAAGTAATAGCTGTGTACCTTTGTATTCCATATTTTACAAATCCGGTAAACCGATCGAGCAGTGATATAGAAATCTATTATTGTGGAATCTACAACTGATCCTGATACGGGCCATTGTGTTGTCAAGGCTTTAGCGTTGGGCGCACGCCCACGAGGTTCCATTTCACTTAAATTTAGCGAGATATGCGTTATCAATATGTGTGGATTACGTATTTTTGTGTAAACTACAGAGTTATGGATATAATAAACTAAGACCCGACGTTGAAAGTAGTAGAGTTTCAAAAAAACATATCCCCGAATCTAGACTACTTGCTTGACCCTACGTAACCTTTTTTGAATCCAGTTTCCTGCCTTGACCCTACGTAACCTCCTTTGAATCCAGTCTCCTGCCTTGACCCTACATAGACCCTCCTTTGGATCCAAAGTTTTTGGTCCTGGTTGTTCTTGGCCAGCATTGGATCCAAAGTAGGCTATGGAGGGTCAGAGTAGGAGACTTCGGATCCAAAGGAGGTTACGTAGGGTGAAGTCAGGGGTCTTAGGATTCAAATGAGGCTACGTAGGTTCATGTCCGCGAGATATTTGCGATCTAAAATAGGTCTAGGAGGGTCATCGGAGGGTGAAGTAGAGCGAAAGGAGGCCTAGTAGGTTCAACGGAGAGTGGCGGCCCATGCATTACAAAGAGAAATAGGTTCTAGTGCATTCAAAGGAGGGCTAAAATTTCGACTCGGGAGCACATTTCAGATTCCGGGTGAAAAAGAGCACGTTTCAAATTCCGGGTGAAAAAGAGCACGTTTCAGATTCCGGTTTGAAAAGAGCACGTTTCAGATTCCGAGTGAAAAAGAGCATGTTTCAGATTCCGGATGGAAAAGTACACGTTTCAGATTGAGAATGAAAATTAGCACGTTTCAGATTCACTCGAAAACTAGCACAATTCAGGCGAAGCGAATATTACTCATTATAGTAAGTGTCAGGTAGGTTTATTATGAAATTGGAAATGCACAATTATGCACAAAAACTCGATTCAATTTTATCATTGAATGATTAATTCAATCTTATAATAAACCTACCTGACACTTGCTAACAAGTAATATTCGCTTTAACCTGAATTGTGCTAGTTTTCGAGTGAATCTGAAACGTGTTACTTTTCATTCTCAATCTGAAACGTGTTATTTTCCATCCGGAATCTGAAACATGCTCTTTTTCACTCGGAATCTGAAACGTGCTCTTTTCCACCCGGAATCTGAAATGTGCTCTTTTCCACCCGGAATTTGAAACGTGCTCTTTTTCACCCGGAATCTGAAATGTGCTGTTATTCGTATCGGGCGTCGATATGTAGTATCCTTATTAGCGCTGGTTTTTCCGCAAGAAGACGTCACTGAAACCACCGCATATCTCGCTTCATTCTCCCTGGTGTATGAGGAAAAAAAAGAGGAAAAAATCGGTTATTAGATACTGGGAAATTTTCATTCATTTTATTAAACGTTATAATATTCAATCGTCGTAAGAAAAAAAAAAAGACTCACCAACGCTATTACGTAGGTCGGTGAAACATCGTCGCAATGACGGTGAAAAGCCGCGGCCGAATATCCGTGGCTAGATGCTCTGAAATAATAAATAACAAGAAAAAAAAAGGAAAATAGTTTTATTGATAGACGATATAATCATAGCCTTATTTTTATTTTGTTTATTCATTACCTAAAAAAGAGCACGTTTCAGATCTACACGGAGAAAAGTATTTCGTGAAACTTCACTGGACTCGCAGTTCAGTAAACTGGGGACATAGGGACATTTATGTAAAGTGAAATTCAAGAAAACCTAATGCATAGAACGTAAAATGTCGATAAATTTAATAGTATATTGTGTACCAAGGAGGCAAAGAAGGTCTTTTAACGCCGAGCGTAAATTTGCAATACGAGTCGTAGACGAGTCGAAGACGAGTCGGAGACGAGTATTGCAAATACGCTCGAAGTAAAAGACCTTCGCCTCCTTGGTACACACGATATTTTATACAACAAGAGCATGTTTTACAAGTTCATGCTCGATCCGGTACACAAAGCAGACGGACTACGTACAATAACAACACGGGTCTCCAACGCTACGGCGCATGCGCGGAGTACGTCAGAGACAGCTTTTAACTCCTAGGACTTAAAAGTAGCTAAAAGTAGACTCTGCACATGCGCATTTGCAGACCCGCTCAGCTGTCCCTAAAACGCCTACTTTGTGTACCGAAATCGAGCATGAAAAACGCGAAAAACATGCTTGCGTTGTATAAAAGAATATCTACCGAACTAGAACTGTAATTAATACTGCACTTGGTTGTGGAAATTTCAATATTTCAAAATATAATGAACGTAAGATAGAGTTTACCGAACAGTTCGGTAAAACGTATACTCCTGTGCAGTCAAAAAAAAAAAAAAAAAATTAAAATTTTACTCCTCAGGAGCTTACGTTTTACCGAACGGTTGGTTAGTAGTTACAGGCATCGCACTTACACAATCGTTGCTTTCAGTCGAGTATAACAGCATGGAATGAAAAAAATTATTTCATGAATTGATAGATTTGAACGAATAATATGCCCCCCTGTATTCTTTGCATGTGAAGCGAACAATTATCGGGTACAGCGCTCCCGTGTACACGGCCGCGCGTGACGTCTCGCACGGATCAATCGCTTTTTAAATATAGTTTCCATCGGAGTTCCATTTTAAAATTTACAGATTTTGTAGAGAATGAATCAAGGAACACGCTTGTTTTTTTTTCAGAATATTCGAAGGGGGCATTCATCTCGAAAATCGCGTTTAAAAAATACAATTGTTTATAACAAATGGAAGATTGTTCATTACATGAATTGAAAATTCATAACATGAAAGTGCGATTCAAGAGCTTCGAAATGAGTTTTTGGTGATGTCTGTACGACAAAGGGAACCGGAGATATTAACGTTTAAAGGAGAGCGCGATTCCGATTTTTAGTGGTTTTTTCGAAAATTCGTCCCCTTGTAGCTTCTAAGCCCTTCTTGTTAAAAAAAATATAAAAAATGTTTCATGCATTCATTTTACCCAGAGAATATGGCAAAAAAATTACAAAAGAATCAGAAATATCGAGGTGAATTTTTGGCCAAATCCGTCCCGCTTGACGTGGACTGACTCATATCGACTCATATCGACTCATATCGACTCATATCGACTCGTATAGGCATAGTGAAATATATTCAACTAATACAAACAAAAAATTCAATGTACTCACAGGCAACTGTAACTAATAAATCTGATTTAAGTGAGCACTCAACTTGAACACTTGCAATACTCAAACACGTTCAAGAATTCTCGCAGTTGTTTACGCAGGTTGATAATAATGATAAGAATGAGAATTGAAAATTGAAAATGAAAGCTGAACCTCACAGTTTCATATATTAAGATTCTAAAAATCTCGTCGTATTTCTAATAAGCCTGGCAAAAATATTGAGAAGAAAAAAATAATTACAATGAGAATAATAATAATAAAAACAACAATGATAATAATGATACTAGTAATAATAACTTGCTGGAAGAAGAAAAAAAGTAATATCATGAGAATATAATAATAACCTGCATCATTCTTTCTTTTGTCGCATGAACTAAGAAGCTCAGTTTTTTTTCCAACAGGCACGACCGCAGGCTGATGCAAATGATAAAACACTGACCAGTTCGTAGCCTGCAGTGGTGAAATCTTCAAAAGTTCCGTGGATCATTTCCACCGAATACTCCTCCTCCTCCCCCCCCCCCCCCCAAAATTTATTTCCAGCCGGTCAAGTCGCTCTCCCGCAATTATTATAATTATAATTATAATTATAATGTTATTCCATTAATCAATCGACGTATGAGAATCGAGATACCAGAATCGAGAACCCGTGACGTGATCATCCACAGCACTCCGTATATTGATTGGGGTCAATATTTTCGTTGCGTGATCGGAGTCGTTTAACAACCAATGGGAAACGAGATATCGAGCAAGATAATCTCCCTTAAAAATCTCAAGCCGATCTGCGCATCGAATCAGGAGGTATAGGTGTTGCAAAAAAGTGTCCACGAACAACTTGAGCGGAAAAGAAGACTGAGGAGAAGAGAAGAATCTTGACGTTTTTCATCAACCTTGGGGGTCAATATCCCAGCAACTTACTCGACCAATTCTATGAAAACTTTGAAACTAGTTCATGTCAACTGCGACTTAAAGTCCCAAAAAGTTCATCGAACTTACATATCGCTATGTAGTTCAGAAGATATCACGTAATGATTACAAGTATAAGAAGTTACCCTGGGTGAATAATTCTCAGCTAGCGCTCGCCGGCCGATGAGTAGGTACTTGGCGGCGATTTTCTGCCGCGAATATCGATACATTATGATCGCGGAACTTGAAATAGTTACGAGTACCTATATTACTATTATATTTTATAATATTCATGGAATGTGAAATTCAAGTTTAAACTCTTTTTTTTTTTATCTCGCAACGGTTGTCGTTTCCTGCAGATCTAAGTAGGTGTATCTGATGAACGGTCAAGATTGTGGTCAACTTCCTATGGACAGATAGCAAGCAGATATGGTAGAAGATATTGTAATAAAAAAACTACATTTCGCGAATAAAATTGTGAATTTATTATTTATCAAGAGAAAGTTCAATAGAGTCGAATTGCGGATTCGTAAATGGATATAAAATAAATTCGACGTGGATTTCAATGAAAGCCATCATTCTTCTGCACGTTCTCAATGAAGATTAGATAATATAAGCGGGAATTCAACATGCTCAAAATCGATTGCACGTCGGAACTAATAAACCAACTATGTATTGTGAAGCATCAGCTGTGACCTCATGTTTGACGCTACTTGTTAGAAAATAGATCGACGCAGGATGTGGCAGCGCTTTTCTCAAGTCCTCTGCAAGATAAGAAATGTTGTCCGTAATAGAAAGTCACATCTAATTCTTTGTGTTCCTTAGTTGATAAATAATAGTCGCCTACTCAGCCCGTTGTTCGTATTCTGTCATATCTTGGCAATTGCAGACGTCGTATGTACAGCAGACGGAGTTTAATACTGAATTAATTATCAGATATAAGTATGAAGGACACAAGTGAGTATAAGTAGCCATTTCGGAAATCATACAACAGCAAAGACCGGACAGAAGGCAAGAGTATCATATTGATACTTGATGGACGAAAATAGTGTAATTGAATCGTTGACGAAAGAAAATTGAGAGGTGACAATGGGTTTTTCTTCGACTCGCTTTACCGCGATTGTATTCTGCTTAACGTCAATACTGGTGCAGAGTTCCGGTGATCTTGTTGAGCAACGGTCTCCAAATGATGATGCGCAGGGTACGGGGAGAATTATATGCGTTATGACTGGAGGTGAACCCTACCTCGTCCGATATTGACCGGTGCTATTTTCTTTATTTATTCCAGCGCCTGGAAAAGTCCGTCAATTGGTTGTGTCGCAGTATTCCGATACCAGTGTCACTCTCCGGTGGACCGTTCCCTTACAAGTAAATGGAATCATCGCCAAGTACAGTGTTTCGATCAAGGTATGACGTCTGAATTATTTTACACAGAAGTATTATCTCTCCCAAGGCAACATGGGTGCAAAGATACCACTTACTTAAATTCTTCTAAGTTTTTACTAAATGAGGAACTTGTTTCACCATGACAATAACAATATTTTAATTGAGAAGGGTCTCTATCAATCAAGTCGAGTCAAAGTATTTAATGCGATGGCCTGACGTTTCGGCAGTGATATATGCTGCCCTCATCAGAGGCTGTTTATTGAAAAAATTACAAAAAAAATAATTACAAATTGGTCAAGCGTATGACACTTATATATAACTAATAGTCAATTACAGGGTCCAATCCGGGTCAATTTATTGACCATCGATTGTTTAATTTTCATGTATATTGACTTCTGTAATTGACTATTAGTTATATAAGTGTCATACGCTTGACCAATTTGTAATTTTTTTTTTGTAATTTTTTCAATAAACAACCTCTGATGAGGGCAGCATATCACTGCCGAAACGTCAGGCCATCGCATTAAATACTTTGACTCGACTTGATTGATAGAGACCCTTCTCAATTAATTACCTGGTTCGAGTGATACCTTCATGATGAATTATAATAACAATATATACTCGGGCATAAATATGGTCGTCCAATAAGGTCAGGATCTCAAAGTCGTGTCGTATAAACGAGTCATATTATTTCTCCATATTCAGAGGATCAAGCTACTCGCTTGCGAGGATCTCGGGCAACCGACACCTGCGCAAGACAACATAACAAAAGAAGTGAATGACACGACAGCCTCCTTCAGCGGCCTGAATCCCTACGCGAAATACACGGCATCCGTGATTGCACATACCACCAAGCCAGGGATAGAGGAATTGATTGAATTTCAGACGCCTGAGAGGGGTGAGTAGCAGGAGCTTACGAGCGTCTGATTATTCAATCGACAACTAACGTGTATCAATCTGCACAGATATTCCGACATCGTCCGTCAGAAACTTGAAGCTTGTAGATAATCAAAGACGACTTGAATGGGAAAAACCTGTTGATTGCCTGAGAATAACTGGTTCCACAAAATATACAGAATTGTGGTTTAGAAATCTCAATGATCCGGCACAAAGGATGGGTGGATATTGGTTTTCAACACAGCACGTCTATCTGCACGTACTTGGTCTGAAACCCGATACATTGTACAACGTGCGTGCTTACGTACTAAGGGAGAATACATATGTTTGGAACAGAAATCTTTACCAAGAGATGAATTTGACGACAGCACCTTTTGGTGAGAATTCGATCGCTGTAGTTGCGTAGATTTATGATTCAGAAGTTGAATGCAACAAGGGCCTGAATCAAAGTGGATTATGAAGATCGTGTACAAAGTTTAGCTGATATATTTAATTAAGCTGATCCCGGACAAAGGAGCCTGAATCGAATTACTCCATTGCTCCATTCATTCCGTCCATCAATACTTCCATTCACTCGTACCTGATTGAAAAATCTGTTACTCTTTTACTTATACTCTTTCAAACGTAACAAGTTTCCTCGTTTCAGCGTCAGACGCTGTGAAAAGTTTAGAGGTATACGACGCCGATGGTGAGGCGAATATCATTTCTCTACGATGGGTACCACCTCATCCTGCCAATGGTGAGATTGAATCCTACCACGTACGATTTAATGATGGATCCCCGATAGCAGAGTGGACTATCACAGCTTCGGAAGGAAAAGAAGCCTGTGATCCCTGGGAGAACTACGTTTGCAAAAGAAATTTGCCTGTTCTCCAGACTTGGCCGAGGTTCAAAGTGCAGGTATGATACAAGGAGACTGTTATTACCCCGATGCGTACAATGCGACGAGCAAGAGAAGTTATTAGCGATTTGGTTACAGATTTACGCAAGATACAAGGGCATCGAAGCAGCTGGGAACTCATCGTTTTTCCGCATTGACCCAATCTTAGATTACAATGAAGGTAATTCGACACAACTCTCAGGAGGTGTCTAATTGGCGTGAGATGGAAATTGTTATGAATCATATTCCGGCATCGAAATTTCGTTGGTTCAAGTAACCAACAAACTACGTCGCGACCGGTAAGCCTGTATGGTAATATATCAAATGAAATAAATGCTCTCCTTGTTTCAGCGCCCGGTAAACCGTCGAATTTAATAGCAACCAATGAGGGTCACGGCAACGTTATATTTACGTGGATGCATCCGTCGTTAAGTATAACGAAAATCACTAAATTCAAAATCAGCATTCGCATTCTGCATTCGGATCTTCTAGAAAAACCAAGCACACGGCATCGGATGATGCTGGTATATCCAATCACTAAATATCATGAATATTACACTAAGATGGTAAGTCTCCACCCTTCGACAAATTACACAGTTTCCGTGGTGGCGGTAAATAGACGAAACCAGACAAGCGGGGCGACCAAAACAGAGCTTTCGGTCCCAACGACCGTCGGCTTCGCGAACGACAAGACACCGCAAGTAACATTCATCGGAACGTCGATCAACGTTATTATTCCTACAATCATCAACCCGACAGTGAACACCACATTGAAAGTAATCGTGAACGGTTTGTCAAAATGCAGGCCAATCCAGCCGCAGGAACCGTCACCTCCAGCCAACCTGGAAATATCTGTGACGGAGTGGGATGTTGTAGTGTACCAGGTGAGCCGGATTCATCGTGAGGTTTATCACGTCGTTCAGAAATTTGTTCGTCCGTTTTCCGCGTATCAGTCTTGGCGTCTGCTTGATTTCAGGTTGGAAATGCAACACCTAAATCGGTGCAGATCTACACGGGGCAGAAGCAAGGCGTGAGGTCGATTTGTTCACTAGATCCCAAAGAAGAGTACACGATTGTTTTCAACGTCACGGATTGGTGCTCCGGCATCTCAGTCTTATCCGCAACATTCCGATTCAACCAGAAATCGAATTCAGCCTGGTTGGCAATTCTCGCTCCAGTTCTAGCTGTCTGCATGGTAGTAGTATTCGTTCGGCACCGGTAAGCAAATATTCGTAAGGAAACGGAGTTCTCTACTCAATTTCGGATAATTTATCGTAAAGATATCCGATCGACCTAACCTGCACCTTGGATTTTTAACTGGAATGAGATTGAAGTTTCAGAAATCGCAAAATAGTTCCGAAGCGACTGAGGGAACACAGCTACGTGGAACCTATTCCAGCATCGTCAACAGCGACAACCACCGTTCGTACTTCCCCTCGGAAGTATCAGATTACCCGAGTACTGAAGCCGAGTATACCACATCGCCCAAGTTATTTGGAAATAATTCCACCATCCTCAACGACAACCTTCACAAACGATTCCATAGCTCTTGACAATCTAAAGATTTTATCTCATCCTGAATCAGTGGAAAACCGATCAACGGATTCTCTGTACACGTTGCCGAACGAGCCGGATTCCTGCTCTGTGAGCATGGAGGACTTCGACAAGTTTGCTAAGAATGCCGCTTCTAGTAAGCTACTGTATTCACAGTTCATGGTGAGAAATGTATATTTTTTAGTAACGGGAATTAAGGATGCATAGATTCGTCTGCCATCGGTTATGCAGTTACCACACGCAGTGATTGAACGGGTCGTAAGAACTCCAATGAGTGTCACACAAATTACCGATGCAATGGGCTTCAGTAATATTCCAACGAGTCTTTGAAATAATTGAAGTACGCTGTAACCTCTGAAGGAAATTTCGATGTACGTCGTTCATCCTCATATTTCATCCGGTGGCTCAATCGAGTATTATTTTGGATTTTTCAGCGATTGCAGGTTGGTCTGACGAGGCCATGCAAGTACGGAAGATTGCCAGAAAATATTACGAAGAATAGGAGTTTGAACCTCATAGCATGTACGTGACACTATGCTTCTATTTTTTCGGATAGTTTTTCACGAGCGCGATCAACGGCTCGTTTTCAGCCACTTGCATAATCTTCTATTACGACTCTATTGGCTGGGTGCACGCACCTATACCACTTTGAAAATAAGTGTGTATTGTGTATACGTTAAGCATGGAAAAATGCTGAGCATGATTTTAGATGGCGCTGACAGTATACATGAATACGTTACACACTGATGATTAAATAGTATTGGTATTTTCGTGCACCCAGCCAATACGAATTTTCGTTGATACTTTACTAACCCGTATACTCTCAGTTGCAGGATATTATATTATATCACCTGCGTTTACACTCGCGTTTACAGCTTACTTTACTCATACTCATGATATACACTTCCTTTCATCCTCGAACGATTTATATAGATGACGATACCCGAGTTATTCTTGAGAAAATTCCCGGCGACCTTCACTCTGACTATATCAATGCCAGTTACATCAAGGTAAGGGGATCAAACGTGTTGTCATCGGTATGACGAGTCACATTCGGTGTATTAAACGTATCCATGTTGCAGGGGTATAGGGAAAAGAGGGCCTACATCGCAGCCCAGGGACCAACGCCGAAGACGGTGAATGATTTCTGGAGGATGATCTGGGAGCAGAAAGTCAGAGTGATTTGTATGCTGACTAATGTCACAGAGGGTACCGAGGTTAGCGACTACCCTAGTAGAAATGAAATCGAGGCGTTGACTAGGGCCTAGCTAGTTTGACTAGATTGACGCCAGGCGCTAGCCAGTATAATATCGAGGCAATGTCTAGCGCCTGGCTAGTTTGACTAGAGATCCAAGAGAACATAGGCAGCTATGAAAAATCTGACAGGTTCAAATTGCAGGTTCTAATATCACAAAAATTGTAATTAGCCTTATTCGGAAAAGGAAGATAAACTTCTGAAGGCAATAACTAAATTTCAAATTAATTCAAATTAAGCCAGAACTTATTAAAGTTACGTTAAAAGACCCTCTGCAACAGACAAATATATAAAGAAATCTACGCTTGAAAATCTTGATTTCATAATAATTAATAAATATAAATTGATTGATGTTAATAAAAATTGAAAGAATTGATAATTTTGATAAATAAATTATTACTTATAAATATAATAATAATAATCAATGAATCAAATAAATATTACATTTTTTTTATTCAACATTCAATAACTTTTTTTTTCATAAATTAACAGTTTAAAGAATAAAAATGACATATTATTACACATTTACACATTTACACATTTGAACCTCACTATTTTTTACACCACTTCACAATATTTATTAACTTATCGTTTTTTTTTATTATAGGTTATTCACTGTATAAAATACACACATACTAGTTACATAAACATTGGAATGAGCAATGTTTACGCATCAGTTGTAGGAGGCGCGATTTCTAGTTTTGCCTCGATATCGCTAGCCAGGGCCTTGTTCGCATTCGAGGCAGCCCTCGATTATTTCTACTAGGGTATCCGAATGAACGATGCTGAATCTCAGAGAAACGTAAGTCAAGGGAGCAGAAATAATACAAGACACAAATGTTGCAGACCAAGTGCGAGAAGTACTGGCCGGATGTCGGAGCCAGGATAAAGCACGGTGACTTTCTCATATCGAGCATCGATGAACAGGTTTTTGCCGACTATACTTTCAGAACGTTCCAGCTAAATGTTGAACGGGAAACGCGAAAGGTACGGTGACGGAGCTCGACGGTGGAAACGATTGCATTTCCGTTTGTGATTCCCATGTGTTTCCATGTTGTCACAGGTTAGGCACCTCCACTATACGGGATGGCCGGGTCTCGGGGTACCAAGAAATCCCCAAACCCTCGTTGCGTACTTGAGAAAGCTGGAACAAACCCCGACCGGAAACAGCCCCATCTTGGTACACTGTAGTACCGGTGACGATCGGACCGGCACTGTGATATTGTGCGACATTTGTCTACGCCGGGCGGTTGCGGAAAAGGTTCATATTTTCGGGGACTACGTGAGTATTACGGACGAGCTCTGATAATTCAAATTGGACTTTTCAAGGTGATCGATGTAATGGCCGTGGCTTTGCGAATGCGTGATAGTCGCGCGAACATGGTGGGCACCCTGCAGCAGTACGTACTCGCTCACATAATCATAACGGAAAGCTCGGTGTCCTGGCCTACGCAGATACCCTGCACCGACGTTTTGTCAAGTCATATGAATAAACTAAGAATTCGATTACCGTCTGACATACAAAGGTGAGGAATGAATTCAACCCCTGTAGCCATTGATTCGAATAATTAGGGGAGAGGGCGAAAAAATGAGCAGTCCCAAAATTTTTCGTACTTTTCAAAATTGAAAAACGTTTCAAATTTCATTTTTTACAATGCTTGAGCAAACTTTGAACCTTGACAACTTGGGAAAAGGACGGCAAAATGGGCCCAAAAATCGAAATGGAAAAAAAAAATGTGAAAAGTATTTTAAAGCAAATACGAAAGTAAATTTAGAACCTTTATTGCAATTCTGAAAAATTTCAAAATTTTTTTAAGGTGACCAGTTTGCCCGTGAACTCCCAACTTTTCAGGTAAAAGGCGTTCAACACTCGACATCGGTTAGGCTATCGTTATCTATGGTTTTTTGGTCAAGATTCGGAGATCCATTGATTCAAACCTCTGTTTGAAGTGTTAGTTTCTTATGGTGCCCATTTTGCCCTCCTCTCCCCTACATACGAACCAAATAATTCTACAATTTATTCCTGGTATAGACTGAAAGACACGGCATGGCAACAACAAGCGCTGAGATCTTCGGCTCTGGCAGGACTATCAATTTCGGAGCACTCAATGGCCGATGGTAAAATTTCCGAATTTGAAATCTATGAAAAATTGACTTGATTCTTCAGGGATAAACGACTTGATGGAAAATGTTCGTCACATACTTAGATATGTTTGCGGTTTCAGGCAGTACTGAAAAAATTTACGACGATGTGTTTGAGGAAGAGCGAAATCAGATCCACGCGGTAAGCGTCGACGGGGTCAGAGTGAATAAGCAAAACCTGGCGTGTTGGTTGCCGTCGCCGTTGACCCTTCCTGATTTCTGGCAATTCATCGCTGAAAGGGACATAAAACTGATAATAATTTTACAATCCTCCGACCCGAGCAATCCTGTGAGTATAGCTAACAATCGTCGGGGAATGTATGCTATAACTCAAGTTTCACCTAGTCTCGTTTACGATTCCTTCGTTGGACATTAACGTGACGTTCTTTTTCGCAGTCATGCTATGACGTCATACCCGATGAATCGATCGTCCTCCCGACACTTCGCATAGAAATGAAGAACAGAACGAGCCTCGACAACGGAGAATATTTTACCGAAGAAAAACTCCTGATCACCGACAATTCGGAGGTAATGATGATATGGCAAATGAGTTCAGCTACAAATAAAACTGTACTTACGTGTACGTCTCAGGTTTGAAATTCACATATTTGAGACTAACTAGATGTCGTTTATGGTTCAGAAACACGAAAGATCACAGACCCTGACCGTGCTGACGTGCAGGGGATGGGGATTCAGCACAGTGCAGAAGCCACCGAACCCCACAGGGCTGATTTCACTCTGGAGAGCCTCGGAAAAAGTTCCACGGAACGAGGGCCAGACTCTGGTGCTTTGTCAGTGAGTAATTCTACCGACTGCTCGGAAGTTAAAGTAAAGTTTTCCGCTAATTTCCAACTGTTTCAGCGACAGCATCACCGGCTGCGGCCTGTACCTAGCGTTGAGTTTTCTACTGGAGCGGATGACCGTCGAGAGGGAGTGTGATGTCATTGCCGCAGTCCGAGCAGTTCGCCGATCTAAACCGGAATACGTGCAATCAATGGTGAGGCCAGTTAGCGGCACGTGTTTCAATCTAAATTGAATGGTTTTTTTTCTTCATTTTAAGCGCGGAATCAATAGATTGGAATCACGACAGTCCAATGTGAAATCTTGCATGCAGCGATCAGACAAGGTGACAATTAAGCCAAACTTCTAACCCGAGCGCATTTCATTATTTTCAGGAGCAATTCGAGTACTTGTACGACGCAGCGGTAAATTACGTCGAGAGTTTTCAGACATACGCGAATTTCAGTTGATTTGTGATCGCTAGATGATGACGACGTGGAAGGGATCCGAATCTCAACTCATTTTTAGGCATAAATTTTAGGTCAATTAGCAAATTATTGATTTTCCATGAATTTCAATTAATATTTCTGACACCCATATGCATAACGGAATATATTTAATGAATACAAACAATATATTCAATGTACTAACAGGCGACTGTAACTAATAAATCTGATTTAAGTCATAACTGAAATTACACCCTCGCAACACTGAAACACCTTCAAGAATCCTCGCAGTTGTTTACAGGTAGATAATCATAATAAGAATGAGAATTGAAAATGAAAGCTGAACCTCGCAGTTTCATGTATTGAGATATCAAGAATCTCGTCGGATTTCTCATATAGCCTGCAGAAAACATTGTGTTTGTAAAAAATACCGTCAAGTACAAATAGGTTTCCTCTGGGGAAAAGTACAAAAACCTATTGCCACTCTCTGTCGTCAAATCAGGAAATAATACCAAGAACCACAACGTTCTGGTAATTACGTATCGTAAAGTCGGACCTCGCTGATTCGCATAGTAATATCGAAAATTTATTCCGAGAACAACATACTTCACGGGCACATTCCTTTCTCCCATTCTGCTACAATTATATGCACATGGCCTTCCCACATGAAGCTGTGTTTCAGAGGTGGTACCTGTGCTGCTCTTGTCAATCGAATAAAACTGCATACCCTGATTCAAATGGTTCGAAACAATCTGGCTCACGGTATTATGGCTGAAAACATTCGCGAATGTTCACTTACGTTGACGGACACCTGAACAATAATTCAAGTTCGTTCTCTCGTGAATAGCGAACTTTCAATTTTCCAAATAATGTTCTGATGTATTTCATGTGGTTCTATATATATATGGGATTGGAGATCTGATTTCCGTTCCCCAATTATGAAACGGGGGAATGTTGTTGCGATTGAAACACACTTTGTCGCATCTAGAGATCTGTACTGTCCGAGTATCCGAGATAAATGCGTTTCGGCATTGATTGTTTCAACGACATACATTTATAGTTGTGCAGGATCTTTGGCTGATACGGTATGAAGTCTATCATTGTTTCGGTTATGAAACGAATCAGCAAGATTCTCATTGAAAATTCATAATTATTTATGGTTATGCAGGTAAAATGGTGATTGGAATATTTAAAACTTACGTCTTCTCGAACGCGTAACGACGCAGCGTACCACTTATCAAACATTTCCTCGCACGTTGGTTAATTCGGCGCTTCAGATTATCCAGGAACATGTCGCTACGTCACAGACCTGTTTACTCGTGGGCGCCCCGAAGGCCACTGAACCGGTTAGACCGGTTTGCTTCTGCACCCCATCCTCGACGGCCTTCAACGGCCTTGAGCGCCGAGTGGGGCAAGGACGCCGTTGCGTAGGTCAGTTCACGCTGGTGGCGCCACCGGGTGACAAACTACGGAACTAAAATGGGCAGAATAATAAAATGATCCGCGGGTTCATTCTATTTCGAATTCGCGAGTCACAATGTGGTACCTATACTAATACAACGATTTCTTTGATACTGAAAATTTAACGAGTTGAGAAATATCATTTCTGCCGTCTCTAAGTTTTGCATGTTATTTGCAAATGTAAAAAATAATAATTAGTGTAGGTTCCAAATAACAATTCTATCTAATTATTTTGATTCTCCTGAGTCCACCGGGAGCCTATATATATCACTTATGCAACGTAACGTATATTCCCAATAAAAAGTAACTGCAGCTCAAATCATTCGTTCTATAGCTGAAATCGACGCAGCGGAATTCACCTCGTTACGTATAGGCTGGTCAAGTAACACATTAAAGACATCTTAAGACATGCATCGTATCACTGACTTACACACATACAGAACTATAATTAGGCTGCAATAATATTGGTACCAATTATATTGGTCTTATTGAGAACGGCTAGCTGTTTATATTTATTTTCCAAACCACCATACGAATAGAGAAAAGAGTCATTATTTTCACCATGGTTTTCGTGGGAAAAACCGGAGAAGTGATAACGCTGCTAGAAGCGTGTTCACCGTCGTAATTGTTTGGGTAAGCTGCTGTGACTTTCTGCATTAGTGTTACAGTTGCTTGCTATCAATAAATCGGCACCTGCGCTAAATATCGGGTATATCCTGAAGCAGATGGATGAATAACATTGTCAATTGTTAGAATTATTTAAAGCCTTGATCCACGCCTTATCGATCATCGGTCAGTTAGGTATATCATTATTGCCCGCCCAAGTGTAGAGGGAATCGCTTCATTATCAATTCTTATACGATTTTTAGGATAGTTACCGATCGGGCTGATCATGGGATCGAGGATAAAACAATTCTTTGGAATCGGTATTAAATTAGAATAATAGAAATAGATTTATATTTCTCACTCCGGGTGGTAGCATATCGCAAAAGGTTTCTTAATAACGATATCGTATTTAGTCGGTGGAACGTCTTGGTTGTTTGTCAATGTAAAAATAAACGCTTTATCCGATGATATGTAGTATCCTTTAGCGCTGGTTTTTCCCCAAGGAACGTCACTCAAACCACATCACATCTCGTTTCGTTCTCCCTGGTGTACGAGGAAAAAAAAAAAAAAAGGAAAAATCCAGTCACTATAATTATAGTTAAATATATTTCACTATTCTTATAGGTGTAAGAAATATGAATTTGAATTTGATAGAGAAACAATCATTCGCTATTCTATAGAAATTTATACGTAGAAATAAGTCGAGCTCCAGTTCCTTTCGACGTTGTCATCAACTCGCGGTTCCCCAGGTAGAAATTATGAATTGGCCCATGCAAGGCACTGTCCAGTTTGCCTAGTTTATTTCTAGGCGCTGTGTGGGAAAACTGTTCAGGGCCTAGCCAGATTTGAAATGGTCGGAACAGCTAGCGTCTAGATCGGAAATCTGGTTTTCCGGTGTAGGTACTACCTAGATTTCTTCCTGCAAACGCGGGGTTCTCATAATGAAGCGATTTCAAAAGTATTGACAGATAATATATTATGGTCGCGTTATCTATAGCGCATTTTATTAAATATCTCAAAAACGAAATACAAATAGGGGAAGGTGGGGCAGAACGGACAGTGGGGCAGAACGGACACTAAATCCAAAAAAAAAATAATGTCGTCGGAAATGATTTTTTATGAAATGTGACGACATATTTTGAATAAATAATGACACAAAAAAAAAAGGAAAACTGAATTATTTTTTTTTCACTTTTTTAATTTTTTTTTTTTTTTTTGTGTCATTATTTATCCAAAATACGTCGCCACATTTCATAAAAAAATCATTTCCGACGACATTATTTTTTTTTGGATTTAGTGTCCGTTCTGCCCCACTGTCCGTTCTGCCCCACCTTCCCCTATATATTTAGTACATACTATAACTTTCTAAGGTAATGTACCTAGGGGAAGTCCGGGCAAAGCGGATAATGGCTAGTTATTTTAGGATATAGTAGATGGTGCCATATTACTTGATTCCATCGATTAATCGATCGTTTCCCAACGCCATGACAGTGCTAGTCAGTTGTTACAGGCAACAATATGTCTGTGATAAGGAATTCTGCATTTTTCATAGTCTTGTTACGATTTTCGCCAAAGTGTGTACGTGAATTATGTGTACTTATTATTTAGCAATTTAAATTTACATTACCTGATAGTGAACTCTATCATTACCCTCTTCTATCATAAGTTAATTTTTATTAATATTTGGCTTCAAAAATTGTTCTCAACAAGTTAATTTCGAAAAAGAGATACCGGGCAAAGCGGTTACGGGCAAAGCGGATCCGTATCCGCTGGGCAGCCGAAAGCTGGTTCGAGTCAGTCCGATTCTAGTCCAGTAAAAGCATATTTATTATATTGCACATCCGACTTGGGCTGTGGAAGCTTCTTCTGTGATGAATGCAGTGAAGACTGATACATAGATTTTAGGGATATTTACTTCGCTCGTATGTAGTATCTGCTTTGCCCGGCTGTTTCGGTAACGTACTAATAACTGTTGGGCTCGTTTTTGTTAATTGCACAGGTTTGAATTTTGAATTTCAATTATTTTAATATTTTATGCTAATAGATAATAGTATAAATAGTCAGTATATGATTAAATTGGGTTGTAATTCTAATAGTTTGCTTGTATTGTTTTATCACCAACTTTCCTTAACGGATCCGCTTTGCCCGGACTTCCCCTACACTGATAGAAATATCTAGTTCCCCCAGCTGAAATTGGAAAAAATAAATTTAGACTGTTATAATGAATTTTATGTATCTAGGCCCGAAAAACCGCGATTTTCACCTCGCTTCGCTCGTCTTGAACGCGGTTTTTGACCTAGACAAATAAAATTGTATACGTCATACGGCCCATAAAGTATTTTCTGACGAATTTCATTATAATTCCTCGCCTTCGGCTCGGATTATAAACTAAAATTTTTTGAAAAATACTTCGCCGGCCTAGTGACATAATGTACTATATTACAATGTATAATGCGTTAAGCAACACCTACATTGGTAATCAACCGCATATTGATAGAGAGAAAGGAATTTTGGATTAGAAAAAGATCGCATTATTATGGCCGGGATCCGATCCGGGAGTAGTTACACTGTTGGAAAAAATATGTTCCAGTAGGTCCACTATCATTTTTATGTCAATTTCAACACTTTTTTTTAGCTAAAACAACATTAATTTAACTTAAACCACAGATTTTTCTGTTCTTTTAACTGAAAAAAGTGTTGAAATCAACATAAAAATAATAGTGGACCTACTGGAACATATTTTTTCCAACAGTGTACAGCTAGGCGCTAGTCTAAAACTAGGAAACTCTAGTCATATTTATACCTGAGTCAGAATCGGTCGAAATTCGCCTTCGTCTGAAGACTGTGGACGTAATTCACCGCTGCGTCGTGTAAGTACTCGAATTGTTCCTGAAAATGATAAAATGCACTCAGGTTAAAAGTTCGGCTCGATTGTTACCTCGTCTCATCTCTGCAGGCATAATTCATTCTAGGACTCTCATATTTTCAATCCATTCATCTCGGTCGAAATAAAAAATAAAACCATTTGAGATAGATTAAAATGCCTGCCACTAACTGGCCCTACCATCGACTGTACGAATTCCAGTTCGGATCGGCGAACTGCTTGAACTGCGGAAATGATATCACATTCCTTCTCGTCGACCATACGCTCTAGAAGAAAACTCAGTGCCAGGTACAGGCCGCAACCCGTGATACCGTTGCTGAAATCAGAAGAAAATTAGGTGAATAGGGATCGGATCGGATAACCGAAATTGCGTTATGGGAAAAATGAAGATATCGCGCGATAATCTGATACTTGGTTACTGTAATTCAACGTTTGAGTAGCCCGGCGTACTATACTCACTGACAAAGCACCAAGGTCTCGCCTTTCTTTCGCGTGATTTTTTCCGATGCTCTCCAAAGTGAAATCAACGTTGCGGGTGGTGGTGGTCTTGCGTGTTTGCCATATCCCCATCCTTTGCACGTCAGCACGGTCACTGACTGTGATCTTACGTGACCCTGAACCATCAACAAGACGAAGTAAGTTTTTGAACCACGTTTCATATTTGATATTGGAGAAACTAATTTGTATACGGACATATTTTCTGTAAGTATATGTACCTGTGAAGTATCCTTGAGCAGGAGCTTCTCATGAGTAAAACATTCTCCGTCGTCAAGGCTTGTTTGATTTTCCACTTGTATGTCTAGCATTGGGATGACGATCGATTCATTGGGCATGATGTCAATGCACGTCTGCGGAAAAATTAGTGATACCGATACTTATAGAGGTACAAGTCATGAGTCGGTCCTCTTTGTTATACTCACGGGATCTCTCGGGTCAGAGCATTGCAATATTATGATAAGTTTCATTTCCGTTTTGGTGATGAATCCCCAAAAGTTGAAGAGGCCTATCGGTGGCGGTAGCCAAGATGCCAGGTATCGTTTCTTCACCCTGACGCTATCGACGCTTACCGCGTTGATCTGATTGCTCTCGTTTTCGATCAGATCGGAACGTAAGGCGACATAAATGGCTGAAATTGTACAATTACAGTTAAGTATATATGTATGATCCTCAATAATGTAATATGTCCAGCCTAATCTATTGAGGAAACAATCGAATGCGTTAAGGTTTTGCAACCTGGGACGAGGTTCTGAAGTCTGTCATTTCCCACGTTCTCTACCACGGAGGGTATCAGCATAGACGAAGATTGCAGCGCATGTTTCTGCCACTTGGTGTTGTCCAGTCTACATCAGAATAAAATCGTTACGTATGCATTATTTTGCAATCAATAGCCGGATGAGAAAGGACAAAGTAGATACTCCAAGCTGAACCACTGCGCTCACCTTTCTACGTCAAACACTAGCTGAATTCTCTTTCGTTTCATACGCGTTGACAGAACATCGTTGCAGGCGATCTGCGTAGGCCAGGGCACGATGCTTTCCATTATAATTATGTGGGCAAGCAGGTACTGCTGCAGAGTGCTCACCATGTTCGCACGATCATCTCGCATTCGTGCAATTGCGGCTGTTACGTCGATCACCTAATGAGTCCAATTTCAATTTCAATGTCTCAGTGTGACTTACGCGATACCCAAAAGTACCGACCTTTTCCGCAACTGCTTGGCGTAGACAGATGTCGCATAATATTATCATGCCGGTCCGACCGTCGCCGGTACTACAGTGTACAACGATGGGGCTATTCCCTGTAGGCGTTTGGTTGAGCTTTTTCAAGTACGCGACGAATGATCCAGGGTATGTTGGAACCCCGGTAATCGGCCATCCCGTATAGTGAAGGTGCGTGATCTGCGCGAATGAAGAGAAAAAGACGGGGAAATCACGGGGAAATTTGAATTTCAGCAACTGTTGAGCTTCCTCACCCTACCTTTCGCATGTTCCGTTTATAACTGAGTTCGAGGGTTCTGAAAGTGTAGTCGGCATACACTTGGTCATTAACGTTAGAGACGTGGAAGTTTCCGTGCCTCACCCCGGTCCCGATATCTGGCCAGTACTTCTCGCAATTAGTCTGAAAGATTTGCGTCTAGTATTATTTTTGCTTCCCTCGACTTACGTTTCCATACGATTTAGCATCGATTCATTCGAATAGTGGCTAACCTCGGTACCCTCTGTGACATTAGTCAGCATACAAATCACTTTGACTTTCTGCTCCCAGACCATCCTCCAGAAATCATGCACCGTGTTTGGCTTTGGTCCCTGGGTTGCGATGTAGACCCTCTCTTTTCTATACCCCTGCAATATGGATACGTTTAACACGCCGAACGTCACTCGTCATATTGATGATAACAAGTTTGATCCCCTTACCTTGATGTAACTGGCATTGATATAGTCAGAGTAAAGATCGCCGGGAATTTTCTCGAGAACAACTCTGGTATCGTCATCTACAGATAGTTTTAAGATAAAATAAGGCGTATAAAATGAGTAAAGTGCACTGTAAACAGATGTAATTTAATATCCAGAAGGTCTAGTGAAGTTTCGATAAAAATTCGTATAAACTCGTAATGGTGGAAGCGGGACTGATTATGCAGATAATTCCGAACGCGGTGTTCAGAACTACTTCCAATTATCTGGGGAAACTCATGCTTTGAGGTAAAATTATTGAGTGGAACAGGATCTTTTTCTGGGATTACGGTTAGGAATAAAGCGATCTATTTAACTGAACACAATGATATTTATTATAGGTACATATACTTGTTGATCTATTGAAGATCGAGATCTACTACTTAGTTAGGCTACTGCTCGGGGAAAGGGCTAAAGCGACTTCTACCGAGCATAGCCGATCATGCGAGTTACTTACTACTATAGAGGAGTAGGGGAAACAGTCATATTCCAGCAAAAATAATCACGTAATAGTCGCTAATGTTACTTACATGCAACCAGATTTTCGTATCTGTTCTTTGGCATATTTTCGGGCAGTTTTCCATAATCGCAGGGTTTCGTTAGTCCTCTCAGCAACAGCTAAAATCCAAAACATCAGGGGCTCGATTCTTGAGATCGTGCGATCAATTTTCGTATGCGAGATTCGGTTTCCGGCCAATTGCAATGTTCGCTTTCTTTGGAACTATCACATTATTGGTCGAAAGGCGAATTTCACATGCGAAAATTTATCGCATGATCTCAAGAATCGAGCCCCAGTCGATCCGCGGATGGATAGAATCGCATGCAACATGAGCGTGCTTCACGAATTTATGAATAATCGAACTGTTCACCCGATTAACAAAGATTATAAGTATAATTATATATGATCGATTATATATGAAAAATGGCCCTATATAAATATAAATATATAATTATATGTAATTTATATATATAATTTATATATAATCTATATATAATCATTATGTATATAATTAATAATCTTTTTTAATCGGGCATTGAGTAAAATACATCTATCATACATGTGTGAGCTATAGGTATGCAATAAGAATTCATAAACAGAACACTTGCAATGTATCAAAAGCTCTTATTGCATTCAATTTCTCGATTAGTGTTTACCGTATAATCGAAAGAACTATGGTATACGGTTCTATGTCTATAGCACACGTTGTTATAAAATTATAATTGCTTACCATGAACTGTGAATATAGTCGCCCATCAGCAGCGGAATGCTCAACGTATTTGCCAAAGTCCTCTATGCTCACAGAGCAAGAATCATGCCCTTTTGGCAATTCGTACAATTTACCTTCCGCTAATTTAACCTGTGGCATCGAATTATTTGAGAAATAAAGAGACTGTAGATCGTTTGTGCGCGTTGCTGTCAAGGATAGTCGATCCAAATCAGACGGGCTGGTCTGCCGGAGTTGTCCCTGAATTCTTTTGCGATAGCTAGAAAACGATTTCAAGTCCAGAATCGATTTCGAATTCTACAGCAATCGGATACAAGGGTAACCGATTCTGTAGGCCTGAAGGCGCGTGAAATAGTTATCGGTTCTTCTCCTTCTTGGATTAAATTATTTATAAGCGAAACGAGAACTCATTTCTTGTTTAAACATTCTATTACCTGTATAAAATGATCAGCAGTAGCACGCAGACACCTAGAACTGGAAAAATAGCTGACCAGGCTAGATTAGGTGTGGTCAGAGCAATCAGAGTAATTTGGGACGTCTTGAGTATGGCCGATGTCTTGGATCGCCAGTCTGTTACGTTAAAAACGATTCCATATGTTTCTCCAAGATGCAGGGAGCAGTTCAACGTTACGCCGTGGTTCTGCTTTACGAAAATCTTCAAGGATTCAGTTGTGCTGTTTCTCACCTGCAGCAAAGTAGACATCGTCTGACAATGAGACAAGGAAAACGAACGAACAGCTCTTCGCTCAAGGTCTCTGCAATAAATTTAGCTCACCTGATAGATTACAGCGTCCCATTGCATCTGAGATTTTGTCATATTTTCTAGGTGTGATGATTTTGACGACTGATTTCGTGCGCATGTTGACACACCCTCAACTATTACTTTTACCGTAGTGTTCTGTGTCGCGTTGACGACTATAGGCATTTCAATGTCGATAGAAGTTCCGTCGAATGTTATTTTGGGTTTCGCTTCGCTCGCAAAACCGAGGCTCGCCGGAACGTCAAGCTGCGTGTAAGTCTGGAGGCTTTTCTTTTCACGTTTATTCACCGCAACCACAGAAATAAAGTACCGTGTCGAGGGTAAAAGATATAGCATTTCACTGTAGTTCCTCTGCCTGTTTGTGATTGTATAATTTATTTGAATCGAACGCCGCGTGCCTGGTTCTTTTTCATTTTCAAGGAAAGTACGCAAGAACTTGACGGTGATTTCGAATCGTGTGATTTTCGTGTAACTGGATAACGGATGCATCCACTTCACCATTATGACACCAGCACCCTCAGGGACCACTGTCAAATCCGATGGGGAGTCAGGGGCTGAGACAAAGAGGGCATTTATTCTGGTCAGGATCTCGGGTGAAATTATCTCTTGACTGTTATGTCAACTTACCACTATCGTAATCCATGGAAGGGTTCAATTGAAGCGATGCTGAGGTTCCTTTTTTCGGAACCCCCTCGTTTCTCGCGTTAACCTGTAACCACAATAATCCATTTTGTTTCTAATTTTTTTCAAAACCAATGATACCCGCTGCTCGCATCGCACAGTGGGGAATTTTCACGAAAACGTGGCCATAATCCAGGGGATCATCGGAATTTTTCTAAATTTGATATATCAACGTTTTTGGGGTCGCTGATTACGAATCTGGTATTCAAATTTAGAAAAAAAAAATGGCGGCTCCAATATAGCCGATGGAGTCATGAATTTCCTGAAAAGACACGATTGATTACACACTTTACCGATGTTTTCGGAGTTGCTGATTACGAATCTGATATTCAAATTTGAAACAACAAAATGGCGGACTTAAAATATGTGTGTGGAGTGGTTGTTATACTAAATTAGACAATAGATTCGGGAATTTCGGGGAAAATAATTATTACTCTTACAATATAGTAAACAAAATCTTTATTTCCAGAAATGAAAAGTCATAAGTCAATCCGAATCCGGATAGAGATCTTCATGTGTGATAGTTAGGCTCGCTAATAGTGGAATGGTTTCTGACGAAAACTGCTCCCATTTTTTATTGAAAAGATTTCCCTTTGCTTGAAGGTGATATAGGAGAAGTTCCAGAACCTAGATAGAAAGAATAGTATTTCGTATTAATTATAAATGGCATTGTAATCCGAATGAGGATTAGACATACGCCTTTGTGCATTTGGTTACACTTCATTAGAATGCGGACTTGGCGTTTCGAATACAATAACAAATTTCGAAAAATCCCTTCGCCTCTACTATTTTTTAATTGTAAAATGAGCAAAATTTTCTACATACCTTGAGGAAGATAATCCATTTTGTTGAAATTGATTATCACTTTACACTGTTGAGTTATAAGTGTTCAAAGTTAGAGAGGATATGAAAGCGAAATTCAGGTACGTGACTGTCACGGACGAGGGTCAACTTTGAACTAAAATATCTAAGAGACTATGAGGGTTAAAGGGTCGGGACAACCGGGCGGTTACGCAGAAATTAGTTCTTAACCAATCCCCCCGGTCAACACCTGCATCGGAAAGTTCGTTTTTTAAATTTTGGCCACGTTTTCGTGAAAATTCCCCACTGTGCATCGGTTTATAACAATCTCCTGTTCAATACCTTTATTGCAAATTTCCCGGTTACAGAATCTGACGGAAGTTTCAAATTCCCGAAACAGACGGAGTCACTCCATAGATCACACATTGGTATTCCTTCTGACACTTTGATGGTCCAGCCTTCCAATGTCCAAGTTTCTCCGGTGATTGCTACCTCGTAGGATTCAATCACACCATTGGCGGGATTAGGTGGCATCCATCGTAAGTTGATGGTATTTGTGTCAGGGTCGACTTCGTCTACTTGGAGATTTTCCACAGCAAGTGGCGCTGGAATAAGAAAAATAGTAATTGAAGGGAGTATTAAAGAGTATATTCATGTATCCATTAACCAATAGTCCAGTCAAATAGGCCTGAAGTGAAGAATTTTTCAGGGGTAGATTGATTTTTTAGGTGAAGGTAGGTGAATGGATACTGAATGACACCCCAATGAAATTTTTGCTCCCCGCCCCCGGCGGCCAGCGACCCTTAGAATCAGGGGATCAAATGTTTAGAATCTCAATATCTCGAAAACTAACCACCCGCCCTTACGGAAAAAAACCCTCAAAATATCACCCTCAACTGAGCCCTCAACTTTCAGGGTGATTTCGTACCCCCAACTTGGGGGTTAACCCTGAATTGAGGGGTACCTTCAACTTGAGGGACAACCGTCAAATGGGGGTCCCTTCAACTTCAGGGTTTTTGAGGTGACTTTTTGAAGTGACTTTTGAAGTGACCCGCCACTCATCAGGGTTGACCCCTAACTATTCAGGGTCATCCCTCAATCATTGGAGGTTGTCGCTCAATGTTTGAGGGATATTCCTCAATTCTTGGGGGTTTTCCCTCAATTTTCAGTATTGACCTCCAACTATTCAGAGTTATCCTTCAATTGTTGGAGGTTGTCCCTCAATGTTTGAGGGATATTCCACAATTCTTGGGGGTTTTTCCTCAATTTTCAGGGTTGATCCGCCAACTTTTCACGGTTGACCCTTCAATTGATGGTTCATCCATAGGAATTGAAGGTATTACCCTGAATATTGGAGGTTGAACCTTGAAATTTCAGGGTTTCACCCCCAGAATTGAGGGTGAAACCTTGAAAATTGAAGGTTCACCCTTAAACTTGAAGGGTTTTTTCCGTAAGGGCGATCGTAAAATGTTTCGAGTAAAAGTTATTCTAAATAAAAAGAAACACAAAAGGTTATATCGAGTTCAACCCCGTATTTCTACAAATAAGGGCGTTAAACCGGTGATTGTGAGCGGTGCAGATACGTAGCTTTGTCCTTCTTTTCCAGTGGTAACCCCAAATCTTTACATCGGTCTAAGGCCCTTATTTGTAGAATTACGGGGTTGAACTTGATACAACTTTTTGTGTTTTTTTTCATGCAGAACAACTTTTGCTCCAAACATTCTACGATCGGGTGGTTAGTTTTCGAGATATCCGCTGATTCTAAGGGTCACCGGGGGCGGGGGGCAAAAATTTCATTGGGGTATCTCCAAGGCCGGACTTCTGCCTAGGCAAACTAGGCAGTTGCCTAGGGGCCCACCTTGTAGGGGGGCCCCGCCAGGGGCCGAAATGGTATGCGTGGAGGACATTTTACGGTGACATTTTTGTTTTATTCAATTATTTAAAAAAAGGGCCCTGGCTCTGTTAACCGCCTAGGGGCCCTAGGTTTCCATGTCCGGGCCTGGGTATCTCAGTATCCATTCACCTACCTTCACCTAAAAAATCAGTCAACCTCTCAAAAATTCTTTTAGGCCTATTTGACTGGACTACAACTCATTCGTCCTCTCAATTTCACCAATCTACAAAACTAGTGGGATCGAATTCTCTTTGTGTAAAAATTTGTCGATGGACGGATGGACAGTGAACTAATTTTCTTTGTAATTTCATAATGAATTCAGCCTGTAATGAGGACAGAATACAACTGCATACAACTGCCGACACGTCAGGCAACAGACAGCAAACAGTGACTTGACTCGATTGATTAAGACCTTTCCTCATATCACGAGGTTCGAGTGTTACCTTCACTACAATATTATATTTTCAATTCAGCTTGATTTATTATCATGGCTTTTCCTACCTGACTGGAGAGTGCTAACTATTTCGACCCACTCTGAGAAATGACAACTCGGTCTCCGATAGGCAGTCAGCCTATAATTATTAGTATAAGGTACTAGATCTTCAAAGCTGATGGGCAAGCTCGAAAAAGTTGGTTTCCGGTACCGATTATCACCAATGGATGTCAATAGTAAGCAAAACAAGTCTGGATCTTTACAGCTCTAAAGTAACATAGAGTCTCAGATGAACTTGTGCAGAATTAACAATGGAAAGTATCGTGGCAATAGAATATCACCTTTAAATCGTTGCGAAACTTTACAATTATACTGGTCTTCTTCGGTTCAATATTGAAGCACCGCTTTCTTGATACACAATGAAGTTTGGGGCCGTCGTTTAGACGGTGAGGAAAATATATCCTCAAGTGAAATAAATCTATTTTTTAAACACACCCAAAGTCCTCCTTTGCGCGCCGTCTACAGGCTCCCAAAGTAGACTTTCTCGCACTGGTACGCTAAAACCTGCTTTCGTGCCCGCGCGCGGCACAAAGACCAGGACCTTCCGTTGCATATGTTGAGAAAAATAGAGTTCGATGCACGAGCCCAAGGCAGCAATCTCTTACTTGTGTAAAGGCGTCTCATTCGCTATTTTCGGCTCGCCTTCGGACACGTTCATGCCTTTACACTCGTACGCGATTTGCTGCATTTGCGCTCTTGTATCGAAATAATATACTATTTCGTCAGGTAACTTACCTAATTCAGTATCCGTCGAAGAGAAAGATCCCCAGTTTTCGATTTCACGTGCTGCGCGAATTGGAGAAGGAACTTCATCCGACTCAGGGGTTAATGTATCGAGGCTCACGGTTTCTGAATCGACTACGGTACTTTTGCTGTAAGATAATTTTTGACACTTGACTTTCGGCCACAACGACGGATCCGACCTCTCGTGATGAATTTTTATTGTCGATCTTCTCTGGCTGCCTGCATGAAGATAGATCTGAGGTTTAGTTCGGATCTTGTTATAGTAATTACCTAATTACCTGTATTGAGTCGGAAATTTCATTTCCACTTACCAATTGATTTACAAACACGAAAGCTATCGAGTGCCCACTGGCCCTTGTCTTTATCCCCATATAGAATAGTCTCGATTTTTAACTGTACAAATTTTGGAATGGGTTTCTGTAAATTTACGGTCAGATTAATCGATTGCCAAGACAACAGGCTGTCACCCGCGAATAACGTGTCTCCAGAAATAGTGTCCGTAAAAATATGCTCGTTATCTCTATCGATCAAATTAATTTTCAATTTGCAATCGGGGCAAAGACTGACCAGCAGTTCGACGCAGAAATTCTTTCCGTACCACATAAAGTGTGGTGTGGATAATTCCGTGACCTCATTTTCCGCCCGGAAATATTCATCTAGAAATAAGCGCCAGAGATTATTAATCCGATGTTGTGAAATTGCGTTTTACTTACAAAAGTGGAATCGGACACGTGTGGCTCCGTCACTTCTGATTGATATATGAGATACAGGATCCCATCGCTCGACTTGTGCTTCCAAAAATGGTTTAATCTCGATATCAGTGTCTCGGAAAATTTGAATTGTCTTTTTATCACCCATCCATGTTAATCTGAACGTTCGCCATTCGTAGTCATCGAGGACATCTTCAAATTCGTGCTGGAAATGAAAACAAAAGTATGAAGTCATCACTGTTAGTCTTCTCTGCGGTCAGCATCATCAGATAGTTATGTATAGTTTTATAGTATAGTCATCAGTTAATTATGTATAGTTTTTACCCGACCTACGCGGAAAGTTAGAATGTTTTTCCTGTTTTGCGGGAAGAATACGGCACATTTCTGCCCGGTCAAGATCGTGTAAACTCAAATTACGCAAGCTTCAAACTTTCCTCATACTACTTATACTATATTTATACTATTTCTTTATACCATTTCTCAATTATTTTCAGTTACAACTGCTCATATAATCTGTTTGTGAAGTTTCAAAAACCATGTACTTCTATTTCAATAAAAATAAATTTCACTCGCGTTATTCGAAACGGTAGAAATTTTATTTTTTTTATTTTTCAGTGGGGGATTTGCCCCCCCCCCCCCCCCCCCCCCCAACCTCACCTTCAAAGGTTCGATTGGAAACTACCCACTTGCATTTCTTATAAAACATAATAAATAATACATTTTTTTTCGAAGCACATTTGATTTAACGTTTGCAGTTCGCATAATCATTATGCTAGCCATTTGTGTATAGACTAGCTGAAATTACTATTCATGACTGTGAGTGTGAATGAGTTGACGCCGGGTAAATGGCATATGGCATCCCTCCCTAGTTGCGCAATCTACTATTCCACAACACCTCAGTTCTTCCTAATTGCGAGCAGCTTCCAACGCTCGGAGGATGTTCGTATTGAGGTATTCCATCGACACAGGACCAGATTGAAGATCGTCCATCATCCCATCCCCCGATGATGATCCAGAAGCAGTGACCTTTCCTTGGGTCAGAATTCGTGCAGAAATATATGTGAACGTCTCGTTTACCTCGAGCAGAAAACACTGTACTGCCGGATGACTCATTGACCTTGTTCACGTAGCGAGGTTCCTGATTTCCTATCGTCTCTTTGAAGCCTAGAAGCGATTTGATTGATTAATTGAATCAATCGTATGAGCAAATAAATAAGTCACAGCGATTACCTTCCCATCGGTAATCGAAGACAGGACTCATCGGCCTGATGGCGGAGTTGACCACATCCCATCCGCTGTTCTTTCCCCAAGGAGCTATGCACTTTGTCGAATCCCAGATTGCACATTCAGCGACGCTATTCGGCGTTGGTTTTTTCGGTTGAAAATCTAAATCGTATCCTCAGAATTAGTTGAACTGTGGCGGTTATAACACCGACATTTTCTAATTTTTTTTCTGACATAATGGTATTCCTATTTCCCAGTATGTAACTCATTAGCTTTAATTACTATACTTACCCTCAACGGCAATCTGTCCGATGTGAGTAGCGTTTCCCTGATAATCGTAGTTCCAAATTAACGCAGAATCGTCGTCCTCAGATATACAAGTCAGTTTCTTCGTGGCATTTTCAGCATCCGGTGGATGACGCCAGACAATAAGTTCACAAAGACTCTGCACCACTAATGACGCCAAGATAAATATAATCGCGATAAAAAACGTGCAAGAAAAACCCATTTTCACTTATCACTGTTCTTCTTCTGATTCCAATGTTCCTATGTATGAGCCGCGAATGATTAATCCTCCATGCGATCTATTTTATCAAAAAATTTCCAAAACTTTGACTGCCTGTTCAATTTCCGTCTCCTATCATAAATTCAATGGTAAATTTTGAAATTAATAAATACAAGGTGACGCTTTCAACAACGAGGTAGAGAACCGACTGACCGAAAAACGAGGAAAATAATTCCTAACATCTCATATCGAAAAGTTTAGCTTTTTCATTTAAGATCTCACGTAGCCGCTACCACATCCTAAATTACTCAAAGTCCATTCTTCTTCTTTTTTTTCCTTGTGTTTATCCCGTTATCGGAGGTAGCAATATCTAAAGTCTCGACGGTGGATGGTGAACAGTAGACCACGGCTGATGCGATATGAGTTCATATATGTTATCGCATATAAGTATAATACTTTGTAATAAAATAACCCAGGGTATACAGTGTAGAACATTTTTCCTCGCGGTAAAAGAATTTAAATATTACTTGGACATTTATTTTTTGTTAATTTTTGTGTTTTAGTTTCCAGATGAATCGAATGAATGTTACTTTTTTAATTTTCATGACCTATACCTATGGTGATATAAAAAAAAGTATTTCCACCTACTATCTAAAATATAAAAAATTCAAAACAATTAAAAAAAAAATCAGTAAAAATTTTCAGAATTTTAGTAATTTTAGTAGTAGTAAAAAGGTTTGGCCCCTCTATTTAAGTGATCATAACTTCTACAGGAAAATTGGTCTAATGGTTGTTCGCAAATTTCCGTGTAAAAATTGTGAAAGCAGCTAGGCGACACAGGCGGCCCTGCGCAAATTTGAAAAATTGTTGACGTCGATTACTGGAAGTCCGCTATTGCGAACCAAAAACTGATTACGGAATCAAAAAGTGTATATCCTGACGATAATTTTGAGCTGGCTCAGGTTCGTCCGTACCGATCCGTTCCCCAAATCGCACCATTGGACCTTTTTGCACCTGGCGAGTTGAAGTTGTACGGCGATGGACTCCGAAAAACTACGTTTTTTAACTTTTCGGAGATCATAACGGCATTCACGATTTTTACACGGAAATTATGACATTGAAGTTTGCATCGTTGGAACGCAACGAAATTCAACGTGAATTTAAAAAAAATATACATAGCATAAAAATGATCCTACTAGGTTTATTAACATTTTCAAGTTATTTCTAGTCGTTTTCAATTTTCAAACATAGCAGGATCATTTTTGGTAAATTGATATATTTAAATTATTTTTTTTCGGAGTTCGTTGCGTTCCAACGATGCAGACTTCAATGTCATCGGAAATTTGCGAACAACAGAGGGGCCAAACCTTTTTGCGCCGACAGTACATCATTCCAAACTTTGTATAACTGCACTTATATGGTGTAGGTATACCTAATCTTTGCCAAACATAAACGGAGTCTGCGGAGTACATTGCGGGTGCGGTGCGGTGCACCGTGATAGCGATACGCGGGTTTAGAGGTGAAACATTCGTCACAGAAATTTATCACCACACCGTAAAATTTCATTTTAGTATAGTTGATGACTTAGCTGAAGAAGATCGGTATCTCAGAAATACACTCAGAAAAAGGTCTTGTTGACACAACCAAAATTTGGTTATTATATGCAGAATCACATTTTTTATTCAGTCAATCAAATTTTTTGTTCAGTCAACCAAAAATTTCGTTGGGATAACCAAAATTTTGTTGGGAAAACCAAATTTTGTTGGGAAAACCAAATTTTGTTGGGACAACCAAAATTTTGGCTATTCCAACAAAATTTTTGGTTGACTGAACAAAAAATGTGATGGTGCATATAATGACCCAAATTTTGGTTGTGTCAACAAGACCTTTTTGTGAGTGTAAAATGTAGAAAATAAAAAAAAAAAAAAAAAAAAAAAATGGGAAAAAGGCATGTGAAATGAATTTAAACAGGAAACTAACATTTGATGAAAAATCGTTGTTCCATATTATATATATATATATATATTAGACCAGTTCAAAAAAATCGACTATTCTTTTTTTTTCAATTTTCGCATTGAAATACTTTCGGAGGGGTGAAAAAAGATGCCTGTTAAAAGCGGAGCTCTTAATATTAAGATTTAGAGGTCGCTCATCGCGAATTTCTATTTTCCATTTAAATAGCATAGGAATTTTATTTTTTTTTCTTCAGAATTTCGTAGCTCACAAACCAATGAACAAATCCAAATGACTCTTACATATTTTCATAGGGGATTAAACACTCTAAAAAACGTATCTATCATTGTGGAAAAAAAATCACAAAAAAAAATAGTTTACTCAACTATAAATTGAAATTTGAGCTTGAATAACTTTGGAAGGAGTCAATTTATCAAAAAATGATAAGAGAAGCTTTTTGTAGAGTGTTCAATTTCCTATGAAAATATGTTTGAGTCATTCGGATTTGTTCATTGGTTTGTGAGCTACAAAATTATTAAAAAAAAAAAAAAAAATTCCTATGCTATTCAAATGGAGAATAGAAATCCGCGATGAGCGACCTCTAAATCTTAATATTAAGAGCTCCGCTTTTAACAGGCATCTTTTTTCAGCCCCCCGAAAGTATTTCAATGCGAAAATTGAAAGAAAAAGAATAGTCGATTTTTTTGAACCGGTCTAATATATATATATATATATATATATGTAATTACATTTACGATCTGCACTTTGTCCGGTAAAGTTTGCAGAAGAAACCGGCCCCCCTAAAGTAATAACAAACTTTTGGGTGATTAGTCAATCCGTTTAAAGCTCGTATTATTGTTACGGTAACCATAAAGCTATCAAGGGCCCCGTGTTGGGATCGTATACCAGTCACTACTATGCCCTCGTGGCAACTCTGCCTTCGTGAGCTACTACACGGAGAAAATTTTATAGGAGAGATTCCCATACTACGTATAGTTGCGGTGGGATATACTTGTAATATGGCGATCGTTCCTATACTGTATACCAAACATCACCACGAATATAGGAATGTCTTTCTTATTTTCATGGAAAATTAAGTACAAGTATCGGAACCATCGCCATATTGCAAGTATATCCCACCGCAACTATACGTAGTATGGGAATCTCTCCTATAAAATTTTCTCCGTGTACCCAATGTGTCATTTCGGACACGCTGTATACGCACTCCATATCTACGTATAAACTAGACGCATGCGGAGACCACGGAAACCGGCTGTCGACTCTATCCTCGCATCGCCTATTGGGATCCTTGGAATGGGCGTGGCTTTGAAATTTTAGCCTTGATAGAGTAGTTCTATTTTCGTCACTAGTTGGCGTATCGAGGTTCTAAGCCACTGAAATATAATAATACTGGAACGCGCGCCGACCATTCTGTGGCATTAGAAGCAGCGTATAGAGAGAGATAGTTCGCTAGTAGTATCCTTGTCATTGTCTTACTGAGTCGCGACTGCGCACATGAAGTATCGTACAGCATCTGCAATAAGTGTGTCAGTTCCTCCATTCAGGCGATTCTTTGCCCACTCACGTATTGTTGAATTAAAGTTTTGGACGGGACTGTACCAACAGAGACGGGGATACTACCAGCACCGCTTCGGAGCTATCTCTCTCTATACGGGCCAAAGCCGTCAGCGCGCGTTCCAGTATTATTATATTTCAGTGTTCTAAGCCCTCTCATTGGTTACTGTAGCCTTGATAGAACAGTTCTATTTTCTGCCACTAGTTGGCGTATCGAGGTTCTAAGGTTCCCAATACAGCCACGTTATAAACGAGTTACTTTACCTTGTTTCCCGGGGCCCTCTTGGTTATCGTCGTTTCATTTCACGTTTCATTTCGAACATCAACACCGTTTTACTTTTTCAATAAATAAATTCCATTTTTTTTTCTCCCTCTCTCCCACTCTCTTTTTTTTTTCTCTCTTTAAATTTTTCGCGGATTTATCGGAGTCCTATTTTCTCTTTCTACGTGTTATAGTTTAGTTTTTGTTTTTTTTTCCAGAAAATTGAAAAATAAAATAAACAAAAAAAAATTCTGAACACGTAGTGCGAAGAAATTTATATCGTGTGAAATTTAGATGGCGTGTCTTTATACGGCTTTTAGATTACTTCCGATCCCCGGTTAGTTCATCGCATCGTAAGGGTTGTAAACTGTATAGGTCAGCAATAAAGTTTAGTGTAAAACGTACAATTTTGACACGGTGGGTAGTTTTGGCTGTATAAATAAAGTTAACAACGAGACAGAGAGAGAGAGAGAGAGTATTCCCTCTAGTATTATAGGATATAGTTATACCTACCATATAGTATCGAAGAACGGTGCGGGGCCCTCAAGTATAGGTATATAAAGGGAACTATAGAAGCTTTGGCTAAATTTAATCGGCCAATAAAAGTAAACCACCCTAATTGATATTTAGGAGCAATTCTAGACGCCGCACGTATACGGTTAGCCCCGTTTACCGAGCTAATCTCTTTCGAGAAGGTCGCGACGGAATTAAACCGGAAAATTAAACGGCTGTTAAACATTTCTTAATTATGATAACGCGCCTCGCGGCATGAACACCAAATATACACATAGCTATGCTTTTATTTTTACGGCTAAAAAGAGTAAAAACACGTCAAACTAGTTCCATTGACTTTTCTGCATTCGCGTATAAATTTGGTAAAAATGAAAAATACAAAAAAAAAAAAAAAATATATAAAATAAATGAAAATTTCTCTCTCTACTAATTTTTCTTACGTAAGCGCGGAGTGAGGCGAAATAATTGACCGAAGAATAATTGGTAAAAATCATGTAAAAGAAATAAGAGGTCTATGTATTAGTATAAAGACGAGAATGGGCTTTTCGAAGCGAAACGATAATCGACGCGATCTTAAGGTTTTATGAATTAAGGCAGGAAGTAGATGGTGAGAAAAAGTTTTCACCATTTTTCTTTGAATATACCTATATATGTATATACATAGAGCTGTATATTTATATATTTCTGCACCGTAATCGAGGCGAGAGAATGAGAGAATGAGAGAATAAGAGAGAGAGAGAGATTCTATCGAGCGTCGTTAGGCACCCAAATATCGTTCCGTGTCACCATTCAACCTTAATCCTTTACGTGCCAGAACTGCGTAAAGCCCCTATCAGACGATGCGTATACATACCGAGCTCAAGCAAGCTTTGTTACTCGAGTGTCATAGGTCGCGTAACGCGCCGTGAATTACGGGTCCTCGTAAAACTTCACCTTCATATCTATATACTGCGTGTATTCGAACCGAACTCTGTACCCTCCCTGTCCCGCGCAGGTCGTATACAATATCGAAAGAATAAAAATATAAAAAATTCACTCAATTCTTCGGTTTTTACCATTTGATAAGAAAAAGAGAATAGTAGACAGGCTAAGACAGAGACAGATATATAAACAACGACGTTTCTGCCAATACTGACGGTACGTCGCAGCGTGGATGGGCAGAGGAGCCGAGGAATTTAAACGCGTGCGAAAGTCACAAACGTCGATCTCAGGGCAGACGTCGCATCCGTTGATCCCGGTACAGCATCCGACGAACTTCCGGAACTTCCATTCCCAAATCACTTTACTTTTGTATTATATGAACAATATCGTGGGTTCGATTGATACACTGAGCCGTTTTCACCGTGGTATCACATACCGTGTTGCGATTTTCACTGGCGTTGTTATGAAGTGTTAGAAAGAATTTCTAACCGGACACTCCGGCTCAGTGCACGACTTCGAATATTAGAGACGAACACAGATTTTATTAGATAATTGTACTCTACGTTCACGGAGAGAAAAGAACAGTAATATTTACCATTCCACATAGTAACCAGACTCATTCTTTTCTAAAATCGTAGATGATACTATGTTAAAATAGGATTCATTACTATTTTTCTGGTGATATTTACTATGCTGCATTGTAACTGAGCAAATGTTAAATATCGCTATTCTGTATAGGAATGAAAGCTATTTAGAATGGTACTCAGTCCTATGCCACATAGCTCTCATTGCAATTTGGGTATGCGCGCGGCGATACTCCATGCGGCCAAGCGGCCAAATAAGTCAACTACGAACATAACCATACATAACCAATAACCATATAGATTGTTAATCTTGACGCAGTGTTTTTGATAACAATAAACAGTGCAGTTGATAAAAAGTTTAATTATTTATTTTCAATAAAAAATTTCACTGAATAATAATTAATAATAATTTCTTGAATAACCTCATTCATTCATTTATTCATAACCTTACTTACGAAATAATATATAGAGATAAAACATAATAAACTTGGCTATGTGAAATAGGAATCAGTTCCAGTCACATAGTACTCTCCGCAATGTAACATGGTAATCATTACTATGTTAGCATGGCTAACGTTACCATTTAGAATTGGGGAAATTACCCTGTCAAGTGACTCTCGCCGTTAGAAAATCTACGTTACCATGTAACATAGTAATGGTTACTATGTAGGAATGGTAAATATTACTATTCTTTTCTCTCCGTGTTGTTACGAAATTCAATATTTCGACGCCCGATACGAATAACAGCACATTTCAGATTCCGGGTGAAAAAGAGCACGTTTCAAATTCCGGGTGGAAAAGAGCATGTTTCAGATTCCGGATGGAAAAGAACACGTTTCAGATTGAGAATGAAAAATAGCACGTTTCAGATTCACCCGAAAACTAGCACAATTCAGGCGAAGCGAATATTACTCATTAGTAAGTGTCAGGTAGGTTTATTATGAAATTGGAAATTCACAATTATGCACAAAAACTCGATTCAATTTTATCATTGAATGCAGTTCCGTCTCTTCCATAAGGGCACGGGGGGGGGCACGGGCCCAGGGGCCCCGGCTTGATGGGGGCCCCGAAATGCGTCTTTATCGTCGATTAACTTGCACGTAAAATTTTTGTAGTCATCTTCTGTTTTCCCTCACGTTCTTTTGACTTCCTAAAAGGGCCCCCAAACTCTGTGTGCCCAAGGGCCCCCGAGTGGCCAAAGACGGCCCTGATTGAATGATTAATTCAATCTTATAATGAACCTACCTGACACTTGCTAATAAGTAATATTCGGTTCAACCTGAATTGTGCTAGTTTTAGAGTGAATCTGAAACGTGTTCTTTTCCATCCGGAATCTGAAATATGCTCTTTTTCACTCGGAATCTGAAACGTGCTCTTTTCCACCCGGAATCTGAAATGTGCTCTTTTCCACCCGGAATTTGAAACGTGCTCTTTTTCACCCGGAATCTGAAATGTGCTGTTATTCGTATCGGGCGTCGATTTGTTCTCAAATTTGACAATAAAGGACCATGGAATGCGCGATAAACAGAACAGAACTTTTTCGTTCTGAATCATTCGGAACGTGAGGATTTTTCAAACACAAAATGAGAATATTATTGCCTGACTTACACGCCACTTCATAACGATGGTCTAGAATTGGAATATGGGATAGTCATAACGAGAGAGAATTTACACTTTCCATGATGTACATTCATAAATCATATAATACTGAACGATATATCTGGTTGAAGCCCGGATCCGGCTGGTCGATTTCCGCGACTATTAATGCATAAATTATTTCGAATCACGATAAGCCCCGATACTTACAAACAAATTGCATCAAGTTCTCTCTTCCATTAATGACTTATCGCTCTTTCGAGCATGCACTCAGAAAAAGGTCTTGTTGACACAACCAAAATTTGGTTATTATATGCACAATCACATTTTTTGTTCAGTCAATCAAATTTTTTGTTCAGTCAACCAAAAATGTCGTTGGGATAACCAAAATTTTGGTGGGAAAACCAAATTTTGTTGGGACAACTAAAATTTTGGTTATTCCAACAAAATTTTTGGTTGACTGAACAAAAAATGTGATTGTGCACATAATAACTCAAATTTTGGTTGTGTCAACAAGACCTTTTTCTGAGTGTGTAGACGAAATTGCATCAAGTTTCGAACTCGCGGTATACGAGAATTAACACAAACTAGATGCATCGACCAGCCGATGAAAACTCACCGGCGGTGAACAGCGATAAGCTTTCACTATCAGTAGACGCTACCTGTTGACCGACTGAGATCGTAGCAGCAGTCGGGGTTCGACGCGACGCTACTCTCCCTAACGTCGGTATATAAACATTAAGGTGAATCGAAAATTGTGAAAACTGTTGGTTACCCTCAAAAATCAAAGAAATCGCTGAAATAAAGGTCTCCGTGCAACGATTCGATTTTTTGACAATATATAGGGGGCGCACGACACATTCGAAAATGCCATTTTTAGCGTTAAATTCACTTTATCACCGATAAACAGAAGCAGATCATTCCGAAAATTCTGATTTTTTTATATAAGTTGCCCATTCATGCACTCTTCTAAACCCATATTCACGGAACATTAACAAATGGTTCATATCTTTGAAAAAAAATCTCTGAAAATCAATATTTTCACTATTTTAATCAATAAAATATAAAAATTTCCAAAATAAAGATTTATTTTTCAGCAATTTTGGCATTGTAAGCAATACTGATACCGAGTTTTACAAGAAAAAGAAGATCGAAGAAATAGGTACAAAAACGATTTAGAAGATAAAAAATAAATATATAATTATAATTAATTGAAAAGTAGTGAAAATATTGACTTTCAGAGATTTTTTTCAAAGATATGAACCATTTGTTAATGTTTCGTGGATATGGGTTTGAATGAGTATACATATCTGGGCACCTTATATAAAAGAATAAGAATTTTTGGAATGATCTGCTTCCGTTTATCAGTGATATGGTCAATTTAACGCTAAAAATGGAATTTTTGGACGTGTCGTGCGCCCCCTGTATATTGTCAAAAAATTGAATCGTTGCACGGAGACCTTTATTTCAGCGATATCTTTGATTTGTAAGGATAGCCAGCAGTTTTCAGAATTTTCGATTCACCCTGATGAACATAATCTTCGGACATTTGGTATTTGAATAAATAAGAACCTATATTTTCTTTTCAACAGTTTCTCATTTTACGCAAACAACAAAGGCGGAGCTTTTTTGTTGCCACTGCTGGTTGGAATTTGTAACTCATTCCCGTATAAGAATTGAAAAATTGAAAATAAAAAAAAATTATGATTAAAATGCTCAACGAGTCTTTGGTTTTTTTTTTTTTTTTTTTTCCACAAAGCCGTTGATGAACGAACTTATATTTTTGTAATATTATTCTCATAACATACTTATCAGCCACGACTCGTTTAGTTACTCATATTATATAATAAAATGAAGTACAAATTCTGATCGTAGAAAAACATTTTTATATTCTTGTCATTTCTAGAATACAACCCATGCTACGTTTTCTTGAGAGAGGTGAATATTGAACATTTAGCAAATGAAAAAGAAAGAATTAGAAACAAAAAAACTGAAATATATCCTCTTCCCTGATTGAAAAACACCAAAAAGTTGTCAGAATAATCACTTTTTGATACAACAAATAATTTATATCTATATTAATTCGAACACATGTATATATGAGAGTAATAATTTTATTCGATATTATCTTTTACACGTACGACATAGGTGGGAAAGGCGCTTGTTCCTCGTTTATAGATCGTTGTTTTTCATTTATCGGCGATAACGCTGTTGAAACAGTAAAAACAACATCTTTTTGTACCCTGCCAAAAGACGCACTGGTTAAACTAATCTCATCCGATTACCTCGGGCTAGAAGAGGAGGACGTATGGAGAGCTGTTCTTAATTGGGCAAAGTACCAGGTTCTCCATCCTAAGATTACTAATTTTTAATCAATTCGTTATCGTTCATACGATTCAATAAAATATCTAAATTTAAGGCCGGAGTTACTCAGCCTACACAACACTGGACTGAAGAAGAAAGAGCCAGAGTTTGCCAGCATTCATCCGGCGTTATTAATCACGTTCGTCTATTACTGATAGACAGTCAAGTATTTGCCGAAGAAGTTGAACCCACCGGTGCTGTGCCGATGGAATTGTCTTTGGAAAGGTATGAAATGAAGTAAAAAAACAAGAAACGAAAAAGGATTAGTCAATCAATTGAGTTTCTTGAATATCACCTAGTAGAATGTGAAATTTATTAATTTTTCTCTAATCCTAATCCTCAAAATATTGGAATAACGAAATAAATAGACGACAAAATTGACTTATAATAATAATTGTTTGATATTCAGATACAGATACGCGGCTCTGCCTAATAAGTACGCAGAAATATGTTCGGACAAGGGACTCCAGCCTAGAGTGAGCCTCGTTCTATTTCCGGGATCGCAGATATTGGCACGAGATAAAATTGGTTTTCAAAGACTTTTGAATCAATGGTACGGCGTGCCTAAACAAACATGGCGTCTCGTATACAGGTGATAAATAAAAGAATTAAAAAACCAAAGCTGATTATAATCGTCGATTCATGAAACGATTTTCCTCTTTTTCTTGTTTATCATTTCAGAGCCTCCAGCCACGGTTATTCGGCCGCGTCTTTTCATCGTCATTGCGACGGTGTTTCACCGACCTACGTTATAGCGTTGGTGAGTCCTCTTTTTGTTTTTACGACGATTGAATATTATACAAAGTTTAATGAAATGAATGAAAATTTGCCAGTCTCTAATAACCGATTTTTTTCTCATTTTTTTTTTTTTTTTCCTCTTACACCAGGGAGAACGAGGCGAGATATGCGGTGGTTTCAGCGACGTCCCTTGGGGAAAAACCAGGGCTAAAGGATACTACATATCGTCGGACAAAGCCTTTCTTTTTACATTAACAAACAACCAAGACGTACCACCGACTAAATACGATATCGTTAAGAAACCTTTTGCGATATGCTACCACCCGGAGTAAGAAATATGAATTTATTTTTATCATTTTAATTCAACCACCGATTCGAAAGAATCGTTTTATCCTCGATCTTATCAGCTCGATCGGTAACTATCCCAAAAATCGTATTAGAATCGATAATAAAGCGATTCCCGTCTGTACTTGGGCGGAAAATAACGTTATACCTAACATTGATAAGGCGTGGATCGAGGCTTCAAATAATTCATATAATTGACAATTTTGTTTATCTATCTGCTTCAGGATAGGCCCGATATTTGGCGCAGGTGCCGATTTATTGATAGCAAGTAACTGTAACACTAATGTAGAAAGTTACAGTAATTTACCGCACAGTTACGACGGTAAACACGCTTCTAGCAGCGTATTAATGGGAGATTATCACTTCTCCGTTTTAGACTATGAAGTTTTCACCCCGAATCATCCAGGATCTGAGACGTAAGATTTTTTAGGGATGAGAAAAATCTGGGAATAATTACGATTTAAAAAATAATAATAATTATAATGATAATGATGATTTTCTGTACCTATGTCATAATCTGTTGTAAATATTGTAATATTATTTTTCACCGATGTAATTTTTTGAGGGCTGTTCTCTGATCGGAACCCCTTGGTTTGTATCCTGAATTTTCAGTTTTCATAAATTTGTTCTTGATTGATAAATATGATAGCCGCATCAAAAACAAGCCCGGGAATGCGGATTGTGCACACATTTATCACTTGTCCCAGTAAATACCTAAAATACGAGTTTTTTTTTTTTTTTTATTTTATAAATACGCCGACAACATTGTATCCGGAATTGCGGGAGAACGACTGGACCGATACGAACGAAATTTGGGAGGAAAATTAAGTATTCGGTGGAGATGATCCACGAAACTTTCAAAGATTTGACCACTGTCGGTTACAAAGTAGCGAGACTTTTACTATTTGAACTAAGCTTTCTAGCTCATGCTGCTGGTTATTATTATTCTCATTATTGTAATTTTGTCGTCGCTGCTGACGCAAGCATAATTCGAATAGTAGTCACTTCATATTCTTTCGATTTCATGCCTACATATATTCAGCAAGCAAAATTCCATAATTCATCAAATGAAAATGAAAATCTCAAAATTAAGACTTGCTATTGAAATTCAACTCTGCTGCTTATTCTGTAACATTATTTTAAATTTTAACCGAAACCTATGAAAAATAGTCGAATACAGAGAGAATCCCTCTGGGTAAAGATACGGAAACCTATCGCCAGTCTCTGTCGTCCAATAATAATTTAATAATCCCAAAAACTACATAGGACCACATGAAATACATCAGAATATTATATGGAAAATTGAAAGTTCTATTCACGAGAGAACGAACTTGAATTATTGTTCAGGTGTCCGTCAACGTAAGTGAACATCCGCGAATGTTTTCAGCCATAATATGGTAAGCCAGATTGTTTCGAACCATTTGAATCAGGGTATGAAGTTTTATTCGATTGACAAGAGCAGCACAGGTACCACTTCTGAAACACAGCTTCATGTGGGAAGGCCATGTGCGTATAATTGTGGCAGAATGGGAGAAAGGAATGGGCCCGCTAAGTGTGTAGTTTTTGGAATGATTTTTCGATGACACTATTAGAGGTCCGACTTTACGATACGTAATTACCAGAACGTTGTGGTTCTTGGTATTATTTCGTGATTTGACGACAGAGAGTGGCAACACGTTTTTGTACTTTTCCCCAGAGGAAACCTGACGGTATTTTTTACAAACACAATGTTTTCTGCAGGCTATATTAGAAATCCGACGAGATTCTTGAAATCTCAATACATGAAACTGCGAGATTCAGCTTTCATTTTCAATTCTCATTCTTCTTATGATTATCTACCTGTAAACAACTGCGAGGATTCTTGAAGATGTTTCAGTATTGCGAGTGTTTAATTTTAGTTATGACTTCAAGCAAATTTATTAGTTACAGTCGCCTGTTAGTACATTGAATATTTTGTTTGTATTAATTAAATATATTCCGTTATGCATATGGGTGTCAGAAATATGAATGGAAATTCGTGGAAAATCAATAATTTGCTAATTGACCTAAAATTTATGCCTAAAAATGAGTTGAGATTCAGATTCCTTCCACGTTGTCATCATCTAGCGATCACAATTCAACTGAAATTCGCGTACGCCTGGAAACTCTCGACGTAATTTACCGCTGCGTCGTACAAGTACTCGAATTGCTCCTGAAAATAATGAAATGCGCTCGGGTTAGGAGTTTGGCTTAATTGTCACCTTGTCTGATCGCTGCATGCGAGATTTATCATTGAACTGTCGTGATTCCGATCTATTGATTCCGCGGTTGGAATGAAAAAAAAAAAACCATTCAAAATAGATTGAAACGCGTGCCGCTAACTGGCCTCACCATTGATTGCACGTATTCCGGCTTGGATCGGCGAACTGCTCGGACTGCGGCAATGACATCACACTCCCTCTCGACGGTCATTCGCTCAAGTAGAGAACTCAACGCTAGGTACAGGCCGCAGCCTGTGATGCTGTCTCTGAAACAGTTGGAAATTAGCGGAAAACTTTACTTTAACTTCCGAGCAATCGGTAGAATTACTCACTGACAAAGCACCAGAGTCTGGCCCTCGTTCCGTGGAACTTTTTCCGAGGCTCTCCAGAGTGAAATCAGCGCTGTGGGGTTCGGTGGCTTCTGTGCTGCGCTGCATCCCCATCCCCTGCACGTCAGCACGGTCAGGGTCTGTGATCTTTCGTGTTCCTGAACCATAAACGACATCAAGTGAGTCTCAAATATGTGAATTTCAAACCTGAGGCTTACGTGAATAAAGTTTTATTTGTATCTGGACTTATTTGCCATATTTGCATTACCTTCGAAGTGTCGATAAGCTGGAGTTTTTCTTTGGTAAAATATTCTTCGTTATCCAGGTTCGTTCTGTTCTTCATTTCTATACGGAGTGTCGGGAGGATGATCGATTCATCGGGTATAATGTCATAGCATGACTGCGAAAAAGAATGTCACGTCAATGTCGATGGAGAAATCGTGAACGAGACCACAGGTGAAATTTCAGTTATAGCATACATTCCCCGGAGATTGTTAGTTATACTCACAGGATTTCTCGGATCGGAGGATTGTAAAATTATTATCAGCTTTATGTCCCTTTCAGCGATGAATTCCCAGAAATCAGGAAGGGTCAACGGCGACGGCAACCAACACGCCAGGTTTTGCTTATTCACTCTGACCCCGTCGACGCTTACCGCGTGGATCTGATTCCGCTCTTCTTCAAATACATCGTCATAAATTTTTTCAGGACTGCCTGAAACCGCAAACATATCGAAGTATGTAACGAACATTTTCCATCAAGTCGTTTATCCCTGAAGAATCAAGTCAATTTTTCATGGATTTCATATTCGGAAATTTTACCATCGGCCATTGAGTGCTCCGAAATTGATGGTCCCGCCAGAGACGAAGATCGCAGCGCTTGTTGTTGCCATGCCGTGTCTTTCAGTCTTTACCAGGAATGAATATTGTAGAATTATTTGGTCCGTATGTAGGGGAGAGGAGGGCAAAATGGGCACCCTAAGAAACTAACACTTCAAACAGAGGTTTAAATCAATGGATCTCCGAATCTTGACCAAAAAATCACATATAACGATAGCCTAACCGATGTCGAGTGTTGAACGCCTCTTACCTGAAAAGTTCGGAGTTCACGGGCAAACTGGTCACCCTAAAAATTTTTCGAAATTTATTAGGATTGGAAGATGTTCTAAATTGACTTTCGTTTTTACTTTAGAATGCTTTTTACTTTTATTTTCAATTTCGATTTATGGGCCCGTTTTGCCGGCCTTTTCCCACGTTGTCAAGCCTAGGTTCAAAGTTTGCAAGAGCATTGTAAATAAGGAAATTTAAAACGTTTTTCAATTTTGAAAAAGTACGACTAATTTTGGGGGTGCCCATACGACCGGTAGAGCCATTCTGCCCCACTCTCCCCTAATTATTCGAATCAACAGCTATACGAGGATTGAATTCATTCCTCACCTTTGTATGTCGGACGGTAATCGGATTCTTAGTTTATTCATATGACTTGACAAAACGTCGGTGCAGGGTATCTGCGTAGGCCAGGACACTGAGCTTTCCGTTATTATTATGTGAGCGAGTACGTACTGCTGCAGGGTGCCCACCATGTTCGCGCGACTATCACGCATTTGCAAAGCCACGGCCATTACATCGATCACCTTGAAAAGTCCAATTTGAATTATCAGAGGTCGTCCTTGATACTTACGCAGTCCCCGAAAATACGAACCTTTTCCGCAACCGCCCGGCGTAGACAAATGTCGCACAAAATCACAGTGCCGGTCCGATCGTCACCGGTACTACAGTGTACCAAGATGGGGCTGTTTCCGGTTAGGGTTTGTTCGAGCTTTCTCAAGTACGCAACGAGGGTTTGGGGATTTCTTGGTACCCCGAGACCCGGCCATCCCGTATAATGGAGGTGCCTAACCTGTGACAACATGAAAACACATGGGAATCACAAACGGAAATGCAATCGTCTCCACCGTCGAGCTCCGTCGTCGTACCTTTCGCGTTTCCCATGCAAAATTTAGCTGGAATGTTCTGAAAGTATAGTCGGCAAAAACCTGTTCATCGATGTTCGATATGAGAAAGTCACCGTGCTTTATCCTGGCTCCGACATCCGGCCAGTACTTCTTGCACTTGGTCTGCAACATTTGTGTCTTGTATTATTTCTGCTCCCTTGACTTACGTTTCTCTGCGATTCAGCATCGTTCATTCGGATAGTCGCTAACCTCGGTACCCTCTGTGACATTAGTCAGCATACAAATTACTCTGACTTTATGCTCCCAGATCATTCTCCAGAAATCATTCACCGTGTTCGGCGTTGGTCCCTGGGCTGCGATGTAGGCCCTCTTTTCTCTATACCCCTGCAATATGGATACGTTTAATACACCGAATGTGACTCGTCATATCGATGATAACACGTTTGATCCCCTTACCTTGATGTAACTGGCATTGATATAGTCAGAGTGAAGGTCGCCGGGAATTTTCTCAAGAATAACTCGGGTATCGTCGTCTATAAATCGTTCCAGGATGAGAGAAAGTGTATAATATCATGAGTAAAGTAGGCTGTAAACGCGAGTGTAAACGCAGGTGATATAATATAATATCCTGCAACTGAGAGTATACGTCTTAGTAAAGTATCAACGAAAATTCGTATAGAGTCGTAATAGAAGATTATGCAAGTGGCTGAAAATGCACCGTTGATCGCGCTCGTGAAAAACTATCAGAAAAAATGAAAGTATAATGTCACGTACATGCTATGAGGTTCAAACTCCTATTCTTCGTAATGTTTTCTGGCAATCTTCCGTACTCGCATGGCCTCGTCAGACCAACCGGCAATCGCTGAAAAATCCAAAATAATACTCGATCGAACCACCGGATGAAATATGAAGATAAATCGACGTATATCGAAATTTCCTTGAGAGGTTACAGCGTACTTCGATTATTTCAAAGACTCGTTGGAATATTACTGAAGCCTATTGCATCACTAATTTATGTGGCACTCATTGGAGTTCGTACGACTCGTTCAATCACTGCGTGACACTGCATAACCGATGGCAAACGAATTTATGCATCCTTGATTCCCGTTACTAAAAAATATACATTTCTCACCATGAACTGTGAATACAGTAGCTTACTAGAAGCGGCATTCTTAGCGAACTCGTCGAAGTCCTCCATGCTCACAGAGCAGGAATCCGGCTCGTTCGGCAACGTGTACAGAGAATCCGTCGATCGATTTTCCACTGATTCAGAATGAGATAAGATCTTCAGATTGTCAAGAGCTATGGAATCGTTCGTAAAGGTTGTCGTTGACGATGGTGGAATTATTTCCAAATAACTTGGTCGCCGTGGTATACTCGGCTTGAGTACTCGGGTAGTCTGATATATCGGAGGGGAAGTACGAACGGTGGTTGTCGCTGTTGACGATGCTGGAATAGGTTCCACGTAGCTGGGTTCCCTCAGTCGCTTTGGAACTATTTTGCGATTTCTGAAAATTCAATCTCGTTCCAGTTAAAAATCCAAGGTGCAGGTCAGGTCGATCGGATATCTTTACGAAAAATCATCAAAAATTGACGCGAGAACTCCGTTTCCCTTCGAATATTTGCTTACCGGTGCCAAACGAATACTACTAGCACGCAGACAGCTAGAACTGGAGCGAGAATCGCTAACCAGGCTGAATTCGATTTCTGGTTGAATCGGAATGTTGCGGATAAGACTGAGATGCCGGAACACCAATCCGTGACGTTGAAAACAATCGTGTACTCTTCTTTGGGATCTAGTGAACAAATTGACGTCCCACCTTGCGTCTGCGCCGTGTAGATCGTCACCGATTCAGGTGTTGCATTTCCAACCTGAAATTAAGCAAACGCCAAGACTGATACGCGGAAAACGGACGAACAAATTTCTGAACGAGGTGATAAACCTCACGATGAATCTGGCTCACCTGGTACACTACGACATCCCACTCCGTCACAGATGTTGCTAGGTTGGCTGGAGGTGATGGTTCCTGCGGCTGGATTGACCCGCATTTTGACAAACCGTTTACGATCACTTTCAATGTGGTGTTCACCGTCGGGTTGATGATTGTAGGAATAACAACGTCGATCGACGTTCCGATGAATCTGACTTGCGGTGTCTTGTCGTTCGCGAAGCCGACGGTCGTTGGGACCGAGAGCTCTGTTTTGATCGCCCCGCTTGTCTGGTTCCGTCTATTCACTGCCTCCACGGAAATTGTGTAATTTCTCGAGGGGTGAAGGTTCACCATCTTAGTGTAGTATTCATGATATTTAGTGATTGGATATACCACCGTCATCGGATGCCGTGTGCTTGGTTTTTCTAGAAGATCCGAAGGCAGAATGTCAATGCTGATTTCGAATTTAGTGATTTTCGTTATACTTAACGACGGATGCATCCACGTAAATATAACGTTGCCGTGACACTCATTGGTTGCTGTCAAATTCGACGGTTTACCGGGCGCTGAAACAAGGAGAGCATTTATTTCATTTGATATATTACCATACAGGCTTACCGGTCGCGACGTAGTTTGTTGGTTACTTGAACCAACGAAATTTCGCTGCCGGAATGATTCGTAACAATTTCTATCTCACGCCAATCGGAATCGAAGCTTGGGTCAATGCGGAAAAACGACGAGTTCCCAGCTGCTTCGATGCCCTTGTATCTTACGTAAATCTGTAACCAAATCGCCAATAACTTCTCTTGCTCGTCGCATTGTACGCATCAGGGTAAATAACAGTCTCCTTGTATCATACCTGCACTATGATTGTCAACGATTTTGTCTGGTGAACAGACACATTTGTTATGCAAACGTAGTTCTCCCAGGGCTCGCAGGCTTCTTCACCTTCCGAAGCTGTGATATTCCACTCTCTTAACAGCGGTGCTTCGTCAAATCCAACGTAATAGGATTCAATCTCACCATTGGCAGGATGAGGTGGTACCCATCGTAGAGAAAAGATATTCGCCTCAACATCGGCGTCGTATAACTCTAAACTTTTCACAGCGTCTGGTGCTGAAACGAGGAAACTTGTCACGTTTGAAAGAGTGTGAGTAAAAGAGTAACAGATTTTTCAATTAGGTACGATGTATGGAAGTATTGATAGACGGAATGAATGGAGCAATGGACTGATTCGATTCAGGCTCCTTTATCCGGGATGAGTTTAGTTAAATATTTCAGCCAAACTTTGGAGACGATCTCCATAATCCACTTTAATTCAGGCCATCGTTGCAATCAACTTCTGAATCATAAATCTACACAACTACAGCAATCGAATTCTCACCAAAAGGTGCCGTCGTAAAATTCTTTTCTTGGTAAAGAGTATCGTTCATAACATATGTATTCTCCCTTAATACGTAAGCACGCACGTTGTACAATGTGTTGGGTTTCAGACCAAGCTTGTCTAGATTTATGTAATGGTTTGTAGTCCGTTGTCTCTCGATCGCTTGTGCCAGATCATTGAGATTTCTATATGCCAATCGTGTTAATTTTGTGGAACCGGTAATTCTCAGGCAATCATCAGGCTTCTCCCATTCAAGACGTCTTGGATTATCTACAAGCTTCAAGTTTCTGACGGACGATGTCGGAATATCTGTGCAGATTGATACACGTTAGTTGTCGATTGAATAATCAGACGCTCATAAGCTCCTGCTACTTACTCCTCTGAGGCGTTTGAAATTCAATCAATTCCTCTATCCCTGGCTTGGTGGTATGTGCAATCACGGATGCCGTGTATTTCGCGTAGGGATTCAGGCCGCTGAAGGAGGCTGTCGTGTCATTCACTTCTGCTGTTATGTTGTCTTGCGCAGGTGTCGGTTGCCCGAGATCCTCGCAAGCGAGTAGCTTGATCCTCTGAATATGGAGAAATAACATGACTCGTTCATACGACACGACTTTGAGATCCTGACATTATTGGACTACCATATTTATGCCCGAGTATTCCCGTATGGAAAAAAAACTATTGAAGCACTCAGTAGTTCTTCGAAAATTCCAATAGTTCGAGTGGATATTCAATAGTTCAGTCAGTAGTAACTATGGAGTAACTATTAGACCTGTGCAGTCACAGGGAACTACTGAAGACGTTTACTATTGGTTCCAGTAATCCTTTTAGTAGTAAAGGATCAAACTATTGACTAAATTTGAACTACTGAAGATGCTCATTATTGGTTTCAGTGATCCTTCCAGTAGTGAAGGATAAAACTATTGGATCCATCATTTCAGTAGTGAACGGGTATCATTAAATCACGGTGGTAGAAACTTTTGATTTGTTTTCAACTATTGAAGATGTTTACGATATTGGTGACCTTAGAAGTTTTCAATAATTCTATGATCATTGCAATTGGTTTCAATCAAGCGAATAACTCATTATAATGAATTATATAGGGTATGTTTGTAATAAGTGAACAAGTTCCTGTATATAATTACGGTATTTAATCATTCAATTTATGTACCAATTATCCGAGTATATTTAATAGTTTCCACGAGTAGTGCTGCTCAATAGTTTTCACGAGTAGTATTGTTTAATAGTTTTCACGACAGAACTATTGAACGATACCACTTGTGGAAACTATTGAACGCAGTACTACTCGTGCGAAAGCGATCGAGTAGCACTACTAGTGGAAACTATTAAGCAGTACTACTGGTAGGAACTATTGAGCAGTACTAGTGGGAGAAACTATTGAGCAGCACTACTAGTGGAAACTATTGGCAGCACTACTGGTGGAAACTATTGGGCAAGTCACGGTGCTACCCAATAGTTTCACCAGTATAGTGAGGTCCAATTTACTACTGAGGAAGTCCTATGCTAATGGTCAATAATTCTTTCAAAAGTTCTCAATAGTTTTTCCACTAGTTTTTCAATAGTTTCTCTGTATTTTTTCATCAGTCTCTCAATAGTTTCCCGACACTTCTGTCAGTAGTTTTGTGAGTAGTTCTCAATAGTTTTTTTTTTCCATACGGGTTGTTATTGTCGTAGTGAAACAGGTTCCTCATTGAGTAAAAACTCAGAAGAATTTGAGTAAGTGGTACTTGACGTACTATCTTTGCACCCATGGTGCCTTGGGAGAGATAATACTTCTGTGTGAAATAATTCAGACGTCATACCTTGATCGAAACACTGTACTTGGCGATGATTCCATTTACTTGTAAGGGAACGGTCCACCGGAGAGTAACACTGGTATCGGAATACCGTGACACAAACAATTGACGGACTTTTCCAGGCGCTGAAATGAACAAAGAAAATAGCACCGGTCAATATCGGACGAGGTAGGGCTCACCTCGAGTCATAACGCATATAATTCTCCTCGTACCCTGCGCATCATCATTTGGAGACCGTAGCTCAACAAGATCACCAGAACTCTGCGCCACTATGGACGTTAGGCAAAATACAATCGCGGTAAAGCGAGTCGAAGAAAAACCCATTGTCACCTCTCAATTTTCTTTCGCCAACGATTCAATTACACTATTTTCGTCCATCAAGTATTCACATGATACTCTTGCCTTTTGTCCGGTCTTTTCTGTTGTATGATTTCCGAAACGGCTACTTATACTCACTTGTGTCCTTCGTACTTATATCTGATAATTAACTCAGTATTAAACTCCGTCTGCTGTACATACGACGCCTGCAATTGCCAAAATATGACAGAATACAAACAACGAGCCGAATAGGCGACTGTTATTTAACAACTAAGGAACACAGAGAATTAGATGTGACTTTCTGTTACGGAAAACATTTCTTATCTTGCAGAGGACTTGAGAAGAGCCCTGCCACATCCTCCGTCAATCTATTTTCTAACCAGTAGCGTCAAACATGAGGTCACAGCTGATGTTTTACAATACATAGTTGGTTTATTAGTTACGACGTGCAATCGATGTCCAGCATGTCGATTCCCCGCTTATATTATCTAAGCTCAATTGAAAACGTGGAAGAATGATGACTTTCATTGGAATTTCACGTCGGATTTATTTTATATTTATTTACGAATCCGCAATTCGCGTCTATTGAACTTTCTCTTGGTAAGTAATAAATTTACAATTTTATTCGCGAAATGTAGTATTTTTGTTACAATATCTTCTACCATATCTGCTTGCTATCTGTCCACAGGAAGTTGACCACAATCTTGACCGTTCATCAGATATAGGGGAGAGGCGGGCAAAATGGGCACCCTAAGAAATTAATGCTTCAAATACAGGTTTGAATCGATGGATCTTCGAATTTTGTCCGAAAAACGATAACCTGATCAATTCCGAGTGGTGAACGCCCTCGCCTGAAAAGTTCCAAAATTGCGGGCAAAATGGGCACCCCAAAAATTTGTCGAAATTTTTCAAAATCGAAAAAAGGTTTTAAATTCATTTTCGTATTCACTTGAGAATACTTGAACATGAAATTAGCTATGTTCAGGAGGTTTTCTAGAGCAGGTAAATCTTGTAATTCAGAACGTTTTTTAATTTTGAGAAGGTTATAGGTACAAACGAAAATTCGGGGGTGCCCATTTTAATTTGCCCCCCACTTCCTGAGTTATCGAGATATATTGATTGTTGATTTGGTGTTTGAAGTTTGCTATAGTAAGTAAATAATGAAATTCAGAACATTTTACAATTTTGACTAAATTAAGAAAAATTTTCAGGGGTGCCCATTTTGCCCGATAGTGCCCATTTTGCCCGCCTCTCCCCTACCTACTTAGATCTGCAGGAAACGACAACCGTTGCGAGATAAAAAAAAAAAGAGTTTAAACTTGAATTTCACATTCCATGAATATTATAAAATATAATAGTAATATACCCGTATCTATCTCAAGTGCCGCGATCATAATGTATCGATATTCGCGGCAGCAAATCGCAGCAAAGTACCTACTCATCGGCCGGCGAGCGCCAACTGAGAATCATTTACCCAGGGTGACTTCTCATACTTTCAATCATTACGTGATATCTTCTGAACTACATAGCGATATATAAGTTCGATGAACTTTATGGGACTTCAAGTCCCAGTCGACATGAACCAGTTTCAAAGTTTTCCTAGAATCGGTCAAGTGGTGCTGGGATATTGACCCCCAAGATTGATGAAAAACGTCAAGATTCTTATCTGCTCCTCGGTCTTCTTCTCCGCTCAAGTTGTTCGTGGACACTTTTTTGCAACACCTATACCTACTGATTCGATGCACGGATCGACTTGAGATTTTTAAGGGAGATTATCTTGGTCGATATCTCATTCCCCATTGGTTGTTAAACGAATCCGATCACGCAACGAAAATATTGACCCCAATCAATATACGGAGTGCTGTGGATGATCACGTCACGGGTTCTCGATTCTGGTATCTTGATTCTCATACGTCGATTAATTAATGGAATAACATTATAATTATAATTATGATTATTATTTTTAATATTGTTACTATTATTATCCTTGGGCAAGATTAGAGCACTATAGCGGAGTGCTTATCAGATTCGTCATCGTGAAAAACGTCGAGCGAAGAAAAAAATTCTCTTCAACTCAGAAATACGTTTCATCACTCACACAATCGTTTTCTAGCATTTCCTAACATGTGTGTGTGTGTGTATGCCGACAATTTTGTATCCAGAATTGCGGGAGAACGACTTGACCGGCTGGAAAGAAATTTTGGGGGGGAAGAGGAGTATTCGGTGGAGATGATCCACGGAACTTTTGAAAATTTTACCCATTTTACCACTGCATGCTACGAAGTGGTCAGTGTTTTACCATTTGCATCAGCTTGCGGTCGTGCCGGTTGGAAAAAAAACTCAGCTGCTTAGTTCATGCGACAAAGAAAAGAATGATGATCATGGGAACAATAATAACCAGCAGGTTATTATTATACTCATGATAATCATTTTTTTCTTCTCAATATTTTTGCCAGGCTTATTAGAAATACGACGAGATTTTTCAAATCTTATTATATGAAACTGTGAGGTTCAGCTTTTAATTTCAATTCTCATTATTATCATTATTATCAACCCGCGTAAACAACTGCGAGTATTCTTGGAGGTGTTTCAGTATTGCGAGTGTTCAAGTTGAGTGCTTACTCAAATCAGATTTATTAGTTACAGTCGCCTGTTAGTACATTGAATATTTTGTTTGTATTAGTTGAATATATTTCACTATGCCTATAGGTGTATAAGAAATAAGAATTAAACATTCATAAAGAATAAATAATTTGCTATTTTAGGTAAAATTTATGTATAAAAATAAGTTGGGATCCAGTTCCCTTCCACGTCGCCATCATCTCGGGATTACGAATCAACGAAAATTCGCGTACGCCTGGAAACTCTCGACGTAATTTACCGCTGCGTCGTACAAGTACTCGATTTGTTCCTGAAAACGATTAAATGCGCTCGGGTTAGGAGTTTGAGATGATTGTTACCTCGTCTGATCACTGCACGCAAGACTCATCATTGAAGTGTCGTGTTTTCAATCCATTTATTTGGGTTGAAATGAAAGAGGAAAACCATTCGAGATAGATTGAATCGCGTGCCACTAACTGGCCTCACCATTGACTGCACGTATTCCCGTTTGGATCGGCGAACTGCTCGAATTGCAGCAATGACATCACACTCCCCCTCGACGGTCATTCGCTCCAGTAGAAAACTCAACGCTAGGTACAGGCCGCAGCCGGTGATGCCGTCGCTAAAACAGTCGGAAATTAGCGAAAAACTTCACTTTAAGTTTCGAGCAGTCGGTGAAATTACTCACTGACAAAGCACCAGAGACTGGCCTTCCTTTCGTGGAATTCTTTCCGAGACTCTCCAGAGTGAAATCAACGTTAGGGGGTCCGGTGGTTTCTGGACCATGCCACATCCCCATCCCCTGCACGTCAGCACAGTCACGGTCTGTGATCTCTTGTTTTCCTGAACCATAAACAAGATCGAATGAGTCTCTAACATACGAATGTCAAACCTGAGACATACATAAATTTGGTATTATTTGTAGCTGAACTCATTTGCCATATCATCATTACCTCCGAAGTGTCGGTGATCAGGAGTTTTTCTGTGGTAAAATATTCTCCGTTGTCGAGGCTCGTTCTGTTCTTCATTTCTATGCGAAGTGTCGGGAGGACGATCGATTCATCGGGTATAATGTCATAGCATGACTGCGAAAAAGAACATCACGGTAATGTCAACGGAGGAATCGTAAACGAGACTAGGTGAAACTTGAGTTATAGCATTCATTACCTGACGATTGTTAGTTATACTCACAGGATTTTTCGGATCGGAGCATTGTAAAATTATTATCAGTTTTATGTCTCTTTCAACGACGAATTCCCAGAAATCGGGAAGGGTCAACGGCGACGGCAACCAACACGCGAAGTTTTGCTTATTTACTTTGACCCCGTCGACGCTTACCGCGTTGATCTGATTCCGCTCTTCCTCAAACACATCGTCATAGATTTTTTCAGGACTGCCTGAAACCGCAAACATATCTAAATATGTGACAAATATCTTCCACTGAGTCGTTCATCCGTGAAAATTCGAGTCAATTTTTCATGGATTTCAAATTCAGAGGTTTTACCATCGGTCAAGTGCTCCGAAATCGGTGGTTCCGCCAGCGCCGAAGATCGTAGCACTTGTTGTTGCCACGCTGTGTCTTTCAGTCTATATCAGAAATAAATTGTAGAATAATTTACGTGTGTTTGTTAGCATAATTTGGCAAAAGGGCGTAGAATGGTTCTTACGCCCTTTTGGGTTGAGACACGCGAAATATAATTATTCGAATCAACAGCTACAGGGATTGAATTCATTTCTCACCTTTGCAGGTCGGAAGGTAATCGAATTCTTAGTTCATTCATTCGACTTGACAAAACGTCGGTGCAGGGTATCTGCGTAGGCCGGGACACCGAACTTTCCGTCATGATTATGTGAGCGAGTACGTACTGCTGCAGGGTGCCCACCATGTTCGCGCGACTATCACGCATTCGCAAAGCCACGGCCATCACATCGATCACCTTGAAAAGTCCAATTTGAATTATCAGAGCTCGTCCTTAATACTCACGCAGTCCCCGAAAATACGAACCTTTTCCGCAACAGCCCGGCGTAGACAAATGTCGCATAATATCACAGTGCCGGTCCGATCGTCACCGGTACTACAGTGTACCAAGATAGGGCTGTTTCCGGTTGGGGTTTGTTCAAGCTTTCTCAAGTACGCGACGAGCGATTGAGGATTTTTTGGCACCCCGAGACTCGGCCATCCCGTATAGTGGAGGTGCGTAACCTGTGATAAGATAGAAACACAAGTCAGTCACGAGCGGAAATGCAATTGTTTTCACTGTCGAACTTCTTCGACGTACCCTTCGTGTTTCCTGTTCAAAATTTAGCTCGAACGTTCTGAAAGTATAGTCGGCAAACACCTGTTCATCGATGTTCGATATGAGAAAGTCACCGTGCTTTATCCTGGCTCCGACATCCGGCCAGTACTTCTCGCACTTAGTCTGAAACATTTGCGTCTTGTATCATTTTGCTCCCTTGACTCACGTTCCTCGGCGATTTAGCATCGTCCATTCGGATAGTCGCTAACCTCGGTACCCTCTGTGACATTAGTCAGCATACAAATCACTCTGACTTTCTGCTCCCAGATCATCCTCCAGAAATCATTCACCGTGTTCGGCATTGGTCCCTGGGTTCCGATGTAGGCCCTCTCTCCTCTATATCCCTGCAATATGGAAACGTTTAACACACCGAATGTCACTCGTCATATAGATGATAACACGTTTGATTCCGTTACCTTGATATAACTGGCATTGATATAGTCAGAGTGAAGATCGCCGCGAATTTTCTCGAGAAGAACTCGGGTTTTGTCATCTATAGTTCGTTAAGGGATAAAAGAAAGTGTATAGCATGAGTAAAGTGAACTGTAAGCAGGCGTAATTCAGTATTCTGCAACTGAAAGTACGTTTCAGTTAAGTTTCATTGATTATTTTTCCCATCCGAATTTCAGCCAATAGAATTGCACCATTCGCTGTTATTTTGCATAGCCTACACGATATTTAACTGATAATTTTGACAATTCCACTGGTAATTTCACGTGTGCTTTCACCGCGGTAATTTTTCATGTTAGCTATATATAAAAAACAAAAGATTTTCCAATACAGTTAACGCTCCATCGAATCTGACAGATTAAATTATAATTATGATTCTGTGACCTTTAAATTTTGATTTTTAACTGTGGATTCTGTCTCATGATGCAATTCTATGGGCCGAAATTCGGATGGAAAAATAATCCCCCGAATACCACTCCAGCTTCAAAATTAATCGGGTATTTCCCTCAAGGTTCCCTGCAATCAAACGAACTCGTCAAGTTTTTCAGAAAAATCACTCGCGCTTCGCGCTCGTGATTTTGTAAACTGAAAAACTTGACTCCTTCATTTGTTTGCAACGAACCTATCAGGAAATACCCGATAATTTTGAAGCTCTTGTGGTATTATATGTGAAAATTCGTACTAAGTCGTTATGGGTGATTAATGATTATACAAATAGCTGAAAACGCGGCGCTCACCCTAGCAAGCCATACCTATTTTTAGTACCACCTTACTTCGCCACATTTAATCCCTCAGGCACACGGAATGTTGATGAGTGATCTACTGTATTGATAGAAGAAGTAGCCCAATGGGCACATGATATGTCGTAGGCAACCATGAGATATGTGATGATCATATGGATTTCATGTGGACGTCGTTTTCTTTCCATGCGATTAGCGCAAAAATTCACCGTCGGTCTACCAGACCGCAGTATGGCTTGCTAGGGTTAATCGTGCTCGTGAAAAACTATCCCAGAATCACAGGAGTTTGTTCTGTCTGACTAGAAAAAATCGTTCTTCGAGGAATAATATAAAGTAGTTACTAATGTCACGTACATGCTATGAGGTTTGGACTCCTATTCTTCGGCATGTTTTCTGGTAATCTTCCATACTCGCAAGGACTCGTCAGACCTACCTGCAATCGCTGGAAATTACAAAATATTAGTTGATAAAGCCATTAGATAGAATCTGAGGATAAATCGACGTATAACGAAATTCTCTTTGGAGAACACAGCGTGCTTTGATAATTTCGAAGACTCGTTAAAATATTACTAAAGCCCATTGCATCGCCAATTTATATAGCTCTTATCACAGTTCATACGGTGTGTTCAATGACTGCATGTGCAGATGGCATAATCAAAGACAGACGAATCCATGTATACATCTTTAATTTTCGTTGCTAAAATGTATGAATTTCTCACCATGAACTGTGAATACAGTAGCTTACTAGAAGCGGCATTCTTAGCGTACTCGTCAAAGTCCTTTATGCTCATAGAGCATGAGGAATCTGGCTCGTTCGGCAACGTGTACAGATGATTTGACGATCGATTTTTCGCTGATTCAAGATGAGATGAAATATTTATGGTGTCCAGAGCTATAGAATTGTTTGTGAGAGTAGTCGCTGACGACGGTGGAATGATTTCTAAATAACTTTGTAGCCGTGGTATACTCGACTTTAGTACTCGGGTGGTCTGATCCGTTGGAGGGAGAGTATAACGAACGGTAGTTGTCGTTGTTAACGATGCTGGAATAGGTTCCACGTAGCTGGGTTCCCTCAGTCGCTTTGAAACTATTTTGCGATTTCTGAAAAATTAATCTCGTTCCAGTTAAAAATCCAACTTGCAGGCCAGGTCGATCGGATATATTTACGATAAATCATCCAAAATTGACGGGAGAACTCCGTTTCCCTTCGAATATTTGCTCACCGGTGCCAAACGAATACTACTAGCACGCAGACAGCTAGAACTGGAGCGAGAATTGCTAACCAGGCTAGACTCGATTTCTGAGTGATTGGGGATATTGTGGTCAAAATCGAGATGCCGGAGTACCAATCTGTGACGTTAAAAACAATCGTGTACGCTCCTTCAAGATCCAGTGAACAGATTGACGTGACGCCGTGGTTCTGCTCTGTGTAGATCTTCATCGATCCAGGTGTTTCATTTCCAACCTGAAATCAAGCAGACGCTTTTACTGATACGGGGAAAACAGATGAAAAGATTTCCGTACAAGGTGATAAACCTTATGATAAATCGAGCTCACCTGGTACACTGCAGCGTCCCACTCCATCACAGATTTTGCCTGGTTGGCCGAGGGTGACGATTCCTGCGGATGGATTGGCGTGCATGTTGACAAACCCTTCACGATTACTTTAATTGTGGTGTTCCTCGTCGTGTTAACGATTTTAGGAATAATAACGTCGATCGACGTTCCGTCGAATGTTCCTTGCGGTTTCGTTTCGTTCGCGAAACCGACGCTCGTTGGGACCGAAAGTTCTGTTTTGATCGCCCCGCTTGTCTGGTTACGTCTATTTACCGCCACCACGGAAGCTGTGTAATTTGTCGAGGGCTGAAGCGTCACCATATGAGTGTAGTACTTCTGATTTTTAGTGATGGTATGATCCACCGTCACCGGATACCGTGTTTTTAGTTTTTCTAGAAGAACCGAATGCAGGATGTCAATGGTGATTTCGAATCTAGTGATTTTCGATGAACTGAACGACGGATGCATCCACGTGAATATAACGTCGCCGTGACCCTTATGGGTTGCTGTCAAATTCAACGGTTCACCAGGCGCTGAAACAAGAAGAGCATTTATTTCGTTTGATAAATTATCATAAAGGCTTACCCGTTGCAACGTAGTTTTTTTGTTACTCGAACCAACGAAATTTCACTGCCGGAATGATTCGAGACAGCTTTTATCTCATGCTAATTAGTTACCTCCTGAGAGTTGTGTCGAATCACCTTCACTGTAATCGCTGCTTGGATAAAGGTAAAAAATAAAAAAACTTTGGGGCTGCGAATTTACCCCTTAAATTTGAGGGTTTTTTTCCGCAAGGGCGGGCTTTAGCCCAGTGATGTATTTGATAATTAGCCTGCTTTGTCGCCAATGCCTCTCCTACCTGATTGAAGGGTGCGAACTTTACTGGTCCACAATATGACTTTAGTATCGCCTTGATAGATAGTCGGCTTATATTCGGTGTAAGGTTCTAGTTTTTCGAAGGTGTAGGGAAAATTCGGAAAAACGAATGAATCGTCAAACGGGCCTGTACTTGTCCTTCGAATTTCTGCATAAAAAGGCCCTGTAAACTCACACCCCTAGAACAACATGAAATCGAAGATGAACTCGTATGGGAAACATATCAGAATGTATCGTAGCAAGTGAAAATTACCTCTAAATCTTGGTGCAATATCACAACGATATCGCTGCTCGTCGGTTCTACTTTGAAGCAAAGCTCTAAAACATAGTGAAGTTTGCTTAGACCCTGAGCACAGACAAACTGACAATACAAATTGTAGGTGCTCTTATCGTTAGTCGAATAATATCCTCAAGTCGAAGTAGTACTCATTTGTCACTCAACTTACGCGTGGAAGTTACGAAAATAACGTCCCGGCTACGTGTTTCTGTGAGTCTTCCCCTAAACTTCGTAGTTACAAATGTATGTACCCGATACGTTGTTCCTGGATATAGCTCTTTAATATTTATTGTGTAAGTCGACCCCACGGTTGATAATGTGGTTATGGGGGAATCTCTACCATTCCCGCCCTAAAAATGTCAGAGGTCACAATTATCCCGTGGGAAAAGTGTGTCTTTATAAATTATTTGAGAATTGTATTCACTGATATCTGTGTCAAATTGGAGCAGTGTGTATCGACAGATATTCATTGCTATAGCAGCTAGCTTGTCGATCTTTTTTTTTTTTTTATTCTAGTATTACCGTAACATTGAGTCGAATGTTGCTGATGTATTTAAGTAATTCAGGCCTCACTTTCTGAAGTATTCTCGCCGTGGTATCAGTGATGTCCTCGACGATCGGTCGTTCAACTTCTATAACGACAAAAATTATCTCAACTCTTGGAAAGTTGCGTTTCGCAGAGTGTGCGTGGAAGATAAAATTGCTCTTATAACTTAAGCGTACCGCGAAAAGTGAGCACTGAAATCATGGTCAGGGAAAACGAGATGATTATATGATAAACAAAATGCGAACGAATTCAAGCAACCTTCATTCATCTATTCGGAAGCGACGACGTAGGCTCGATCACTCCATTCAGAATCAAGAAGTGAGCTTATCTTACAATCACACTTGCTGGCTGTCGCGATTAAGCAAAGTATCGTCACATTGTTAATTTATTAAGTTTACTTCAGAATTGACTTTGAGAAGATTTTTTGTTTGAAGATGGTTCAAGCCGAGAATCAGTGATCCTCGCACAGTGCGAATTTTTTCGAGAATTTTAACCCCGACGGGACGTTGAGTTTACTACTACTCATTGTGCACGTTCATTGCAGTTAGTGGATTCCAGTATACCTTTGCAGAATGGTGGAAGAAGCATGTCGGATCCACACCCTAAGGGGCATTGCCCATATGCTCTGTCGCAATATCCGGGAAAGCAGAGTCCACATTGTTCATTACAATTGTATCCGTAGAAGCCAGGAGTGCATTCTGTAATTATTACTTGATTAAATTCGTGGTCCAGAATTTTACTTCGGAGTAAAATAAACTCACCTCTCTCACAATCATTTTTGGTAAATCCGCGATCGCAAGCGCATCCGCTTGGATTACAGATGGACCATTCTGCGCCAAGGCTTGTATTCGAATCGGGCTTTACCAAATTGCGAACAAGCATCAGGAGTTCTGGAATCGGACGAATTATTCTGGGTATGCCTCGGAACATTCGTTCACGCAGCAATTACCAAATAGATCTGGAATGAAGCTCGATTGAATGCATTTGATGACGAACTGTCTACTCACCGCTCGTATCGTCGTCAATCGTGCTTGTGGAAAGTGAATTAACGACTGCACCTTTGGTGTAAGATAATTTTTGACACGTGACTCTCGGCCACGAGCCAGATGGTACCTCCCCCTGATGAGCCGTTATGGTGGATTTTCTCAGACTCCCTGGATGAAAATAAAGTAGCTATATTTCATTTGAAGCTTGTTATAAAAACGACTGGATTACTTTTGTTATTATGGCGAATCGCTCTAGCACTTACCGGGCGATTTGCACAGACGAAAGCTATCGACCGCCCACTGACCGTTGCCTTTATCGTCATTCAAAATAGATTCGATTTTCAATCGTAAAATCTTTGGCATGGGGCTTTTCAAAGTTGCGTTGAGATAAATCGGTTTCCAGGACAACGGCACGTTGTCTGCGGAGTTTTTATCTCCAGAAATATTATTACCCACTATATGCTGGCCATTTTCATCTACCAAATTAACTTTCAGTTGACAATTAGGGCACAAACCGACCAACAGCTCGACGCAGAAATTTTGGCTTTCCGGAAGAAATTGTGTCGTGGATAGTTCTGTGTTCTTCTTTTGAGTCAGGTGATAGTCGTCTGAAACCAAGCGTCCGAACTTGTGATGACGATGTGTGACACATAATAGCACACATACCTATATATATATTCACTGGTCAAGGGGGGTAACTTACAAAAATGGAATCGAACGCGTGATGATATTTCACTTCGGATAAATATGTGAGATACAGAATGCCACTGCTTCACTGTTCCTTGTAAAAATGGGTCAACTTCAGTTTCATTGAAAAGCTTGATGGTTTGTTCCTCACTCTTCCATTCGATCCTGAACGTACGCCATTCATATCCGTCGACGATCGTAGTTTCGCGCTGTTAGTAAATGTAGGAGTTAATGACGACAACTATGTTGTCCTATATACAGTGCGATTCTGTGGATAATCACGCGCCTAACGGTAGGCTAACAGGAAACGCCTTAATTAAGCAGATCAAACATCGACAATTGGGTTTTATTTATTTCGTGGGAAATAAAACCCAATCGTCGATGTTTGATCTGCTCAATTCAAGCATTTCCCATTAGCCTAGCGTTAGGCGCGTAATTATCCACAGAATCGCTCTGTATACTGTACCCGACTAAAATTTGACAAGCTATCGCCGGATGAAGCCGACTTTTGGTGAATCTCGCATTCGTGTTATAGGCTAATTTAAATATCAGAGCACGGTTAACAACCGTCGCACCGGGTCGATGAAATTTCACGTGTTTAATTATATCGTCAATACAATACCCAGGCATTTTGTATATCTGTGCAGTTTCTATCCTCACTTGAGTCATCGGACTTGAGTACCCCTCCGTCGCAGCTCAAGATTTTAGAGCACTTGCCGCCTGAGCAACCAAATCTAATCCAAAAGCACCGACCTTTTGTCACGTCCTTCTCGTGGCATAGAAAAACGTCAAAGTCTCGCAACGCCCGGACAGAGAATACTATGGTTCCAGAATATTCTTCCATTTCTCCCAACTCCAGATATTTCAGCTTACCTTCTGTCTCTCTGAAGACGATTTCCTCAAAGCCTACAAGCCCCCAGTAATCGTGTATTCAGTCTAATTATTCCATATAAATTGAGGATCGAGGATACTGTATCCCTAGGTTAACCTCGAGTCTACGTTATATCTAGCTTCTGCGAATCCCAAATTATGTATTGCGACACGAGGTCCACGTATTATTCGGAGTGACAGAAGCACATGAAAAATTGCTTTTATGCGAATGCAACTGCTCTAAGCGAGTGAACTTTCGTTTACCTTCCCATCGATAGTCGAGAACGGGGCCCGTAGGGTTCTTGGCAGAGTTGACTAACTTCCACCAGAATGACGATTCCCAATTGGCCACGCAATCCGTCGACTTCCAAATTGCACACTCGGTGTTGGTCCTCGGCCCTGATTTCTTGGGCTCGAAATCTAAAAGTTGTGCTCAAAATTAATCGAACTATTGCGGTACGAATAGATATACTTCATTCGCAAGTTGATAAACTATGTACGATTATCGGCCTATTGAATGCCAATCTAATTTCACCCAGTATGTAACTTATTGCTTAGCTGTAAATTTCCTATTCACTACCGGAAATATTGGCTTCGCTATTAGCCGTGACTGCCCGGTTATCATAATTCCAAACTAATGCAGAACCATCGTCTTCAGAATAACAAGTCAGCTTTGGCGGCAGTCTCCACCCGATCCGCCATAGGGGATGCCGCAGCACAATAAGATCACAGAAACTCTGCACCACTATTAGCGATAAGCAGGATAAAATCGCGGTAAAACACATGCAAGAATAACCCATTTTCACCTGCAGTCATCAATTTTCTTTTGTCCACGATTCGATTACACTCCCGTGAAAAAATATTCTGATCAGACCATATCAGGCCTGATATAAACCGTCCATATCAGACCTGATATGGCCTGATATAAAAATTGGCCATATCAGACCTGATATGGCCTGATATGGGCATATCAGATTATATATAGTTGGATTCATTGTCAGATTGATATGGCCTGATATGGGCATATCAGATTATATATAGTTAGATTCAGATTGATATAGCCTGATACGGCCATATCAGACTATATATAACCCTATCTATATATAATAATTGAATGGTTTGATAATAAAATAAATAAGCTTAAAAATTTATTGTTTCTATTTTTTTCTCGTAAAATCCGTTAAACCATTATATTGAAGTATTATTGCTCATATCAGAACTTATCAAGCCATACCAGAGAACTATATGTGAACATATTAGACTAGATATGGCCGTATCTGTCTAGATCAGGCTAGAGACGAAAATTTTTATACAAAGGAAACACAAAAATAACTGTTACATATGCCCATATCAAGGCTTATCAAATTATATCAGGCCTGATCAGAAATATTTTTCCACAAGTACATCAAAATATACATATCCTATCAGGCTATATCAGGTCTTATCAAGTTATATCAGGCCTGATCAGAATTTTGTTAATAAGTATATCAAAGTATATATACTCATATAAGATTATATCAGGCCATATCAGGACACATAAAAAAATTATATATGAACTTATCAAGTCATATCAAGCTTGATATGGGCATATCAAGTTGATAAGGCTTGATATGGCCTGATATGGCCAATTTTCATATCAGGCCATATCAGGACCTATCAAAATTTATATATGGGCATATCAGATCATATCAGACCAGATATAGATATATCAAAAATTTTGATATGGCCTTATCAGGTCATATCAGGTCTGATCAGAATATTTTTTCACGGGCTGTTTTCGTTAATTAAGTATTCGCATGATACTCTTGCCTTCTGTCCGGTCTTTTCTCTTGTACGATTCCCGACACGGCTACTACTCGCTTGTATTCTTCGTACCTATATCTGATCATCAATTCAGTATTGAACTCCGTCTGTACATACGACGTCCACGATTGCCAAGATATGACAGAATACGTAACAACGGGCTGAATGAGCGACTGTCATTTAGCAACTAACGAACACAGAGAATAAAATGTGACATTTTATTCTAGGCAACATTTTCCGTATGGCACAGGACTCGAGATAAGCAACTGCCACATCCCGTGTCAATCTATTTTCGGACCCGTAGCGTCAAACAAAAGACCACAGATGATATTTCACAATAGTTTGCTTGGTAATTCCGATGCGCAAGCAGTTCCCAGCATGATAATTTCCCGCTTATAATATCCACAGCTTGCTCCTATTAAAATTTTTCTTGATAAATAAATTCACAATTTTACCCGCTAAATGTAGCATTTTTATTACCATATCTACATGCTTATCTGTTCATCAGAAAGATGACCACAATGTTGACGATTCACATATACCCACTTACATCTGCATAAAACAACTACCGTTGCGAGATAAGAAGAACGTTCAAACTCGAATCTTATATTTCATGAATATTATAAGATATATTATCAATATACTCGTCACCACTCGGATTCCGCGATTATAATGTATACCTACCTATCAAGGTTCGCAGCAGCGAATCGCCGCCAACGCCAAGTACTCTTCGGCCGGCGAGCGCCAGCTGAGAATCATTTACCCGGGGCAATTTCTTACATACTTATAATCATTACGTCATATCTCTTGAACTACGGCATATTTTTCGCTAAACTTCACCCGACTATAAGTCCTATAGTCCGAATGATCTACATATAGTTGTAAAATTCTTCAAGGAATAATCGGCCAAGTGGTTGCTGAGATATTGACCCCCAGGGTTGATGGAAAACGACAAAATTCTTATTCTTCTTCGTCTTCGTCTCCGCTCAAGTTATTCGTGAATACTTTTTTGCAACACGTAGATCTCCCAATGCGATCATGCAACATAAAAAATGACTCCAATCAATATACGAAGTGCTGGATCATAACGACACGCGTTCTCGATTCTCACATCTCGATTGAATAATTTATCACTATTATTATTATTATTGTTGTCATTATTATTTTTACTATTGTTATTATTATGATAAGGCACGATCTCATAGCGGAGTGCTTATCAGATTCGTCATCGTACAAAACGTCCGACTGAAAAAAAATTCTCTTCAACTTAGGAATCCGTTTCATTACTCACACAATCGTTTTCCAGCATCTTCCTAGATGCGTGTGTGAGTGTATGTGTGTGCGAGTGCGTACGCCGAAAATTTCGTATCCAGAATTGCGCAGGAACGACTTGACCAATTAGAACGAGATTTGGGGGGAAAATTCAGTGTTTGGTGGAGATGATCCACGAAACTTTCAAAGACTCAGCCACTGCCGGTTATGTAGTGGTGGGTGTTTTATCATTCGAATCAGCCTGCGGTCGCATGCCTGTTGGAAAAAAAAACTGAGCTTTCTCCTTCATGTTGTTGGTTATTATTATTATTCTCATTGTTATATTTTTTTTTTTCCCGAACCGAGCATAATTCGAATTTGACCAATAGTAGTTACTGCATATTCTTTCGACTTTGTACCCATATACATTCAATAAGGGAAATTTCACAATTTATGAAATGAAAATGAAAATCTCAAAATCAGGACTTGCTACTCAAATCTGACTCTGCCGCTTATTTTGCAACACGATTTTCAATTTTTAACTAAAACTTATAAAAAATAGTGAAGAACCCCACAAAAACATTGTAAATGCAAAGAATACCGCGAAGCACATAGAGGATTCCTCTGAGGAAAAGTGAGAAAACCTATGGCCTGCAGTCTCTGTCGTCCAATAATAAAATAATGCCAAGAACTATAATATAGAACCTCATGGAATGCATCAGAACATTATATTGCAAATTGAAAGTTCTATTCAAGACAGAATGAACTCGAATTATTACTTAGGTGTCCGTCAACGTAAGTGAACATTCTGCAGCCATAATACCGTAAGCCAGATTGTTCAATTCACTGGTAAATTCGAGAATTATCAAATATAAGATGATGCTTTCAACAACGTGGTAGAGAACCGACTGACCGAAAAACAAGGAAAGTAGACCACATCTGATGCGATATGACTTCTCCTATGCCGATCTGAAAATAGCATTTTCACCAACTATCAAAAATATCAAAAATTTTAAACAGTTAAAAAATAAAAACCTAAAATTAATATAAAAATATTTACCAATTTCAATTGAATCAAACAAATAATGTTCAATAGAAAAATAATCTGTCCCCAAAAGTTGAACTTAAATATTAAAACCGTCATCGTTGGCAGAGACGTCGTTGTTTATTTATATACTATATATTTGTCTCTGCCTTTCCTTGGCACGTAGCGTAGCATGCAAAGGATTTTGCATTTATCTCGGATACTCAGACAGTACAGATCTCTAGATGCGGCAGTGTGCAGTGTTTCAATCGCAACAATATTCCCCCGTTTCAGAATCGGAGTTTATTATAATTATTGATTGAGTTCTAGCCACCACAAGCTGCGTTGCATCAATTATAACTCATGTTATTGAAATGAATTGCTGCTAATCCATTATGCATCTCAAATGAATCACTTTTTCAAATCCACGTATCACACAGCTCCTTTGCCGATCCAATCTAGTGATCACCCTGTATCTTCAGCTAGCTACAGGTGCTTGTGACTTACCTAAGCTGTCATCACTTTACACCAGATACTTTTCGTTGATAATTCGTTGATTAAAATACGCGAAATGTGAAATCTGTCCAAATTATTTATTCCCACGGTAAAATATTGATAGGAATATTTTAAACTTACTTATATTCAACGTGCTATCGACGATATCAGCCTTTCCAAACCCTAAATCTCTTCGAACGCTAAACGACGTCGTGAGATAAAAATTATCACGCATTTTTTCGCACTTATTCTAGTATACACACGCTCACTCGTTGACACCACGAAGATTCGCGGGTTGCGCCAAATCATTCGCGGGTTACGTATAATAAATAAGGCGCACCAGTTACCTCATAGGTTTATTTAAATTTGTTCACACCGCAATATGAGAATCTCTCGATAATTGAGATATCTGAACTCGAGGACCGAAAAGTTGTAAGAATGAATAATTGTGAGCCTCTAGATCGAAGCAATAGGACTTACTTTTTAATGATTTCATAACGAAGAAACGTACCAGCCTTCGTAAAGATCTGGTATTACTCTATCAGACGAATAATTTCGTGTACCTAATTTTTATACCCGAGATTCTATACTTTATTCAAAATTCACACAATGAGCGAATTGTCGGTGCTTTTAGAGTTCTAGACTTTCGAAGCACTATGTACGCGTGAGAGTATTAGTTAAGCGTGATTTTAATCAGAAATCCAAAAACTGATCGATGATATCGTTTATGTATCCACGTTTTGCTATATGAGGACCACAATAAATATGAATCTCAGAATGATTCTGTGCATTTGATGATGACTGATGACGTATGAATTATAGAACTCAATTTATCAGTATGCTTAAAATTTAACACTGCAAATCATTTTTGCACCTTTTTATTTCACATGCAAAAACTATCAGAGCGATTGACAACCCCACGAATAGCAGCACAAAGGCGGGTAGCAAATCGTTCAGTTTTATGGATATGGCGCTCGCCGACTCCGATAGTCTCTTCAGTTTCCATGAATTAATTTCAACCGTCCTGCGGACATCCAACTGCCATTTATAATATATACCAGTCTCCATCAGCTTCTGTACTTCGAAACTGTAACGATTTTTCATGGGCCAATGCATCGTGGTTAAAAACCTGAAGAACGTTTGATAAAATATAATTAACAAATCTCTGCGGTTTTTTGTGAATCTTGCTATATTATATTATTTGTTCTATATCTCAAATAATTTCGAGCCTGTTCGAATCGATGGATTAATAAATAAAATCTTACACTGCGTAATTTTGAAGAACAGGTTTCGTACTTTTGTGGATAATTGACGAATCCCGTTCCATATATGTTAGGGATGCACAATCTATGAAGCAGGCTCGCTGAGATTCTGCACTATATATAATATCGAAGCATTTGTCGAACGTAACATTATCATTATATCGCGATTCTGACTGGTTATTTATAATCATGTCTTTTAATGAAGGAGGGCCATACAGATCCACCTTTTCCTCTCGGAGCTGTTCTAGAGTATCAAGGTTTGGATATGGTCTAGCAACAGTTAGGATCGATATAAAACGACCTGTAATTAAGAAAACGACTGGATTATGTAATTAATTGTCGATGTTAATTTGTGTACCGATTACTGTAATTGTATGAAGTAAAACGACAGCCTCGCTGAAGAGACAAAAATAGATATTGCATATACATCTACCTCTAATCGTTCCGTCGATTACAAGAACCACGAGTAATATAGATCCGAGAATAATTCTGTTCTTGAACACTGTTGGGATATGAATTATCGAAGTTCCAATAATCATTCGAAGAGCTTCGAGAAATGACGATGTAATATCGTGGTACTTATTTTGCAGGTAGAAAAAGATCGTGAAAATTAAAATTCCAACTCCAATACAGATCCAGATGTGTTTGGCAACGGCAAGGTTTGTCCATTGCGGGCGAATTCCGATAATTCGCGATATGAAACATAGGCTGATCGCCCTGTGAGGATAAGTAATTCCAAGACCAGGGTAACTCCTCATTCCACGCATGGTAGGTACGAGGTGTGATCGTCCTGTATGAATGTCGCTTAGCACACCGGAGTAGGAGCCATTTTCATGTATTAGTCCAAACTCATCCAGGTCGTGGTTGACGACCTCAAAAATACGACGTAGGGTTTTTTTTTTACAAATGAAATTGATTTACCGTACACTGTAAAAAATGTTTGTTGTAAATTTACTAATATTGTATTGGAAGTTTTATGCATATACGGTATTGTAAATTTACTACATATTTGTGAAGGTATTTTAAATACTTGCATCTTAAATTTACTGTACTTTTACAGCGAAGTTACTGAGCAATAGTGTAGTAATTTTAGCAAACCTGAGTATTATAAATCAACTCATGATTTGCAAATTTAAAATGTATCTGTCTATCAATTTTGATGTGCATGTATTTTGAATATGTCACATTGATCACGCAATTGTACGAGGCATGTATGCATTAAATTTAATGTACTCCCATAGTCAAGTTACTGAACATTGCGACGCCTCAACGTAGAATTATGATATCTCAAATTGTGGTAAAAAATCATGATGTCTCAAATTCTAGCTGAAAACATGATATCTCCAATTCTGGTTGAAGATATTATGTGCTGCAGTCATCAAGTCGGTCAAAAGAAACACATTCGGTAAAAAATGTGGTCTGACTCGGGAGCTGAGAGTGTCAGGGTGAATTGGCGATGCATAGGGTAGACGTACCATTTCTGGCCACCTTAGTACCGTTTGTGGCCATCACTTGCTCCATTTGTGGCCATACTTTTACCATGTAAATCAAGGCCTGGCCACAACCGGTACAAAACCATTTTGACAGCCTTAATTATTAAAAACTTCACTTTTAAACAATCAATTACTGGAAAAGTTGGGTCTAATATTTGCTGTAGGTTATGTTTTCGTAATTAATTCAATGATTGAATAGATTTATTGTACCAGAAAGGCGGGAAGCATTTGTCAAGCATGGCCACAAAAGGTACAGTGGCCACAAATGGTACGTCTACCCTACTTCTAGTCAACGGGGCATAGATTTACTTGCGAGAGATAGGCAGGCTTTGAAGCATCTATCGGTATAAGGCAGTACTAATCACTGTGGCACTGACGTAAGATTCATAAACGTTTTGGTGATTCTGCTGTCCAGTTTTGTAAAATCGAAAACTTGGTTTTGAAATTGAAATAAATGCTTACCGAATTTACTTTACTAGCCACATTTGTAATTTCAATATACTTGAGCTCAATTTTCTTTAACGTGTCTGTAGTGAATTCAGCAAACTGCTCAGTAAATTTCTAGTAATGTGTAGTGAATTTACAAAACAAATGAGATTACTATACACGTTTAGTGTATTTAAGATGATGTTACGTATTTCTCGTACTGAGTATAGTAAAATTAATTTTTTTGTTGTGAATGTAATAAATATGCATAGTAATTGACTTTCCCACGTGAAATTAGTGATTTTGCAAGATTTTTGTACAGTAAATGTATTGTAAATTCACAATCATTTTTTACAGTGTATGGTTAAGAAAAAAAATCTGTAAGGGTTACGAGTCCTATATTTATAAATACACGGAGAAAAGAGTTTACTAAATTTCCTCATATTAATATAGTAATGGATGGATATCTACAAATATGAGGATCATTCCTATACTTTATACCAAATGTCACCATGCATATAGGAATATTTCTATTATGCATGGTGACATTTGGTATAAAGTATAGGAATGATCCTCATATTTGTAGATATCCATCCATTACTATATTAATATGAGGAAATTTAGTAAACTCTTTTCTCCGTCTACCTCAGCTACTTCGAATCGTAATTTAGCTGAAATAGATTTTAGCGTGCTACTATCTGCCGCAAACACTTTTGCCCAATAACTTTCGGACTGGTTCAATAAAAGTTCATAATAACCGGTGCCGATCGGTATCACGTATCCGTCTAGGTTGGATGTCTTGTCGAAAAATATATCGGCATTGTTATCGAAGGATCTGAATCCGTTGAACGTTTTCTTGAAAACATACCAGGAATGATTAAACTTTTCACCATTTATGGTCACTTCGACAATTTTTTCGATAATTGTTTCCCACTGTCGCGAATGATCAGCCGAGTAAGGATTGAAAGTATATAACACAATTTCACTCTGATTACGATTTTCGATATCATCAATTGTCGAGCATAGTATAACGGCGTTGAGAATCCAGTAGTCCCAAATGACTTTGAACATATTGTTGTATTCTGCTGTGTCACATTTTCTTTCTGAGGAAAAGATTGCACCAATTTTTGGCGGCGTAATTTCATTTCGTATTCAAATCGCAAGAGGGGCTAGTGCAGAGTATGAGAATAATCTCTTTTTTTAATACTAATGGAATAAAATAAATTCAATTTACCTACGACGATGAAGAAGTACGATTCTGGTCTTCAAATTTCATTGATATTATTTTTGAGAAAATTTAGTACGGAGTCCAGTTGTTTCAGACTATAAACGGTCATTATAACACCAGTCGTTTTCGGATTCAATTTCTGCCATTCGATCTGAGTATTGAAATAATTTCTGTACTTTTCAGGCGGTTTAAATTCTTTTTTCACGATTACATCTAGAGACACAATTAAGTTCGAAGTATTTGACTTGTGATAGATTTCTCCGATAATTTCATCGCTAGCATTATATTCAGCTATTATTAAAAGCTCTGACCAACCCGCAGATGATCCGAAACATTTGTCTACGATATCAGCCTGAAAAAATATACTTTGTGCGTAAAGTTCTTCACGTGCATAAAATTCAACAATAATCAATAAATATTGCAATATAGATTCGACGAAAGAAGAGGCAACACCATGAGCTAATTATATACGAATAGAAACTAGTTTTTTACTATTTATTTATATATTCACTTATCTGGAAAGCGAACGAATATACAGTCCGATCTCTCAATAAACCCTCTCTCTATAAACCCGCTTCCCCAGTTTCTCGCTCGAAGCGTTCCCCCACTCTGCCTATTAAGACATCGCGTAGCGAGGAAAGAGAGAGACGGAAAACCATTGGTGCGACTAGCGAAGTAGGCAGAGTGGGGGTACCTCATTTCGTGGAAAAACTCTTCCCCTTGGCGGCTTGGGAGGGCTTATAGAGAGATCGGACTGTATCTATTGGGATATGTCCTCATGACGTCACACAGCCTGTAAAGCCTGGTTGTACTAGTGTGATTTTATGCCACCAGGCGTCTCACTGACAAATACAGTGTTGTTTTGAGTATAGGTCGAGGTTTTTAGCAACAAAAATCGCGTGAAACAGAAAGATCGAAACAGTTACGACGATTAAATATAAATCAAAATATGAATGACAATTTCTTTGTAGAAGTCGACTAGTTATATTCAGTCTCTAAACGAAATTTCTGCCATCAAAGCTTAGAATTAGATGTCGACTTATACTCGGAACAATACGTAACAATCACTGACAATCTGTCACACAGCCTGTCGAGCCTGGTTGTACTACTTTGATTTTACGCCACCAGACGTCTCACTGCAAAGTGACAATCCCAATACTAACTGCGGCAATTTTCAAAGCTCGATTGTCACCCTGTACGGATATTTTCTTCGAGACTGAATAAACTCCGATAATTTGTAGAGCTACGATGGTGATACCAAAAATTTTCATTTTTGTGAACAATTTTGATTCTCATATATAAAGAATTACTCTTCGATTTAGATCTGTCTGAATTTATATAACCGGAATCCATCGACTGTGACGATGCATTTGAACGGATAAACTTTCCTATGGTACACTTTAGCACGGTTTTATTATTCAATATCGTGTGTTTGAACAAGCTCGACAAATATCAGAATGTATTTGCCGATCATTACTGAAACAATCAGTAAAGTTTCGTAATGTATCGAAGAAAATATCGCGATCAGTATACCGAGGTGCGCAGGTATAAATATTTACCAAAGTCAAAGTTCGACGATTTGAGTCAATTATTTTAGGTATAACTTGCGAAAATAGAAAATCAGGAAAAATTCAATCAGCGAATAATCTTAAGGGGGGGGTAAGGTTAATTCGGTGAAAAAAAGACATGTCTTGAAGATTTTTTTTTGGTGATACAGATAGTGTTAGTTTATTCAGTCAATTTCCATATAATAATGCAACATTTGTACAATAGTTCCCTAAATTTTCATTGCAAAATATTGAAAATTGAGCGAGTGACAGTGAATCTCCGGAGGCGCCTCGAAAAAAAATGGTTTTGCGGTGTTCAGCATAACTCGCAACAGAATCATCCGAAACAAAAAAATCAAAATGCATTTTTCAAAGGAGATGTTTCTCGAGGTAATCACGAGAGGATTTTTTTTTTTTTCGATTTTTCAATTTTTCGTAGCACTTGAAAGCCAAAAAACCGATTTTCGCTGAAAAATTCGGCCAATTTTCTGTTGTAAAATTAATAATTATCAAAAAAAAAAAAAAAGCTCTCGACAATACCTGGTGAATTATGTGAAGTAGTACTGTGCAAAATTTCAAAACGATTGGTCCAGTAGATTTTGAGTTATGGTGAACACGGACTTCGAATATGACAAGTTTTAGAAAAACGCTCAGCTTTGCACACTGAACAATCCAAAATGGAACTCGATAATTTCTTTTATACTTACACAGAGTCGTCTATCCCAGGTCCATGAAGTATAGAGCTGTATACTATGTCTCGAACATATACAAGGTCCTTTTACATACCTATGAAGACCCTTCCACGAAGAAATAAATGTAGGGGTTATAATAGAGCAAAAAAAGCGCTTTAGGTATTCCCGCTCATAACTCCGTTAATTTTGCTCCGATCGATTTAAAATTTTGACACAATATTCTTGAGACGTTATACATTCATATAAAAAAATATGAAAAAAATGCAGAAAAAAATTTTTAAATACCTTACCCCCCCCCCCCCCCCCCCCCCCCCCCTAAATCGAAATGAAAAATTGATACAACTTTGTACATAGATGGCGTCAGTTTTATTGTTAGGTAAATTCCTATCCCTAGTCGCCCACCTCCTTTTGGTCGAAATGTGTCACATTTCGATTATTATCCGAGCCCAGGCGTGAAAAACGCAAAAAAAGCCATCTTAGCGCAAATTCTATTTCAATTCCGAACACATACGTCAAAAAAAATGTTCGTTTCGTGCGAAAATAGAGTCTACAGATGGTTTTTACATTGTTCAAAAATTATTCGAATTCGATTTCCTCGGCGGACAATGTAAATACCATCTGTAGACTCTATTTTCGCACGAAACGAACATTTTTTTGGACGTATGTGTTCGGAATTGAAATAGAATTTGCGCTAAGTTGGCCTTTTTTGCATTTTTCACGCCTGAGCTCGGATAATAATCGAAATGTGACACATTTCGACCAAAAGAAGGTGGGCGACTAGGGATGGGCCTTAAAACAGCTGAGATGCCCGATATCAATTAATTACATTCACAGAAGTGCATTTATATCAACTATTTGCGATATACTTTTCTAAACGTGTTGAATAACACCCGTTATACAACGTTATTGTTGCACCACGATAAATATTAACGACCCACGATAATTCTTAGTGGGGTCCAGATACTTTTGAATACTTTTATCGAGGTCCAGAGATGAAGAAGAAAGACTTCAAACAGTTAATTTCAGTGAGAATGGCGCTAAATATGAAAAAATGAAACAACAAAAATACTCAATATAAAATTATATGGAAACATGATATATGTTTACACATTATATGTTTGAACACAATATGTTTACACATTATACCGCGAGGCATACGCACTCAACATTTTTGCTTGAATCATTTATGAGCCATTCCACATGAACCGGATCAGTCAGCTCTCGGATATTTTTTGAATTCTGCATATCGATTGGTCCACGTGGAATTAAATTTTTTTGTCAAAGGATTTTTCAATTGGTGGAAAATTCGTTGAATTATTTGCATAAACAAATTCGAACAAGATTTTTTCCAAAAATTCATAACTCCGCCGGAAATCACACTGGACGTGGTTTGATAATAAAGGCACGAGGCGTTCGTTTATGAATAAAGCACGGCTTTCGTTTTGGCAGTCGATCGTTGATGAAAAAAGGCAGGATTCTCGTTTTGTCAGTCGTTCGTTTATGAAAAAATGCAGGATTCTCAGTTTGGCAGTAGTTCGTTTATGAAAAACGGCTGGGTTTCCGGTTTGGCAGTCGTTCGTTGATGAAAAAAGGCAGGATTCTCGTTTTGGCAGTCGTTCGTTGATGAAAAAATGCAGGATTCTCGGTTTGGCAGTCGTTCGTTGATGAAAAAATGCAGGATTCTCGTTTTGGCAGTCGTTCCTTTATGAAAAACGGCTGGGTTTCCGGTTTGGCAGTCGTTCGTTGATGTAAAAAAGCAGGATTCTCGTTTTGGCAGTCGTTCGTTTATGAATAAAGGCACAGCTTTCGTTTTGGCAGTCGTTCGTTTATGAAAAAATGCAGGATTCTCAGTTTGGCAGTCGTTCGTTTATGAAAAACGACTGGGTTTCCGGTTTGGCAGTCGTTCGTTGATGAAAAAAGGCAGGATGAAATAAATAATTTAAAAAAATGAATAAATAAATTGGCCGATGCTAGAACAAGCCTTTGGTGTGCCTTGTTACATGCAACCCCAGATAGCAAGCTTGTCCGAACGACGTCCGCGAGCCGTCTTTTCTAAGACGTCCGAGTCGTAACGTCCATAAGACGTCTTCAAACAGTCGTCAATATCACGACGTCTAGAAGACGTCTGTGGAAAGACATTCGTTCCCTACTGAAAAAGTTCTTGTAATTGATGTAATATATAATGTAGAAAAGTACATGATAAATCACATGGTGAATTGTCTGAAGTTATGGAAGATATCAGTGCACAATTTACCATGTGAATTATTGTGTACCTACTTTATTTTGTGATTAGTTACATGATTTATTTTATAGTTCGAATCCACATAATTTATTTTGTAATTTATCATATGATTTCTCATATGGTCAGGGTTTACCGAAAAAAACAAAAACAAAAATTGTGGACTTCGTGCGGGATCTAACCCACGTCCGTTAGATCCTGAAGCAGTCTCGCTACCACCTCGGTCAGGCTATACTTATTACATCCAAGTCATAATTAGATCAAAATAAAGCTCAACTCTGTGGAAGAAAATGAAATAAATTCTGGTCATATGTGGACTTCATGATCGTCAAACTGTTTACATCTATTAACAAGCCGCGTGGCCTAGGCGGTAGCGCGACTGCTTCTGAATCTGACGGACGTGGGTTCGATCCCGTACGCAGTCCTCAATTTTTTTTTATAGTCGTTTATTTGTTGTCAGAAATGCGACGTCTTTATGACGTCGCAAATCGCGGACATAAGACGTCCCTAAGACGTCTATAAGACGTCTTTTAGACGTTAATACGACATACTTGAAAAATGTCATATTGGAAATAAGACGTCAGAATAACGTCTTATAGACGTCTCGTTGCTATCTGGGTAGGGACAATATCTTAAATCTCCGCACGGATATTCAGAACGTCCTATGGATATCGTAAGATATCACATACAACCTATATCAAAAAATATTGTGCTTATCAATTATTGAATACAAATCGATTGTAAAAACTGTTTTACATTTTTTGTAACGTTTTGCAGTTAACATATCATGAGAAATAATTTGTTTTTAATGTCTTATGATATCCTGTGGATATCCTAAGATTGTCATTATGGTGCGTCGCGATATTGTAAATATTTCAATACCATATTTGATGTGTTATTTCTATAATTTCGAAAGCCTCAGAAAGAAGAAAGTCATGAACCGTAATATCACCTCTTGCGAATGTCTTACATACATCATTTCAATTTTCAAGTTAGGCGTTAGCTGACGCGTTCTCATTGCAGTTTTCTTTGCTACGGATGTCGTATTATTGAAAAGCGTTCCATAATATTGAATTAAGAATGTATTTGGAACTGGATCTCAGTTGCATTAAAATGATATATCATTGAGACAGATGCCAAGTTCAAAATAAATACGAAACAGTGATATTTAATTTCAATAAATAGTTGGCCGTAGTCGGTAGAGCGTGCGACTAGTAATGCGAGCGAAATTTTTTCGAAAAAAAAAAAAAAATGTACTTCATGGCAATCTTATCATATTGCAACGTTACGTAGACTATATTTATTTTACATCACCTGGTGACCTGACCTATATCCTATGCGATTGGTGAACTAAGATCTTCAGTAGTTTAGAAAGTATTGGTCCCTCGAGTTTTCGATAAGGGCAATTTAATCTTAGATTTTCACGGTAAACCTACTATCAAAATATGGCCCGATCAACCTTAATCACCTTGTATACATTGACAAACGATACATCTCAAAGTCATTAATCTATATGTATCGTATGTTCTGTAAATAGGAGGGAGACATAATAAAGAGACCAAAATTAGCGAAGACTTTGAAAATCATTGCGGAACAGGGCGCTGAAATTTTTTACAACGGGACTATAGGCGAGCAACTAGTTGAAGAGGTGCAGGCTTTTGGCGGTATACTGCAAATGGATGACCTCCGCAACTACAGGTCTTACTTTTAGCGTATGAATTAGCAACCCTGCGATATTAATGATTGATATGTGTATTGCTGCGATAGAAGAAAATATCGAAGACAATATCGAAGAAAATATCGAAGTAAATTGATGTATTGACTTGAATCAACTATCACCTTTGAAGTGACGAATTTTGAATATTTCTCAAAGCTCTTCGTTCACGAAATAAATATTGGATCAATTCATGTTTTAATATTGCATTTCTAATTGCATAAGAAAAATAGATTCATTAATTCCTTCGGTTTCTTTAAATTTTTTCGATAAATTCACATCTTCAATTTTTGCTTATGCCGCATATTAACGTATAATAACGGAGTACCTACAGAGGTGGCCGTAAACTAAGTGCTTCAATTTCAGGGATAATCGGGGGAGTGTCCTGCGGTACCCTGCCGTTCGAAACAGTGGTCTCTGTTGTGGCGTCTGTGAGATATGTATACACGTATTTCAAAAAGTCGCGCTAACGTCTGCATTCAGGCAACCAACTAGTAAGACAGATGCTAACAGTGGACTCCTGGCAAGAATAACACAGAAACTATTATTTTTCTTCCTTCTGATTTTTGTAACTAACGAACGATACACTGTTAGAAATTTTTGTATGAAATTTCATAAAAATGTGTGTGAAGCAATTAACATATACTTTTTGTACATTAAAATTCAGAGTTTATAACGAATGAATATTAAGACGTATAGTTTTGAAAAATTAGATTTCTTATGAATTTTCATACTGAAAATATATTAAATTTCACACATTAAAAGTTTTGAAATTTAATTCATATAGTTATTGTATATGAGAATTAATATTCATGTTATATGGAAATCGATATTGGTTATGAAATTTCAGATAGAAATTAAATAAAATTCTATACACATAGTGTATGAAATTTATGCAGTTCATTGAGAATTCTTACTTCTCGTATATGAAAATTGATATAAATTTATATGTATCAGAATTAAGGATCATTGTAAAAATTTGTATAAATGTATTGACAAATTTAAAGGTATGGGTACATTAAAATTCAGACACGTAATTGAAATTTATAAATCTTTTTAATAATATTCAATATCGTTTCACAATTGCGTTATACATAATATTGCTTATGACTTATACACGAACATCGACTGATGGACGAAGACTAGAAAAATCACTTGAGAAATAAAGTATGCACAGTAATTATTCCTCACATGTAAACACCCTGACAAGAATGAATATAATATTGCATATAATATGATAATATTGCAAAGTAATTATTACACACTTAGAATTAATAAGATCACGTATTGGTCCGAATATAAGTCGAGGTATCAAATTATATGCAGGATTGACTGATAGAAATCGAGATAGAAATACATAAAAAGAAATCCTGAATTAGAGTTAAAAAATAGGGGGTCGACTTATATTTGGATCAATACGGTATTCAAATAGAAAGATTATATCGCTAACTCCCTAATCCAAAATATTATTACATGAGTTTGAGATGCATATGGGGCATTCCACGTCAAACCGACCCCTCATGGGCCTGACGCTCTGGGATTCTGATGCCCCATGGATTTTTCGGTTCATTTTGGTAAAAAATGATGACTTTAATTTTTTGAAATTTTCCGGAATTTTTGTAAATCGTGCAAGAAATTAGTGATTTCGAAAATGTCTATCTTGATGAAGATATTTGAGGTCACCATACGATTTTCAAAAATTGCGGAAAAATTTCAAAAAATTAATGTCATCATTTTTTACCAAAATGAACCGAAAAATCCATGGGGCATTAAAATCCCAGAGGGTCAGGCCCATGAGGGGTCGGTTCGACGTGGAATGCCCCACATGTATATGACTGTAATACCTAAATATTAGCTTGTACTTCCCAGGATCGACTATATCGAATCTTTGGTACGTATCGAGGTCCAGTCTTTACTTTTCAATCTATGTAGTGTCACAAAAACATCTTGGTCAAAAACATCTGAAAATAAAATCATAAAAAAATAATTTTTTTCAATCATATTTTGACTAGTACACTGGTAATTATCATGCATTTATTTCTCAAGAAACAGGCAAACTGCACCGCGACAGACTGAGTGTAAGGTTGTTCTAATAGTATATTCAGACCGCATGACTCGACAGATTGAGTGTGAGGTTATGTCGTCCTAATAATTCCGAGGTTTCAGCACGTATACACCTTTAAATTGTATGATACTGTGAGGCTTACCAAACACAACGCTAATTCTAGCTGTGGTATGTATTTGCAGATGATAACTTATAAAGATATAAAGTGTTAACTAGCCACGCGCGCGCCTGGGTGGTATGCGTCGCTATTATATCTGGGTAGTAATACTTGCTAAAATAGATAATCCATGTTATTACGTACCTGTTGTATTGCTTCGATGAACTGTCGACACAATTTGTTTCGATACTGCTGACGCGGATCTCGAAATATACACAATTCACGAATATACGCGACTGAGATCTTATAGAGTCGCCTTCTTCCACGCGTCCGCCATTACCAAATGGAACTTACGGAAGTAGGCATGGCTGAACGGAAATGGACGGGTAGCTATGCGCAGAGTGTACTGCGCAACCAAATCTTATTCCCGAATAGGGTGAACCGTGGGTATAATACCGTGAAATTTAATATCAGGTTATTTCAATTTTTACAAAACATTCTTCTGAATTTTAGTATGGCATGATGTAATTCTCAATTGAAACGATGAAATTTACAACATGGTCACTGAAAATTCATTCAGATCAACATGCATTTTGAATATTCAAGAGAGTTTTGTGAATTTTCAAAACAGTCTCGTAAATTTCATACAACCAATTTAATATTTCGAAATAGTAATTGAATTTTCAGTTTTGTTCATTAATATTAATAGACAAATATGGTATTTCAAGATTTTCTGTATGAATTTCATTTCAACCACCAGGGTTACTAAATTTCATTATTTTTAGTATATGAAATTTCTAACTATTTCTAACAGTGTACGTCGTACGGTAAAGTTTTTGGTATGTTTCTGCAGAGATTTGAACGCTCTACAAAAAAGGTATCAAGTCATTTTTTGGTAAATCAACTCGGTCGAACGTTATTCATGGTCAAAGTAAAATTAACCGTCAGTTGAGCCGATTTTTGGATAATAAAGCGAAAATATTAGGTTTTTCGAAAAAATATGCCCAAAATTTCATTCAAAACACAAATTGGACTCTCGAAAAGTGTCAAGCAATAGTTTTTTTGCTCTAATAAAGAAAAATAAAATACTTTTAACAATTTTTCAGTGGAAGTTAGCTCTAAATTGGGTTTTCACAACTTGAAAGATCGCATTAATTATTCTATTGTGATAAGTTTTTATTTAATTTGATTTTTACTCTAATGCATGACAGTTTTGAAATTATAACTGCCAAAAATATTCCTACCAGTAAATTTTTTAGCTCTTCGAGCTCAGAGTGTCGATAGTGGTACTTTTTCGAGCTTTCGGAGTTCAAGAATATAGTTTCAGTGCGTTTGAGCCCTTTGAACTTGAAAATCTAGCAGTTATTTGAAGAAAATGCTATTTTTAACGGTTAATTTTACTTTGACGTTGAATAACGTTCGACCGAATTGATTTACCAAAAAATGACTTCAGACCTTTTTTGTAGAGCGTTCGATTCTTTGCAAAAACATACCAAGAACTTCACCGTACAACGTATCGTTCGTTAGTTACAAAAATCAGAAGGACGAAAAATAATTTTTCCTGTGCTATTCTTATGGGAAATCGAAAAGTGCGATGCGCACTATCGTATGATTAATAATAAGAGCTTATATTTTAACAGGCCTATTTTAGTACCTAAACAAAACTTTTCAACTCGGTTCCAAGAAAAAAGACATTTTTTTTTGTTTTGTTTTTTAAATCACCCTAATACATATAGTAGATACATTATCTTAGTTTGAAGGTAAAGGCGAGAAACCTTAATGTCAGGAAAGTCGGGGGGGGGGGGGGGGGGGGGGAGCTGCCCTGTTTCTCATAGACGCCGCAACAGAGATCGTTATATCGAGCGGTCACCGTGAGCCCAGTAATCGAAGATGAATTGGTGAATCCCATGGTTTTTAATTCTGGAATGAAATTGAATTGAAAGGTATTGAAATTGACGATTTTAATTATTTTTTATTTGTTTTAATGTGACATTTTCGAAAAGAGGGATTCGTCAAACCATTTTCGTTTACTATATGGGTCATTCTTTTACAAACCGAACACTTTTAAAACTTGAGATTTTAAAATCGTCTGAAATTTTTTTTACAACTTACATACATCAAATTACTTCACACGTATTTCAGGATTTTGCTGGAAATATTTCTTTTTTGAAAATATCCGCACATGAATTTTTGATAATTTGCTAGATTTTCTCCCATCTTCTCCTACTTGAAATTCATTATCTTCAGTTGTACTGATCGGATCAAGGTCGGCCTGGTTTCATTTTACACTCTGTTACGTGAGCTTTCAAAGAGTATTTAAAAAAAAAATTTTATTGTAAACAAATTATAATTATTAACAATTTGATTATTTAAATAGTCTAAACATGCCCTTCCCCCACCTTGAATCCATTTTGAAAAATATTATTTTGTTCATTATTCTCTCATCTACAAGATCCATCTTTTCAAAAAGTGGGGTCACCGTTAGATCGGAAGATATTAAATAAAAAGTGAAACTAGGTGCAAGAGTGTGAGATTTTGATTGCACGCAGAGCGCGCTGCGTGACTTGCGCTCGGAAATATTTAATATCTTCCGATCTAACGGGGACCCCACTTTTTGCAAAGATGGATCTTGTAGATGAGAGAATAATGAACAAAATCATATTTTTCAAAGTGGATTCAAGGTGGGGGAAGGGCATGTTTAGACTATTTAAATAATCAAATTGTTAATAATTGTAATTTGTTTACAATAAAAAATTTTTTTTAAATACACTTTGAAAGCTCACGTAACAGAGTGTAAAATGAACCCAGGCTGACCTTGATCCGATCAGTACAACTGAAGATAATGAATTTCAAGTAGGAGAAGATGGGAGAAAATCCAGCAAATTATCAAAAATTCATATGCGGATATTTAAAAAAAAAATATATTTCCAGCAAAATCCTGAAATACGTGTGAAGTAATTTGATGTATGTAAGTTGTAAAAAAAATTTCAGACGATTTTAAAATGTCAAGTTTTAAAAGTGTTCGGTTTGTAAAAGAATGACCCATATAAGACTAACATATTATTTAGTCAAAATCTGTAACCAAGTCAACGAATGAAACATTCAGTTCAATTTCAGCGTTATGTGGAAAACACCGACCGAGGCGAAAATTGGAAATTACACAATGTACAGTGCTCCAGCACCCGGCTCAGGATCAGTTCTTGCATTTATATTGAACGTGCTCCAAGGTCTCATCCCAACCGACGACACGGGTGTAATGTGGCAAAGAATCGTCGAGACATTCAAATGGGCCTATGCGAAACGCACGGAACTGGGAGACCCCGCTTTTGTCGATATAAGTAAAGTGGCTCTCTTTCACTACAACGATCTTAAGAACATGGAAAAGTATCACATAGGAGGGGAATAATCGCGGGGGGGGGGGGGGGGGGGGGATTTCTCGATTTTCACAATTTTTTTCATTCATTTTGCAACAAAAAAATTCGACTTTGTTTTTCCTTTTCGAATGTTGCCCTGATCTGAGACTGTAATTATATATCGACAGCCTAATAACATAGTCACGTAAGCGCCATAATTTTGGCCTTTTTTTATATTTATGTGATAGAAACGTATCTCCATTTTTCTTTCATTTTCGCACTCGTCAATGTATTTGAAACATTTTCGCGGTATAAATAAAAATTTGAAACACAGTAGCGTAAGTGCCATTGTTTTGTGTGAAACAGACGTAGTATGTACAGTCCGGTTTGATAACAGAAGAACGTATCTCCACAAAAAAATGGAGATACGTTACTATGTTACAAATCCTTTGACACTCGGAAAAGTTGAGACCACGTAAGTGTGGAGTTACGACTGTGTCACACAAAAAAACGTGGAGATACGACTGTGTCACACAAAAAACGTGGAGATACGTCACTATCACACCGAATTATGGATGATGGCTCTATGAATTCATCAAAGAATTTCCAATCCAGAGAACCATTTTTTTAGAGATACGTTTGTCTGACCTCGAAAAAGTCTATTTTTGGCGCTTACGTGACTATGTTATTAGGCTGTCGATATATATCCAATTCCATTTGAATCATAATTTATTTTCACAATATTTTTTGGTACATGTAAAAACATGACGACATTTTCTATTTTCCATTTTATTGTTAAAATCAGCTGACAGCGTCGTAAATTTTACATCCCTTGAATACGCCAAGACCACAAGAGAAATGATTCAAGACAATTGGACAAGCACAGACCCTTTTTACTACGGGGCAGTACCAGCAGCAATCAGAGAATCGGGGACGGCACATATCTGTGTCCTAGCTCCTGACGGATCCGCGGTGTCCGTTACATCGACCCTCAATGAAATGTACGTATTTTGTTAAGTATACATACTACCTATTTATTGTATATATGAGGTATTCCACGTGAAAACAAAAGTAATTTGACTTTTGGGTTTTTGATTTCGATCGAAATTTTTTTTCGCATCACTTTTTGCAATCTCAATCGATACCCCGAAGGGTTTTTTGATTGCAGCTGTTTATTCCGATTTATCAATTAATGAAAATATCCCAGAGTTACCATTTGACCAAGATGACCCTGAAGATATCTGCATCAGACAAATTGAAACCTTTGGCAAGGTGTAACAGCTGTGCCGTTCATTGTATGAAGTTTCACGTCATAATGAAATTTCATGTTCTCAAAATTCCCCAGGTGCGCATTTTTTCCAAAGAATTTTATCACCCTCGCTTAGGGCGCTGCGGCTGAAATAAACCTTTGGCAAGGCGTTACACCTGTACCGTTCGTCGGACGAAGTTTTACGTCAGGATGAAATTTCATCCTTTCAAAATTTCCCCGGTGCGCATTTTTTCAGAAAAATTTTATTACGCTTACTTGCGATGCTATGGCGGAAATAAACCTTTAGCAAGGCGTCACACCTGTACCGTTCGTCGGACGAAGTTTTACGTCATGATGAAATTTCATCCTTTCAAAATTTTCCAGTTGCGCATTTTTTCAGAAAAATTTTATTACGCTTACTTGCGGTGCAATCAGTGCCGTCTTTAAGCATGGGCCCGATGGGCCCGGGCCCAGGGCCCCGGGTTCTAGGGGGCCCCCACTGGTGAGCCAGAAGACTATCGATGTCAGTTAAATTCGAATATTTTACGCTGTATTTATTAATTTTTCTTCAAATTTTATTAGGGTGGGCTATAAAAAAGACTAATTTTTTTTTCCTTAGCTACCATGAAAATATTATTCATGATGACGAAAAAAAAATTCTCTTAAAGTTTGAGCTCTTAATATTAATATTAATATTAATATTAAGAGCTGGCTCATCGTGATTTTTGATTTCCCATTTAAATAACACGAGAAATGTTTTTTTCTTTATTTGGAATTTTATTCCAATCTAACGAATCATCGGGTTGTAAAAATCAATACATATTCTTGTAGGAAATTAAAGGATCTCCAAAAAAGGTCTGATATGATTTTTCGCTAAGTCCACTCGTTTGAAAGTTATTCAAGGTTAAAGTTCAACCTCCAACGGTATATGACGACTTTTTTTTTTCGACTTAGCGAAAAGTCGTATTAGACCTTTTTTGGTGATCGTTTAATTTCCTACAAGAATATGTATTGATTTTTACAACACGATGATTCGTTAGAACGGAATAAAATTCCAAATAAAAAAAAAAAAAAAAACATTTCCCGTGTTATTTAAATGGGAAATAAAAAGTCACGAATGATGTAAGGTTGTGTTAGTTTTACCTAATAAAGATGATCCATATAAATCATATTTGGTCTCCTACATTATTTACAGCATTAATTATCTATAAAAGAGGGCCCCTTAATTAGTCCAGGCCCTTGGGCCCCTATCATGCTTAAGACGGCGCTGGGTGCAATGGCTGAAATTAAACCTTTGGCAAGGCGTCACACCTGTACCGTTCGTCGGACGAAGTTTTACGTCATGATGAAATTTCATGTTTTCGAAATTCCCCAGGTGCGCATTTTTTCCAAAGCATTTTATCACCCTCCCTTATGGCGCTGCGGCTGAAATAAACCTTTGGCAAGGCGTTACACCTGTACCGTTCATCGGACGACGTTTTACGTCATAATGAAATTTCATCCTTTCGAAATTTACCAGGTGCGCATTTTTTCAGAAAAATTTTGTTACGCTTATTTGCGGTTCTATGGCTGAAATAATTCTTCGGCAGGGGGTAGCACCTATACCGTACGTCGGGCGAAGTTCAATGCCATCATGAAATTTCATTCTGTCGAAATTCTCCAGGCAGCGGTTTTGAAAAAAAATTAAATTTAAAAGATTGTCCGTGTGAAGTCACGCCGAGATAACGAGCATACACATTTTGCTTTGTGCCAGTGGGTTTGTCCGTATTGACTACGGAACCGTATGTCTACTTTATTCTTATCAGTTGAATAAAGAGAGTTATAAAAATAAAACTCAAATCAACAAATTTTACCATTTGAAATACATGGGAAATTACTATTTTCAAATGCGCTAATTCTGTGTTCAAGCTACATAGCTGAGCTTTGGGGACAATTTTTTTTATATTAAGCACTAAGTATTTTCGAAAGGGCCCGAACAAAAAGATGTCGTTTTTTTTTTTTTACACAGTCTAATACTGCATATATTGCCGTACTATATTACTTGCGATATATTCCGTAATATACTGCATAAATTTGATGAATAATGATCTCTAACTGGCATGTGTCAATACGGACAAACCCACTGGCACAAAGCAAAGTGTGTATGCTCGTTATCTCGGCGTGACTTCACACGGACAATCTTTTAAATTTAATTTTTTTTCAAAACCGCTGCCTGGAGAATTTCGACAAAATGAAATTTCATGATGGCATTGAACTTCGTCCGACGTACGGTACAGGTGCTACGCCCTGCCGAAGAATTATTTCAGCCATAGAACCGCAGATAAGCGTAATAAAATTTTTCTGAAAAAATGCGCACCTGGGAAATTTCGAAAGGATGAAATTTCATCATGACGTAAAACTTCGTCCGATGAACGGTACAGGTGTAACGCCTTGCCAAAGGTTTATTTCAGCCGCAGCGCCGTAAGGGAGGGTGATAAAATTCTTTGGAAAAAATGCGCACCTGGGGAATTTTGAAAACATGAAATTTCATTATGACGTGAAACTTCGTACAATGAACGGCACAGCTGTTACACCTTGCCAAAGGTTTCAATTTGTCTGATGCAGATATCTTCAGGGTCATTTGACCAAGTCTTCCATTTTTTTCACCGAAACCTCGTGCTCTGGGGTGAAAATGACCTAGATACAAAATGTTTGTTTTCGATCGATCTTTCCGAAAAACATTTTTTCGGACCTCCGCCATTAACGATCATAGAAGATATACCAGTGTAAACACTAAATTTGAAATTCCAAAAAAAGGCCATTTTTTATTTTGATTCTTTTTTTTTTCAAAACTAGACAAAAAAAAAACTAAACTTTTAAGCCCCTAATCAGGATGGGACGAATTTTCCTTCTATTTTTTTCGAGGGTCTAAAGCCTGTGTTACTGACAAAAAAATGTAATTTTTGAAATGTTTTTAAAAGTGGTCTATCGGATCGCCTAAACATTTGTTTTTTTTTTGTTTCCAGAGCTGAAAAAAAGTGATTGCCAAAAATAAAAAATTCGTTGAAGAAAAAATTTCCATGTTTTTTCCTCAATAACTTTTTTTCAGCGTTAAAAACAGAAAATAAACAAATGATTAGGCGATCCGATGAACCACTCCTAAAAAAATTTTGAAAATTAATTTTTTTTTTCCAGTAACACAGACTTTAGACCCTCGAAAAAATTAGAAGGAAAATTCGTCCCATCCTGATTAGGGGCTTAAAAGTTTAGTTTTTTTTTTGTCTAGTTTTGAAAAAAAAAAAAATCAAAATCAAAAATAGCCTTTTTTTGGAATTTCAAATTTAGTGTTTACACTGGAATATCTTCTATGATCGTTAATGGCGGAGGTTCGAAAAAATGTTTTTCGGAAAGTTCGATCGAAAACAAACATTTTGTATCTAGGTCATTTTCACCCCAGAGCACGAGGTTTTGGTGAAAAAAATGGAAGACTTGGTCAAATGGTAACTCTGAGATATTTTCATTAATTGATAAATCGGAATAAACAGCTGCAATCAAAAAACCCTTCGGGGTATCGATTGAGATTGCAAAAAGTGATGCGAAAAAAAATTTCGATCGAAATCAAAAACCCAAAAGTCAAATTACTTTTGTTTTCACGTGGAATACCTCATATACGTTCTCTCGTAGCAATAAATAATTAAAGAGAAAAAATAATTTCTGATCAGACTTGGTGCCAAGATTCGATCGAATTCAACGGGTATAATATTTAACGATGAAATGGCCGACTTCAGTTCACCGAACAGTACAAATGCATTTTGGGTTTCCGCTTCCCCAGCTAATTTCATCGAGCCGGGTAAACGGCCGATGAGTTCAATGACACCGACTATTGTGGTAATTAATTAGGTTTTTGGTAAATTAAATTACGTATATAATCCTATAGAATTAGACTATCTTCAAATTTATTGTCAACTCATTGTCGAAAATTCAAGTATTTTACTCTTCACTCATACGGATAGTTCTTTTTTCCTTTACTTATTCAGAAGAAAAAAAAATCATCCACTGAAAAGTCTCTCGTGCGGCTACCAGCAATATAGTCGAGAGTGGTAGCTGCTCTAAAGCCAGCACAGCTAGCGTGCCTTGCGCATACAGCCACTATCAGCTACTTAGTATAGTATAGTATAGTAGCTGCTACTATACTCGAATCACTAAACTCTATAATATACTGTAACGCGCGCGATGGGAGTGGGGGCCGGTGAGAAAGAGATAGTTGTGTTCGGAGTCCGTTCGCTCGTGTCGCACGCATATCTACTGCCTGAGCCGCAAACATCGACCGGGAACGAAACACACCAGTTTCTTCTCTATAACGGTCAATGTTTTCATGCGAGATAGTTCCTGTACATTAGACAAGTGCATCCGACTCCGACCACAACTATCTCTCTCTCACCGCGGGTCGCTACACGAATTAGAGGCCCGCGCGCGTTCCAGTAAATCATACACTGAAAAGTCTCTCGAGCAGCCAGCAATCTCAGGGCGCAGCTATTAGGCTGAGTCTTGGTGTAGTAGTTAATGCAAGTTTGAGGGTAGTAGCTGGCCTTCGGGAGTAGCCAGCGCGCTCTCGGGAGTAGCTAGCGCGCTAAGGTGATTGACTACAACGCCGGGAGTTGAGAGTAGCTATCAGGGGCCGGCAACTCACATACATCGAACTGTTAATCACTACATGCGCGCCTCTGTAGTTGGCTCAAAACACTTAACTTCATGGCGGGCTGTTTAAACCGATATATATTGGTACGGGCATTTTCTCTATTTGGCGAAAGTGATAATTTTTATTCATACCATATGTGAATTTATCGGACCAGTCGAACCAAATTTTTTAAGTCTTCTAACTGAAGCTGACCTCTATATAGAGCGTGCAATCTTCAGATAGACCGAAAAAAACGGAAGTGCATCATAATTATTTTATTTCAAGTAAAGATTCCTCCAGTCCTTCAGTGGTCTAATTGGACAAGGCGTCGCAGTACAAATGCGGAGGTCCCGGTTCAAACCCGGGCTGAAGGAATTTTTACTTGAAAAGAAAAAAAAAAAAAAAAATAAATAAAATAAAATAATTATGATGCACTTCCATTTTTTTTCGGTCTATCTGAAGATTGCACGCTCTATATAGAGGTCAGCTTCAGTTAGAAGACTTAAAAAATTTGGTTCGACTGGTGCGATAAATTCACATATGGTATGAATTAATAGGCTTCGAACGATTGAGTCACTACTCAATGAAATAAACACAGACCTGGGACTAAGAAGGTCAATGACAATAACATGAATTTCAAGTAAAGATTCCTCCAGTCCTTCAGTGGTCTAATTGGACAAGGCGTCGCAGTACAAATGCGGAGGTCCCGGTTCAAACCCGGGCTGAAGGAATTTTTACTTGAAAAAAAAAAAAAAAAAAAAAAAAAAAAAATAAAATAAAATAATTATGATGCACTTCCGTTTTTTTCGGTCTATCTGAAGATTGCACGCTCTATATAGAGGTCAGCTTCAGTTAGAAGACTTAAAAAATTTGGTTCGACTGGTCCGATAAATTCACATATGGTATGAATTAATAGGCTTCGAACGATAGAGTCACTACTCAATGAGATAATTTTTATTATTTGGTAGCGGGATTTCGGGATTTCATCCATATTTGTAATAATCAAAACAACATGTGATGAAACAACGCTTTTTTTGATTATTGCATACCGTCAGTGTCCTGGTTATGGAACCTGTACGGGTTTTGGAACACTTTGGTCTAGTTATCGAGAAATAAAATTCTAAACGTATTGGTATAATAAAGAATTTAGCTGCGATGGTAGTCTGCTGTTTTCTGTATCCCCAGAGTTAGGTTTGGTCGGGGTGAGTAAGTGAGAACCTTTTAAAAACAAATCGTTGAAAGGGGCGGGTGAGCCATTGCTGTTGCATGGCTGTCATCAATCATTAGGTTAAATCGTACAGTCAGTCGGTGTCTATGATTGAAGGGACTATTTTCACAAAATGTGAGTATCTGATGCCTCAAAAAGTGTTTGTGGCTATACTTAATTGATCAAGGTTCCTGATTCAATCGTAAAAAATCATAATTACAATCAATTTCGTTTAAAAAATAGCGGTTCCATTACTAGAACACCTCAACATCGTCTTGTACCAGTTAGCGAACCCCCAACCGTCAATAAACTTACATCTCGCATAAACAACACCAAAAAAGCGAAAGATAGAAGAGTAATTAACTGTATAATAATAATTGTAAGGTTCCTGATTCAATCGTAAAAAATCATATTTACAATCAATTTCGTTTAAAAAATAGCGGTTCCATTACTGGAACACCTCGACATCGCCTTGTACCAGTTAGCGAACCCCCATCCGTCAATAAACTTACCTCTCGCATAATCAACACCAAAAAAGCGAAAGATAGAAGAGTAATTAATTTGATGAATTATTTCAGAGTATCGTGGTTGTTGAAAACAGATTGTATAATTTAAATAAAGTATTAGTTCATGATTATAACAATTTCTAAGCTCGGGGTAATCAGTAACCTGAATTCAATCCCTCCGTTCCAAAACTAGTACATTTGTGGGTTCCAAAAATGGGACAAATGGACTTTTGGGGTTCCATAACTAGGCCATTAGACAGGTGTTGCATTTAATTCAATATTAATTAATTTTTTGATTCCGTGAGAGTAGAAACGCGTACAAATCAAAGGCAAGATATAGCTTCAGGCATTAGAAAAATTAAATTTCATAAATTAACAAAAGAAACCTGTTGAAACGCATTCTGGAGGGCTTTTTAATCGTAAGGAGTTCCATAACTGGTACACTGACGGTATATGTGTAATCGAATAAAACAAACAACACATCCATTTCTGGTTAAATTATTAGTTTATTCTTGGAATTGAAATTGGAAGACATTTAAATTGATTTCAAAATCAATCACATTAATAAAATTATTTGCTAACGATCATAAAAATGTATACATCTCTTGAAGAGTTGTTAATCGTAATTATACATAAGTAATTCTAGTATAATCTCAAAACTTGAACAATTTGTTACATTTTGGTAGGCGGTACTATAAACTGAAAACTCAAGTAATTGATTCCACTACAAACTAAATACCTAGATACTTCATTAACCTGTAAAAAAAATAATAAAGGAATCGATTTCACTCGATTATTTTGGCGTTGTCTTCGTGGTGAGCACCACACACTTCCACAATGCAGTTGTTTTTCTAATAGAAGACATCGTAGCCACGAACCGTTACTATTACTTTAAAAATGATACGAAAACTTTTTCAACTCGTCACAAAATCTTGAACTGTAATGGCGTCGTGTCATGGGGTTCTAAATCACGCCGAAAATGCCCGCAGGGCAGTGCTGCGCGCAGCGCCGCCAGCGCCTCTTCAGTTGGCTCAAATCACTGAAATAGCCTCACGCCTCACCGTATAGAGTTGCCGGCCCCTGGTAGCTATACTAAACTCGATTCCAGTCACGAAGTAATAGTAAGCATGAGTTGTAAGTCTACATGGCTGCCGGTTGGGTGTATCCAAGTGTGTCTTCCAAGTTTCCAATTTTTTGAGAGTGTTTCGACTACTTTAAGTGTCCAGTTTGGTTTCTAACAGATTTTAAAGTTGCCTGTGTGGGAAATATCAAGAAAAACCCGATTGTTTTGGAGGGCTGCTGAGCCCATAAGGTATTTTTCCCTTTTGGGAGGTTATTTTTTTTTTTTTTTTTTCTCAAGCAACGGAAATTTCAAATCTCTAAGGGGCATAGTCCAAGAATTGTAAACATCTACGACCCAAAGTTTCTTCAAAGATAAGAAAGATTTAAATCAATCAACATATCATACATAGCTGGGACTGCTAGAGCACCGACATCGACCTAAGAAAGTGAGAGAGTAAAAGGGGATTTGGCATTCCCTCCTTCCTTGTTTGTGTCTGGTGTTTATGCGTCGATCCATTTTGTGTATAATATTTGATTAGTATTCCAAAGTCATGACTAGTAAATTGAAGGACTCCAACAAGAGGGGAATTGATTCTGTTAACGATGAAAGGGGGAAGATGTAATTTCCCAGTCTCCTCCAAATAAAATAGCGGGCACTTCGGGAGGCCCGGTTTGGTCTCCTCCCGTTAGATCCATAGGGAACCGATATGGTAGTCTGGACTCGGGTCCATATGTGGTCCAAATGTATGACGTTAAAGGAAGGAAATTAGGAAACCTCCATATTATGTCTATTGGCTCGAAATTGGAGCATTATGAGGAGGATATTTTATATATCAAAGCCTCGGGTGCAGACAGGGTGAACATCTACTTTAAAAAATTTGAGGTTGCGAATGAGTTCGTGGATCGCAAGGTCCTTTTGGTGGACCCTGATTATAGGGCGTATATTCCAGATGTTTTTCTATTTACTACAGGTCTGGTCAGGGGAGTCGATCCAGATCTTACAGTGGAAGAGATTACAAAATCCTGTAAAGTTCTAGGTGATTCGAATATTGTGATTTCGCATATAGAGAGACTTCCCTGGATGGTTCAGGGGGCAGACGGTTCTAGGATTAAACAAAATTCCTCGAGGATTAAGATTTTTTTCAGAGGCAAGAGTCTCCCCAAAAAAGTGGCGATCTTTTATACTCAGAGAGATGTATTTCAGTACTTTCCTGGTGTGACAATTTGTTACAAATGTTTGAGATTTGGGCATATTGGATCCCAATGCAGATCGAAGGTACCCAGGTGCTGTAGGTGTACTCGACCTCACCTAGAGGCAGAATGTAAGGTCAGTGAATCAAAGCTATACAAGTGTATTAATTGTGGCGGGAAGCATTCGGCCCTAAACAAGAGTTGTCCGATCTATGCTCGGAAATTGGAGGCCTTAAAAGAAAAAATCCGTGCGGAAAACCGGAGGGTAGACGGATATCTGCTGGAAAAAGTTTCTGAGAAGAAAAATGAATACGAGGGGTCTAACTCTAAGGACTTTCCCCCTCTACATAGAGAACCTAAATCCAGCAAAATGACCGGGACTCCGAGAGGTACTAGGCAACGTCCTCATCAGACTCTACCGGAGATTAATGAGGTTAACAGTGAAAAAGAATTTAGGAATGAGGGGTCCGGAGGAGTAAATAGATCAAGAGCGTCTTCTTATGCAGAAGACATGGAAGGCATGGAAGAGGATTGGCATGACCAGAGCGATGAAGGGACCATCCACAATGAAGGTTCAGAGGTAGGTTCTATTTCTAGCTCAGGCTTCATTGCTATGAAACATTTAAAAAAGTATATTAGAAAGGAGGTTCAGGACGCCATCTCAAGATTCTCAGAGGCGCTATGCAATCGGATTTCGAAGGATTTTGAAGGGACCAGTGAAATACCTAATATCATTGAGTCAATCAGGGCTACGGAGGGGCTCTTTAGTCAGTCCACGGAGGCTGTCATAGTCACTCCTCAATGGGTGAAAGACTCAAAATAGTCCAATGGAATTGTCGAAGCCTTCCTAATAAATGGACGGATTTTAACAACTTTGCTAGAAAATATGATGTAGTTTGCTTAGGAGAGACATGGCTACAGGGTCATCAAAAATTTTCTATTAGGGGATTCCATACAGTAAGATGTGATCGGAAAACGGGGACCCGAGGGGGGGGGTTGGCCTTCTTTATTAGGGACAATCTCCAATTTCGTATCCTTCCGGATTTAGGACTGCTAGATAAGCTAGAGTGGATGGCGATCGAAATAGGGGTTGGTGACAAAAAAGATTATAATTCTAAATGTTTATAGAGCTCCCAACGTTTACGTTACCATGGAGGAGTGGAAGGGTTTTTTTAATGGTCTAGAAGGTCTAGACAATCTTATAATTTGCGGTGATTTTAATGCGCACCATCATCTATGGGGGAGCGAAATCATGAACCAGGTAGGCAGAAACCTGGCAGACGCCTTTGCATTCTCTAGCCTTTCAATATTAAATTCAGGGGAGGGAACGCGTATTCATGGGGATCATGAGGTGGTAAGTGTTCCCGACCTTACATTTGCGTCGCAAGAGTTGGTTTCTAATCTGAGTTGGTCCGTGGGAGATGACCCTCTTCGTAGTGACCACCTTCCTATAATGGTGACCTTAGGAAACTTACCCCTTTTTAAGAGTAGGACTAGACCTAAAATCGGATTGAATAAGGTGAATTGGGGTCAATATTCGGAAGATCTTGAGGGTAAATGCAAGAATTTTGATGTTAACCAGGATAACGTTCTTCAAGCTTATGATCAGTTGATATCAATGGCCAAAGACTCCCTAAGAGACGCAGGAGCTCGGATGCCGGACATGGTGGAAGGTAATATGGACAGAAGGGAACCCCCTCCAGCTCCGTGGTGGACTCCGGAGTGCTCGGAAAAAGTGGAGGAAAGGAGAAAGGCCTGTGCTCGTTACAGGAATAATGTCTCTAGAGAGACCTTTGGAGAATATATTAGGATTTGTAAGAGCACAAAGAAGTTTTTAGAGAAGACTAAGAGAAGGAGCTTTCGATCTTTCTGCGAAGCCTTGGGACCCAACACGCCTATCGACAAAATTTGGAACCCGATTAAAGCATTTAGGAGAAGATTTGATGCTCCGTATTCAATAGATTCCAGTTCCGTTGAGGACCCGGAGGTTCAAAAGGCCTTTCTTAAAATTGCACCTCCTCTTGCAATTGGAGAGGGGAGATTCGAGGATAATCTGGCGACGGAGTCGCTTTTTCTTGATCCGGTCTCGCACCGTGAGATGGATATTTCCATCGCCAGGGCTCGGGCAAGGGCTGCTCCAGGTGTTGATTTAATTAGCAATGAGGTTATAATTAGGGCTCCTCAGGCATTTAGAATATTATTACAGAAAACTTTTAATCTAGTTCTGGAAGTGGGTCGCATCCCAGAGGCATGGAAGGAGTATCTGGTGTGTTTAATTCCTAAACCAGGTGGTAGAGGATATAGACCGATTTCGATTTCTTCTAATGTTCTTAAGCTTTTAGAGAGAATAATCAATTATAGACTCCAGTGGTGGTGCGAGAATAATGCCATATTCCCCAAAGGATTTTTTGGTTTTAGGCCTGGGAGGTCCTGCATCGATAACGTGGCTGTTCTGGTTACGGATATAAACATGGCTTATGCCAGAAAGGAATTCCTGGCTGCTGCATTCATTGATATCGAGGGTGCCTACGATAATGTGGAGCCTAGCATTCTCATTCAGGAATTGTTGGAAATAGGAATTCCGTTTCGAACAGTGATGTTCATAAAAGAGGTCATCTGGTGTAGGAGGGTAACATGTGTGTTTAAGGGTTTTGAGGTCGGGTCCAGGAGTTGCGGTAAAGGATTGCCGCAAGGGTCTGTCCTCAGCCCTATCCTTTTTAACATCTACATGAGGAGAATTTTGTTTCAAGTCAATTTGGACACTAGAGTGCTCTCCTATGCTGATGACCTTGCAATTTACAGTTCATCTGACAAGTTGGAGGGAGTCCTCAGGGAAGTGGAGAGATCTTTGAGGAGCCTGGACGTGTGGTTGAGGGATAGAGGTCTCAAAATATCTGAGCAAAAGACTCAGCTATGTGTTTTCACTAGAAAAAGAGTCGGTGCTGTACCACTAGTTATCTCACTAAATGGAGTCAATATAACAAACAGCCCTTCCGTTCGTTTTCTCGGCGTCTACCTTGACTCTCGATTAAACTGGAAAGTTCATATTGGAATAATAAAAAATAAGGCGATGAAATCCATCTCTGTGTTAAGAGCGATAGCTGGCTTCAAGTGGGGTGCTCAGCCGGCAACGTTGTTAATGATATATAAAGGTTTGGTTAGAGCCATCCTAGATTGGGGATCACAATTTTACCAAGACGCCTGTCAGGGGGCTTTATTATCTCTGGAGCGAGTGCAATACTCGGCCATGAGAGTTTGTTTAGGTTGCATGAGGACTACTCCCACAAACATTTTGTTGCACCTTGGAGGGGTCCCTCCTCTCCAGCAGAGGAGAAAATTTTTAACTAACAAGTTTATCCTGAAACAGGTCGCCCAAAAAGGGAATTTAATCACACCCAAGCTGGAATTGATCAGGGAGAAGTCGTTGAGAGGGGTCTGGGATCGGGGGAAATTTCACTTCCTATTTAGGTGCTGGGAGGAACTGAGAGAGTTTGTCCCTCAGATTTATGCACACAAGGTGCCTCCCCCCCTCAGTGTCGGCTATAAAGAGAACCTCGTAGAAGTAGGGATAGATACGGATCTGGGGAAGACAATCAAGTCGGTGGGGAATCCCATTTCGTTGTTTCAGGAAAGTGTTGTTGAGAGATATACGGGTTTTTCCTTTATTTATACTGATGGCTCTAGGACTATCGATCCTCCGAGGGCATCCTCAGCAGTGGTTGTGTGGAATGATGGTCCGGTGGAGCGGTGGGGTTTCAGACTGAATGACCATTCGTCTATATTCTCGGCAGAAGCTTTTGCAATTTTTAAGGCAGTTGAACTAGCTTATAACAAATCTTGGCACAAATCGGTGATTTTCTCGGATTCCATGAGTGCCCTACAGGCTTTAAGTAACATAAAATCTGCATCCGGGGTAAATCCTTGGATCTTGAGAATCAAGGAATTTGTGTATAAATTACATAACTCGGGATTTACCATACAATTGGTCTGGGTCCCGGCCCATATCGGAATCCCCGGTAACGAGGAGGCGGACTCTGTGGCTCGCTCCTATTTGAGAGGGGTTCAGGATCCGGCTCTTCCAGTCGTATGGACAGATTTTGTTTATATATTCAAGAAGTCTCTTATAAGAGATACTGATAGAATTATCAGATTTTGGGGAGGAACCAAGGGTGTCAAGTTTTGCCAGTTATCTAACTCATTTTCGATGAGTGCGTGGTTCAAAGGGCTATTGCTTAGCAGAAAGAAAATCACTCTTATCAATAGAATTAGAGCAAACCATACACGCACTAAAGCTCATCTATTCCGGAAAAATATAATATATGATGCGTCTTGTGAATGCGGGAATCCAATTATGTCGTTGGATCATTCCTTATTTGTTTGCCCGCTTTATAGGATTCCCAGAGTTAAGCTTTTAGCTTTTTTGAGAAGAAAAAGAGTCTGCGTGGAGGAGGGTATTCAACAAATATTTTTGCAGAAACCTTTGGCCATACTGTCCGTCATATGTGACTTCATCTTTAGACATAATATTAGCGCCTAAGGGGATATTCCTTTCCGTGGGGAAAAAAAAAAAAAAAAAAAAAAAAAGGGGGGGGAATATATGTTTTGTGTTCGAATTCCTAACCTAATGTGTGTTTTGATCCCTTCCTGCCATTTAGAAGAAGGAGAGACTATTCATAGCTCTCTGGTACACAAAGAAGAGAGTCTGAGAAGATATCACTCTGCGGAGAGCACTAAAAATTCTACTAAAATCGATCTATAGAAAGTGCGGCAAAATCAATCAAGAATTAAATTGAAACTAAAAAAGAATATACTCTACAAACTCTCTGTCACAGTACAAGGACAGAGGATCTGAGATCCAACCATACTGTAAAGATAACCTCCAAAGTTTACACGGATCGATCATATGAAAGTGCGTTGTTAAAATTAAACCAAAAAGTGAAGGTGTGTTAGTTAAATTAATACTTGAGTTCGAAAAGAATTGTGAATTACACGAGGTGTAACCCTTGGGTACATTGGCACTTGCCCAGGCTTTATAGCTTGCATGGGATAAAGCCAGACGGAATAAGAAGAAGAAGTAATAGTAAGGAGACCGGACTCAGCCGAGGCCTCGTTTCAAAATGGGGCAGCGGTTTCTGTATGACAAAGGAGGAGTCCGCTGAAAAGAATACCAAAATTTTCGCGCCGGCGCGTTACGCATTCTAGCGGTGTCTCTTTCTCTCTCACAGAAAGTGCAAGAGAGATAGCTCGGCCGTCATCACAAAATAATAAACAGTGATTTAGTGAGGTTATGGTGTTTTGTTGTTTTGTTGTTATCACGAAGTAATATAAAAGTATTAAAACCGGCAAGGGTATAACGAATATTAAACGAATATTATTATTATTATGATCGAACTATTCATCCAACATAATGACAAACATTAAATATATTTACGGAGGGAGCTCTGAATAACGTATGTTTGTTTTCATCATCCTAACCTCAAAATCGCAACTTCGCGATTTCTTGGCAATCCTGATGAAAAATAATGATCGTTATTTGTACTATTATACTGCAAATTGATCCTGTTTCATACTAGCTTTTTTCTTTATATTTTGTATTCACCAGTTAAAAACGCTCGTTAATGTCGCTACCAAGGGCGGCGACTTCGGTATGGTCGGTATGGAGTAATCCATACCTGAATTACAGATGGTATGGAATTTCCATACCTGAAAAATGTACGTAGTCACTGGTCAAAGGCTCTCACAGATTTACAATATTAATATGCGATGCGTTGAAATGCGGTAGTAAAAATTCACTGCCTGAAAGTTTCATTCGGTATCGGCTGAATAAGTTGCGGTTACGAGCTTGAGCTTGTATTACGAACGTTAACTTATACTTTTATTGCTGTCTCGTATGTATGAATATATAAGATAAACGGAAATTATATTATTATAAGTCTTGACGATATGACAAGAAGTACAAATATAAAATAAAAGACAATATTATACACTCAACCAAAAAATTAACGGACCACCAGATTTGCCTGAAAAGCAGTTGGTTTACGAATCGCTATAACTCAGTGAAAGAATATCACAAATTAATTAAGGTTGGTATTTTTTTGAAGATCGAATCTTCATCTTCAAAATGGTTTTTAAAAATTTTACCTGCGATTACTTTTCACCTGTCTGTGTAGGTTTGAATAGCGGGTTGCAAAATGCATAAGAAATTCAAATTTTCAATCTTCGCTTTGGTGCTAAGAAAAAATCGCATGAAATTTTTGGCACAGTGGTTTTGTAGCCTGAAACCTTCTCTTTCCAAAACCATTTTTGAAACTGTTTTGTCAAGGAATTTCGACGTTACCCATTGCAGGATGCATCACGTGGAGGTACAGTATACAAGCATTCCAAATTAATTGAGAAGTAGCTTTTTGAAAATCGAATCTTCATCTTCAAAATCGTTGCTGAAAATTTCACCTGCGATCATTTTTCACCTGTCTGTACAGGTTTGAATAGAGGGGTGGGAAATGCAAATGAAATTGAGATTTTTAAACTTTGCTGTAGGCGTTAAAAAAAAAATCGCATGAAATTTTTAGCTTAGAGGTTTTGTAGCCTCGAAGCTTCTTTTTCCAAAACCATTTTTGAAAATGTTTTGCGAATTTTTGTAACAGAGTAATTGAATTTTGAGTAATGTCACTCAATTTTGGCGTTACCCAGGATGCACCACGTAGAGGTACAGTATACAAGCATCCGATGTGTATGTGTGCGTGTGCATGTGTGTATGTGCGTCTTTCTGTGACTGTTTTTGCGAGATGCACGCACACATACACACATGGGATGCTTGCAGACTGTACCTCGAGGTGGTGCATCCTGAGTAACGCCAAACTTGTCTGACATTACTCAAAATTCAATAACTCTGTCACAAAAATTCGCAAAAAAGTTTCAAAAATAGTTTTTGAAAGAGAAGGTTCGAGGCTACAAAACCACTTCGCTGAAAATATCATGCGATTCTTTCTTACTCCCACAGCGAATTTCGAAAATTTGAATTTCTTTTGCATTTTGCAACTCGTTATTCAAACCTGCACAGACAGGCGAAAAATAATCGCAGGTGAAATTTTCAGAAACCATTTTGAAGGTGAAGTTTCGATCTTCAAAAAACTATACCCCCTTCAATGATTTTGTGATATTCTTTCACGAAATTATAGCAATTCGTAAACCAACAGCTTTTCAGAAAAATCTAGGTGATCTGTTAATTTTTTGGCTGAGTATATTGTCTGCGAGTTACTTTGCAAAAATATAACCCCCCCCCCCCTCCCCCCCCCCCCCCCCCCCCCGACCCTTCACACCGGCACTCCCATTGCCAATTCCATACCTGAAAAAATAACAAGTCGCCGCCCTTGGTCGCTACCCTTGCCGGTTCTAATACTTTTATATTACTTCGTGATAACAACAAAACACCATAACCTCACTAAATCACTGTTTATTATTTTGTGATGACGGCCGAGCTATCTCTCTTGCACTTTCTGTGAGAGAGAAAGAGACACCGCTAGAATGCGTAACGCGCCGGCGCGAAAATTTTGGTATTCTTTTCAGCGGACTCCTCCTTTGTCGTACAGTGAACATAGTCAAAATTGTATAACGAAGTCCGGTCTCCTTATTATTACTTCGTGATTCCAGTATAGTAGCTGTCTACTCACGAGCAGTAGCTGTGCCGGTGAGTGCGCTAGCTGCGCTAGCCTCAGGACGGCTACCACTCTCGACTATATTGCTGGCTGTTCGAGAGACTTTTCAGTGTAGAGTTCAGTGACTCGAATCGAGTTTAGTCGCTACACTCAACGGCGCTGTATAGTCAATCACCTCGGCGCGCTAGCTACTCCCCGAGCGCCAGCTACTTACCCTCAAACTTGCATTAGCTACTACAACAAGACTCATAGCGTTTTCGACTGGGGTTGCACCGAGCTACACTGGTGTTGTGTATCCATCTTCATCTCTTTCTTTTCTTTGAGGGAGAGAGAGACGAAGATGGCTACACTACACACGGAGAGAACGTTATAAGAATAGTCTTTATTTATTATAGAATGACTGTCATACTGGGTATAGTGCGGAAGACTTATCGCAGATTCTGAGATCCCGTACTATAAGTATGGTAACCATTGCCTCATTTGTGAGAACGGTTACCATACTTATAGTACGGGATCTCAGAATCCGCGATAAGCCTTCCGCGCTATAACAGTATGACAGCCATTCTCATAACATTCTCTCCGTGCACCAGTGTAGCCCCATTCGAAAACGCTATCAGCCTAATAGCTGAGCCCCGAGATTGCTGGCTGCAAGAGAGACTTTTCAGTGTGGATGAACTATACCCGGACATTGAGGGGGGGTCTACTCGATTTTCACTGACCCCGTCCATTTCTCGAGTTTCTCAGATTTCCACGGTTGGGAGCGGCAATTACCACAAAATCGTGGATTACGTTTTGCCCCTTCATCGTTGTCGAAAACAAAGATGTTTTTGGATGGTTGTGTTTGGAATTCTATATAGAATCGGGCCACATAGGCCGATTTTGCATTTTTGATGCGTATATACAGGGTGATTCAGAATTCGTGACGAATCTCTCGAGGGTTGATCCTTGTCAAAATTGGGATCGAAAGTTCCTTAGCCATTTTTCTGAAGAATGATTTTTTTCCTTGGAGCCATAACATATTTTTTTTAACTACTTCCACCAAATAAGAAACTTTCACTGACAAATTTCTCTAATATTGAAAAAAAAAAAACTCATTGGCATCATATGGGATTCTTTAAAATTGACAAATGATATAGAAGAAAAAAAAACCTATTTGTTGGAAAAAAAAAATTTCCAAGGAAAGAAATCATTTTTCAGAAAAATGGCTAAGGAACTTTCGATCCCAATTTTGACGAGGATCAACTCCTCAAGAGATTCGTCACGAATTCTGAATCACCCTGTTTAAGTCGAAATAAATGACACGCCTACATTTTTCGATTAAAAAAAAAAAAAAAAAAATCCGATTCCGTCCGATCAAACGTACCAGTTCGAACTCATTACTCATCAAATATCGGCTGCCAAAAGGACAAGTCGATTGATAGCCCCGTTTCGGAGAAACTCGAGAAATAGACGGGACGGTAAAAATCGAGTGGACCCCCCCCCCCCCCCCCACCCTTAAACGAAACCGAACGATGCCCGCACTATAGTTCGACCAGCACTAGCTCGCGTTGCGTTGTATTAAGTATCATGTACAGCAAAGCTCATGTACCGCGAGCGTTGGTCAAACTATAGGGGAGAGTTGCCACTGTTGGACCGCCACCTAAATTGGACCGTTTCAATTTGGTAATTTTTTGCAACTGTATCTTCTCAATTTTGAGAATTGTAAAAATGGGTACCACCAGTACTAGAAATTCTCTAAACATTCCTATTTTTACAATTCTCAAAATCGAAGAGATACTGTTGCAAAAAATTACCAAATTGAAACGGTCCAATTTAGGTGGCGGTCCAACAGTGGCAACTCTCCCCTATAGTGCGGGCATCGTTCGGTTTCGTTTTAATGCCACGGTATATACCTTGTATACCTAGAAACAACCCCCCTGCAGTATAAAATCTTCCCATATCTTATTTCACTATTTTTTATTTCTATTTGACTGTCGAAAGGTTGATGAAAATAACGAGGTGCGATTAGTGATCGGAGGTGCTGGTGGCACTAAAATACCTACGGCTATAACTATTTCAATGATATTACATCTGTGGCTGGGCTATGATATAAAAGAGGCGATTGACGCCCGCAGACTCCATCACCAGGTACATACATTGATACGTACATAGAAACATTAAGATTGTGTCTAAAATTGAAATCTGAGTAACGTATAAATACTAATTGGATTCCAGCTGTCACCAATGAACATTGAATACGAAAATGGATTCTCTGAAACGATATTGAACTTCTTGTACGGGATAGGTCACGAGTCAAAGACTTATCCTCGAATAGGTAGTTCAATAAACGCTATCGCAGTCCAGGGCGGAAACATCACGGCGAATTCTGATTATCGTAGACTGGGAGCAGTCGCAGGATATTAAAGAAAACAAAAAAATAACACGTGAACAATGAAGAACGAAATTTGTTATAGAATAGAATTACTAGATAAATTTAATGAAAAAATATATTCGCCCAAACGGCAAGAAGTATCAACTAACCGATTATAGGTACGCCTATATCGTATCAGGTGTTTTTTTAATGATGTCGTATATTCAAATATATGCAGGGGCCCTTTAGCACTCCAGTATATTATGACGCTTGTATAAGTACGTGTGCCTTTATTTTTCCTTGTCATTGTAATTCAGGTATATTAGGGGAGAGTTGGCACTGTTGGACCGCCACCTAAATTGGACCGTTTCAGTTTGGTAATTTTTTGCAACAGTATCTCTTCGATTTTGAGAATTGTAAAAATGGGATACCATCAGTACTAGAAATTCTCTAAACATTCCTATTTTTACAATTCTCAAAATCGAAGAGATACTGTTGCAAAAAAAATTACCAAACTGAAACGGTCCAATTTAGGTGGCGGTCCAACAGTGGCAACTCTCCCCTATATATGTACACGTATAAAATGTTCGTATGTAGCATATGATTGTGTAATTTAGCGAGTGCATATTAGTGCATCATATCCCCATTATACTGCATATTCTCTTGATTAAACTTTTTGTTATAAGAATTGAATGTAAAGTCAAACCCTTCGTAGTCACTTTAGGTCCATTGGACCCCAATGATTTTTGTCGTTTTTCCTAAATGCACTAACATTTTCTAAACATTTTTTCAACATGTTGACATTCGATTTTTTCCAAATTGACTTTTTCTACGTATTCTACAATGTTCAGAGTATGTTCCATAATTATTTGAGAAAAATAGGACGAACATTTTTTGTACGACAGCCATTTGAAAATCAGTTGGGTTAATCAGTCAACGCCAGAACCTTTTGATACGAAGGCCCTGTTCCGATATTTAAAAAAAAAAATTATATTATTATATTTTTAAAAAATATACAAAGATAGGTTCAAAACAATTTGATAATTTATCACTGAAAATACTTCTAAAGTTGTATTTTTGATAATCTGAATCAATTTTTCCGTCGAGTGCCGGGGCCCCGGGCTCGAGCCCCGTGGGCCCGTGCCCAAAGACGGCACTGCCCATGCGACTCGTTAGCTATTGTACTAGGCGTCCTGCGTAGGCAATAAAGTAGAAGCAGCAGCAGTAAATTCAAATAGACTTGTAATTGTATACGAATCACTTATCAAATAATTCTATTGTCGCGATAAAGGAAATAGAAAGATAAACTATAACTTCGGGACTTTAGCTAAAACAGCATTGTTACCAGAAATAAATAATTAAACATAAACTCGGTTCAGCAACCTAATAATTAGATTATGATAGGATGAATTTATATTGTAATCATTATTATTGATATTTTATTTGGTTTTACCTTGCGTTAATATAATTATATATATTATATTAATATTATTAATATTATAATATTATAATTATATTAATATGGGGTGGTCTCCCCCAAGCGGGACACTTTTCTGCGTATAGGTCACCGATTTTGGTGCCACGCGAGATTTTGACTCCTAATCGATCCCCAAGAAGAAATCTAGAGCCATTCGCCTTGGTATCAAGTGTTTCGAAAGTTATTCGATGTTCAAAATATGAAAAAATCTGTTTTCGAGCGCACGGGACGATCTTTAGGCGTACGTAACTTCGGTTTGAGCGATCATACAGATGCTTTCCACTAGTGATTCAGAATCGTAAGCCTTTCACCTTTCACGCTGTGAGCTCAGAAATTTTTGAAAAAATTCTTGACTACGATTTTTCAGAAAACTTTTGTCTTTTAGTTTTCGAAACGAAGGTAATAATTTTTGTTGATTAATATTTTACTGAATGTAGTCCTTTGAATACTAAAGAATCTCTGAAATTTATGGAAGGGTGTTCGGCCTCGTTTTTGTTCAAATAATTCGACGATGAATTTCAATTATTGGAGTAACGCGCCTGGAGTCTGTTTGTTCAACCACTAGGCCTTAATTATCACTATAAAGATTTTACGGAACTTGCCGTATTCTGAAAAATTGCTATCAGAGAATCACAAAATTACGTTATTTTCTGAAATTCGTGATATTGGAAGATTCATAACTTCTTAATAAAAACTTGGCCGCTAATAAAACTTGCACGAGAAGTTAGAGTTTTTCAAATACTATTTGGGAAAAAATCAGCGAAGAAAACACAATAATATATGCAATTGCCGAAAATTGCGCTTGAATTCTTCGCTTTATTACACATCATATTGGATAACTGAAGCAATTCTGAATCGATCCATCTGAACTTGAAATGGCCTTGAAGACGAATGAAATACGCACATTTTGGGACCAAGTTGATCCAAATCCGTCGATTGGTTCAAAAGTTATAGCACTTCAAAGAAAAAGTCGATACACGAAATCTGTGAAAACGGGTTTTCACCGAGATTCGCTCCGTGCACACCTTACACATTCACCAAAGTGAGAATGTGTGTTCGTGTACATACATTATTTTTTCATTGTTTTTTTCGCCCCAAAATGCCGATCTCCTCTATAGGCGTCGCCACTAGTATGCATGTACATGACCACACATTCTTACTTTGGTGAGTGTATATTGGTATGCACGGTCCCAATAGGGAGACACCAATTTTTTTAAGCAAAAAATGACTGAATTCAGGTCACCCGAATTCGCCAAAAAATGGTATAGTACATTTTTTTCGGATCATTTGACTGCCAAACCGAGAATCCTGCCTTTTTTCATGAACGAACGACTGCCAAAACGAAAGCCGTGCCTTTATTCATAAACGAACGACTGCCAAAACGAGAATCCTGCCTTTTTTCATAAACGAACGACTGCCAAACCAAGAATCCTGCATTTTTTCATCAACGAACGACTGCCAAAACGAGAATCTTGCCTTTTTTCATCAACGAACGACTGCCAAACCGGAAACCCAGCCGTTTTTCATAAACGAACGACTGCCAAAACGAGAATCCTGCCTTTTTTCATAAACGAACGACTGCCAAAACGTCAATCCTGCCTTTTTTCATAAACGAACGACTGCCAAACCGAGAATCTTGCATTTTTTCATCAACGAACGACTGCCAAAACGAAAGCCGTGCCTTTATTCATAAACGAACGACTGCCAAAACGAGAATCCTGCCTTTTTTCATAAACGAACGACTGCCAAACCAAGAATCCTGCATTTTTTCATGAACGAACGACTGCCAAAACGAGAATCTTGCCTTTTTTCATGAACGAACGACTGCCAAACCGGAAACCCAGCCGTTTTTCATAAACGAACGACTACCAAAACGAAAGCCGTGCCTTTATTCATAAACGAACGACTGCCAAAACGTCAATCCTGCCCTTTTTCATAAACGAACGACTGCCAAAACGAAAGCCGTGCCTTTATTACTAAACGAACGCCTTTTTTGCGTTTTCGACGCCTGGGCTCGGATAATAATCGAAATGTGACACATTTCGACCAAACGGAGGTGGGCGACTAGGGATGGGAATTTACCTAACAATAAACTGACGCCATCTATGTACAAAGTTGTATCAATTTTTCATTTCGATTTAAGATTATTCGCTGATTGGATGTTTCCTGATTTTCTATTTTCCCAAGTTATACCTAATATAATTGACTCAAATCGTCGAACTTTGACTTTCGTAAATATTTATACCTGCGCACCTCGGGATACTGATCGCGATATTTTCTTCGATACATTACGAAACTTTACTGATTGTTTAAGTAATGATCGGCAAATACATTCTGATATTTGTCGAGCTTGTTCAAACACACGATATTGAATAATAAAACCGTGCTAAAGTGTACCATAGGAAAGTTTATCCGTTCAAATGCATCGTCACAGTCGATGGATTCCGGTTATATAAATTCAGACAGATCTAAATCGAAGAGTAATTCTTTATATAAGAATCAAAATTGTTCATAAAAATGAAAATTTTCGGTATCACCATCGTAGCTCTACAAATCATCGGAGTTTATTCAGTCTCGAAGAAAATATCCGTACAGGTTGACAATCGAGCTTTGAAAATTGCCGCAGTTAGTATAGATATTCGTTCGCTTTTCAGATAAGTGAATATATAAATAAATAGTAAAAAACTAGTTTCCATTCGTATATAATTAGCTCATGGTGTTGCCTCTTCTTTCGTCGAATCTATATTGCAATATTTAGTGATTATTGTTGAATTTTATGCACGTGAAGAACTTTACGCACAAAGTATATTTTTTCAGGCTGATATCGTAGACAAATGTTTCGGATCATCTGAGGGTTGGGCAGAGCTTTTGATAATAGCTGAATATAATGCTAGCGATGAAATTATTGGAGAAATCTATCACAAGTCAAAGACTTCGAACTTGATTGTGTCTCTGGATACAATCGTGAAAAAAGAATTTAAACCGCCTGAAAAGTACAGAAATTATTTCAATACTCAGATCGAATGGCAGAAATTGAATTCGAAAACGACTGGTGTTATAATGACCGTTTATAGTCCGAAACAACTGGACTCTGTACTAAATTTTCTCAAAAATAATATCAATGAAATTTGGAGACCAGAATGGTACTTCTTCATCGTCGTAGGTGAATCAAATTTATTTCATTCCATAGTATTAAAAAAGAGATTATTCTCATGCTCTGCACTAGCCCCTCCTGCGATTTGAATACGAAATAAAATCACGCCTCCAAAAATCGGTGCAATCTTTTCCTCAGAAAGAAAATGTGACACAGCAGAATACAACAATATGTTCAAAGTCATTTGGGACTACTGGATTCTCAACGCCGTTATACTATGCTCGACAATTGATGATACCGAAAATCGTAATCAGAATGAAATTGTGTTATATACTTTCAATCCTTACTCGGCTGATCATTCGCGACAGTGGGAAACAATTGTCGAAGAAATTGTAGAAGTGACCATAGATGGTGAAAAGTTTGATCATTCCTGGTACGTTTTCAAGAAAATATTCAACGGATTCAGATCCTTCGATAACAATGCCGATATATTTTTCGACAAGACATCCAACCTAGACGGATACGTGATACCGATCGGCTCCGGTTATTATGAATCGTTATTGAACCAGACCGAAAGTTATTGGGCAAAAGTGTTTGCGGCAGATAGTCGCACGCTAAAATCTATTTCAGCTAAATTACGATTCGAAGTAGCTGAGGTAGGTATTTATAAATATAGGACTCGTAACCCTTACAGATTTTTTTTTTTTTTTTAACCATACACTAGATCAATTTAATTTGTAAAAAAAAACCCTACGTCCTATTTTTGAGGTCGTCAACCACGACCCGAATGCGTTCGGACTAATGCGTGAAAATGGCTCCTACACCGGTGTGCTAAGCGATATTCATACAGGACGATCACACCTCGTACCTACCATGCGTGGAATGAGGAGTTACCCTGGTCTTGGAAAGACTTATCCTCACGGGGGGATCAGCCTATGTTTCATATCGCGAATTATCGGAATTCGCCCGCAATGGACAAACCTTGCCGTTGCCAAACACATCTGGATCTGTTTCGGAGTTGGAATTATAATTTTCACGATCTTTTTCTACCTGCAAAATAAGTCCCACGGTATTACATCGGCATTTCTCGAAGCTCTTCGTATGATTATTGGAACTTCGATAATTCACACGTCAACAGTATTCAAGAACAGAATTATTCTCGGATCTATATTACTCTTGGTTCTTGTAATCGACGGAACGATTAGAGGTAAGACATATGCAATATCTATTTTTTTTTTTTTTTCTCTCTTCAACGAGGCTAACGTTTTATTTCATATAATAACAGTAATCGGTACACAAATTGACATCGACAATTAATTATTCCAGTCGTTTTCTTAATTACAGGTCGTTTTATATCGATCCTAACTATTGCTAGACCATATCCAAACCTTGATACTGTAGAACAGCTCCGAGAGGAAAAGGTGGATCTGTACGGCCCTCCTGTATTGAAAGACACGATTATAGATCACCAGTTAGAATCGCGATATAATGACAGTGTTTCGTTCGACAAATGCTTCGATATTATATATAGTACAGAATCTCAGCGAGCCTGCTTCTTGGATTGTGCATCCCTAACATATATGGAATGGGATTCGTCAATTATCCACATGAGTACGAAACCTGTTCGTGAAAATTACGCAGTGTAAGATTTTATTCATTAATCCATCGATTCGAACAGGCTCGAAATTATTTGAGATATAGAACAAATAATATAATATAGCAAGATTCACAAAAAACCGCAGAGATTTGTTAATTATATTTTATCAAACGTTATTCAGGTTTTTAACCACGATGCATTGGCCCATGAAAAATCGTTACAGTTTCGAAGTACAGAAGCTGGTGGAGGCAGGTATATATAATAAATGGCAGTTGGATGTCCGCAGGAAGGTTGAAATTAATTCATGGAAACTGAAGAGACTATCGGAGTCGGCGAGCGTCAGATCCATAAAACTGAACGATTTGCTACCCGCCTTTGTCCTGCTATTCGTGGGGTTGTCAATCGCTCTGATAGTTTTTGCATGTGAAATAAAAAGGCGCAAAAATGTTTTGCAGTCTTAAATTTTAAGCACACTGATAAATTGAGTTAGATAATTCATACGTCATCACTCATCAGTCATCATCAAACGCACAGAATCATTCTGAGATTCATATTCACACGATTAGAGGTAGATATATATATAGGTATATGCAACTGCGCACATTTGAACTATTTCTACTACTATTACGAATGTAGATTTTCCTGACCGTTGCTAATTACTCTATAACGGAGCTATCGTGTGACTTTGTAGAGTTACAATCAACGGTATAAACTAACATTTATAAACAATTATTTCCGATGCATTCCATGTTCTAGGTCATTTCATATCAATCCTAACTATACGGCAAGACCATATCTAATCCTTGATACCGTTGAACAGCTCATATAGCAGAACGTGGATATATACGCGAACGATATTACCATCGATCAGTTTTTGGATTTCTGATTAAAATCACGCTTAACTAACACTCTCACGCGTACAGAATGTTTCGAAAGTCTAGAACGCTAAAAGCACCGACAATTCGCTCATTGTGTGAATTTTGAATAAAGTAGAATCTCGGGTATAAAAATTAGGTAGACGAAATTATTCGTCTGATACAGTAATACCAGATCTTTACGAAGGGTGGTACGTTTCTTCGTTATAAAATCATTTAAAAGTAAGTCCTATATTGCTTCGATCTAGAGGCTCACAATTATTCATTCTCACAACTTTTCGGTCCTCGAGTTAAGATATCTCAATTATCGAGAGATTCTCATAATATAGACTTAGGTTGTAGCAAAGCAATATTAAAAATGACGAGGATAGGAATACATAGGCTTGCAAATGGATATTAATTATAACTGTTGAATCGATTTATTGATCAGATTTATTTATTTTTCAAATTCAGAAATGTTGAGAAACAATTTAATGGGTAATCAAATGAGAAACTTGATGAAAAATGTAATAAGTTACTCGCAACACTGCAAATATTCATGTAATAATAAGATTGTTTATGCAACAAACATGTATTATTATATTAATTGGCGCATTGTTAAATAAATATCTCTTGAGATTGAAAATAATCGATCGTTGAATCATTATCCCCTCTCCTTTCCTTGCCTATAAGTCGAAAATCATGAAAATCGCCTTTTTTCATAATTTTGAAATCATAAAGTTGCCTCACGGGGTGACAAATGGTATCGCCATCTCGCGGTCAAAGCACCGAACTATTTTTCCCGTAAAAATCGCGATGCGCCTGACCATACGCAACCCGCACTGCATCCGGGTGATGCAAGATTAATATTGCCTATAATCAGGCGCAGCGATTTTGAAATACCGATGCGCCTTACCATATGCAACCCGCACGCATCCGTGTGATACACAGATTTTTATTGCCTATCATCAGGCGTTGATACCTGATTTTGAGGCCGGCGGCCCGAAATTCGCTCAAAAAGCGCCGAAAATCGAAAAAGAGAGAGACAGAGCGATGGGAAATCAATGAGTGCGAGAGAGACAGAAGATTTTTTTTCGGTCAAAGGGGGTATACCCTGCCTGAAATTCGGGTCTCAACTGCCAGAATTTCGGAGTCGTTTTTCTGGCAGTTGAGACCTTATTTTTAAGAGTTAAAATTCGATGTCCCAACTGCCAGAAAAACGACTCCGAAAATAAAGTCTCAACTGCCAGAATTTCGGAGTCGTTTTTCTGGCAGTTGAAACTTTATTTTCGGAGTCTTTTTTCTGGCAGTTGAGAACTTATTTTTAAGAGTTAAAATTCGAGGTCTCAACTGCCAGAAAAATGACTCCGAAAATAAAGTCTCAACTGCCAGAATTTCGGAGTCGTTTTTCTGGCAGTTGAGACTTTATTTTCGGAGTCGTTTTTCTGGCAGTTGGGACCTCGAATTTTAACTCTTAAAAATAAGGTCTCAACTGCCAGAAAAACGACTCCGAAATTCTGGCAGTTGAGACTTTATTTTCGGGGTCGTTTTTCTGGCAGTTGAGACCTCGAATTTTAACTCTCAAAAATAAGGTCTCAACTGCCAGAAAAACGACTCCGAAAATAAAGTCTCAACTGCCAAAAAAACGACTCCGAAATTCTGGCAGTTGATACCCGAATTTTAGGAAGGGTATACCCCCTTTGACCGAAAAAAAATCTTCTGTCTCTCTCGCACTCATTGATTTCCCATCGCTCTGTCTCTCTCTTTTTCAATTTTCGGCGCTTTTTGAGCGAAAATCGGGCCGCCGGCCGCGAAATGAGTTGCCAACGCCTGATTATAGGCAACAAAAATCTGTGTATCACACGGATGCGTGCGGGTTGCATATGGTCAGGCGCATCGCGATTTTTACGGGAAAAATAGTTCGGTGCTTTGACCGCGAGATGGCGATACCATTTGTCACCCCGTGAGGTAACTTTATGATTTCAAAATTATGAAAAAAGGCGATTTTCATGATTTTCGACTAATAGGCAAGGAAAGGAGAGGGGATAATGATTCAACGATTGATTATTTTCAATCTCAAGAGATATTTATTCAAGAATGCGCCAATTTACTGTAATAATACATGTTTCTTGCATAAACAATCTTATTATTACATGCATATTTGCAGTGTTGCGAGTAACTCATTACATTTTTTGATTAAGTTACTCATTTAATTACCCATTACTTTGGTAATGTGTAATTAAACTCGATTCAAATAGTAAAAGTAATTATAAAGTCAAGTTATTCAAGCTAATTACAAATAGTAAAGGAATTCAAGATAATTAGGTATAAAGTAAAGTTGTTTGAACTAATTATAGGGTAAATATATAGAGTAAAGATATTTGAACTAATCATGAAGTCCAGTTATTTGAACTAATAATAGGCATTTTTTGCGAAGCTCGGGTATACCAACCCAACTGTACCCAAACCTACCCACAGTATAGTGTGTGTCACTTAAACTATATGTTGGGTACCTTTGGGTATAGCTGGGTTGGTATACCCGAGCTTCGCCAAAAAATGCCTTATAGAGTAAAGATATATAAATTATAGAGTAATAGAGTAAAGATATTTGAACTAATTATATGAAAAAGATATTTAAACGAATTATAAAGTAAAGATATATAAACTAATTATAGAATAAAGATATATAAACTAATCATAGAGTAAGAGAGTAAAGATATTTGAACTCATTATGACGTAAAGTTATTCAAACGAATTATAAAATAAAGATATTTGAACTAATTATAGAAAAAAGATATTCAAACTAATTGTAGAGTAAAGATATTTTAACTAATTATAAAGTCAAGTTATTTAAACGAATTATAAAATAAAGATATTTGAACTAATTATATAAAAAAGATATTTAAACGAATTATAAAGTAAAGATATTCAAACGAATTATAGAGTAAAGATATTTGAATTACCGTATTGTTCCGAATATAAGTCGACCCCAGTTTCCAGACTATATTTTAGGAACTTTTTTTTAAATACTGAATATAAGTAGAGTTTAGTGCTACTCAAATTAAAACCGTTGACATGGATATTTATCATAGGTATTGCACTGTTTTCAATAAGAAGTTTTTTTTTTTCAGTCATTAAGGTAAATTTTCTAAAAATCCCGAATATAAGTCGACCTCGCATATAAGTCGAGGGCGATTTTTGCCGATGATATTGGCAACAAAAAACCTCGACTTATATTCGGAACAATACGGTAATTAGAGAGTCAAGATATATAGTAAAGATATTCAAACCAAATTATAAAGTCAAGTTATTCAAACGAATTATAAAGTAAAGATATTTAAACTAATCATGAAGTCAAGTTATTTGAACTAATTATAAAGTAAAAATATTTAAAAGTGATTATCAAGTCAAGTTGTTTAAACGAATTATAAAGTAAAATCATTTCAACTAATTATAAAGTGAAGTTACTTGAAGTAATTATGAAATAAAGTTGATTAAACTAATTATAAAGTAAAGTTATATCGAAGCAGTAAACTTCATTTAATTACACATTACGAAAGTAATGAGTAATTAAAAAAAATTCAATCACAATTTTCACAACACTGAACATTTGATTGGAAATGATAGTAGATGTGATTGTAATACATATAATTTACTACGCATATCACTGAAAACTACCTATTTTGCACTTTTAAAGTTCCGAGATTAGCTAGAACTATCATTAGGCTATAATAAAACTTATTATTATACTCTAAACTAATCGTTGCGACGATAATACATGCATATACGTACGAAGGTATATTTTACAGAATGCCAAGTACAATGTTCGAAGCAGATAGTTTTTAAATTGGTCTTGTTGAAAACAACGAGCTGTTTATTATCATTTTTAAGATCACCATACGAATAGAGAACAGATTCATTATTTCCATTATGGCTTTCGTTAAGGGGGACCACTAGTGTGACCGCCTGAAAAAAGGTGATTTTTGGGAATTTTTTTTAAAGAAAACTACTGCATGGAATGTTTTAATGTTTTGAGTATATATTTGTAGATATATACTAAATCTCTCATAAAATTTTTAGATCAAATGATTGAAAATTCAGGGAGTTATCCGCGATCTCCCAAGGCTCAAAAAAAAAAAGTACCCCCACTGCTGCAGTGATGCAGACCTTCACAGTGCCTGAGATCTAAAAAACCAAAAAGTTTATGAAACTAGAAGGTATTTCCCGTACCATCAACCTCAGGTTTTGAAAAAAATTGAAATTTAACAAAATGGCGGAGTTTTAAAAAAAAAAGTTCAAATTTCGCGCGAAAATTTGATGATTTTTGGCCTGCCAAAATTACATTTTTCATTTGATCGGAAAACTGGAGGTTCATGGTACGGAGGAACATTTATAAAAGAAGCTGCAATAAGAATCAAATCGATCGGATGATTTGTCTTCGAGTTACAACTGCAGCAAATTTGAAAAATGTAGTTTCGAGAAAAACGCGTTCAAAGATAAAGTTTTTGATTTCACGGTTATAAATGATGGCTGTAACTCAAAAACTATTTGAGATGTGTACTCGAAATTTTAGTATATTTCATTTTGAAAGGTATAGACTATCGAAACATCAAATAAATGAAAAATCGATATTTGAAAAATTTCACACTAGTGGTCCCCCTTAACAATAATACTTTGACTCTATAAAATATGTAGTTGTTTTTCAAAGATACTAATGAGAGTCTCCAATTGATGGATCTCTAAATTATCTTCTCTCTATTTATCAAGGACAATTTTCCAAAAGAGTAAAGTACGTATATCGTATATGCATGTATTACACTCTGTTACCTGCGTAGATATTGAGAATATTTCATACGGTAATGGCTAATCCAACTATCCCAAATACAACGAGTTTAAACAAATAAGAAAGAACGTATTGTTCATAATATATCATCACGAATTCTCATCTATCCTGTAATATCACAAGTCTTTTCCTAGTGAGATTATAATATTACCGTATGAATTAGTCAGGTATAGCTTGCTGTACAGTAAAGAGTTTGTCTGTTACTACTTATAGCTTCTACAAATGATTGGTATGTAATAATCATCCAGACTATTGCATCACGTATTTGTTCTTTAAGTTTGTAGAGATATGAATAGACAAAGGTTTGCTAATTATAGTTAGTCTACTAATATAAAGAAAACGTTACTTTGTTGGAAAACCAAATGCATGTGTTTATGTCTCTTTATCTGTACGGCAATTTCTCTAAGTTATGCAAACGCCTAGTTTAGAGTTATTGTTATGGATCTAAATTATCATCAGATATGTTTTGAATGCAATACGGCAAGGATACTAATTCCAGTCTAATATAAAGCGAGGAAATTTATTATTAGGCTATCGGCTGGGTGCACGCACATATACTACTTTAAAAATGAGTGTGTATTGTGTATACGTTAAGCATGGAAAAATGCTGAGCATGATTTTAGATGGCGCTGACAGTATGCATGAATATGTTGAACACTGATAATTAAATAGTATCAGTATTTTCGTGCACCCAGCCAATACTAACATTTTGATTTAACTTTAAACTACCTAATTCTTGCCGCGATAATACATACAAATACTGTGAGCTGTTCATTTTATTTCTCCCAGCGCGATGCGAGTATAAAATACAATTATTTTTTGAATGTAGCATTCCTCCAACAATATTAGTCGGACGATGTAGTTTCATCGCGTGAATCACAGTAAAACAATTCGTTAATTTACACGTACTTGTTGTTAAAAGACACTAATGACGATTTATAATTTACGGATCTCTGAATGATCTCTATACATTGCGGACAATGTCAAAGAAATAGTTAATGGAAAAAAGTTATGTCCCGAAATTCGGAAAACAAATAAACACATTTTTTACTAACAGGCAAGAATGGTTTTGATCCACGGTAGTGTTTTCTGGTGCATTTTGACCCGCCCGTATGTATGAGAAAATCAAAGGAGTGAAATATTATTTCACGTATGTATATCGTATTTGTATGTGTTACAGGGCTGTTATTATAACGTTGTTCTCATCTATTCTGTAAGATTGAAAGTATTCAGAGTCCTCGTATGAACTAGTCAGGTGAAGCGTGCTGTATGATAACGAGTTAATATATCACAGCTTGTGGCTTCGACAAATGACTACCCTAAAACTATATGCTTATGCTACTTTATCAACACTTTGCAGTGAAGAGTTGTCTTGCGGTCATTCCAACGGTGCTTGGACTGCTCCACTGCCTGGTGTGAATCGCTGTTTTCAAGAATTTTGTAGAGGTTTTGTTGAGGTTTTGTTGAAGATGGGCAGGACTTCGGTTCCCTCGATGAACAACGCCTGTGAAGATAAAAACTTGATAAACATACGGTACACATTGGATAAATTAACTTTGTGTTTGTCAAGCAAACGTTCTGAACTAAGTACTAAAGAATTTCTAATTATGGTCATACATCTGCAGGAAATTTATTATATTATATTTCTTATGATTGATTTTGTATTACTGCCTGAACCATTTTTAAATGTGATATAAACTTTACTTTTGTCAACAGAATCAAGAACGTTAATAAGCTAGTATCAATAGTGCATGCATGAATAGATTTTTCAATCGTTCGATTGGACTGGTACTTAAGACTCCAGGTTAATTTACCACCAATATTGAATTATGTTCCATGTTTAAAAAATAAATGTGATTCCTAATCAATTCTATATCAAACAACACTTGTATTTATTCTCAAGCCTTTAAATTTCGATCCTCGTTATTCAAATATTTCTCTACTACGAGGTAAGTCTACTATATTCAACCAAGGTAAACAAATTATTCTCTCGAGATCTATGAATCTTATTTCAAGTTTGTGATTAAAAATAGAGAATTTATTAAAAATTATTGAATAAAATTTCAGTTGTTATCGAGAAGCTTTGAAAATTGTCAATTAATTATCGATGTCTTAAAATATTGATCGAAATATTATCAAACTCACTCATAAAATATGTCCAACGAGACTCCGTTGATGTCAGCCTTTTCGAGCCGCAAATCTCGTCGACTCATGTCACCCACATGTTCACTCGAGAAAATCACGAAGGTTACTGAACTCTGCTACATCGCGCACGGCGTCCTTGTCTTACCTTCGAGTAGCGCAGGGTGGGGGAAAGCCATTGTCGTAGGTCAGTTTACGCCGGTGGCGCCATCTATTAGGCAACTGTAGAACTAAAAATGCACAAGAGATATGCGGGTTGCGTATAATAAGGCGCACCACCTACTATTCTGTTCTTAACGAGCAGATTGATTATTATTACTTTTCTGTAAAAAGAACCGTGAGCGAATAATTTAAATCGAGGGTAGAGCAATCAAGTGAAATTGAATAGCAATTATATCTGTTAGAATAATGATTTTCTATTATTGTAAATATCGCTTGATATTCTACAACGTCAAACCAACAATTTGAAATAAGTTAAAAATTAAGATCCTTGTTTCTCTATTGATAATTCATATACTTACATTATTAGACCTATTTTATTAAGTGTATTGAAGAATAAAAGATTGCTCGTATAATGTAACATCGTATAAAGTTCTATATCGTCAATGATTGGACCCACACGAATAATATAATATAATATTAATATATAGAAAATGTAATGTGGAAAATAAGAATAAAAACAACAATTCGAAAAAATAATTTAGTTCACATATTTTATCCTGCAGGATTTGGTAGCCCGAGTATTCTCGAATATATTATAGAATCCCTTATTATAACAAACAATGTACAATAATTATAATTATAATAAAAGAATGTATAGAGATTGAAATATGTACAATAACTGCATAGGGGCTATTTAGTGTAGCAGTAAATTATCGACGAGCTATAATAATAAATTTAACTCGTAGCTGAGTAGATCTCCGACTTGTTATACTTGATTTTTCTTCAGATATATCTCCTTGTCAATTTCCATGAATTTATTCAATCGAGTTCCGTTGTAAGGCGAGTCACTGCCAGGTGGGTGCATTCGCATCTATAAAACAGAAATAAAAATTAGGAGCTTGTGATCGCAGATAGATTTTATTCTTTAGTAAAATTGTATTATTATAATAGTATATATAATTTAATTTTCCTATATATTAAATCTCACGTTACTCTATCTCTTTAATATAATATAATATATATAATAATATATTATACACACCTATATATAAAAAAAAATGTTTAACATTGATTTATAATTGCAATATTTCTTTTCTCTCTGAATCGATAATAATAATAATAATAATAATAAAGAAAATAAAACAATATTATAGAAATTTAGTTAAAGAAATGAGTATATCAAAATTTTGTTACATACCACAAATCGTTGATTTCGGCCAGAAATTATTATTCGATAATTATTTCGCATTTTGTATATAATATAAGTATATGAATTTTTTTTTTTTTTTTTTTTTTTCCTGTCGTTGTGTATATATAGAATGATATTACATTTATGAAAAAAAAAAAAAAAAAAATCAAAAAATAAATAAATAAATTAAAAACATGCCGAGAGACATTACGTACGTAGAAAAATATGTATAATAGGAAATACTGTAGAGAGATTGTAGAGAGAAGAGAGAAGAAAATTAAGATTTTACTATATAAATAGGTAGTATTAAATATATAAATAAATGTGACTAATTAGTATAATAATAACTACTCTACGATATATAAATCATTTATCACAGCAGACCTGTATACCTACAAACATATATAAATATAGTGTTAAGAAATTAGAGTTTTGAGAATAAACAGTACGTATATATATAATATATAGTATATTATAATGTGTGTATATTATCTGTGAATTATAAATCGAAAAATGAATACCAATAAATCTACTGAAATAAAACCCTAATCCCTCCCTACATGCAACCAAATTTCAAATAGCTACTATAGTATATTAATTCATATAATTATTTAGTAAAAAAAAAAAGAACAAATGTTGAAATTTTTTTTAAGAGAATAAATAGTTATAGTAATACAAATGTAATCAGGAATTTTAGGTAACTAAGAACAATTTTATTTTTCGTTTTTAGTTTCTTTTTTCTTTGTCGCGTAAAATATAATAATTAATCAAAACTTTAATCCTCGAACTTGATACCACCGACACCAAGTTAGTTTATTAATAATAGAGTTATAAAAAAACAAATTATTGAGTAAATGGTTGTGTATATATTTTTTTTTGTCTTTTGTGTTTAGTTTTAGAATTGGAAAAAAAAAAAAAAAATAAAAAAAAAAAAATAAGAAAATAAAATAAAATAAGGAACCAGTCAAAAAATGGTGGAAAAAAAAAAAAAGATACTATTCAACATTTTTTTGAATAAAGTTTTTAGATATAATTTTTATTTAATTTGATAAGAAAAAAAGTAGATAAAAAAAAAATTAAGAAAAAAATTTCAACGAATTTTTACTTTCCAGCATACACATCCACGTTACATATAATGATAATAATAATAATAATAATAATAATAATTATTATAATATTAATATTAATAATAATAATCGTTATTTGTCACTAACAGCTCGCCGTATTAGTAGAGTAAGTGTAATTTTTATAGTTGTGTTCTCGATGAGAGTTTGTTTGTTTTTGTTTTTTTTTTTTTTAATTTTTTTTTTTTTTTTTTTTTTTTCATCTATGCGTTAGGGAAGACGTTGTCGTTTCCATCTCTATCCTCATCGACGTTCTGGAATCGTTTCTGTAATAAAAATCACCAACACCATATCGGTTATAAATGGCTTGGCTAAGGTGTTAAATATTATTTCGATCATGTAGGTAGTACGTAATCAGGGATCTTTTGCGCTTGATAGATAAGCTTCCTGCACCTATATAAGGGATATTATATGTAGGGGAAAGTGGGGCAGAATGGCCGGATGGGGCTAAATGGCCGCCAAAAAAAAAATTGACTTACTAGCATTTTCGCATCAAGGAGGATCATATGAGACGCCATACAACGGGATTCCGCTGAAAGTACTCAAAAATTTTCAGGGTGGGGCTAAACGGCCACCCTAATAAAAGTAGCGAAATTGCATTTTCACGTCGAAGTGAGTGACAATCGGTTAATTTCATATGATATTTAATCATACCAATTGAAATTTATTTGTTCCGAATAAATATTTAATTGCGACTATTGAAAAAAATATTTCGTTAATTCAATTATATTTTTTTCTCAGTGTAGGGTGAGCGACTTTGCCCCACCCTTTCAGTTTTGCATCGTTTTCAGTGGAACCACGCTGCATATAGTTTTATCTCACTCACTTCGACGTGAAAATGCAATTTCGCTACTTTTATTAGGGTGGCCGTTTAGCCCCATCCTAAAATTTTTTGAGCACTTTCAGCGGAATCGCGTTGCAAGGCGTCTCATACGATCCCCCTTGGTGCGAAAATGCGAGTAAGTCAATTTTTTTTTCAGCGGCCATTTAGCCCCATCTGGCCATTCTGCCCCACTTTCCCCTACTATATTATTTTCGTTGTTCATCGATTCTTTAGTTTTCGATTTATCACCAAATAATTATTATTATATCTCCTTTTTTGAAGAAAAAAAAAAAAAAAAAAAAAATAGAATATTATCTAATGATAAAATGAAAAGAATCAACGAAATAATATTATATCATATTATTATAAATTAAATTAAATAATTCAATGAAATTAATGAAACCTTGCAGAATGAATGATTGGAAAAAAAAATTTATGCATAATTCACCAACGAAAATCCTTTCACTTAAATATAGTAAGAAATTATTTCAATTATCTGAGGATTAAAAGGTCGATATATGTAGGTAATAAGGCCGGGAGAAGATATTATAATGTGATTAAATATATACTCACCATGATCCTGTATTTCTCTTTACAAGCATATTCGGTCTCGTCTACGTCGTTGTAACAATCGCTTTTGTAATCCTGTGGTAAAGGTCGTCCCTCGAATTGGCAAAGCCTCGACAAAGGACGTGAATGTACAATTAGCTTATCAAATCCTGTAGGCTTTCGTTGGGGACAGTAAAATACGTCAGGTGTATTTTTGTCGAATACAATGCTCTTCCGCATCATATCACCGGCATTTGCCAATACAACGAAAACCTGACGAGGTGAAAAAAAAAAAAAATAAAATAAAAATAAAATAAAATAAATAAATAAAAATAAAAAGCCTCCTTAATTAAATTCGACTCTCAGAGATGCATGGTTAATTAAAAAAATTTCTTTTCTCGCCAAATTTGTCAAACGTTAATAAATAAAAATAATTACTGTTTCTATTTAAATTAATTATCATATTATATGAACGAGACTCGGATCTCCTGACCTCAAAACTACACATATATGTATAATATACCTACTATATCTCACGCGACAAGTATGTAAACGATCTGCATTATAGCCTTAACCGCATGAGAAAATTGATCGGTTTGAAAACTTACCGCTAAAACGAGTGCGATGTTGAACGGTGACATTTTATCTGTAACAAAAAAAAAAAAAAAAAAAAAAAAAGTCAAGACTTGTTCGTTAACGACATACTTATAATACTAATAGGTACCTAAACAGCTAAGCTATATTATACAGAATTTGGTGAAGACGTTATAGGAGAACAGATTAAAAAATTGCAAAAATATTTATATGTTTCCAATTTATTAGTATATCATACGAAATATATTTCCGATCGATCTATGGGTCGATCGTAAAAAATTGATGAAGTTGAAGGTACTACCTACTACCAGCATAAATCGAAATGTATAAATGAAAAATATAGAAATTTATTTATATCCCGAAATTATCGATGTATAGGAAATATTGTTGAGAATGATATGGAAAGGGTGTAGTGTGACTAGCTTGATAATTGAATCTTATGGTTCTGTCGTACTACTACTACGTGTATAAAGTCGAATTTATTATACGAGTTATACATTGATATACACGGATGTAAGTAGAGACGTTAAGGTATTCCATCAGGCGTAGCCTTTGGCCTGTCACTTGAAGCAATAGAGTAAAAGAATTAATCGAAATAAAAAGAAAAATTACACAAGGACAACAATTATTATGGCCTGCAAGGCCATAATAATATTGCAGGTGTAGAAAGGTAGTGTGATAGTAAAAATATGATTTTATTTATTTTATATGTATATATAGAATTTATGTTGTATTATATATAAGCAAGAAATTATATTATTTCAATCTTTCGAAAGGAACTATGTATTCGATTTTTATATATTTATTAAATGTCAATAACGAGGCGCTGCGCTAGAATCTTCTGTGACATTTAAAAATTCTTTTTATTACTATTTGAAAGATAATCTATTCAACGGTAGCTCTAGCTACAGGAATGCGATTTATTTTATATTTTATCGCTCATTTTTTTTTTTTTTTTTTTTCAATTAATTCCCAATTAAAACCGTATAAGTAAACTATTCTATAAACGTCAAGGTTTTCTCTGGGTTCATATTATAATCACACGCTCGCGATTATATCAATTACGTATATATATATATGTACTTAATTTGTTCGAAAGTATAAAAGACGAGTAGATTTAATGAATAAAAAATAATAATAATCAGACCGCAGAGAACTGCGTGAATTTAAATGGGTGTACAGTAGTACGAAATCAGAATCCAAAAATATTCAAGAACGGTGAATGGAAATCTCGGACTTTCTGTTTCGTTTATAGAAAAGATCAAAAGATCATTAAACTCGCCTCAGCTGTCTGTGTGAAAAATTTTATAATATGCAATTTTAATTACCACAATTTCATTTAAATGCGAATTAGCAAATCTGTAAGACAGAAGTACCGGAAATCCTTACTCCGAGGTGGTGTAGGATAAGAAATAATTAGAAAATATCATTGTACCTGCGTCTTGCATTAGCTTTAAAGAAACTATTAGCCATATGAACACATTCACGTATTTCTTTACATATACGTAAAGAAATGAAAGTAAAAAAAAGAAAAAACTGACCCAGATGTTAGTGCAGAGTGGCGAGAAGGCCGAAAATGAAACGCGTAAACGTCCTGCAAGCGATAGGTAATTCTCACTTGCTGTAATAAATGTTATAATTATGAAAAATTAAAAGAGAAATTAAATTAAAAGTGTGAAATTAACACTGGACGATTATTATTTCCTGTATTATAAAAGTGAGGTAGTATATAAAAAAAATAAAAATAAAAATAAAAATAAAAATAATTTCGATTTCATCGAATTGTGAAATTGTTCAACTTTTTCACAATCCTCGCCTTTTTAGGCTGAACGTATATGTATACACAGTATTCGCAACGAAGTATGTATATCGCGTCACTAATGCCATAAGGTAAGCGCCAAAAAAAAAAAAAAATTCCGTGTTTTTGGTGGCAAAATCTTTTTCGTGCCATACAACATCGTTTGGGCATATCCACAAAAAAAATAATTTTTTGGCGCTTACGACCTTATGGCATTAGTGACGCGATATGTATCGGTATACAAATATAATAAACTGAGAATTAGTCATCTGTACAGATTTTTTTTTAATTTTTAATTTTTTTTTTTTTCTACTAAACTAACAGTCGCAACTATAGTTTTCGTATGCTGATTGCGGTTTCAATCAATCGACTGACGAGCACGTGGAAAAAATTTTTACGCAAATTTAAATTTTATATGTATACATAAAACGACGTTTGATTTCACTAGATATTATTATGAAATAACGTCATTCAGATATACAACGCCCACTAATATCGCACAGTATATTCTTCCGGGAGTGTGCAGCTCGCGGATATCATGATTGAACAGCTTTGCAATTAATCGCGCCTTTTAGTACTGCAGCTTCCCACGTGCGTGAAATTCAGTATACGAACAGTACGGATCGCAGTGCTGTAAACTTAGCGATTATTGACCGATCAATTTTTTTTCACTCATCGTGTCTACGTCCAATTTTCAAAAATTTCTTAATTCCTCGAAATTCGACTGTTTTTTATATTATTTCGCGGTATAATAATAATAATAATAATGAATCAGTTAAAACAAAAACAGCGATTTCTCGAACGGCAGAGACACCTGCTGCACGCGTCTTCGAACTTTAGTATAGGATGAATCATACCCGAGATTTCCTAATCGCTATTGTAATAATGAATAATAATAATAAAAAAATGTATTGGTCGACGATTATCGATCTGCGAAAAGACTATCGTTAGATTTATTTATTTATTTATTTATTATTGAATTTTATATCTAATGATAAATAATGACAGAAGACTTACCCATGCCGTGAAATCTGTCTTAGCGATATAAAACCGAGGAAAAGGTGCGTCTCGATCTGACGTCTTCGGTCTACAGTCGCTTACTGAACGGCTTGGTTAGACTTGGACGATTTTACTGCGTAGTGGGAGATATTTGCCGTTATACAAGCTCAGGGCCGTGACGTATTATACTTTTGACTGTTATAAACACGAATTGGTCATTTCTCGAATAGAAGATATAATCGGTACTCAATTGCGACGGCACTGATTTATTCTAATTCATATTCATGACCAGGACCAGCTAGATATTCGTGCATGATTTTATCAGACAGTGGAAAAAAAAAAAAAGAATAATTCGCTCAAGTTTCAATAGGAAGCGAATGAAGGATAATTACACCGTGACATTAATGCATTAGAAAATGTCGTTCTGTCGAATCACTGTATGCATTATTTATCAAATTACAATTACTCAAAGGTCGCATGATCCGTGTAAGAACATGGTCTTACTATTTTCGGTAAATCGAGGACAGAATTAAAGTGGGTGTTTTCACGTAGGTGGCGACGGCCTCGCACAAGCCTTTTGAAGAAATCGACGCGTCTTCGGAGAGACGAGTCATCGCTGCGTTATATAGATTATCTATGGAGGATCGATCAGCTCGTTGCGAAATTGAGAAGAAATGAAAAAAGTAAAAACGTAGCTGGCAATGATTCGACAGACGATTAATTCCGAAGCGGCAAACTTCTAGATGCAGCATATGAATGAATTTTGAAAAACTGATACTAAACGTCGAAGAATATGGGGTCGCATCCCTTGCGGATGTGTTTGCTAGCGTTTTTTGGACTGACCCTAAACGGCGAGGTTTTAACAAACCGAGTCGAAAAAAGCGAGCAGAATATCGGCACGGTACTCTTCGAACGAAGCGATTGCGGCAAGCATTGCTGGACTAGTGAAGAATTCACGATTTTAAACAGCCGGCGAATGTTCCAGGACATTTTACCCAAGGTGATGATAATGATGGGACAGAGATCGGTAACGAAATGAAAAAAGGTTAATCCGCACGGGTGTTTGAGATTTTTTTTATAATTCAGGCTATAGTGATAAACTCACAGAACGATCAGTACATAGCTTTGCTGATGGACTACTTTCACATATGTCTCGAATGTGTGCGAAAATTATCAATCGGAAAGACGAAACATCTGATGTTGAAAGCACTCGCTGATACTATGGGAGGCTACCTCAAAGTCTACGTACTCCCGATAACAAGACACTCGTATTACGCGGGTAACATTAAGTACAAAAATGCGAAACGGCTTTTCGAGCTCTTCGATGAGCTGAAGAATTTTTTGCACACGAATGGTATGGGCTGGCTAAAACCCAATATTGATAAAAAACACGTAAAGACACCACCGATCGTTATCACGCCACCACAAAACTCTGCAGCGTGTGAGGGACTCGTTACTTACCCTGCAGCAACTCGTGAGTTTTCTCATTTCAAATAGTATAATCGAAAATTGGAAAATTTGTGCAGTAGGGAATTTTTAGAGAAATGATTTTCGCACTTACAGCTAACGCCATGGGCGAGACAGACTCGAATCGGCCTAATGGGATGAAGAAAAAGCGATATATTCAGCGTAGAAGAACAGCGAGAAATTCTGGGGGTAGTAATCGATCTAAAATTCTTCAAAATTGAATTGAAAAACACTTTGATATTTTTAGGAATTGATTCTGGGCCTGTGGCAATCCCGCTGCCTTTCTTAGACGATGAAACAACGCCAAACAGGTTCGCGATGTGATTAGTGAGTGAATTTCAAAGACTTACCCTTTTCGCTGCCTTTCAGCATCGCCATGCCATTCAAGACTGAAAATCTCCAGTCTCTTTACTGCGAAAAGTCGGCCTTTGGGTTGGTCAAGTATTACGTAGCCAGTGTAAAATGCATAGTCTCACGTTCCAAGACGAAATTCGAACTTCTCAAATTCAACCAGGACATGTTCGAGTGGCTACGACTTTCTGTGAGCATGCATTCAGTGAACCATAAAACACTTTGGAAGGCCTTAGATCCACTCTATCTATCGCATTTCAGATAAGACCGCACTTGGACGACGAAAAATGGTACCCAGCTTTCGGCGGAGTATTAAGAGTGATCTCTTCCTTGAAAGAAACAGGTTACCGATTACTGAGAGTCGATCCTTTGCACTAATTTTGGTCATTTCTAAGCTCAATTATTTTCTTTTTCTTTTTTCTTTCTTTCTTTCAAGGCCTAGGCGACGGAGGCGAGAAGATAAAACAGGGTGGCGACTACCAGATGATGCCTAAGCTTAACGGGCCGACAAAATCCCCCGATGATGATGGGGTACCGCCACTTTACAGCGGGAAAACACCCGGCTGTAAATAACTATGCTCTCTTGATTATAAAGTCTCGCGTTTGTCTTATCCAAATTCGGCGACTAATAAATTCCCTAAATCTAGCTGAAGACGGAAAAGGCGTGACTTTTGGAACGACAGAACTGGTCGTAATCGCTTTAGCCGGAGCTTTGCTAGTCTGGCTTTTGGTAGGATTGATATTAGTCTGCTATCGATTCCTGACGAGAAATTCTGACGATTGTCAACCGTGCGAATCACCGTCTAACACACCGTGAGGGTGAAATAATTTCACTTGATATTGAGGTTGAGTTGAGGTAACTGGGTGTAGATCAAATTTTCTGCAGCGTAGCAGTGCTTTATGAAAACACGGAATACTGCGTTCCGGATTGTCCAAGCCAAGGCAAACCCTTGAAGAAAGGAATCAGTCAAAAGCTGATGGGATGGTGGAGGAAAAAAATCGGCCCTTGTGAGGGTGGCTGTGATGATGAGGACGAAGAACGTTGTTTAGCTGCTATTAGTTACAGCAGCAAAGATACCATCGATGTGACGAATAGTAGCAAATCGTGCAGGTAAATTTTGCGAGTAGTTCGATCAGCGGCAAACTGCAGACGATTAAATTTTGTTTGCATTTTTTGCACATTTTTTTTACAGCAAAAAATGCTACACTTCGTTCAAGTCACCATCCCAGTCCGCGACACCGAGGGGCTGCACGTCTTCGAGAGTAAGTAACATTTTTTGCCATTTGTGGTAAAAAAAAAAAAAAAAAAATTGGAACAAAAATTTATTAGAAATTTGAAAAGCGGGTTACAGCGCTATCTTCAGAGTGCACTGTGCACACTGTCCTTTCACCGATCGAACCGTCCGTGTTTGACCATTTCTACAGTGTACTACTTTGCTTCGTGAGAATGGTAAAGACGGTAACATGCGCCGTGTCCTTTTCGTTTTTACAATTGATTTTCGCCACTTATCGCCAACGGGTAAAAAAGAATTGAGAGAGAAAATAAACAGGGGAAGATTCGCTAAACGTGTGAATTTTCTAACGAATGATTAAAACGTTGCCGATTTAATTTCACAAATTTTTTAAAATTTAAAAAAATATGTTGGCTTTGAATTCGTCACGTGAATATATATATATATATATTTATACCCTTCGAAATCTGGAAATAGTTTTTAACTACGTGGAGTTTTTCGACAGCCAGACAACTCGGTATACATTTATTATATTAATACAGTTGAAGAAATACTACGAGTTCAATTAGCGACTGAAATAACTTTTCTTACATAACGATATTGGAATATCTATATTCTATACGCACTAGTATATCATATACTTCAAAATTACGTCAGTTTAAGGGGGACCACTAGTGTGACCACCTGAAAAAAAGGTGATTTTTGGGAATTTTTTTAAAGAAAACTACTGCATGGAATGTTTTAATGTTTTGAGTATATATTTATAGATACATACTGAATCTCTCATAAAATTTTTAGATTAAAAAATTAAAAATTCAGGGAGTTATCCGCATTCTCCCAAGGCTCAAAAAAAAAAAAGTACCCCTACTGCTGCAGTGATGCAGACCTTCACAGTGCCTGAAATCTAAAAAACCAAAAAGTTTATGAAACTAGAAGGTATTTCCCGTACCATCAACCTCGGGTTTTGAAAAAAATTGAAATTCAACAAAATGGCAGAGTTTTAAAAAAAAAGTTCAAATTTCGCGCGAAAATTTGATGATTTTTGGCCTGCCAAAATTACATTTTTCATTCGATCGGAAAACTGGAGGTTCATGGTACGGAGAAACATCTATAAAAGAAGCTGCAATAAGAATCAAATTGATCGGATGATTTGTCTTCGAGTTACAACTGCAGCAAATTTGAAAAATGTAGTTTCGGGAAAAACGCGTTTAAAGTTTAAGTTACTGATTTCATGGTTAAAAATGATGGCTGTAGCTCAAAAACTCTTTGAGATGTATACTTGAAATTTTAGAATGTCATTTTGAAAGGTATAGACTATCGAAACATCAAATAAATGAAAAATCGATTTTTGAAAAATTTCACACTAGTGGTCCCCCTTAAGTTCGAGCGCAAATTTGAATATGAATTTAAAACCTCGTTTTTTTCTATTTTCTAGTCAAAAAGCGGCTACAGTTCAGACTCGACGAGCAATTCTGAAACCGGTAGAACAACCAAGTCGCGTTAAATAATTCAGGTGAGTAAATTTATCAATCAATAATATATTAATCTTTAAAAATCTCATTCGCTCACATATGTAGATACGAGATTCTAGACTCATATCAAATCTAATATCACTGCGAGAATATTTCTCCATTATAACTATATGACAAGACAGTAGTTCAAGTGGTATTCAAATATTTCAATTCTCAAATTATTTACAGAAAGTTTGATATCAACGATGACGAAGGTATCTATAGAATCTCGAGATAGTGAATCGAGAACGTTATTAATTAACTTTGCCTGATGCATCCCAAAGATCGAGATTTTTCAATACTCAGTTGAACAGCTGAGATAATAGGCATCGTTGGAAAACAATCATGTATCGAACAATTTTTAACACATGAAAAAAAGCAGAAAGCTGGATTTTCCGTTTAAAGTTTCTAGTAATACTATAATGCATGCAAGATTTTTTAAGATCATATGTCTTTACATTTGTAATAATTAAATCATCTTTTTATAAATTCATGTGCATTTCTTTTTTTTTTTTTTTTTTTTTTGTCTTTTTGTACTAAATAGATGAATAAATATAGCGTTTAGAGTAAACTCTAAAGTTCGAATCAACAATTGATAAGATTTATGCCAGAGCCAGACGGTCATTCGTTTTGGACTTTCGAACTTTTCGAAGAAGTTAGGTATAGACATATAGATGTATAATAGTGGGATGGAAGCGTATTTTATTTACTGTTCACAATGCAGCATCTGCAAGTGATCTGCGCCGCATCGGGGGCGGCTTTCGGGGATTTCGATCGAATCTAGCGCCATCTAGAGACTAAACTTGAGCTGTACTAGCAGCGCGCGATCTGTTGCAGTGTTGCGCGCAACGTCACTGAGCGTGCTTGTGTACGATTGTTGTCCACGAGCGTATATAGTATATGCGGTAAAAATAAGACGCGTAGATTTTATAAGAAAACCCGCGAAATAAAAAAATTAAAATTTCAAGATATTTGAGAATAAAAATTATAGTAAGAAAAAAAAAAAAAAAAAAAAAAAAAAAGTAAAAAGAGACGATAGATATTTGACTCAATAAAATGCAACGCGTTTGCATAGCGCGATTATAATTTTCAAATCTTCATCTGTAAATAGAAATTCAAATTTATCCCGCGCTGTTAGATCCTCGAATTCGGCCCCCGCTTTCGATCTCCAATTTTTTTTCTGTTGATCTTTTTTCGTTTCTTTTTTTTTTTTTTTTTGATAAAAAAACGAAAAGAAAACAAAACCAAAAAATAGAATAGAAACAGAAACAGAAACAGAAAAAAAAAAAAGAAAAAGAAAATGACCGTGCCGGAGGGACACTTGTGCTCTGTGATCAGTTCGACGAAAGTTTTGTGTTAATTTTGTGTTTCTTCATTTCTGGATTTTTTTACATCTCAACTAAGCGAAAACCATGAGGTCCATGATCGTCCTGACCATCGGTCTGCCAACGATAGTGATCCTCTTTATATCGTCTGCCAAAGGTGAGAACTTCGCAAACATCGCACACAGAAATCAATCAATTAATTAATTAATTAATTTATTGATTGATTTTATATGTAAAAAAAAAAAAAAAAACGCAAAAAAATTAACGCACTTTTTATAGACGAAAACAATGACTCCGATAATTATAGCCCAATGATGCAGAGCTTTTAATCCTTAAAATGCAAATGCGAACTACATGGATTTCTACTTGTTGAATTCACGTGACAACTGATCACTGGAGATTGACTAGCACGGAGATTCTTGAGTTTGAAAATTTCCGAATTTCCGATCATCTATACTAATAACGAAATAAAGAAATCTCTCTTTCAAATCGCTTTAATGGAATGGATATAATAATATCCTTTGATCTAAGTACCTGCATACCTGCAACATACCAGCAGGATAATATTTCTCCGTCGTAAACCACAGCATAATTACTTTACATAACTAATTACCTGTTCAACTATCCGCAAACAATGTGTACTACAATACATAGTTATACAGTTACATAGATATTAGACTGCGCACAATTATATTAATATCAATTTTCACTATTTATATTCAAGGTATTAATGTAATGATCATAATAATATATTCATATTACAATCGTCGCAATGCACCAATTATACGATCATCTATATATCCAGATATATTATATTAATACGAATTTGTTTAGAGTCGATGAAAATTAATTAATTAATTAATTAATTAATTAATTAATTAATTAATTAAACCCATTCGCAGCAGCTGCTGCTGCGGTTATGCAGATATTTGATATTGGGTAAAAAAAATATATATATATATTTTGGCGCGTAAAAATATATGCATATATTTATTTTATTTTTATTAATCCTCACACGTGGTGTGGGTTGTAGAAAGGGTAGGAGCGATGATAGCCTCGCGGCAACTACCACTTCACTGAACCGTACGTTCTGGTCTCGAGTTTTAAGTGCGTCCTAAATAGAAGGATATATAGTTTTTCCAACTCGGAGTAGTATAACCAACAAGTGATAGTATTTATCTCCTCTTTCTTCTCCTCCTCCTCCTCCTCCTCCTCCTCCTCCTCCATCTATACCAGTCAGTCTAGAAAACTTGTAAATTAGAACAGGGAGTAAGTATCTGGAGCTAGAAACTCGCATTGTCAGATTGTAGGGAATTTATCACCCGCCGAGGCCAAGTCCGAGGTTTACGCCTAATTGCGTCATTACAGAATATGAAGATATCCAATCTTCGTTTATCAGCAATGCTCTTTAATAAATTTGAGAAAAAAGAAGAAAAAGAAGAAAACAGTGAAATTAACTTTGGAGAAAACCGGAGTCACCCACGACCGATCGAATATACATATGAGATTAATTCCGGATGCTGTTAGTAAAAGGGCTAGTTCTATTTCGAATATTTCAGGATGGTGAAAAAAAGGCAAAGCCTCATACAAGCCAAAGATCCAAGCTGCAAGTCAATGCCCGAGGCTGTGCAGCCGTATAAATCTAAACTTAAATTTAGACCAACTGCAGAGAACTGACTGGTTGCCGCAGTGCACACAGGCTAAGCCATGCACCTTACCTTACACCCTAAGCTTCAACCAAGTCCCAATTCCCAATCCTGATCCGGATCTCGATCCTTTTCACAACGTGTATAATACTACACTCAGAAAAAGGTCTTGTTGCCACAACCAAAATTTGGGTTATTATATATGGGGACAATCACATTTTTTGTTCAGTTAACCAAAAATTTTGTTGGAATAGCCAAAATTTTGGTTGTCCCAACGAAATTTTTGGTTGACTGAACAAAAAATTTGATTGACTGAACAAAAAAATGTGATTGTCCATATAATAACCAAATTTTTGGTTGTGTCATCAAGACCTTTTTCTGAGTGTATACATATATTGCGATAAGAGCGTTGATATGAATGGGTAGTAACCGTTTACCACTTTCTATACACACAGAATGTATATTTGAAATATGTAGTGCCTTTGTTACACACAATCTTAATTACCACGTTCCGCGATTAAACGGTAATTGAATAGTGCATGGTAGTGGGTTTCGCCGTTCCCTATACCTTTATACAATATACTGATGCTAGAGCAACCAGAACGATATAGATACTATATGAGGGTATGGGGATTCCTCCGGGGTCTAGATCGATCGGATATTAATTATTCCTAGTAGCGTAACATTAATTTAAACGAGGTCGAACGTTCCATGTACCACTAATCCAAAGGGAGTGGAGGGTAGTACTACCTGCCATTGGTCATTGGTCAGTGGTTTGTATTCAGTGTTCACTGTCCGTTCGCCTTTGCCGAAGGATCCTCAATGTAGAGGGTACGACTGGTGTGCAGCTATGTGGTCGTCCGAACAAGCTCTACGCTAATTGGTATTAATTCTCACTAATTAATTAAATCACTGGTAATATTACCGTCGTCATACCAATCATGTCCCCCTATATCAGAGCTAAAGGATGAATTTTCAAATGGAATTATACATCAGCATTGATAAAAAAGAGGATATCTATAAATTTCTATAACGAATTGAGATGTCGATCGAAGTGTCCTGATGCTCGGAGGTAATTAACTTCGCATTTGCTAAGTGCCGGAGTAAATGTCGACCGTCAACTATACCGTATGCTATATACTTGACACCTTTGCAACTCCATCATGTAGGTATATTCCACCTCGTATATTGTGGCCAACGAACCGTTGGCCAATGTGAGCTGGTACATCGCGACAAGCGTGTTCAATGTTCATCTTCGGCACGTCTGTATAAGGCCTGTTAAACGCGTAACGTTGATTAACACGCTAGGGGCTAACCGACAGATCCCATTGAGGAACCGGTCACCCAAGTACACGCATCTATACGATTCAAAGGCTTTCAGACAGTTTGGTCAAAGCAAATCCCTAACGCAATATGCAGAGTAGATCGATCAAGACCGAGTAACTACGAAGGCTTTTCCAATCTACGAGTATGGGAAATTGACAATGGCAAGTTCTGTATAGGTGAATTCGAATACGAAATTTCGGTGACCAAAAATTTGCTGAATATGAATTCTGAATTCAAATTTGAATAATTAGTCAGAAGGTGGATAGAGAGAGAGAGAGAGAGAGAGAGAGAGAAGGAATATACCTAGAGGAGGAATGACTAGGTACCTATAAGAGGAAAGTTCAAAGCTAGGAAATGTTTGTGCGCTTAACTCATGGGTTGATCCAATTAGTAACGGAGTTGAGGATTTCCACCGTAGGGTATACGTGAGTATTGTCCAAAATGCATGATGACGAGGTGAAGTGGCTGAGTGCACGAAGGCATTCCTCGTCTTGCATTGGGGTGGATTTCGAGTTCAAACTTTGGTTTGAGGGGTGCGAAGGGTAGTTTTATTTTTCGCTTTTTTAACAAGGCATTCATTCAAAGACCCTCAATTCTTACGGGGAGTAATAGCTATAGCGGTTGTAGTTTATCGCACTTTTATTCTAATTGCACGGTATACATCAATGAGTAGAGTGCAATTACCCTTTTTCTTCCATATTTCTTTTTCGCCTTTCGACATTTACGGATGTTACAATTAATATCCTCACCTCACACCTTCTACCATGATTAAACTTAGTCATTTTTCGTACGCTAAATTAATCCTACTTTGTAGTTTAGTCCAGGTAACTCCTTTGTGCGTCGTTGCCATGGCTACACACACACACACACACACACACACACACATACACATATATACATTATGACGAGACCTAAATCCCTTCAGCTTTTACCCGACCCCAACTCAAACTCGAAAACCAGAAGCAAAAGCAAAACCAGAAGCAGAATCCACCATGAAATGGACTGCATTCCTACCTACAGTAGTAAATAATTAATGCCACGTTTCGCAACAGTGCTCTTCTCTACAAGCACGTGCCAAAATCTATCTACGTATGCCCTTTGTTCATTCGAATGCCTAAACTCGACTGATGGCTTAGGGTATTGAAAATACAGGGGTGAAGACGGACTGGTAAAGACGACAAGCTACGATCTAAAAATTATCTATCAGCTGATTATAAAAAACCTATTCATGAAAGTTGGATTAATAGTTCCATAAATGATGTGAGGCTATCTTTATGCGTATTAATTTTGTGATCAATGGTGATTTTCTCCACTCAAGTATAAACTGAAGTATTCTTCATTTTTTATTGCCCCATAAAAACGGTATTCCACACATATACATTATATATGGTGCAGCAGTCATGTATCGAAGATTACATATGCGATGATTTTCCCATCATGTATGTATATTTTACGACCTGGTGGTCACAGCGCGTTGCAAATAGTGCATATAATGTACAAAATGGCGGTTATTGCACTTCGTGGCTAGATATAGGTAGCAAAATGCGGTATTATACGGAGGATATGTCCGCGGTTTATAAATCGATATGTTTTATACTAAATCGCTAATGACATGCTCCATTTACTTTATAGAATTAAAACTGCGTTAACACCGATTACGGACACTTTTTTCTAGTGCTTCAAATTCGCAAGGGGTTTAAATTTAAGACTGTATACACTATGTAGGCACATATACTCTCCACAGCACATGGAGAGCTTCAAGGATTAAAATTAACGCCTGATATACTATGGTAACAGGCTCGTAACTGACAGCAGCAACCACAAACCCCATAAATATTTTAATTAATACGGTATTGTAAATAATTGCATTTGGCATAGTGGGATTTCTAGCTAGCTATTAATTTATCCCACTGTATACCAGTCACATAGGTATATCGCCACCGTACGATGAAACCCTATACATACTATACGGTTTTGGAAATTAGTGAAACTATAAATTATTACCACCGTGTTAAAACGAATACGATATCAATTTTTTATTTTTATTTTTATTTTTTTCTTCGATCTTATATAATTATTACCTATATATATATATATACGAAATATTTAAATAAAAGCGTGAAAAAATTCGTTTCGATTCATATAATATATACTACCTACATATAGTTCGACACGGATTTAAACGGTGAATTATTTCTGCACAACACAGGGCACACAAAAGATGAAAGAGAGAAAAAAAAAAAAAAAAAAGTACCCGGCTTAAAAAATTCGGCACGGATCAAATATCAATCCGATTCGAATGCCACCTCCAATCCCCACCCCCAGGCTTATTGTCGTTAGATCGATTGATTCGTTGATTTAATTTTTTTTTTTTTTTTTTTTTTTTTTTTTTTTTTTTTTTTAATTCGACGATTGATATAATATAGCTATGATAATATTTTATTTCAATTGACTATGTTTGAGGTAATAACCGTGTTTCCTCGAAATATATATTTATATGTGTATTTCTTTTTTTTTTTTTTTTTTTTTTTTAATAGGGACATGACGGTATGTTATAACGGAAATCAAACGAACGAACGAACAAACGGAAGCTGTAACTGCTGCAGTTATGAGGAATACAAATACGTAAAAATACATACCTACTGAAGTCGTTTTTTTTTTTCTATAATGGTATATATTATATATGTGTGTATTTGTGACACGTGGGCTATACCATATACCTACCATCGTATCGTTGATCTTGCAATGTGTACATAGGTAAGGTATATACCGGGTCGGTGTATAGTTTTAGAATGACAGCATTTATCGCGCTCCGTGCCGCGTGTGTTGCGCGTTATGGTTTCGAATATAAGGAAGGAAGGTATGCATGCATGCATATGGATTTTTAGTAGAATAGGAGACACATACCTAGATATATATAGTATATATGTATATATGCGTGAAAAGGAATAAAAAAAAAAAAAAAAAAAAAAAGGGAACCGAAGAGAAAACAAAAGACTAAACTAAACGGGAACGAGAGAACCGTGTTTATAAATATCGGTCACACCATGCGTGTGATCTTCTTGGAATATTTCAAAGGTTCAAAGGGTCGTCGAATGAATGCGAGGGCCGAGGTCTTCGGGGTATATAGGTATGGGTATAGGTGTATATATTTATGCCCACATCTCAGTATCGAAATCTCCGAAAATAATTTCAAATATAATTAGAAATAAATTTTCTTTCTTTTTTTTTTTTTTTTTTTTTTTTTTTCTTTTTTTGTTCAGAGATGATGATAATCGATGAAGGATAGAAAAATAATTATTCATTACTGATCGTTATTCCGTATTTTCTAACGCAACTATATATAAGAAATTCTTTTATAACTGATTATATAGGTACCTATACGTACCTATACCTATACTACCACTCGTTTAAATTTCTCTTTTACAACAAAAAAAATACCGATATAATATTTAAAGGTTGTAACCTCACCGCGCCTTAATTCCTGTACCCAATTAGACCCAACGTACCACATATGTCTCTTTTTTTTTTTTTTTTTTCTTTTTCTACGATCCTACCACAGGCATAGTCTTATCCGTTTAGTTTCATCTGACGTGACTCGATTTCATTCTTTTCTTCTTTTCTTCTTCTTCTTTTTTTTTTTTTTTTTTTTTTTATCAATTTAGTTTGTCTTCTATCTTCTAATCACTATCGCGATCGATGTGTAACTGTAACATCGAATACCGTGTCTTATAAATAAATTAAAATAACAAAAAAGAAAAAAAAAATCAAGAATTGAAGCCAAGTCACGGCTGTCGTATTAATCCGCGTGGTATAATAGAAAAGATTTATCGAGAAACAAAAAAAAAAAAAAAAAAAAAAAATTTAAAAACTATGGTGAACTTTAATTTTTAATTTATTGCCAAGTATAGGTATGGATAGATATATAGGTAGCCTGTACTACAGTTTATTGTTCAACAAGGAAGACTGCAGAGAAATTATAACGACGTTATTCATCGCTTCGCAACCGATTTCTGGTTTTTAAACTATTTTTTTTTTTTTTTTTTTTTTTTTTTACGTCAAACTTCGGTCACGATTGAATAATTGATCGGTGATCAATAATTAATACCTCAGATACGGGATATATGGTTAGAGTTTAAATTTTGTCAAGTAAACGAAGAAGGGGTAAGGATGGTATTTAATACCTAATAAATATAAACGATTGAATTGCATGCGGTATACGATTCATTCGTTTAATCGTATAGATATTAAATTTTCTGCGATCACCTGCATTTGATAAACCGAATCCCATGATCGTGCCAGTACGCATAGCTAACTCATATAAATTATGGTACTAGTAGATGCTATAAAATGTCAAGGGAATAATTATTCCAAGTGGAATGTAATTCTTGTGGCTGCATACAGCAAATATACAAGCTCATACATATACGCTCTATGAGTGCAGTGATAGGATCATATACGTACTATATATTGTTTCATAGATTTTTTTCTCTACCTACCCCTGAGGAATAAGACGAAACCCACGAGGGTTTATATTTTCCGCAATATCAAATTTGCAACTAGAGATTCTTGTTTTTTTTTTTTTTTTTTTTTTTTATTATTTTTTAATTTTTTTGTTAGATAGAAAAATCGCTGTACACTCATCTGTTCCAGTTTCGTAAATGGATATACCTATATGTTACAGAGACGGTTGTAATACCTGCAACGTTGCTCGAGGCAGGTTTAACATCGTTTATTAAATATCGCATAAGTACTATGAGAAAATAATATCAGACTTTGATGTCTTGTGTTCTAGATTAAATCATGAATTAATTTTCATATATAGGTACAGTAATGTTCATCGATGGTGTCCTAGTGGCTCATTATTTTTCGTAGCTTTATTAAAAAGCTAAGAAACTATGTGATAATCGCAAAATGCGTGCGAAAAGTGAAACAAAAAAAAAAAAAAAAAAAAAAAAAAAAATCACGATTCTTTTCTCCCTGTTTGAAATTCTGTCATTATGCGAATATCGGCGATCTTCTGCCGTATACCGCGTAAACGCGAAGGAGCTAAGGCTAACAGTATGCAAAGTGCAGAGAGCAGCTTCCTCGGACGTTGAACACACAACTGAACTCAACAGCACACACATACCGAGGTAGAATAAACCGGTCCATGCCAGCCTCTAGGTCTCTTTTCTCTTCTCCTCGACACAACTTCTTCGTATTCTTCTTCTTCCTCTTCTTCATCTTCTTATTCTTCGTCCTTTTATACTTCTCTTTTTAGTTTTCTTATTATTATTCTTCTCCCACGTTGTGTGTTTGTAACGTTGAAACACACCGGTATACCGCGCGCAAATATAGGTAGCATATATACAGCTATATGTTGGTTAGTGCTTATCGACAAAGCGCTTGTGCGATGCTTTGTCCTCGCACCATGCACGCGGGTCTCTCTGCATATAAGTCTTCGCCTTTCCCATACCGGGATATCTACACTCTGCGCGCCGTTTCAGAGGCCCACATGAAACCGCTTCACGATCAGTGAAAACCATAAATTATTCCATAGGTTTTTAAGTCTTCGAATTTCTGTTATGTATATATATATATATATATATATATATACCTTCCACGAATTTAATTAGGTATGCATAGGTTAAAATCCAAGATTCGGGATCCTTTTTTTTTTTTTTTTTCATCATCATCATACAAATTTCATCTTCTCATGTGTTTCAAAGCGATATACTTTTTTATCTCAGGGTAAATAAAGAAAAAAAGAAAGGGAAAAAGAAATCGGGGGGAAAAAGCGCAAAGGGATAATGGTACGGGACCCGGTTATAGGGAAGGTGTCGTTCTAGCAGCATGTGACCGTCTTTCTCAGGATCCTTTCGCGGCGGGATGCTCAACAACGACATAAAGATATCGGACTTACTACTGCACGGGTATATCCTGGTCTGAGACTAGACTGAAGAAAAGAAATCCTTTCCAGGTCATCGGATGTGCACGTGGGCGATATATACCCTCTCATTGCATAACGTCGCGGATCAAAATTGGGGCATTTCAAAAAAGATGAGGCAGAAGAGCTGGAGGAGGAATGAACATCGTTTTATTACTTCTTCCTCAGTTTTTTTTTTTTTTTTTGTTTCTATTTTTTATATTTACGTATTCTCCGCAGGTTTGTAATTGCAACTGGTGTATTTTAATTAAAATTAGCTTCGGTTCGCCGGGTGGAATTTATACCTCTCTCTATACCTCCTTGAACAAATATAGCTATATTTTTTTTTTTTCCCTCCCGTTTGAAGACGTTGCAACGGTAATATATTTTCTTCTCAATTATCACACTGCAACGGTAGCAAAATTACGTAGAATTTCATTTCAGGGTTTAAATCAGTTGGAATCATCATCGATTCGAATCCATATACCCAATTTCACATCTGGGTATCTAACAGAGTTATTAAACCTAAGTTACGCCGATAGTTTGATGGTGAATTAACCTCAAGTCCAAGACCAAGTCCTAGTCCTATAGTCGTCTGATTTGCATTGAAATTGATCTACCCAAAAGCGGAAATGTGAAATCGATTTATACCAGGTTCTAGCTTATGGTACAGCACGTGGGTCTTCGATGTCTACTAACTTGTACCTTTACTTTACGTCCCATCTTATGTCTTCACGTTCTATAAGAGAATGAGATATGCGGAATGGACGGAGCGATTCTAACGCACAAAGTTTGTAGCTGCTGCTGCTGCTGCTGCTGGTTCCTCTTGCTTGTCTGTCTGCCTGCTTATACTTATACTTATACTCATGAACTTATACTTATACTTATACTTATAGTCGTCGACTAACGCACCCACGCAATACCTTCAGGCACCGGATGCCCTCAGCTGCAGCCATACAGTATATATATGCACCGCTTATGCTTATACCTACTCGAAAGTCGACTCTGTGTGCTCAGTGAGGGTATATGGATGTGAAGTGCAAGTTTAATACACACCGCATAATTTAGAGAGTTAAAAGCGATACCTGATCCCCGTATCAACGACGAAGAGATAGTCACTCTGCACATTCGTTTATATACTATATATATATTTGTGATTGAAACCGTGAGCTGAAAAGATTCCCTGATTTTTGTCTGGTAAAATCGTAAGAAAATTAAATTCCAAATAATAATAAGAAGAAGAAGAAGAAGAAGAAGAAGAAGAAGACTAAGAAAAAAAAAGAGGATTTTTCTCCGTGTCTTTTCATCCGAATTATTTCGACGTGTACAAGTGTTTTGGGGGTAGAGGCGTAACAACGAGCGATGAGAACACGGTCAAATCCAATTACGAGGTATTCAAGCGTTCAGGACCCGCGGTGAGAGCCTCTTCAAACGTCATCCGCAGCTGGAGATAATCGGCTCGAGCGTAACCATTCAGACATCCTGTGCTAGGAGAGTATATATATGTGTCCAACGATATACAACAACTATCGTACTACATACGTACGCGTCGTCCGCGTGGAGTGTAATCATTGAAGAAGAAAAAAGAAAGCTAACTAGATGTACCGAATTTTTTTTTTTTTTAATTCACCCATATATCGATGGTGCAGTTGCGTCAAAATTGACGAAATTCCACTAACGTTCTCACGCTCAATCTGATAGAAAAACGAAAAGCCCGTATCTTCGTCACTCTTCAATTATTTTTTTTTTTTTTTTTTTCATTATTTTGCTATTGGAAATTATTTCGCGTTGAATGGTGAAGATTTTCCTGGATATATTACGAGTTCGTTAGGATATTTTTGAAGGGGCTTCATTGCTTAGTTAGTACATCGTTCAGCGCAGACTCTTGACCTGTTTTCATTTTTTTTTTTTTTTTTTTTTTAACAAATTTCAGTCTCCGAGTTGGAGAAATTCAATACGACTTTTAATTATTATATAGACATACATCGAACTATGCTAATGAATCTTCGTTAATGAATTTTAAAAAGAATTGAAAGAATGCTGCAATGTTCATTTCTTATCCGCGAAGAAATCGAGTTAGAGTAAAAGAATATACATATACGAGTATAGTATAGGAAGTGCAGTAGCGTTGAAAATTTCCGAACCCAATTACGAGGCATTCATGCATTCATTCATTCATTCATTCATGCATGCATGCATGCCTGCATCCACGGGTCTGAAAGAGTATGTGACTTGAACGCCACCCCCGACTATGTAGATAATCGGATAATCTGAGATGCGTGTGTCCGGGTGAATCTGTACACAGTAATCCGTAGGGAGGAACATATGTAAATTACGTATGTAACGCTTACCGTTCTCTCTCAGGACGTGCATACTATATACAACGACAGAAATTCACTGCTGTTCCTAACAGGCACCACTACACACATACATCCATATCTATATATGTGTATATACCTATATAGGTAGAAAATTCAAGCGGTGCACAACACAGCACAACACATCACAGCACAGCATAGAACAGCATCCACGCGCGTGCTCTGTTCAAGCCATGCACCTCACTTTTCCTTTTTCTCCTCAACTCCTTTCAACTATTTTTTTTCTTTATTTTTTTTTTTTTTTCTTCGATTTTTCTCTTTTTCTAAACGCCGAACGTAGATATATGCATTTGGTATATGGTATATGTAAACCCTATGTGTGTTTACGGATGAAATCTACTAGGCGGTGCCATGCGTCATTTATTTATCACTACCAAGAACCCTTTTCATGTCTTCCGACTATATATATGCATACATGTGTGTGTGTGTGTATGTGTGTATAACCTTATTTCCCTTATTCTGTTTCCTTTATTTTTTCACTTTTCACCTCGTTTTTACTTTTTTTCTTCCTTTTTTTCTTTTTGATTTAACCTCCTGTTTGAACCCAGGATTCCCCCTTCAGTTGGCTTCTGTTATTGACTTCCGTCGACACCGAGACGGTGACCAGCCATTCTAGATAGAGATTCATTTCTCTTTCAAATCGTGAAAGCCCACCCGTGCTGCAGCTTCTCTTTTCTTCTTCTTCTTCTTCTTCTTCTTCTTCTTCTTCTTTTTATTTTTATTTTTCTCTTACTCTCATCAAGCTAAAGATAATTCCATACTAACTTTGATCATTATTTTCTATACCATAAAATATGAAAACTTGGATAATATATATGTATGTATAGGCACATGTACCTATATACGCGAGTTCGAAGCGTATATAAAGGATCATCTCGTAAAAAGCTAATACGCGATTAGGACTTCGTCGGATTTAAAACCACATTGCGGTGCGCAGGATATATATATGAAATTTAATTAGAATATATTTGAATAAATTATATTCCGTTTATTTAATGGAAAAAAAAAAAAAAAAAAAAAAAAATTGATTTTTTTCTAATCAATAAATACCTGGTAATGAATTCAATTTTTCCATAAATATATTATATAACGATTCGAAAAAAAAAAAAAAAAAAACATTCTGTGAAGCTATATTTTCTCAAGAAATTAGATATTTTTTTTTTTCCTATCCCCGCAAAGCCAATTAGACGAGACGGTCATAAATATATTCGGCGACGATAACATCGTATGCGTTATTTAGGTACAGCAGAGGGGGCTACTACTCTCTCTCTCTCTCTCTCGTTCATGGTGTTGTTTTATTTTTTTTTTCTTGATCTATGCGGAGATCTCTGGATCATGATATACAAAATATAGGGTTACCCTTAACCCTGAGGGTGGGTTTCAAAAACTCGCGTGTGCACTGAATCGACGTTGAATAGAAATACCTTTCTCGCGTTATCGCGGTTGCTGCATCATGGACCAGACATTAAACGAGTCGAGGGATTCTCTTACATGTAAAATTTTTTTTTCTCTATAGTATACCTACTATAAAAAAAAAAAAATAACGCGCGCAGTATACCTACCCCTGCGATGTCCACATATTATTATATATATACTCTCTAAATTCGAATCAGTGGAAAGTCACTGATGGCAGTGAAAATGTTACTGATTGTCAGTGATTCTGGTATACTTATCACTGCCATCAGTGACTTTCCACTGATTCGAATTTAGAGAGTATATGAACTCTTTCGAAATTTTCAAACGACAAATTTCGCTAATCAATCTCGTAATGATTTATATAGGTATATAATTTGTTCCTCTTTTTTCTTTTCATATATAAAATACTACATAGAAATTCATTAAATTACTCAATCGCTGATATTTAAGAAATTTCAAAAATTACTATAGGACTCCTAATACAGTACCTATATATATATATAAATATGCATAACAATTTCCTATATACCTGTGTGCATGCAATTTGAATTAATTTCTCTCCCAACAAAAAAAAAAAAAAAAAAAAAGTAAAGAAAAAATCAAGCGGTCGAGAGAAGGTTACAAAAAAAAAAAAAAAAAAAAAAACTAACTTTCATCCCCGAGGGGATTCGTGTAGGAAAATAATGTAAATTACTGGTTATTCTATGCACCTGCTTCACTATAGAGATTGTAAAAAGTAAAATAAAAGAAAAAAAAATAGTAAAGTAAATGAAAGAAGAAAAAAAAAAAAAAAAAAAAAAAAAAACTACGCACAGAGCTTTCTATTTATTCATTTACTGATTTTAGGTAGTTTTTGTACATCGAGGACTAACATATATATATATAGGTATATAAGGTTGTAAATTTCCCATCGAATTGTCCGTGTGTTGAATTTACGACGACAAATTATTTCGGTGCTATACGACCGCGTGCGGTCACTTGAGCGCGCGGGTTCTATACCAAATATACAGTAAAATTATTTCGCTTGAGGCGAAAAAGGAAGAAAGAATAAGAGAAGAGAAGATGAAAAAATAAATTCGTATCAAATATTAGGGTATGGGTGTATCAAACGACGTAATGTTTGTTCAAGCCGTATCCAGGAACAGACACGGACGTGCAGGACACATAGAGACAGGAGGGGATATTCCGTACATAGTATACCCTCAATATCAATCATAAATATATCGAAAAGAACGAAATATGAATAAATATTGACGATCTATCGAAATACGTTATTAATATTGGCAAAATCAATTTTTCTTTTTCTTCTCCTTCAGGTGAATTTAAAAAACCTTATTTATACAGATTAAATTAAGAGAAGATGAATGGGCAAGGCGTAATTTTTTTTTTTTTTTTGTTTCTTTCTTTTTTGTTTTTGTTTTTTATGTAATTACTATTACGACGACGACGTTAAATTTAATCAAGATGCAAAGCATCCCTCACTCACCCACCTCCTCTTCCTCCTCCACCCCATTGAATTATTTCATATTCACCTACTTTATGCGGTCCAGGTTATGCAAATTATTATTACGAGAAGATTACCTTTATTAGTACCAGGAGGAAACCTCCTCGAGCCCTTAACCACCGACCCCGTTATTACTTAGTGTTGAAGTTATTCAAATTTTTATTTTTTTTTTTATTTTTTTTTGCAAATAAAAAAAAGAATATACATATTTTTTTATTATTTATTAAGTTATGGACGGAGAGAGAGAGAGAGGTGTCTCATATTTCGCGAAGATGTGATAAAGATATAAAAAGAAGTAAAAAAAAAAAAAAAAAAAAAAATTGTGTTTACGATTAGCTAATAAATTATTATATGATACCTCTTCAACACATTCTTTATATTCTGGTCATGAATCGAATGTGTTATCACATAGATTTACGATATTATTTATGAATTAGTATAATATCGGCTTAGGATTGAATATAGGAATCGATCGATGAATGGATATTATTTTTGACGATAAGTAATTATTACTGTATGACTTATACACACGTATTAGTATAATATAATAATATTAGTATAAAAAAAAAAAAAAAAAAAAAAAAAAAGACGAGACTCTGAATGGGCGCAAGAAGATTTGATAAAATACGACTTTACCACATACCTGGTACATATTACAAAGGTATACTACGTGTAATCAAGACTTATTATCTCAACAGTCGTTTTAACAGCAGATATAATATTGCTGACCGTTAAACCAATAAATAAAGCTATCAGAATTTTTTTTTTTTAATTAACATACCTATAAGAATCGCTTCATAAGAATAATCTGAGGTAGGATTTAATACATTCTCAAACGTTGAACTGCCGCTTCAGGCAAAATTGATGCGTTAGTACATACTTCTTTCATCGATACCTGCAGCAGTTATAGGGGTTTATATAGATTGTATAAATTTTTGTACAAGATTTATTATCTTCAATTCAATTATGTAGAAATTCTCTTTCATTTTTATTTTAATTATTATAAATATTCTATTAAATAAACGTATCATATCGTCTATATAATATCCATTTATCTAATATTCTAAATAATCAGACTTAAAATTGGTAGTAAAAAATTGCAAATATTGTTTTTTTTTTTTTTTTTTTTTCTTCTTCTTCTTCTGTTCTCAAATAATTAACACATTCATCCACTCATCTTAATCCCCTCATACATTGCTCACATACTGTATACACGATTAATCTTATTGATTTTTTTATATATTTTTTATGTTACGACGAAGATAAGAGTTTAAATAAATTTTCAAGTAAAAAATAGAAAATAATGTGAACAGACTCGCCTTTTTTCTTTTCACCCTTTCCCCCATTTACGCGTTGGAATCGTTAGACACATCCGTTTCCCCAGCACGCGCACCAGGGTACTTTGCCACTTTCAGTGCTCATCTTTCTTCCTTTGGTAACAGTTTCCCTGCTGCTAACAGAGTTGGTCCTTTCTCGTTCCGAATTAGTTGTAGTAGCGTTAGCATCGTGTTGATCAATTCTCGATGAGTACAACCTTCCATCTTTACAGACATTATCACCGCTAGATCGTCTGTCCATTTTTGTCGTAGATACCAATGACGGTCTTTTCTTAGCGTTGAAATATAGCGAAACTCTCCTTCTCTGTTCACCTTTTTTAGGCGAATCTTGACCCGACGACGAAGACCTGCTCTCATTTTTCTCCTGCACTTCACCGGTAGACGTAGACGTTGTTACGCTGAACTTCCGGCCACGTAATGGCGTTTTTACAGGTGATTCAGGCGGTTCGCTGGACGTAACACTGTTCTGTTTACGCAATCTGTCTTTCCGCCTTTGAGCAGCTGGTGATAAAGGTCTCTTGTCTTTAACCGAGCCTGGTCTGTCCTTCCTCAAAGTTCGTTTTCGTCTTAAAGTCAAAGGCGAACCAGAAGCGACATTTGGCACTTGGTTGTCCTTAACAGGCGTTAATTTCTTATCAGTTTCATCAACTAGGGAATTATTGTCACCGTCAATCGATGTCTGAGTTTGAGCTGGTACTTTGCTAGGCGTTATGCCCAAACTACCAGGGAATACGACATGGCCGTTTTGCATATTCTGATACTGTTGTGGCTGTGCAGGTAGTGGCTGATTTTTTAACAACGGATTAGCCCGGGGTAACAAAGTCCGGGGATTTGGTCCCTCGAACGAAGTGACTTCAAAGCCGAGATTAGGACGTCTAGAATCACCGTTTTCATCAATATTTCGGAACTGATTAGCCGCCATTAGCAAAAGCCGTGGATCTTCAATTCTGGGTTTAAAATTCATCGGATTTCTCGGGTCCTCGTTAACCTGGATTGACAGAGGCCTGGTCATCGGGCTGCAATCGGCGTTAAAATTGCCGTTGTAATTGGCCGGATTGTAATTCTGAAGAAACGGGTTGTTGAAGAGACGGTAATTAATTAAAGGAAGTTTAGGTATCTCCGGTGTATTTGGACTCGGATTTGTTATTATATTATACTTAGGTAATCTGAGGGTAACATTTAACTGGCTTTTAAACGGCCTGCTCGATTCGCTAGTGGAATAAAAATTGTCTAATGTATTATCGCTCTTGGTAATCGCGTAATTACCAGCGTTAAACATTTTCAGTTTTTCATTGAAAGTTAAACTGCACTGTGGATCAGTCGAAAGATCCTGACAAGATAGTGACTTTATTAAAGGATTGTTTGAACTCTGTCGTGAAATGTTAACCACTTCTTCGGATTCTTCGCCCTCTTTAAACCCGAGGTTTTCACTACTTTGAAAGAAATGATCGTTAGCACTGTTCAACGGAAAACCACCGTTAACGTAAACGTCCGCTGTACCTTTCTTGCCGATATTATAAAGGTGGTTATGATTTCGCGATATTACGGTAGAGCTGGTTTTATCACTGCTCGAACTAGTCGCGGTGTCTAAACCCTTTGAGAATGTATCCTCCGAACTTCTTTGGGCTCTTAATAATTTAGAAGGTAAAGGTGCAAAAAAATGTTTAGGTTTATCTGTGCACGAAACTTTATCACTTGAATTTATTCCGTTCATTGGTTCTAATGGTCGGCTGAAATCCCAGCCATTATTATTAGTTACCGCGTCTCCAGAATTCGGAGCTTCTGTATCATCGTTCATAAAGTTACACGGCTTTTTGTTAAAGCGTATATTCCGTGTCTGAGAAAGACCTGAAGAGTTGTTGAAATTTATCAGCGGTTCGTAGCTGGTGATTTTCGGGTTTGTTGTGTGATCCGGAAATTCGTTATGACCGAATATCGTTTCTACTGGTCCCATTGCTGGTGTGTCGAGATTTGGAAGAGGCGTCAATTGTCCGTTGTACATTTTCGAACATGGGGACATAAGGAGATTCGAATTATCCATTGGAAGCATTTTTGGATAATTTGGATCTGACGGATTTGGAAATACGAATGGACAATCGGCGAAATACTTCTGTTCCGATGCCGTGAGGTTTGTTGAACGGAGATCGAACGATGATGATGACGGATTGAAATAGCCTGTATTAACATCGTTGGTTTTTCTAATCGTGACATTTTGGTCTGTTGATAAAAGGTCAGATCCTGTTCTTACGTGGTTTGAATCATCTGAAAGAACCGAGTCCTTTTTTTCCTTGTCTTTTTTCAGTTCTTCCTCCTCGTCAACGACAGATAAGTCGTCAAACTCGACGTGAAGTCTGTGGAGACTCGAGTTCATCTTCTCTGATGAAATCTTTTGGTTCTCAGCGTTCTCTAGATGCTCCTCTTGGCTTTTACCATCTTCTGGTATCGCCTCTTCTCCCTCTTCACCTTCTATTTCTTCCTCTTCCTCTTCCTCCTCCTCCTCCTCCTCCTCCCCTTCCTCGTCCTCGTCAACTTCCTCTTCCTCTTCAACGTCTTCCTCGTCTTCTTCTTCGTCTACTACGTCCTCGTCACCCGAATACTCTGTGTTTTCTTCCCCTGAGCGACCCTACCCAGAATAAATTGGAATGAATGATGATTTATCTTTATCTGAAAAATTGACAGCCGCGAAAAAAAAAAAAAAAAAAAAAAAAAAGAATAGGGGAAAAACGAAGAAAAAAAATAAATAAAACAGAAACGCGTAAATCGAACGAGACATGGAAATTTTCATATCCATCAATTATTGAGTGTAAAATCCAGACCTGTATACCTAAGTTTCTTGATTATTTCATTTCGCAGTTTCAGATATCATACGGCGAGTTATACGATTCGTTTAAATTAGCAAATGTCATTTCCGTACGAGGACCAATATACTTTTGACTTTTATCACTGCAGAGTGATGGAGAGTAAAATAGAAAAGGTATAGAACAGTCGTAGCAGCAGCAGCAGCAGCGATGTTACTTTTAGGGCTTAGTATTTTTAGGGTTTGCAATTTGCTGCCATTTCAGGAGCGCTCTTTCGCGCTCGGGTTTTTTTATTGCCAATTAAACGTGACCAAAATAAAAGAAGTAAAAATATATATCGTCGCGTTAATTCCGAAGGTATAGATCGAGATACGTTGCTTTAACGAAATAGAATCTTGTTTATAGATAGATGAAACTGTAATACACATAATACCTAAAGCTACAATATAAGAAAAAGAATAAAAAAAAAAAAAAAAAAAAAAAAGAAATATAAGATAAGAAGAAGCAAAATAAAAGAACTTATTTTATAAATTATTTCTTACTTCGAGTTCATCACTGCTCCCGTGGCTGCTCTGATTCTTAACAAGTTCTTCAAGCTTGTCATACTCATCGCGTAAACTCCAAATCTCTCTTCTCAGCTGTTCGTTTTCTCGGCGTAATTTTTTAATGTCGTTTTGACCTGTAACAAAAAAATTAAAAGAACCCAATAGAAAAATGAGAGTCAAAAATTCGGAACGACAAAAAAGAAAAAAGAACAGACGATAAATAATAAACGAAAATTATTAAATAATCTTCGTTAAATAACTGCAACAGCCATAAAATTTCGTTAAAACAATTATAGAAGTTGTATATGAAGTATAACCAAACAGAGAAACTCCTGGACGGATTGGTCAGTCGACTAAGATCGATGATTCCCACAGAGTTTCGCACAGTATATATATATAGTTACGCCCTGTAACCCTTTAATTTTCTTCGCAATAGTTCACGCGGAAGTGACGTATCGCGGTTCTGTGTTTCGAGCCTTCAATTACTTAGCAGACCGGAATTAGGTATATATATATAGAAAACGAAGAAGAAGAAGAAGAAAAAAGGAAGGACAAAGCATAAAAAGAAGCAAAAGTTCTCTTCTTTCATTGTTGAGTTAGATAATCCGCCAAAAAAGACAAAAAAAAAAAAAGATAAAAAAAAAAGAGGGAAGAATTTTCCTCTGTTGACCGGAAGCAGTCTTCCGCGATACAATGACTCGGCTATGTTCTTTCTTTCCGAATATTGAGTAAACAAAAAAAAAAAAAAAAAAAAAAAAAAAAAAAAAAAAAAGGATAATTAATTTGAAAAATCTAGAGAATAAAGAATAAAAAAAGAGAATAAATTTCGACTACACTGTATAGTATATGTCATTATTAAATCGGGTTTTGCATTTTTCCCAAAAAAAATGTTCAGGAAGTAGGTAAATCGGGTCGCGTAATATCCACATTTTAATTTGGTTAATAGGATTTAAACTCGCGATTCGTTTAATCTTGAACGCAGCATAATATAATCCCGATTTATATGACTACCTACCTACCTACCGTTAGAATGATGAAAATTAATTTATTTAAATCTCATAACCGGGGGGATGAGGGGGCAAGCCCGCCTCCACGTTCATCCCGTGATTTAACACTCAGATTTTTGAGTCTTTATTTTATTTTGTTTTATTTTATTTTTTTATAACCCCCTGTCGCAGTCATTTCTATCCACAAACCCCCTCGCCTGGGGTTTTATATAATATATATACGTCCTAAGATATAATACGTGAGCTAAAGGGGTCAAGGATTTGTTCCCAAAGGCCATTTCTTTACGACGAAATGTTCGTGAGTAATCCTTTTTTCTTTTCTTTTTCACGTATCTTCCGTACCATATAGTATATATATATACACACTACCTTCATTATCTCGGATTAAACTGGATTAAGAAAACCGTATGATTGCCGTTCAAGGACTATAAAAATTATATCAATTCAAGCCACGAGGAATTATAAATTTTCTATCTCTCCTTTTCTTTTCTTTTTTTCTTTTTTTTTTTTTTTTTTTCACTATTTTACTATTCAATCCAACGATGGGATTAAGGGATTGAAATTTTACGGTTAAAGATGCGTATAAATAGAATTTTTTCTTGTTTTTTTTTTCTCTCTCTCTCTCTCATTCATTTATTTATTCATTCATATATCGTAGTACTTTTTTCGAAAAACGTAATCAGGATGAATTTAAAATCGGTATAGAAAAATAGCTTATAGGTATACATACAGCTTTATCAGAAATATTATTCCGAAAGTTTGGATGGATGAACGAATAATCTAAGGCATCGAGATAATAATGTACCTCTGTCATCATCTTTTGACGAGTATATACCTAGTTAACGTTATATATATTTCGAAATTTGATAGTCGCGATTATATAGCGAAGCGTCAAAAAGCTAGAATACATCAATTTTGTTTATATATACGTTTGAAATAGAATTTCGTTCAACAGCTTTGGTCGATTTTAGAAAGAAAAAAAAAAGTAAAAAAAAAAAAAAAGGTTTTTGGAAGCAAATAAAACGGGGAGGAAAAATTAGATTTCAAAATTTTATACATCGACTTAGTATAATATATAATACGCAAAAAACTTCGAGCAAAATTCTTTTTATCATTATCTGTTTACCTTATGACTTATCTTATACTATTAATATATATATATACGAACTTTTTACAAATAATGGATAAAACCGGTATAGGTGGATAAGCTAGGTACGCGAGATCATTATGACAGATGGAGATTTAACCGTGAACATTAATGCAAACAGAGTTTTCTTTGGCTAGAGACCAGAGAACAGCAGGTTTAATTTTATTTTATTATTTTTTTTTTTTTTTCTCTTTCCTGTTTTTTTTTTCTGATTTTTCCCTCAGTTTTTTGACAGTCAGACAGACAGGATGGACTGAATAGAGAGAATTGATTGACGCGAAAAAAACCTCTATTTTTCTTTTTCAGTTTCTCTCTCTAACACCTCGCGTATGTAAATTCGTCGAGGTATAAATTTTTGTTCATTTGCACCACAGAAATAACATTTAATTGAATAAAATTACTGTTGAAGATGCGATTGAACAGCGAAAAATTATTTTTTTCAACCGAATTGAATTTTTGATATTTAAAAATTGTGTGTAGAAATATTTTTGTATTTTTTTTGTATTTTTTTTTTTTTCTCGTGAGATAAATAATATATTAATGAACTTTTTATATGATCATATCACTCACAGTCCGATTGCATCTGGTATGAAAATGTTGGAAAAACGATTTGAGACAAAGACGTGTACGCGATGCACATACGACCGAATCTGAACTGAATAAGAGCGCGGAATATAAACGTAATGCATGGAAAACGGAGCAAAGTGAATCCTCCTCTCACACACATATAAGAGTGAGAAATCGTGTCGCAGGAACTGAAGTCCGCGGTTTGCTGCAACGGGGGGGCTAACTATTTTCATCTTTCCTCTATACCAGAGAGTAGTATGCACGCATATATACTTATCTGACTAACTACCACTCGAAACTCAAGCTGTTGTTCAATTTTAACACACACATGCATGCATATACAGACAAATGGTATATGCACACAAATATGGGAAACACTTTGGTGAGCGAAAATGCCGACGAGAAAGTGGGCTGCAGATTTTATTCACTAACAGATAGGCGTATATACCTATAGGTATATACGTGTACGTACGTAAACTTCTCAGAATCGCATCGCGTACGGGTAAGCTAATTCTGTATGCGCAGATAAACCGCGAACTAGTATGAGAGAGCGAGCGAACGAACGATTTTAGAAACAGAGGAGGTATAGTTTTTTTTTTTTTTTTTTTTTTTTTTTGATTAGGTATTAACGAGTTTGCAAGATTTTATCTTTTTTCATCTTCTTTTCTGTTTTTTAATTTATTTTTTTATTTTTCTGTTTTTCTAAGATTGGTTGAAATTTACGACTTTCGATAATGATACATTACTTATATGATACCCGGCGTCAGGTTGGTGTGTGAATCATAAACTATAATAATAAATCCGAAACGAGTGAACGTAAATTATAATATAAATCGATTATTAAATAATATTTTGTTATTTAAATTTATAATATAACTGATAGTTATATGTTGTAAAAATTTTTTACTGTATAATTTATCTCATAAGCTCGTATAATAAAGACAACTACAATAGACAATGCCAGTACAAACACTATAAATCACTATCAAATTTATAAAATCTTCTTGAATTTTTCGTTCCTTTCTTTTTTTTTTTTTTTTTTTTTTTTTTTTTGCACACTTTTTTCATTCACACAAATATTAGCAAATGTCAGCAAAAGTGGATATAAAAAATTTGGAACAAAATTTCAACACAGTCTGTAATTATTTATATAATTATTATGACGTAGGTATATAATATAGATATAGATTTTTCATCGGATGGGAAAAAAAAAAAACGAAAATAAAAAAAAGGATAAAAAAAAATATATAACCGCTATCTCTGTATCAAATGTGTTTAATGTTACACGAGGAGATTTTTGTACGAAGGGTAATTATTCCAACTCCCATAACGTTATACGTGTCGGGGGTTTAATATTTAATTACAATTTTAATTACAATTCTCCGCGAGAAATTGTTATTGCTGTAGTGTGTTCCCGGGAATAGGTACATATATACTACAATACATAAATTTCATTTTTCACTTTTCATTTTTCATTTTTAAATTTTTAGATTTTTATTTGTAGATTTTGAAGCAAACGTTTTCCTGAATACAAATTGGGAAAAAAATGTTAAAAATGGATAATTTTACTCGCGATTAAAAACTATAAATAAATGATCGATTATTATAAAACAATCAAATGATAGTTAGTCAAAAAGATGATTTTCGTTTTTCTTAATTTTGAATTTTTTTTTTTTTTTTTTTTTTTTTTTTTTTTGAATTTCTTTCAACCTACTTTCTCTGCTCTTTCTTTTCGTCGAGCCACGCTGTCTTCTATGCATGGTTCCCATGCCTCCTCGAGGTGTTTAACTGACGGCTTTAATTGTATTAATACATAAAATAATTATTATTTTTCATTAAACTAAAAAAGTAAACGTTGAAACGTTGATTCTCGAATTTAGACCAAAAGCGATTAATATACAAGCGAATGGGATCAACTTTACGATTTCCATAACGAAGAGAAGAATCGTAAATTTGGCGCGAAAAATTTACTTTATTTTCTCAATTTTTCAATCACCACTGTGTTTAATTATTATCGTTTCATAGTATATCGAACGATGACGATAATTAATTATTACAATCGTATATATATATAGATTTTATAGCATTATATCACAGAACATTATTATCGACGCACTAAAATCTGTAGTTTAGTTCAAATTTTTATATTATGAAATTAAGACATATAAATATAATTCAACGATGAAAAAATAAAATATATATTGTATAAATATATAAAAAAAAAAAAAAAGAATTTAATAATGCCTTCCGAGGCTGATCATGATGGCAACACAACTGCCACCACAGTTCTGAGAGACCAGAGACTCTCGATCATTTAGTCGCGGGGTTACACGTCGTCGTATTTCGCGTTCGTAATACCCACTACCTCCCGAACCAACGCAACGCCCGCAACTATTTAAATCTTTTGTAGTTTCTCTACTATTATAGTATATATATATATACTAGAAATATAGAACCTCACACGACTACTACTACTACTCGATATATTCCTAACTTAGATAATATTTTAACGATATATAGAGTTAAATTATTACCCCTATCAAAGTTTCGATCTATATGCGCCCATAGACATAATATACGCGATCGCACATTACGTATATCGCGTCACTAATGCCATAAGGTCGTAACCGCCAAAAAAAAAATTTTTGTCTTTTTAGTGGCAAAATCTTTTTCGTGCGATATAACATCGTTTGGGCATATCCGCAAAAAAAATTATTTTTTGGCGCTTACGACCTTATGGCATTAGTGACGCGATATAAAACCGTGAATATTTTTTTTTTTTTTTTTTTTTTGTCTCAAAATTCTCAGAAATAGACCGAAATTTTTCATATCTTCGGTCTGGAAATTTCGGAGTTTTTAGGTACGTCTGCATTATATGCAGGCTGATGCAATATAAATTTAGAAAAAAAATGCCATATAGTAATAATAATGTAGAGAAATTGAGAGAAAAAAAAAAATTGTTGAAGTATATAATTAGTTTCTCCCTGTTTTTTAATTATACAATTAAATCTAATTGATTTTTTATACTTTGTTTGTTGCAGGTTGGTGTATAAATATATCGTCTATATGACTGAATATTTCAAAGCGAGTGCAGGTTAATTTCACAAATGGAGTTGTAGGTACACACACACACCACTGTAACAGGAGGAAAATCATCAATAGAAATTCCACATTGCATATGCATTGGATCGAATTTGAAGTTCGAACTGTTCGCAATAAGCAAATAGAAAATCTGTATGCGATATATACCCAGTGGGAGTATCGGAGTTTGTTTTCAAACATTACACATTCTACAACGTGCTCTCTGTCAAGGCTGCAATACGTACACTTCGTATTGCAAACCGATCTTATGTATATGTACGTACCTCTTCTTGTAAACTGTTAAATGTTATTGTTTATCAAATTTATACACAAAATTCGGTGTTGAATATTCGAAAATCTTTATGCCTCAACTTATCTGTACCATGCACGTTGTTTGACCTTAACTTTACTTCGCGGGGATCAAAGTATCGATTTATCAATCGGAAATCTATATATAAAAGATACGATTTTTTTTTTTTTTTTTTTTTTTCAAATGCAAAATAGCGAATATTGAATTCGAAACGATATAAACTAATGTGCCTGAAGTTCTGAACGTTCATTTGAACGAAATTTCGAAAATGGCAAGCTTACCACGATTGTTAATCGACTAAAAATATCTACAAATTTGATATAAATTGAAGACGGAAGGTCAATTATAGAGATTTCGAAATTTAGAGATATTTTTGGTCGATTAACAATCGTGGTAAGCTTGCCATTTTCGAAATTTCGTTCAAATGAACGTTCGGAACTTCAGGCACATATAAACTATATGCATAGCATCATACGCATTATGCAGTTACACAGCAATTTTCATTGATTAGAGAAAAGTCACGATCAGCTAGTGCATTGGGGGGATTTTGTTAAAGAGAAAACATCCTGCATCATCTATAAACCAATCGTTGAAAATCATACGAATGATATAATGAATGAGGGAGTGAGTGAGAAGAAAAAGAGCAAAAACCTTAAAAAGATAAAAAAAACTTCTGATTAGTATTAAATTTCTTAGTTAGTATTCTTACCATCTTGCGACAAGCGTCGATTGAAATTCCCAGTTTATTATACGACCCTTGAATCCAGGATTAATAACTGATAAACTAAACTGACTGAGATGTTTTTTTTTATTCCTTAAATTAATTTATCCGTTAATTTTTGCATACTAGGTAAAAAAAAAAAAAAAAAAAATTGATTATAATATGGGATATAACTAAACTTATATATGACAGACGAATCTAGACAAGCGGATACGCTGGCGAACTGGACAATCGCGTTATAATACCTAAGCGTAATACGAAAATAGTCTCTGGGTCTGAGAGCGCTACCATGGAGTGACTTGACCACCTAGGCAACGGGGGGGGGGATGGATGGATTTCTATTTCTAGTTTACCACGGCTTATGTATATCTGTATATATCGTGTATATCGTATATATGTACTAGACAGGCGTGCCAAACTCTGGTTACAAACTTCCCTGACAATTTTTAGGAAAAGCATATCTATTTTTTTTTTGTTTTTTTTTTTTTTGAATTCCACCAACGGGTTAGAGAGTATCGCAAACGTGATTAAAAAAATAAAAAAAAAAAACTCCATTATCTTGTGTATGGGGTATTCTATACGTGAACCGGATCGGTTTTTGGCAAAAAAAAATAAAAGTAAAAAACGGGAGGCTGGAAATTTTATCACTTTTTTGTGACACTTTAAAGTAATTTCGGTGAAAATTTCAAGGCAATCCGTGTGAACCTTCAAGTAGAAATAAAATAGAAACACATATTTTCCAAGTTTTACATGCTTCGCCGGTTTTTGAAAAAAAAAAAAAAGAAGAAAAACGGGAGGCTGAAATTTTGATCACTTCTTAGTGCCACCTTGAAGTAATTTCGGTGAAAATTTCAGGGCAATTGGTGTGACCCTTCAAGTAGAAGAACAAAGAAATCGCATATTTTCAAAGTTTTACATGTTTAAGAATTCCAAAAATAATTGAAGTTCTACATATTTCGAAGGCGCTCATTTATGCGCGTAGAATGCACCGTGGAAAGTTATGATTTTGTTCATGCATGACTGAGATAAGTGAAGTTGAAAATGTGGTAATTAAATGTTTGGTATAATTATGACAGCGATATAAATTGAACCAATTATTTTCATGCTCCGTAACTGTTGGGGGCATCTCATGTAGTAACAAGGAATCTGAATCTGCATTAGCGTCAAATTCGATGACCTCAGGCCAAAAACTGATCCGGTTCACGTGGAATACCACATATTATGTAATAATTTTATATATTATATATTATATTATATATATGAATCATTTTATTCCTTACCTTGCTCAACCTCGGCGTTTATGTTTATAGTCCTCAATCTCAGCTCCTCATTTTCATATATCATTCCACGAGATGATTTCCGGTCTAAACGTCGGTTTGGTTTTATGCTAACGTCTCGTCTTCGAGTCCGTAGCATCGCGGTACCACCGACGTTAACACCGGACCCTGCCATTATCACTGTTCCAAAATAGGGTAGAATTTTGATTTTCCTTTATTTTATCAATCTCGTACCACTTCTCTTCTCTCTCTCTCTCTCTCTCTCTCTCTAGGAATATCCTCGGAAAATTTTTATCCGACTATTCTTTATCGGTCAATATATTGCGATATACATTTTTATATCGTAATGCATTTTTCACCGAGTATATTTCTTCCTCCTCGTCGTCGTCGTCGTCGTCGTCGTCGTCGTCATCATTATTATTATTATTCAACGAATAATAAATGAAATTTATTATTTCCTCAAGTTTTCATAGATCGCTATTTCAGGTTTCAATTCAATGATATATATCTAATACGCTTCGCGTATTATATCGCCAAATCCCTTCAGGCTCCCATTTATCGTCTCACTTTATACATCGTATGGAGTCTTTTCTCGGCCTATCTGACGTCCAACTGACAAACTGAAATCATATAGAATAAATAGTAAATCAGTTTTTGTTTTCCCTTTTTTTTTTCCGCAGTTTTTCTTCTATTTTTTTCTTTTATTTTTCATTTTTCATATTTCATCTTTTTCTACGTTACATATATATTTATATCTATAAAACACACATAGTACTTAGTAGATACATAATTAGTTTTAAACAGAGACCAGTAAGCGGTATCTCGTCAATATAAGTATATATATACCTACGTACATATATATATACAAGAAATATAGTTATGTTTCTACGCGGTAATTACCTCGAGTAAACACGTTCGCTGGTACACGTCTCATTACGCGCCGTTCATCTCGATAATTTCATGGCATACAGACATGGATAGGTATATATAGGTATAACAATTTTATTTTTTTTAACTTTACTTTACTTTTTAATAAACCTATCAGTTTTTCAATACTCTCTAATTACACCTACCTATATACTATAACATCCAATTTAAAACGTTCCAATCGCTCGATCGATCGGTTATTCGTTAAACTTGTATACATTTCTTTTTTTTTTTTTTTTTTTCTTTCCAGCAAACCAATTAGTTTTCAGTTCTTCGTATATAATATATATCGAATTCGCCAATTAATAAATTTTCTCATACAACATAGATGAAAAAAGAAGAAAAAATAAATAAAGATAAAATAACATTTTCACATTTCTTTTTTTTTTTTTTCTTCTTCATTTCTTTCTTTCTTTCTTTCTTTCTGTCTATAAAGTATATATAAACCATATCTGCAAGCTTCTCAAAACGAAAAAGAAAAAAAAAAAATTTCATATCTCGTTTTTAAAAACGCTGTCGAACCGACTTGACTGATTAGGTAGCAGTTGGAAAAGGTTTGGGGGGGATTTCAGTCAAATATGATCGTAATACGTATTTTTTTTTTTTTTATAACGAATGGCTTCGATAGTCACGACTAGTGAATGGAGCTTGATCAAACAAACCGCGGTATTCAAGAGATTTGATTAAGGTTTCTATATACGCTATTCACTAACGAAAAGCTATATAACATTATATATACAGGTAGGTATAAAAGGATCGATACCGTGAACAGAATCACAAGAGAGAATTTTTTTTTGTTTTTTTTTTTTTTTTTTTTACAATTTTTTAACTTTTTTTTATCCGAGGACTGAATCAGTCATTAGAAACAATCGAATCAACCTTAGTGAAGAGAAAAGAAAAAAAAAAAAAAAAACCCGAGATTCATGTGTAACGCACATAGTTCAAATATTGAAATTTTCCAAGTATATATATTCCAAACTTGAAGAAAAGAAAAAAAATTACGATAAAGTATATAATAAAACTGACGGGAAAAATGCAGCTACGATTTACTATTTGAAAACGTACGTGGGGATTGTTAAGTTTAACAACAACAACAAAAATGTTCAATTAAAAAATGATTCGAAATCGCAGAAATTCAAAAGTATTTATGTATTGAGATTTTTAATATTTAAATCGAGTAAATGGGTTAATTTTGTTAGAATAAATTAAATAGCCTCATATGGTAACGCGATGTGACTTATTCTGCAGTTGGCTCTGTCTCAGTGAATAATATTGCAAAATATTTATGTAGGAAATAGAAAAAAAAAGAAAGACGAAGAAAAAGCCTCTGTCTATAAATGCATGTCATTGCATAGTAGGTATATATATGGGGCTTTCCACGCCAACTCGACCAGTGTTAAACCCCGACCATTTCGAAATCATCTCAGGTTTTTTTTCAACATTCTACTCAGTGAAAAATGCATCCAGATTTTTTTTCAGATTTTTTCATTTAGCGGTTGATTTTTTATAAATTTTTGAATTCCATTGAGAAAGCCCTTTTTCAAAAATCTGAAAAAATTCTCAAAAATCTAGTGGATGATCCAGAACAGCCCCCCATACTCAAAAATGTGGAAAGAATTTTTCTTTCATTTATTTTCTCACCTTATTAGGATTTTAGAAATTTTCAAAACTAAAAAAAAAATGAAAATACCGGCACTTACAATTTGATCCGTACGATCCCACTCATACGATTTTTCTCATACGATTGAACCCAAATTTATCTCTGACACGGTCAATTTCAGTTTCGAAAACTTCTAAATTCCTAATAAGGTGAGAAAATAAATGGAAGAAAAATTCTTTCCACATTTTTGAGTATGGGGGGCTGTTCTAGATCATCCACTGGATTTTTGAGAATTTTTTCAGATTTTTGAAAAAGGGCTTTCTCAATGGAATTCAAAAATTTATAAAAAATCAACGGCTAAGTGAAAAAATCTGAAAAAAAATCTGGATGCATTTTTCACTGAGTAGAATGTTGAAAAAAAACCTGAGATGATTTCGAGATGGTCGGGGTTTAACACTGGTCGAGTTGGCGTGGAAAGCCCCATATATATATATATATATATATATATATGTATAGGATGGTGAATTGTATAGAGAGGTTCGATTAATCACTCACAATATTTACCGTAAGTTAAATTCCACGTTCATTTCTATATTTAAATGTTGAAATGAATCTAACGAAAACGTTAACTAAACGAAGGTCAATCCAATATTCCTTCAATCCTATATACCTATATATAATCTTGAAAAAAATTCTATAGTAATCAAACGATACTAATTTCGAATAACAAAGAGGCTTTTGTGTCTGCGGGATTGTACCTATATACCCTATATCAGACTAATGTGAGTTTACCTCAGCACTTGGTTTATTTAATTGAAATTTAATCATTGAGTCTATAGAGTATCTGGTAATCTAAATATACCAGTGGAAAAGGATTGGAAAATACTTGTCGAAAATTAATAATATCATTTTGAGTATAAGGATTATCACGTTCAAGATTCTGAAAAGGTTGAGATGCGGACAGCAAAAAGTTCCGTGAGTCCAAAGATCCGAAAATTTTGATCAATTTCTGAGAATGTGAAAATAAAAAAATCGAAACCCATTTTATCTACTTAAATCGATAACTTAATGATTTTTTTTTTTTTTTTTTTTTTTTCAAAAGTACAACTCAAGACGATTAATTTGACCCCTTATTGGTTTCGATACGATGAATAGAACCCGAGTTATATTGCACACCGAATGAATTCATGCGCGAATTTCAATGTTCCGAAGATTTTACAGGTCCTTCGGATTAAATTCAGCTTTCGAAATTTTCAATCTCTGCGCAAGATGTTAACTTATAGTTTCGAACGATCAATGCTAGATGCAATTTGAAAATATATATGTTATTGATATTATGCGACCACGAAACGATTCGCATTAATTCGATTGCTAAATCAATAAAACAGTAGGTATAGGTTTAACAAATGTACCTACTGAAATGATATTCCCGCAAATGCAACCGATTATTGGCGGCCGTAGCATAGGTATTCAAACGACTTCCGTTCATCGTCCTATATATATATATTTTACATACTGTACTACACCTATACCGCCACTTTGCCGGATGTTATACACCTTAATACCATCGAGGGTTAAGATAGACATAGACACATAGGTATATTAGATACGTGAACGTATAGGTAGTTAACGATATAGCTTCGTAAAAGTAGACGTTAAACAGACCCGTTTATACACACGGGGCAGAGGCTGTGATGATGGCGCATTTACGATATCAGACGTGGCCAAGAGATGCGATGAGAGTATATGGGGGTGGTGTGTGTATATATATATATATATGCATATGATGATCAAAAGCCTTCGATTATATTATAAATGCACTGATCTATTTCACGCTATAATGATTCATAGTAGATTTTCATCCTAAAGTATAAAATTTATACGTTTCGTTATTATAGGTAATAGAACAGTTCTAACGACGCAAGTAAGTATAAATTTGGATTTAAGCTAGCTATAGGCCATCGCAGGGTTCTGGAATTATTGAGTTTTAGTATTAGTTTTTGGTGTAAACGATCGAGACGATTTTATGTACACAAATCGAATCCGCTACGTCATACCTACTCCGGTGTTTACGCCATGTCACGCATTTACCTCAGCTTCTCTACTCACAACAAACACCACTCTCTCTCTCCTTAGATCGGTGTTTAACTGCAGCGGCGTTTAGTCACGAACACACATTTACAAAATCGCGTCACTCCAACGTCAAGAAAAGAAAAAAGAAAGAAAAAGAGAAAAAGACATTCTGACCGAAATTTCTCAGATCTCTGATGCTCCTTTTCTGAATTCACCGAAATTCTGAGATGTACCTATCTCTTGTTATCACCGATGTATCACATCCTTAGTCTCGTCTTATTACGGGCGAATGAAAGCGAGACCCTTAGGTGTAGGCGTACTAATGAGATTAACGAGAACTGAGGACTAATTGCGATTTCAAACTCCCAAGTGTTCCGGGGATAAACTCGTTCAACGTTCAACGTACAACTTAAACTTGAGGGTGCGAGCAAACTTCGCGGGTAGAAAACTTGACAACTGAATTGAAACTGGTCGCCTGCAGTCTTAAACGCCTTAATAGACACCTTCGTTGAAATTTACAATTTGTATCATAGATTTGGTTTCAAAAAAAAATTTCAAAGTCTAAGAATTTCAAACCGCACCCTTTACGCCCGCGGTGAATAATTCCAACGTGGGCCCTTTAATTTCTCCGTTTGAATGTAGGAAAAAAATTTAAAAAAAAGTGAAAGAAAAGGGAAATAGAAATAGAAAAATAAAATCAAAAAAATAGTAGGTAAGACGAAAAATTCCCGACTAAAATAACCGCACCACGCCTGAGACTGGTTGAATACCTGACAGCCCAGCGTAAACATACAGAGGGCGAACTGAACCGCTTTCTGGTTCGCTTCAAATTTATGCCAGACAATCTTTAGACAAGGACTGAGACAGTTTTTATTTTTTTTTTTATTTTTTTTTTTTTTTATCAATCGGCGACTATTTTCTTCCGGGACAAAAATTCTGCTATAAAATATGAGCAAAGAAATTTGTATAAAATTTGTACTACAATCCTAGCGAATTAGGAACCGAATCGAGTTTTTGGAACTAGTTATCAGAATTTTTCTCCACACACTTTGTACGATTATCAAAACTCAAATTTACAACCCTCTGATCTTGAGAGCGTAACATATTCCTGAAGTATCGTATATGGTATCAGTTTCTAGCCCCCTATTTAGCCAAATGGTAACTGAAATCTGTACTTATATTCACTCACGTATTATAAATTAAGATCCTCACCTTAATTAGATAAATAAATTCACGGTCACGTTTTAGGATATTTAGTTAGGAATGAAACGATAAATTGGTGATACGTGATTAATTAGCAATGGTTTTAGATCCCTCCCTTGTACGGGGGGTTGGTGTACTGCAGATTGTCGTATATCACACTGGTGTAGTAGCACTACTGGTGTTTCTTACAGCGTCCGCAGGTCCACTACTAGTCAGACTCGCCTCTCACGCTCTCCGATACTCGTTCTCTCCTTGTTTCTCTCTTCATCCGGCATTGGTAACCCTCTCTCCGTCTCACCACGCTATCTTACAAATCTAAAATTACACCAGAAACTCTGGACGCCACGGTTATAAAGCTCACTATACGAAAACCGAAGCATGCCTTGAGCCAGCCGCACCACCAGGGCAAGTCCTACACCCGCAACAGAAGAATCTCGGGGTGACCGACTCCTGGACAATTTCGTTTAGAATCTACACACACCCATATAGTACCTACATGCATGCATATTACAATACTGATTTAGTATGCAAACAATATAGAAAGAGGAAATTCGCCAAAGTGAAAATCGCGATTGATCCAAAATCTCGAGTTTGGAATATTGAATTTGGGGATGAACTTATATATTTGGTTAGAATTAGACTTGAAATTCTGAGGAGCTAGTTCAGACCTGGAGAAACTGATGTGTAGGTTCAAGCGGTGGGGATAGCTCAAGTTAAAATGTAGGCCATACTGCACACAGAAATACGCAAAGGCACCAGCCTCTTTTCGTTAGTCTAGTGACACGAGTCAGAAAGAGAGACCAACGGCCTGAGGAACGCGCTGGATTAATAATAAGAAGAATAAGAAGAAGAAGAAGAAGAAGAAGAAGTAGCAGGAGGTTTGGGAACGCCCTGAGACCAGAGTGAAGACAGGTGTGCGTCGAAAAAGCCCGAATCATGGTACCTAGAAATAACTCCAGTATCTAGGATTCGAAATTACCTTCATTCCATCATACAAGTTGGTAGAATATGATAGAATCTACGATGAATCGGATGATGCAGACGCGATATTATTTTTTTCAAATGCAGATATTTTCACCCTTCTATGAGCAGAAATTGAATCAGTTTGTTGAATAATGTCCATATGTACCTACACGTGAAAAGATTGGGTATAGTATCAGACTGAAGTGCAGCAGGTTCTCGGTCTTTTTTGTCATGGTTAAAAAATATAGCGGCCGGTATAACAAGAAGGAGAGTAAAAATAAATAATAAAAAAATAGAAAATAGAAAAAACTTAATGGACTTATCGTGTAGATACTGAATAAAATGGCTAAGTTTGTATATACACATATTTGTTGATACGTACAGTATAGGTGGGTAAATATATGGGAAATTTTTTCCCCTTCGAGAGTACCTAGTAGTAGGTACCTATACCTAACTGCACTTGAGTGACGTGCACTTCATGGTTTCTGTTTTTCGTCAAATTAACAGTATATCTTTTTTTTTTTTTTTTTTCTTCTTACCCCGAAAGAAAGCAAGCATGATTCAATTATTTATATTATCGATGATTAGACGACGATGATAGAATAAGTTTAAACGAAGGACCTGATCGCTGGCCAAATCCGTGCCAACCGCGTGCGGCTTGTTAAGTGGGCGCTATTTTTGCGAATTGCTTTGTTTAATGTTACGCTATTATAACTAACCGGACCCCGTATAACGTACCCTGGAGTAGTGATCATCGTGGATATGTAGACCAAGGTGAAAAATAATCTTCCTCTTATTTTCTTTTATTCGTTTTTTTAGTTTTTTTTTTTTTTTTCCCTCATCTCCTTCTCATCTCTTCTAGTATTATAGATCGCAAATGATCGTCACTTCGACTTTATCGGCTCTTGTTTATTGTAACAATGAATTTTACGAGGTTTTATATTTCTGCGGTCGATCATCGTCGTAGTACCTACTATTCCATTAAAACTTCGTTTAAATTTGCTGTTCGAAATTTTGTATAAAATGTATAGAAAAAAAAAAAAGAACCAACTGCACATTTAATCATACGATAAATATTTCTGTTACCTTTTTAGAAATTTACCACGAAAGCGGGACCATCCCCCTTATCACTTTATATTATATATCAGTATATTCGATCGAAATCCATCAAAATTTGTAAACAAAATTTTTGGATATAATCTCCCGCTAATTTCGCACGTGTTTATATATAGACGAATGCGTATGATGATATGTACATAATACATATACCTACATACATACATGTTAGTTTGAATTTAGGGATGAACGAGGGTCCTTCGTACGAGAGAAGGCCACGCCACGCGTCCGTCCTCTGCAGCATTGTAATTCAACCCTATACCATACAGCATCCCAGGGTTTAATTAACTCTCTTGTTTGCGGGTTTCTACTGCACGTTTACCCTATCTCTGATTCAAGTTTCATTTCACTCTGCGCCACTCAGTTATTCCCTTTTTTTCTTTTTTTTTTTTTTTTTTTTTTTTCTACTTTCTTCTTTCAATTTACTTCATATTAGATTTCCACTTTCCTGCTAGACACAGTTTCATGCATTCGCGTTTACGTGTCTCCGATCGCGAATTGATTTTGTATTATTATTTTTTTTTTTTTCTTGTTTTTATCATATCTGATACGAAACTCAGAAAAATTAAACGCGAGATTAGAAACCGTATGGTACAAAAATTTTGTACCGTTTAACTTAATATAAAAATGATTTTATAATAATAACCTTGAAGTTCAAGAGTAGGTATATACATATTTATATACTATATTTATTATTTACCTACTTGCGAAATTTCGTTTCCGTATCCGCGACAATTTTAGTCTCCGCTAACGGTTTGGACCAATTCCGAAATTCATATTTACTCGTTTTATAATATACTATGTGTATAGTAATGGTGTTCTTTATTTTTTACTCACGACTTTATAATATCTCACAGTTTGTCGCTTGAAAATTGTGCGTGGGTGGGCGAGGGCCAACCTGTCTTTTGATTAGCTGTTATATAGATCCTATTTTAAGATCCGCAAATTTTCTTACGACCTAGGCTATAAATATATAATAGCGTGGCTAACCGTACGTGTGATTTTTCTTTTTCCTCTCATTTTTCTTCTTTTTTCTAATAACATATTGTAAACAAGCCATTCACATATATATATCGAATATATATATTATATAGTCTATTACATGACTAGCTAATATTTTCATACGATCTTTTCCACCTTCTCTTATTATTATTATTATTATTATCGTATTAAAATTACTGTAAGGAGATTTCACGGTCTTATAGCTCCTCGCCGTTGGGCTTGTTATCCTGATCCTGTCAACAGCTTCCGAAATGTATACCATACCACGATGTGCCCACGATGATAAATTATATTAAAATTTATATCATTTTTGGTATCAAATTGGAAAAAAAAAAAAAAAAAAAAAAAAAAATTAAAAAATGAGAATAAAAATGAAAAGCTTTGGATATGTACATCTAATGGCAAATATAAAGAAATATATAAATTAATTCTTAGGGGTTGGTATAGACCAGTAATAGTCAGGGTTGTATAATCGGGTGGCAGATGGCTTGGAAAATCTAGTATTACTAAACTAATGAAAATATCGAATGACTAGGAATCGCGTATATATATATATGTATAGCTGCAGCTAGCTTAGGATACTGTTAAACCTAGTTGGATTCCGCGCAATATACCCGATGAAGTTGGTCCTCGTCGTCCTCATCCTCGTGTGTGTTAGATCCTGAAACGAACCCATTTAAGAACAACTGGAGCCCTCCGTTCCTGGACCAATTACGCGAATTGGCAAAGACAATTTCTACTCCCTATTTCTGCACACAACCCCTGCTACTGCTACTGCTGCAGCTCAATTGCAACGATAAAACCATTATTGTTCAAAGAAGGTATGTAATACCTATATACGTCACATATACACATACATACGTTTATTATATAATTATTTTATAATATATTAAAATGTTCCAAAAAAAAAAAAAATCCACACACGAATTTTCATCTAAAATTATCTTTTACTCGTATTTTCTGTTTTTTTTTTTTTTTTGTTTTTTTTCTTTTAAGTGTCAAAAAAATTTCAGAGGAGTGATCAAAAGTGACGTTTCAAATTTATGAATATGAAAAAAAAAAAAAAAAACCCTTCTTTATACGTCAGTTTGGAGAATAATTTATCGTTCATTGTCTTTTTAGATGTTACTGTTACAGAAAGTGGCGTTTCATTTTTTTGAATTATATACTATATACAGAGAGGCAAAAGTTCACTTGGTTCCTATCTACGATCTAAAAAAAAAAAAAAAAAATAAGAAAAATCTGTGAAAGAAAATAAAGCCCGAGGCCTAGAGGAATTATTTATTCATTTATCGTCGGGTGAAGACAGCGAGAAGATTCTAAACTTTAACAAGTAGCTTCTGTCATATCAGAGTCGATATATTTATATATATATCCTCGATGATGGTTAATAATAGTTTCTAATTATTATAAACTTTAATCGCGAGTAATAAACGAACAAAAATTGATAAAATTAAGCGTTAGAATCGTTATTTCTATATACCCATATATAGTAGTTATATTATACAAGATCGATCTATCTGTCTTTATGCTCTTTTCCTCCGATATATTTTTCCTCTCCGATTCAGTAGAGCCAGAAAATTCGTTCTGGATTGTAATGTTTGACGTAGCTCAAAAATAAGGAATAAAAAGGAAGAAAGGAAGTTGTTTGCTTTCTGAATAATAACTTGTATCATTCTTTAATATAATATATATATATATATATATATCGAGGTAAAACCTCCGCTGCGTATAATAATAATTATATATCGAAGATGATAAATCGATGTAACAATTATTATATGACCTTATATATTTTTCGAATAAATTAAGGGGTAGAATCGTATCTGCGTTTCACTGTTATGATATAATATCTGGTATCGATTTCCCGCACAGTATACCTAACCCATACAATTCCTATACAGTTATATTGATATACGCATATGCATAAACCTTGTCGAAAATCTAAATCACCGATTATTCGCAATATTACCCGGGAATTCGTGGTAAAAAAAGAAGAAAAAAAACTAGAGAGTATAAAATTCAATGATGGTATAGAGTATTTCCTGAAGGACGTTAAATCAGATGAAATCAAACGGAATCAGAACCACGGTCATATAAAAGTCGGTTCCGTGAAAACGCCAATTGGGTTTTATGCCCCGTATGGTCGTGGCGTTCGATTTTCTATGTGAGGTTTTCCAACAGCCATCAGAAACCCCATACGATTCAATGGGGGTGGGGGGGATGGAAACGGTGAAATTGAATAACCAACCGATGTTAAATTTCCAGAATAATTTGATAACGTAGTATATGTGTGCAGGGCGAGGTGAAAAAATATTTTATCCGGATTCATTTTCGGAATATACGTATGTATGTATACATATACATATACATATACATGCACACTTATATACACATTTATACATATGAGGATAAAATTTGACGTAGCGAACGTCTGTCAAGTTAAAATTCCAATTAGAGTTTGACGAATGATCTGATATTGTCAGAAATTTAATGACTACACAATTCGGAATCAACGTGATACCATGTTTAGGCTACAAATATGTATAAATATGATATATATGCGCGGAGATTAAGGTATTATATACACAGAAAAAAAAAGGTTAACTTATGAGCCAAGAAAATTATTCTTGATTCAAGATAATTTTGCGGTCGAAAAATAAAGACCGAAATTTTTTCGGATCAAATCGAGAAAATTTTTTCTCGAACCAAGAAAATTTGGAAATTTATTTTTTGACCGCAAAATTATATCTGGAATCAAGTCAACCTTTCTTCATCGTACATCATTCTAAGCATAAAGGACAGTTTATAATTGGAGTGTTCCATTCCCTCTTCCCAACTTTCGTGTTGTTATAATATAATATGCTCTGACTTTCCCATACAGTCTGATGTCCCGATGATATGTTACCTCCATGGTGGATGAGGTTCCATCGTCATGAGAATGAAAAAAGAAAATGTAAGAATGAAAAAAACATCCTTTATTTATCCGCGGCATCAAAAGATGATATCGCAGAGCGCGAGTGTAGTCTGGGTTTAGGTTTAGGTTGAGGTTGAGGTTGTAGCTGTAGCTGTAGCTGCAGGGCTAACAAGCGAACAAGTTTTAATGATTCCGTATAATTCTGGCACGAGGTGGTCCCTGTTTGGTCTCGAATTCAATTAATTTCAAGCGAGTACTGGCTGGTTCCCTCATCCCTCATCCCTCATTCCCCATACCTTACTCTGACGCCGCGCCGCGAGCCCCCGTAGGCGGGAAATTTGAATACGAATCATTAGACGTGTTTCATACTTCGTTTGTAAGCCGCACCAACGGTTTCCGATATATATATATATATACCGCCCGAAACCATAGCGCTTAACTTTTTCCTATACGTGGTATATAAATATACCTATGCGTGTGTGTATATATAGTATATACAAATTTTTATGTAATATGTATAACGTATAGCACAATGAAATTTTCAAAGAATTTTTTTCTCACACTTTTTATACATCCTTTATCACAATTTCAAACCGGCATGCGACAGGAAAGTCTCCGAAAGGCGAAAAGAACGCATCTTCATTAACCAGGTCTCGCGGTCTTTAAAGAGCAACAGCGTCGCGCAATTAACGTCCGCTAATGAGACGTATGGAAATTGAGAGGGTCTTAAATTGCCGAGTTCCTGCAGCACCAGCAGAAGCAGCAGCAACAAATCTCATAAGTGCAGCAGATAATTCGTTCGTGGGATTTCAGTCGAATAATATTGCGAATGAAGGATTCGAACTATCAAAAAAAAAAAAAAAAAAAAAAAAATGACGTTTCTTTCTATATCCTCATTAATTATTTCTTATTAGAAAAAAAAAATAAGAATAGCTACTTTCGATATCTTTGTCATTTAGCATAAGCAACTGCACGTCTGCACCCACCCGACCTTTATACACGGAAGTGATTTACCGAGCGAATCTTTTACGTAATGTCGCAATAAATCAACTTTTAATTATTCTTTAGTCATTATCAAAATGTTAGATATATATATATATATATATATGTATAGGTATTCAGTTACCATAACGCTCGCTCTTCGAGCTTATATTACAGGGCTTTTGCTTTCAATTAGCGACCCCTCCAATTTTAAGGGTGATTTTTTTTTTTTTTTTTTTAATACTTTGACAAACATATTATGTATACTATTATTATTATTATTATTATTCATGGCATGGTAACGATTTTTTCTTTCCTTTTTTTCTTTAATTTATTACATAATATAGATATATAATATATCTTATATGCTTTCGTTATATTAATTTTTCTTATTAAATTAATATGATGAAAAAATAATTGTCGATATTATTATTATTATTATTATTATTCAAAGATATAATATATTAATCATTATTCTATATGTAATGTTATATATTATATTATACTAGATATTATATCGTCTCGTATAATCAGCTATTAAATAACGCTTTGTCAGTTATTAGTTATGAATATGATATACTATATATATATATATATTATGTATATAGGATACACGTGGTGAATAATTATTCGAAGAAATCTATCGCCCAAGCTAGTATATGACGTAAGAATATTAAATGCACCGATGCCACTTTCTCATTTGATTATAAACTAATACGACACGTATATATGTGTGCATGTACACCTGTATAACTATGGTATCTAGTATATCTACGTATACCTATATTTATATACACACCTACCTCAGGCTAATTGTAATTAGTGAAAGAGAGAAACAAAAAAATAAAAAAAAAAAATAGAAATATATTAATAATTGAATGAATTCGATACACGTAACGTGAAATGACTAATGAATATTGATGAATTTTTTTTTTTTTTTTTTTTTTTTTGATTTTATTATATACCAAACGCGTTATTATTTTTAATACGTTTTTTTTTTTTTTTCTTTTTTTTCTTCATAAAACTTTGAATAATCGAACGTATAGTATAATTTACGGTAATTTTCATCACCTCTATATAAAATCGAATTAATTAATGAAAAATACTTCATTTATAGTAGTAATCGTCGATGAAATATTGTTAATATATATACGCAATTCCGAATTCCTGATTTTTTTTTATTTTTATTTTACTACTGGAGTCGAAATTATACCGCAAAAATGAATTCAAAATTGTATCATATCATAATTTAAAAAAATTAAAACAAAAAAAAAAAACATGGCTGCTATACTAATCCATTAGGTAAAATTAATATAACAAATTTATACTCAAGCCAGAAGGTTTTCGAACGATCATTCACCCACGCTTCCTACACGTTCCTCGCACCCTTCAAGGTCAGAGTTTCGAGTCTCTGATCATTAATCACGGAGCTAGTTAGCGTCGTTCGGTATCAGCTAACATAATCTGAAACGGTAGCCTCCTACCTTTATTCTAACGGGTTCGAGAAAAGGAGTTTTTAAAAAAGAGACAAAAAAAAAAAGAAGAAAATTACCCTTGATAAAAAAAAAAAAAAAAAAAAAACGTCCTTTTCAAATTTCTGTGATTTTTTTTTTTTTTTTTTTTTTCTTCCCTTCTTTCTTTCTTTCTTTTCCCAGTGAACTGAATATACACGTATATAAAGGGTAGCAGATTTATATTTTCCTCTTGTCTTTTCGACTGTGAAAAAGTTACGGTTAAAACTGTGATCGCGACTAACTCAAACGGAAGGTTCTGCTATTAGAAAAGTTTGATCATATATCGTTTCGAGTAGCGACATGGGGGGGGTGTAGGCAGTGTAAATCTAGTCAAAGGTTATAAAGATATCCATATATATATATATGTATATATGTATATATATGTCGCTATATGTATAATACTGTGAGGTAAGCAGTTTCCGATTCTTTGGCAAAGATATTCCGGCATGCAGTATAAGGGAAGACGAACACCGCGATGCGATAATATAAAACGTACAATGTCCATATAGGTATATAAAGCGACGAATGCGTGACAAATTTTCCGAACTTTATTGTTCTTAATCATTGGAGTTTTCAAAAATCATGATAGGAAAAAGAAAAAATAAAATAAATGGAGTACAAATATATCGCGTCACTAATGCCATAAGGTCGTAAGCGCCAAAAAATTATTTTTTTTTGCGGATATGCCCCAACGATGTTATATGGCAGGAAAAAGATTTTGCCACCAAAAACACGAAAATTTTTTTTTTTTTTTTTTTTGCGCTTACGACCTTATGGCATTAGTGACGCGATGTAACAAAATATGGAATTAATTTATATAACTATATCAGGAAAATGTAAAATTTCTAGATAAAAAAAAAAATAATAATAATAATAATAAAAAAAACACAACGATACGGTAAAAATCTGTTCAAAGAAGAGTTAGATATGATGTCGAAACGCGTGCTTTCCTAAAACGTGGTGCAGGCTATAGTGTGAGAGGATAGCCAAAGCTTTGTCTCAATAATGCAAAAAGCCTTGTCGCGTGTGCGTGAGTAGCGCGTTTTCACGCATAAACGTGCGACTGCAAACTGTTCTTGAAGGATCAGCCGTATCATCCTTTGACGTTTAGTCAACCGCTGAAAGGTTTTGGTTATTTGCTACGCTATGATGTATGACGTGGTGCATATAAGAGAAGATCAAAAAAATGCATACGAAGAATCGCAGAGGCGTGCGTGTATAGAAAGAAAAAAAGAAGAAACAATTACGAAAAATGATACACCGATCGATCCCTGCGTCGATAATTTCTTTTTTTTTTTTTTTGTTTTTTCCAAAAAATAGAAGAAAAAGAAAAAAAAAAGAAAACCATCAATTTAATTATAACACCTGCGATTTTTCCCACAGATATAACGATGCCATTCTGCAGTATTTGGTGTTGTGTAATAAGGCTATACGAGGCTAGGGATAGGGATAGGGATGAAATTCAAGGTATAGATTTGTCCACGACTAGGTGAGAGAGTAAAGCTTTAGCACTGGGATTTAATGCCACCCAATCTAGTTAAACCCTAAACCCTTTAGAAGTCGGTTTGGTTTGGTTTGGTGTGCGGTTCAAGAGTGTGAGGTAATTAGCAATGCCATCAACAAACAATAGGAACCAATTTAGAAGATATAGGTGTGTTTCTGTGTGTATAATGGTGTTTGCTAAACAATGGGGGGCGGGGGGTAAAAACTTGAACACAGTAAATCCCTTGAATAAGAAAATGTGAATAAGGTATATTATATAATCGCATGCATGAGTAGTACCTGTAATTAAATAACTATATCAAGAAATTGTGAATAAATGATTTTCAAATATAATATATAGTTACGAATAGGATGTTGAGAAACGGGAGAATATAGTGTCAAATTTTTGTTCTCTTTATTCGGCGATTCCTGTTTATACCTCGTCTCGAACTGTACTATATACCCAAGTCCCTCGTATCAGGTGTTTGCCGTTTGCCTCGTATGAAATTCTTCGTCGCCCTATATTGCTCCAATATTGCATTCTTCTGGCAATCTTTTTTTGCTATATATCTATATAGGTACCCTGCACACCCATACAGATATATACGTATAGGCCGCGAAAAGAACTCATGAGATATTATATATAAGCAAAGAGACAGAGAATATAAAGAAGAAAAGAAAAAGAGCCCAGCGAATGGTTCGAAATAGCAGGGAAAATGAATTTTTATTCACAAATTTTCCTCCACGTAATCTTTTCTCATACATAAATATGATTTTTTTTTTTCTTTTTTTGTTTCTTCTTTTCTCTAATTTATTTATTCATTATTTTTTTTTCCCAATTTCATCGAATGTTGATCAAAAACATTGGAAATATATGTGTTCCGATGTCGTTGAGCAACATTCGATAAAATAGGAAAATGAAAAATCATCACATCGGGGCATAGGATGACCCACACAAAATTTGGAGGGCAGTGGGGGAGGTGGCGATTTTTTTTTTCCACAGAGCAACATTTCCGTAGACCAATCTGTGAGAATTTCAGATTTTTATATCCATAATTAGACCCACAGTGAAATAATAACTGAAAAGACCGCGAAACCCCGTGTATTTCAAATTGAGAAGTTCATCTTCTGTGGTCAAGGGTCAAGCGTTAAAATGAAAATCTGTAAAAAATTAAAGGATGAATTTTGATTTATTTGGAATCGGTTTGGGGGGCGGCCCGGAAATTTTTTTTCTAACGACCACCCTGATATGTATTCATATACGATCTTAGCAGGGTGTACCCTATGTCTAATACATGAATTTCTCACGAGGATATCGCACATATTGGAAAAATTCGCGATATGGGTCTACATAGGTATAGGATATTCGGATGCAGCAGAAAATTTTTCCAGGTGCAATTTAATATCGCCACGTGCATCACGCAGAACGTTACCGAGATATCGGCGGAAGAAATCGGGAATTTTATTTCAACCCAACATGTGGCGTATACGCGCGTAGGTTATACCGGTATCAGCTGTATACCTATATGGGATTCTCACGATCGTACATGGGATATCGTATTCTATATTATTTAGAAAATTTATATAAATTGCTGGTGGTGGTTTTCCGGTAAATTTCTGTTTTTTTTTTTTTTTTCATTTTTTATTTTTTCCATCAGTTCTTTCCACTCGGCGTTTGTAAAATCGCCGTTTTCTCATACTTTTTCCAACCCCATATACATATATAATACACACGTTTTGCAAACTAAATTAAGATTCGAATATATATATGAATGAAAGAAAAAAAGAAGTAAGAAGTATAAGAAAGTAATAAGCTTTTCAAAATAAGGAAAAAGAGAATTTGAATGTAGCCCCTGTTCATAGTACCGTACCTACTGGCTGGAATTTCATTTCAAGCTTTCTACTTTCTGTGCGGTAGGTGTTAGCCGCGCAATAGTCACCGCATTTTTTATTCTTGACCGAGAATTTTCCGCGGAATTACCGCTGCGGGGAAAATTTCTCAAACCCCTAGACTTTGAGCCTTATAATATAGCAAATTGCACGAATATGAAAATCCGAATATGAAAGAGAAAAAAAAAAAAAAAAAAAAGAAAAATAAATTTATTAATGAGACGAAGAAAAATCTCAATTGAAACAAAATTATCGACACGATATTTTAAATCTCGCTATCGATCGCACCGAGTCCGTATAATAAAACTTTCAAAGGTATTGAAGATATTTTATCAACCTGCAGTCGCGATGAAAGGGAAAAATGTATTCGAGTAGATTGGGATATTTTTTTTCTTCATTTTTTAATCTTTTTATTTTCGTATTTTTATCTTATTCCCGCCGAGAACTGTTTACTTATTCATTTATTTATTTATTTATTTATTTATTTATTTATTTATTTATTTATTTATTTTCAATAAATTTGAAGTATGTATAAATATGCTGAAAGTAACTTAAATCTAATGTCGCCTCGTTGATTGGAAAGAGCCCGGAGTGTCTCGGTTTGAATATTCATGCGAAAAAGTTCAAAGGAGAGAACATAAGCAAGTGAAGAAAGTGGGAAAGATACTTATTATATACTCGAGTAGCTAAATTTGGCAAAGGATCTGCAGAAGGAACTACGTACTACGTAGTCGTCTCGACAAATTAACCCCCCCAGTTTTTTTTTTTTTTTTTTTCTTCTTCTTTTTCTTCATTTATTTTTCATTCACCCCCGCGTTGCCACAAAATTTCTGGGTTTTATTCCCCTCCATAAGCAGTTTTTACACTCAACTCGAATGCGCCAAAGACCGGAGGTAGGTACTCGCGAATTCAAGTCGCGTAAGGAATGGCTCCGACTAGCAATGCCCTCGTTAGAAGCTAATTCTTCGCGACGAGAAGAGAGAATAAAAAGTGAAAAGTAAAAAAGCAAGAAAGTAAAAAAGGAAAAAAGCAAGTTTAGTAACAAAATTAAATTAAAAAAAAAAAACAAAAAAAAAAAAAAAAACAGAAACAGAAAATATCTCTTTTTCCATTTTCAGAGAAAAATAAGGAAGTTATTGTATATATTCACCCCGAAAATGAAGACTTTTTTTTTTCCAAAAACGCGGCTTTTCCAAACTTAACTACTGATTAGAATATCTGGTTTCGATCGTTTAAGATTTAACTAGTTTATTTTTCTTTTTTGTTTTTTCTTTTTCAAAAAATTAACGAACGAATATAATAGTATAGTAAAGTAAATAAATTCACGACATGTTTAGAGTATCAGTTCATTATTTAATTGAATGTAATGAACCCCATCGTACTTCCCAGTAATAAACTAATGGGGGGGGGGGGGGGGGGGGGGGGATCTAGATCAGTATAAATGTTGGTAAAAACGTGAGTATAAAACCTGGATAGGTATTTATATACCCGACACACATGGATTTCCATTTATGATATCGTGACGAATCCCGTAACCATACGCAGTGATATGGTAGAGAAATGAGAGTGAGATAGAATTCTTCGAACCCCATAAATACAGGGGTGTCGACGAATCCATTAACAGATTAATGATTCCATAATAAAAATTATCTTTTATATATACCTAGTCCCAGTTCCCCCATTCTTTGATGTATTAATTATAACGTGGGTATCGTGAAACATAGTAAATAATTTACTTATCTCATAATTTCATATATATATATATAGGTAGGTACTTACATTAGTATTGCACGCTTCAGTTTTTATTTTTCATGTATATATTTCTTTGAATAACAATATTAAACCCTAATCGTATTATAATGAATCGCAAACTCTTAATCGAATAATTAATAAAACCTGACTGCAATTAAATGGCAAACGGTGAGATGTATAGGTAGAGACGTAAGATAGTATATTGAAACTATTATCTACTACCAACCAGCTCCGGCGCACTTATTACTCGATTCGTAAACTCACCGGGATGATAATTAATAATGAATTAAATCCACCTGCCGGAAGTCGAGTGGAATGAAATAATAATGATAATAATAAATTGGCAGTAAAGGGTAGAATTCACTCGATATCACAATCCCTCTGTTTCGTTAATCGAATTTACACCAATTATTATCGCTAATTATATTAAGCTGAAAATTCTCTCTCTTATCACTCGTATTATATATAAGAAATATATATAAGAAATTAGTATAGCAAGAGATTTAAAATATCTCTTTTATTTATATCATAAAATGAAGATTGAAAAAGAAGAAGAACAAAAAAGATAATAAAAAAAAAAAAAATTGCTAACTTGTGACGTAATAAAAATTTCAAATGCACATTGCACAACTACCTTTTGGAAAGTGTTTCCCAGGCCACTAGTCTCTCTCTTTCTCTCGATGAGTAGGGGTTCGTACCCTGATACTCACAGGGGACAGATCGCATAGTCCTCAGGGAATCTTATCCCTCTATATACCCGGCTTTGTGTAGGGATTCCCGTGGTTCCCTCTCTCTGGCTATTACTATAGTCTTCTAATATATGTCGATAAGGGTAGTAGTATGGGGAGTATCTCACATGATGCCCATGTGACTTAGGATATCATACACGTTATACTTATTAACGCAGAAGCCCGATAATTTTTTCCTATTAGTTAATAAAACCATAAACCATTGCATTGTGCTGCAGTTCAATCTGCACAATGGGATGGGATACATATAGTAGTTGCAGTTGATTAAATCTTTCATTAAAAGCTTTTTTCGTCGTTTGGTTTCGTATCGATCTGTTCTGTGCTTTTCCACCTCCACTTCCATTTCCACTTTCACTTCTCTCTTCTCTTCTCTTCTCTTCTCTTCTCTTCTCTTCTCTAATGGACAAGTTGTTTATTAAGTTAGCTTCGATGAAAACTCTCGGTGTTTTCTTATAGAAACTTTACCTCTATACATATATACATTTATATATATATACACAGCCTGTTGTTTTTCCTACCCCATCGAAGAAAACAGTATATACATTGTTATAAAGACATGTATAGGTGTATATATATATATATATATATATATATATTACAGGGATAAAATTATAGTTGAAGAAAGTAAATTTCATTATAAACTCTGAAATGGCTTTTCTTAAGTGATCAGGATTTTTACTTTTACTTTTTATACTATTATTAACTCAAAATAATATAGAGCTAAGTCAGAAAAGTCAAAAAGTTTTTCACCTCCTATATACTACCCTCTCTTCTGATCAAACTTTCATTTTCCCTCCCCAATCATTTTTTTTTTTTTTTTTTTGCTTTCTTCTTTTTTTTTCTTTCTCACTCTCAGAAATCGTTGTACTACTCTCCAGAGTGTCATTAACACACTGCCATCGATTCGAACCCCCTGGTTACTGCAGCGAGCTACTACTACTACTACTCCTCCTCCTCTATGCGTAGATCGTAAATAGTTTGGTCAACGAGTGACGTAATTCGCCCTCGTATATCTCGTCCATGGGAATAAGGACATATGCGTTCTAGCCGGCTCTAGCCATAGCCCTCTATAGAGTCTAGAATCTAGCCCATGGAGATTCGTATATGAATTGCTAAAATTATGGGGTCTACGTACAACGTTCGCGATAAAACACCCTTGAAATAGCCTGAGGATCTACTTGTCATGCATGCGCTTACATTCTTTAATATCGCCTCCCATAATTCTTCTTTTTTTTTTTTTGTCTATTTTATTTATTTATTTTTATTTTTTTTTCTATGGGATCTGCGCGATTCTTTCTCTTTTTCCTGTATTGTACAGTTTTTCAATTTTTCGAATTATTATCTTTAATCTCGTTCCAAATTTCCGCGACTTTTTTCGATCGCGGAATATGACAGTATTATACCTACACCGTATCTAAGAAACAATACTCAATTAGTGGTAAATTCTCTCATCAAACCCAAACCCCGAGTACCTCGACAGCCGCCTGCAGCCTAACCCTCCAAGTGAAAATTGTCGAACCGTAGCCTGTCACTCGGTCGCGATACTCAGGGCGAAATACCCTTCTTCATCGAGCTAAGATGAATTAGAGACGGGTTTTTAAAGGTCTCAAGTCCTTTGTGAAGGTTGGGGATTTAATCATGAATTTTCAACGAAGTTTAGTCGTGTGTGTATATAGGTAGATCGCGGCTAATTTGTATATATATATATGTGACCCGGGTAGAAATTATAATGAATCGTAATTTTAGAAATTTTAAAAATTAAAAAAAAAAAAAACTATTTTTGATTGTCGAGTAAAAAAAAAAAGAAAAGTTTTCCAAATCGTTGGAGATAAGGATAATATATAGGTATGCTATTCTGCTCTGATATCTTCAACCCCCGCAAACTCGCCCCTATACTATATAACATGACCAGTGAACCGTTGCTGTGCTTTTCAAACGTTCAAGTTCAGGGCAGCATCTTGAATCGCAGCTAGTAGATCTTCTCAATATAGGGTGTATTAGTTTCACGTGTTATCTCGTCATTCGTTGACGCATCGCGTAAGAGCTGCTGGGGACTTGGATTCGTTTCGGGTTGGTTAGAGGGTCGAGGGTCAATTTTGAGGGAAAAAAAAAATAGTATGATGGAAAAACTTTGTGTGTGTCTTAAAATGCTCGAGGGACGAGATATAACATCGAGAGAAGTTTCAATATATATACATGTGTGTGTGTGTGTGTGTGTGTGTGTGTTTATTGCCTACACAAATTTTTGAGTATATAATTTAATTAAACCAATTTCCTGCAGCGTAGTAGGGTACTATGTGTGTAATAAGGGACGAGAGAGGGACTCAGATAGCCGAATATAAAGTAGAGTGGAAAGAAACTATATGGAACCGTATTATCTACGTCAAGCATTTGTCAGCGCTGACTAAGCACCCGCTTTGTGACTAGCTCTCGTCGTTATGACCACGTGTTACGATGACTTTCATCTTCGTGAATATAATCAGACCCTAGCTGCGGTAGATTTGAATCTTTTTAATGGTGGCTAAAAACGATAAGAAATTGTGCCGGGAAAAAAGGTTCGAAGAAATTGTCGAAAAAGCGATTTATTTTTTCTCTTTTTTTTTTTTTAGGCACAAAATCGATTGAATTAGAACATTTTCCCATACAGATTTGAACTCGTAAACAATAACCTGAGTTTTGGGTATTTTTTTTTTTTCTTCTTTTTTTTTTTTTTTACGCGCAATATAATATATGCCGCGGGAGATAAAGTAGGGGGATATGCGACAAGTCTTTTAGTTTTTTTTTTTTATTTCGTTCGTATTTCATACATGTATGGAAGTATAATATACCTAAGAAAGATAGGATGGAATTTCCCAGTCCTGTCCCGCGTGGAGAGAAAGAGATAATATTCTAGGAATGTCCGATCTTCAGAATCTATGAGCGATAGATAATAGAAAATAGAAAATACCATAGGTATAAGAATATACTGCTTTCATAGAATTCTCATAGATTGGAAATTGACGCTTTTCGATCAACTCGCCTCCCGCGCGCAGATTCATCCTATAGAGAAATCACCTTCTTATCACTCGTAGCGAATATCTATATAAACTCCCGAATTTTGATCAACCAAAAATCTCTTCTTCCTTTTTTTTTTTTTTTTTTTTTTTATTTTTTATTTTTGCCGGTGCTTGAAAAAAATTGAAAATAATTCAGAGACCCTTTTGGGTCGGTTGCAACATCATACTAAAATAATTATCCAAATCGAAGGGGGTTGAGGTACAAAAGGGGTAAATGTGACGCGGAAAGCTCCATATATATATATTTTTTTTTTCTTCTTCATTCGTATAAAATATCACATTTTATACCTCGGGAGAAAAAGATTCCTAGCAACTTTAACCCTGCGAACGAACGACGAATTCACCCTATACCAAACAGTGAAGAGGACGTAATACCTCCTCGGTCTTGTATGGGACTAAGCTCTTAAGAGACATCTAATGGTCACAGGGGAGAAAAGATGAGAAATTCAGAAGCTGGATATATGGATGAATGAGTGAATGAATGAATGAATGAATGAATGAATGAATGAATGAATGAATGAACCCTGCTCGATGATATAGCTATAGATATAGATACCTATATACGCGCGATTCAGTGATTATATTTATCAGATGAGAGTGAAAATATTTAAGAGGGATGAATTTTTTTTTTTTTTTTTTTCATTTTCCTCCAAAAGGAAAAATAAATAAAAACAGATGGTGAAAATATGAGAATCGATAATTTCTTTTTTTAACTTTATTTCCTCGTGATTATTATGTATATATCAAGTGAGTAAATATAGTATCGCGTCATTACACTCTGTAGGTGTAAAGTTAGGGTTGGAGAGAAAAGAAAAGAAAAGAAAAAGAAAATAAAATAAGATTCTGGGGGTAAGAAATGCGGAGACGACGAGACGCTGGGGATGGTGAAAAAAAAGTTTTAGAGACTTAAATAAAAAGTAATGCAACGTCCATATTGCCTCAACTTAACTTAACGTAATCCCTTTTATTTTAACCACCGTATTCGTATACCCGAGAAAAGCTGCTATTACTCTTATATAATATGAAGTATGAAGGTGGATAACATACATATCCTCATTTTATATGTAAGGAGAAAGAAAAAAAAAAAAAAAAAAAAAAAAACTTTCTACGATGCAGCGTAATTCTCATATATCTTTAGTCTGCATAAACTGGTAAAATGTTCATCATGCGCACGCGGTTGAAGAAAGAAGTGTATTTCCTCTTTTCAATTTCTCTTTCGTTTTTATTTGAAATTTGAAATTTGAAATTCGGGAATATTAAACTCGGGACTTTGCAGCACAGCAGCAGCTCGAGAGCATGAAGAGATCCAAAGTCTCTAAGAGACAAAGAGAACTAAAAATAAAGTTAAACGATCCTTATTCAAAAGCGTCGCTTATTTTCCTGTCACCAAAACTTTGCTTTTCACTTGACTCGAGTCGACTGAAAACTCGTATAGTATAGTATTGAACAAAGGGGATGAGGGATCTTAACTCAAATTCTAGATGGCTTTAGCTTTAGCTTCAGCTTCACTTTTCCTTCTCATTTTCCCTTTTTTTTTTTTTTTTCTTTCTTTTTTTTCTTCTTTCTTTCTTCAATGTGTTAGTCAGACCGGCCCCGAAGGATAAACAGAGAACCTCGCAACGGGTTATTACGTGACTTCGTGTTGTTCTCACATTTGGGTACGAGGGTGGACCCGACGACAGAGTGTTTAAGATATAACCCTACGTCTAGCTGACAGTTATTTTCACAGTTTTTTACACCATGGCTTAAAAAAAAAAAATAAAAAAAAAAAAGGAAAATATTTTCTTTTCTAATTTTTTTTTTTTTTTTTTTTTCTTTCTAATTATTTCACAGCATGCCTTACGAGGCGAGATATACATTACTCGAATGTTGAAAGAAACATTGATTCTTTGTCAAGAGAACTGAGCATTTTTTTTTTTTTTTTTTTTTTTTTTTTTCCTCCCCCAAATCGCGGCGAAATTTATTCGCGAAGTCCCGATCGCCCGATAGATTTGTGGAAATGAATTTTTCGTCGAATCGTTGGACAGCAGTTCCGTTCGAACGCGGCACCCCATGCTGCCGCGCGCGCGAGGATCGATGAGATCCTGAAAATCCTTTCGCTCGTTTAGTTTCAACGTCCTGCAGAAGTGAAAAGTGGAGATTATCGGTTATCGATGGCCGACCCTCACACGGGGGAAACTTCAGGCCATCAGTCAGACCCTGACAACCCTTAAATGTCGCTCGTGGACAAGAAAGAAAGAAGAAAAAAAAGAAAAATAGCCAATTATTTTTGTACCCTTGAATATGGAAAAAAAAAAAAACTAAACTATTATTTTTCGCATACAATTTCGCCCGATGAAATTTAACAAGTTGTTCAAATTAAGGTTTTTTTTTTCTTCTTCATTATTTTTTTTTTTTCTTCAAATCTAGTAACTAGATTATAAAGACTATAGAGAAACTAGAAGAGCGTTGGCCCATCTGTCAGCCAAAAACTCTGGACCCTAACTTATATTCTATATATGCCGGATACACTAGAGTACTTTGCAGATGTCGTAGCCAGCCGAGAATAACCTATGGGGGGTCTTATTCCCCGGCCCGGGGACAGTTTCGATTTTTGTTACCCCCGACACTATACTGCATTGACCAATGACACGTGCAGGGGTTTGTTGAAACGTAACGAGTTTTTGGAGAATATAATTTTCGCACCCCCAAAAATGAATAATGAACAAAAGAAACGAAAAAAAAAAAAAGGACAAAGAAAAGCAGCGAATAAAAATTTCTAAAATTTTTCTAACAAATTTTATGAAGTCATAGGTATAATAGGCTGTTATAGGTAATAATCAATGAAATTGAATTCCAAAATCGTTGGTATTACAGGTGCATTAAATTTTTTTTTTATTTTTTTTATTTCGTTAGTTATTTACACAGCCGTTCGTTTCTTGTATCGAAAAAGTCTTAATTATCGTTAAGGGTATATTGAAATAACGGTGTATATAAATCCGTTTATGGGATGAAGAGTTAGGATATGCATATAGAATAGACGCTATTTTGTATAAACGATCATTTGTCGCGTGCAGCTCCTATGAGGATAGGTGTTCGTGTTAAGGAGTAATAATTCTCGTGTTCATCTCGGCGTGAAAGCGACACGTTTCTTCCTTGTTAAAGGCCTAAACTCTTTCGATTTTAATACATCCATAGATAGATGGATACATATAGTATATATATATATATATATATATATATATATATATATATATATATACGTGTACATAACTATACGGTTTTCAAACACGTAGTATATGATAATGAACGAAGCTCGCATCTGATAAAAAAGAAATGGAAAGAATAAAAAAATAAAATAAAAAGGGCAAAAGGAAAAGAAAAAAAAAAAAAGAGAAAGAATTCTCACCGCAATCTAAGCCATAAATTTATTGATATAAACACTGCGCGGCTAGCTATAGCTAGCTAACGATTAATCTACGAAATAGCCGAAGAAGATGCGATGCATCTTGCGTATATATATATACATCGCGATCTATCGAGACACGCGATCTAAAAACCATAATTCATCCCGCCACTTGAACTTGTCGTTATAAGAGCCTTGCAGCTGGAGAGTAATAAAAACGCTCATAATTTCGACAGGGTGAAAAATAAAGAGAATAAAAGTGGAGAGAATAAAAAAAATGTTGACAAATATTTTGCATTCAACGATGAAGAGAGAGAGAGAGAGAGAGAGAGAAAGAAAAGAATCACAAAGAATTTCTAGTTTAAATATTATATTATGTATACTACACTGTTAGAAATAGTTAGAAATTTCATATACTAAAAATAATGAAATTTAGTAACCCTGGTGGTTGAAATGAAATTCATACAGAAAATCTTGAAATACCATATTTGTCTATTAATATTAATGAACAAAACTGAAAATTCAATTACTATTTCGAAATATTAAATTGGTTGTATGAAATTTACGAGACTGTTTTGAAAATTCACAAAACTCTCTTGAATATTCAAAATGCATGTTGATCTGAATGAATTTTCAGTGACCATGTTGTAAATTTCATCGTTTCAATTGAGAATTACATCATGCCATACTAAAATTCAGAAGAATGTTTTGTAAAAATTGAAATAACCTGATATTAAATTTCACGGTATTATACCCACGGTTCACCCTATTCGGGAATAAGATTTGGTTGCGCAGTACACTCTGCGCATAGCTACCCGTCCATTTCCGTTCAGCCATGCCTACTTCCGTAAGTTCCATTTGGTAATGGCGGACGCGTGGAAGAAGGCGACTCTATAAGATCTCAGTCGCGTATATTCGTGAATTGTGTATATTTCGAGATCCGCGTCAGCAGTATCGAAACAAATTGTGTCGACAGTTCATCGAAGCAATACAACAGGTACGTAATAACATGGATTATCTATTTTAGCAAGTATTACTACCCAGATATAATAGCGACGCATACCACCCAGGCGCGCGCGTGGCTAGTTAACACTTTATATCTTTATAAGTTATCATCTGCAAATACATACCACAGCTAGAATTAGCGTTGTGTTTGGTAAGCCTCACAGTATCATACAATTTAAAGGTGTATACGTGCTGAAACCTCGGAATTATTAGGACGACATAACCTCACACTCAATCTGTCGAGTCATGCGGTCTGAATATACTATTAGAACAACCTTACACTCAGTCTGTCGCGGTGCAGTTTGCCTGTTTCTTGAGAAATAAATGCATGATAATTACCAGTGTACTAGTCAAAATATGATTGAAAAAAATTATTTTTTTATGATTTTATTTTCAGATGTTTTTGACCAAGATGTTTTTGTGACACTACATAGATTGAAAAGTAAAGACTGGACCTCGATACGTACCAAAGATTCGATATAGTCGATCCTGGGAAGTACAAGCTAATATTTAGGTATTACAGTCATATACATGTGGGGCATTCCACGTCGAACCGACCCCTCATGGGCCTGACCCTCTGGGATTTTAATGCCCCATGGATTTTTCGGTTCATTTTGGTAAAAAATGATGACATTAATTTTTTGAAATTTTTCCGCAATTTTTGAAAATCGTATGGTGACCTCAAATATCTTCATCAAGATAGACATTTTCGAAATCACTAATTTCTTGCACGATTTTCAAAAATTCCGGAAAATTTCAAAAAATTAAAGTCATCATTTTTTACCAAAATGAACCGAAAAATCCATGGGGCATCAGAATCCCAGAGCGTCAGGCCCATGAGGGGTCGGTTTGACGTGGAATGCCCCATATGCATCTCAAACTCATGTAATAATATTTTGGATTAGGGAGTTAGCGATATAATCTTTCTATTTGAATACCGTATTGATCCAAATATAAGTCGACCCCCTATTTTTTAACTCTAATTCAAGATTTCTTTTTATGTATTTCTATCTCGACTTCTATCAGTCAATCCTGCATATAATTTGATACCTCGACTTATATTCGGACCAATACGTGATCTTATTAATTCTAAGTGTGTAATAATTACTTTGCAATATTATCATATTATATGCAATATTATATTCATTCTTGTCAGGGTGTTTACATGTGAGGAATAATTACTGTGCATACTTTATTTCTCAAGTGATTTTTCTAGTCTTCGTCCATCAGTCGATGTTCGTGTATAAGTCATAAGCAATATTATGTATAACGCAATTGTGAAACGATATTGAATATTATTAAAAAGATTTATAAATTTCAATTACGTGTCTGAATTTTAATGTACCCATACCTTTAAATTTGTCAATACATTTATACAAATTTTTACAATGATCCTTAATTCTGATACATATAAATTTATATCAATTTTCATATACGAGAAGTAAGAATTCTCAATGAACTGCATAAATTTCATACACTATGTGTATAGAATTTTATTTAATTTCTATCTGAAATTTTATAACCAATATCGATTTCCATATAACATGAATATTAATTCTCATATACAATAACTATATGAATTAAATTTCAAAACTTTTAATGTGTGAAATTTAATATATTTTCAGTATGAAAATTCATAAGAAATCTAATTTTTCAAAACTATACGTCTTAATATTCATTCGTTATAAACTCTGAATTTTAATGTACAAAAAGTATATGTTAATTGCTTCACACACATTTTTATGAAATTTCATACAAAAATTTCTAACAGTGTAGGGTGGGCGAATTTTTATCCAAAAACCAAATAATTAGAAAACAGTTCCCTAATTTTTTTTCAGATCATTTTATCTCAACTCTAATCCCAGCTCCCCACCAATTCCCACTAAAATCTTGTGGTTGTAGATATTTTTTTTTTTTTTTTTGAAAATTACTGAGTTTATAGCCGAGACACGTGTATTTCAAATGGGGAAATCCACTCTCTTGGTGGATATAGGGGTGAGAGTTGAGATAAAAATTTTTTTAAAAAAATTGGGGAACTGTTTTTGAATTATTTGAAGCCGATTTGGAGGGTGCGCATGATAAAAAATTCTAATGTATACGATACGAGGAATATGGAAGAAAAAACGTGTGGCGTACGTGTGCTCTCTTGCGAAAGCGAAACAGAAACTATCAAGACTCCTAAAGTCTTATCGTTATTGCAGAATATCTCTGGACCTGCAGCCACTCTTCCGTATATGTTATGGGTAGCCTAGTCGCTAGCTTGTCTCTTCCTTTCCTTTCCTTCGCATTCATTGATTAATTAATTATGATTTATAGTCATTTTTATCACCGCAGTGATTAACTTTACGATCCTAACTCACGCCTTCTGCGGGCTAGATATGCCGTAACTCCTTCTATTCTATTCTATTCTGTTCTGTTTGATTATTATTATTTTTTTTTTCTCTCTCTCTCTCTCTCTCTCTCTCTCTCTCTCTCTCTCTCTCTCTCTCTCTCTCTCTCTCTCTCTCTCTCTTTCTCTATATTTCTCGATTGATTTATTAACTTTAAAATGAATAATTTAATTTAATTTTTAACATTATATATATATATATTACGTCACTCATATAATATGCTTGAAGAGATCTTTCATACTTTTTATTATTAACTTTATTCGACGCGCGGTAAGATTCAAAGAGACGAATATAAGGTATATCTTCTCAGTTCTCTGTATATAAACTTTTGTCAAACAAATCCTCCTCCTTCTCATTCTATTATACAAGTTTTCCATTCTTCAGTTCTTTCCTTTTTTATTTTTCATTTTTTTTTTTTTTTTTCTTTTTTCTTTCTTTTTTTTTTAAATGAAGATCTTCCCAGACTTGTCGTACATATCTACCGCTTTTTCCTACTTCACTTTTCTCTCTTCTTTTTCTTCTTCTTCGAAGTACCTACTACCTACTAGCTACTACCTCCCTCGCATTTACCTCTCGCGTTCATTCCACCTTACCTTCGGCTATAGCTAGGCTAGATACGAGTTTTTACGATTCTCCCGTGTTTGACTGGCGAAATTGGATGCCCTTCGTCAAAGGAATTGTACATTTCTCTCCCCGACTACTGGCAAACATTCAAAAGAACTGTGCTTCAGAGTTCCACGACGTGATTGCAATTGGTGCAACGTCATTCTTCCCTTATTTTATTTCATTTTTTCTTCTTTTTTTCTCTATTTCTATTAGTTTCACCTCAATTGAACCCTGCAGTATGTGTGTAGAATTTCAAACAATGCCAATAACGTATTTTTATATACTATCAATTCCCCCCCCATGCACCAATACATTTTTTTTTTTTTTTTTTTCATCTTCTTCTTCTTCTTCTTTCTTTCGTCTTCGAACTTTATAGTTTATATAAAACAATGAACATAATATAATATGAAGTAAGAAAGAAAGAGAAGAAAAAGTACAAAAAAAAAAAAAAAAAGATTCGCGAAAGATCAAAAGCAACTCGATATAGAGGGAGGAAAAGAAAAGAGAACAAAATTGGACTCTATTATAGAAGGGGACAAAAAAAAAAAGTAAACTGCATCCCTGACAGCGGAGCTGAGGTCTACGCGGATATAATAAACCCCCGTTTTTATATACGCGTGTGTATACCTATACACACATATAGGTACACATATTATAGTCAGCTACATTAAACTGATCGTTGAGAATTTTTCGCACAGTGAACACACCGCGTATAAGTGCGGTGGAAAAAATAAAAATAAAAAAAAAATAAAAAAAAAAAATAATAATATTAGGGTGTTACACACTACCTTATACCTATATAACCTAAACCCCGCGAAAAACACATACGCGCACGTGTCTATACGTATAATATAATATATATACACGGACGATATTTTGAATTCCCCGCGCATGGATTATCTGCATCAGAGAAAGCTAAACAATGTCGCGTGTCTCTTTATGTGCATCATATGCATATATATTCCAGAGGGAACATGAAAAAAAAAAAAAAAATGATAATTTTTCTATCTTCTTTTCAGTTTTTTTATTTATTTATTTATTTATTTTTTTTTTTTTTTTCTATTCTATTAGGGATTTGACGGTGATTCTCATCTGTTGAACTTTGTATAATATAAGGGGAGATCCTGATGTCTGATCAGTTTTTCAAAGTTTGAAAAAAGAAGTAGAAGAAAAAAATCATGGATTTTGCAAAGAAAAAAAAAAAAAAAAAAAAAAAAAAAAAGAAGAAAAATCAATCAATCTTTTATACACACTTTTCCTTCTCCCGTGGAATACGGATAGGTACTACCTACTATCTATACGTATATATCCTTCGCGTGGGATGGAATATCATTTCGTTTGGTTCGAACTGTGCACGAGCTTAAGTCTGTTGGCGAAAAACTTGAAACTCGATTTATCAAAGTCTCTCTCTCCTCTTTGGTGGGCATCTATCTGTCGTACAGGTTGCGCGTACATACCATCGTCTCATGCACTTTGGCATAGGTACTAAGTATAATCCACACACTTTGATCGTGAGACGCGAAAAGGAGAGAAGAGAGAAAGAAAGAAAAAAGGAGAAAATTCCAGACCTTTCATTCGTTTTTTTTTTTTTTTTTTTCTTCTCTTTCTTTTTTTTTTTGCTCTTTTCTTTTACTCAAATCTTGTAGTAGATTATAGATTCTGAGAAACAAAAAAAAAAAAAAAAAAAAAAAAAAACAGAAAAGAAAAAGGGAAGAAATTCTATTTTTAGAGACACAAAGAGCAGCGCGAACTCTCTCTCTCTCTCTCTCTGTAAGCCCGGAAACTGACGCACGATTCGAAGCACCGTTTAACCCCCTCTATATGGTTAAGCCACAGCGACTTTCAAACAATCATCGGTGCACCCCAACAAAACGGGGCTTTTCAGGGAGAACCCTCTCAAACCGGCAAGCAGCCCTCACGTATATAACTGCAGCGACCAACCCACTTCACACGAAACGTTTCGTTCACACTCGTTCTATATATGCGTTAGTAAGGGTGCGGATGCTGCGCTCTGCGTTAAGCTACTTTCTTTGAAATTTTTGTTTTTTCATTTTCATTTAAATTTTATTTAATTCGCGATATATAGAGAGAGAGAGAGAGAAAGAGAGAGAAAGAGAGAGAAAAGAAAACGGTGCACAAAAATATCCTCGAACAAAAAGAAAGAAAAATCTAAACGGTAGAAAACGTAGGAAAATATTATCGATCGAAATATCGAGAAGTAAGAATTTTACTTCTCAATCGAAAATATATAAATACAAAATTGTAACAAACAGAAAAAATAAAAAAATAAAAAAAATTCTTCGAGTTATTAATATTAAAAATTGTATAATTATTATTATCATCTTAATTATTATACGAGGTTTAAATATTTTGACATTAAAAAATTATTCGATAAATTATTAATACCTATATGAGATATAAACGTCGTTTAAATATATAATTAGTCTCACGTTATTCGTTATATATATGTGAAAAATTAACGAAATCTTTGGCATTTACGTTCATACAAGAAAATTTGGAAAATTTTCTTGGTTCGAGAAAAATTTTTATTTGATCCGAAAAAATTTCGGTCTTCATTTTTGGACCGCAAAATTATCTTGAATCAAGTCAACCTTTCTTTCTGTGTAGGTGTATATAATACAATATACATATATTCTATTATTTAGGAGTATAGGTAGGTACCTATATTATACACACAAAGGAAAGGCAAAACTTTTCGCAATCGCGCATCGTTCCATAGAGCCGGAGAAATGATGGTCGTTATTTTATAATTGGCACTATCTCGAGCTCTGGTTATTCTGCAGTCCTCATCTCTCTCTCTCTCTCTTTCTCTTTCTCTCTCATCTTTCATGAATTATTAAAAATGGAAAGAGGGATCAGTGAAAATAATTTAAATATTGTCGAACGCGAGATATATCATTATATACCCCCCACCCCCCACCTCCGGTCATATATCTCTCCTGTAACTATAATACATACGTACGTACATATATATATATATATATATATATATATATATATATATATATACTACGTATACATAAATAAATAAATAAATAAATAAATAACTCTATAAATCGTAAGAGAGCTTTCTTTGATATCGCAAAATGAATTTATATCATATATCATATATGTATTTATAATGTATAATATAAACGAGATTGCGTATTTTATTGCATATTCCTTATATACCATGCGGTAGAGCTGAGGAAAAAATGAAAAAATAATGGTATTTTTATCATATAGCTATCTATCCCCGGATATACCAATAGCGATATGTATATATATAGACTGAAAAGTCGAATGCACTTCAGTTAATTGAACGTCAAAAAATTCACACAAAAAGAAAAGAAAAAAAAAAGAGAGAGAGAGAGAGAGAGAAAAAAAAACGTTTCCAAATGCAAACAGCTCTCTCTCTTCTCTTTCTCTCTCTCTCTCCGGGACCGAATCAATTAAAACGCTTTTGAACTTCTAGCTACGAATACTGACCGTAGAGTTGAGAGAGAGAGAAAGAGAGAGAGGGAGCCGAACTGAAAATGAAAATGAAAATGAAAATGAAAATGAAAATGAAAATGAAAATGAAACCTGAACAGGGTGGAAAAATATCACGAATTTTCTATACTGCACAATATACCTACCTACTACCTCTAGCCGTGTTCATATTCACATACATAAACCAGAGTTTAACATCAAAGCAAAAAAGCTCGGTCCCCACAGCTTGGCTGTAAATCCATACAGGCTGATTTCACGCTAAATGTAATCTCGTGCGATATTAAGGGCCAGTAAATTTCGAGAATTCCTTCTCTTTTCGTGTAAGTAATACGTATATTAATTATTAGGGTATAGTCCCTAATTTTCGGGGCTAGGATGTTCAGAAATATGTACAAAAAACGTAGCCAAAATCCCAGGTTCCTATATCAATTTTGAGTACCGCCCTAATAAGCCTTCGAATTTTCCTATATTTTAATAAAACACGATTTCTGACATTTCCCGGTATAATTTCTTTTTCTCCCTATATTGCAGTATAGCTCCAAAAAGATCTCAAACTTGTTACACTCCTGACCTGTAGTAGTATAGTAGTTACATATTTTATAAAAATTTGACAGAAAAATTCAACGATATAATTTTCTAAGCTATAGCACACCGAAAAAAAAAAAAAAAAAATTAAAAAATTTCTGTTATCTCCAAAATTGTGACGAATAAAATTTTGTCGATCAAAAAATTCTGTTCATTTTTTACGCGGGATACTTACTACTATAGGTAAGAAGTGTGCGGAGTTTCAGATTATACGAAGTGCGATAGGAACTAGAAAGTAAAAAAATAACCCCGAAGTACTAAAAATCGTGGGTTACTTAAATTGGAAGGTTCAAAGGCTTTCGAAAGGCAGTACTTAGAATTTAGATAGAAAACTGGGGTTTCGACTACATTTTTTTTTTTTTTTTCTTTTGGAATATTTATATGTTCAAGTATATAGGGTGTAGAGAGTTTGGAGAAAACTGTATGAAATACATCAGTTTGTCGTAAGAAATTTTCTAGTATAATAATAACAGCGATAAAAAATAAGGGACACCTTTTCACCAATTAGAACTTTCATACCGTTATAAGTCACATATATACGAAACACGTAGTAGTTATAATACATACATACATATCGTACAACCTTCCCCTAAAAGGTCCTCACTCTGACTCCCTCGTCTATATCCTGCAAGCTTTACCTCCTCTTCCTCCTCTACTTTGAACACGTAACACTAACACGCCCGCCCTTTGCCCCGGACATAATTTAATATCTAAAACGTTAAAAGCCCGAGTCAGAAAAACCACGAGGCTCCAGGGTCTCCAGGACCACCTGCGACTGGGTTACAAGGGTGAGATATAAAAAAAATAAAAAAATAAAAAAATGAAAAAACAAATAAATAAAAAAAAAACTCGTCGAAATATTGTCCCCTAAGGACGGGAGTGTAGAGTTAGTACAGTCAACCCCATTAATTCTACCTAATGTAGGTATAGAATATTTAATTATTATCACTTTTTACGGTGATAAAAATAAAATAAAAAATAAAAAACTAGACATTCATTTGTTTAGAAAAAAATCAGCGCTGATCATTTTTTATATCATCCGAAATGGGTTAATATCCGCGTCCGCAGAACCTCACGGTTTAATAATTTGAAAGTTTTCTTCTCAATTTTTGACAAAATTTTTTTCCTTTTTTGTTTTTTTAACCGGTACACTGGTAAGGGCACATATATGTGCAAAAAGAAAAAGTGCCACAACTTTTAATGGCACATAAATATGTGCAACGTGGATATCTCTGTCAGTTTCGAACGGATTTGCATCAAACTGGATGTTCCGAAGTTTTTTGGGCTTCATGTTAAATACGAAATTATTTCATTTCACCAGTTTTGGCACAAAACGTTGATTTCGGATCCACCAGTGAACCGGTTAACTTCAGATTCTATAATAATCATCATTAGAATCAAAATCTTGATGTTCACTGTACTACTATTTACTGTATATACTGTATTTTAGGTGAGACTAAACTCTGACATGAGTTGGTTTGGCGTTTCTGTAAAATCGTGACAAGGGGTTGATCTATGGAAATACGTCTGGATTGGGGGGGTGCGTAGAGAGGCAATAGGTATAAACGCGAATAGGTTTGATATATATACAATATATGTGTATGTATATATATATATAATTTGTATCAAGTTATAGGTACTACATAGGTATATATATATATATATACCTACCTACCTAATAATGAACGCGAACCCCCTTTTGCGAATGTCATATAGAAATAATGTCGCGTGAACATGCGAACGAACAGCAAAATCACCCTGTCCCTATATTATACTCGCCTTAATATTCGCGCACAAACAGACACCGCGCATAGAGATCAACGACGAGATTGTAGACAAGGACGGATACTAAATTCACGAGGGTAATTAGAATACCGCGAAAATTTAGGAGTCGGATGACGCGAAACGCGATTTATTGTTCTCAGATATACTATAGTATAACTTTGTCATATATGAACGTGCCTATCCAACTAATTGCAAAATTGCGCGAATACCCCCCCGCACCAGAATGTACATGGTACAATCTTACAGAAAAATTTCACTGAGTGAGATACTTGGAAATATTTTTTTCACCTTTTCACATTTTCATTTTTAAATCAAACTTTGTTCTCTCGGCCCCGAACCATGTACCTAATTAGGGTCTCAGATTTTTTCGTCCAAGAGCAACGACTGGTTAGATAGAAAAATTAATTCTAGAATATGAAAGAGAGGGAGAAAAAAAAAATGGGAAAATATCTTATCGATGTATGGGTGTATTTTTGGGTCTTTGACTGGCTAATGTGCAGCAGGAGAGAAGGACGTTGTCGTCATCGAGGGTGGGTGACAAGCTGTGGATAGAATTATAAGCGTACGTCCGCGTGCACAGCAGTGCAGCTACAGAATCACAAAGAAATATGTACACTAGACGCAGGAAGCTGGGGAGTTAAGAAAAAGAAGAAAAAACCTCTAATGTGTGGATCGAAAGAATTATTATATCTATATAAAATTCCTCAAAATTTCACTAATTTTTTTTTTTTTTTTTCTTTTTTCCATCAAGTTTCAGGATTTCCTTTGATCACCTGACACCTGCACAGGGTTTAATTGATTTTTATAAAAAAAAAAAAAAAAAAAAAAAAAAAAGGTGTCATCATTTAATAAAACTTAATTTTTTTTTTCATTCGTATTCTAAATTATTACGTTTGCGAAATCCTTTGTAAACCTATACCTGTATAAATTTTCTGAGGGTTGTTTTATATTTTTATTTTTATTCTCATTTTCTTCGTCACTCGAATCTTTTGTGTATATAGTAGTGTAGATATATAGGTATACCTAATACGTGGTTATAAATTGAGGAAGAGAGCCGAGAAATATATAATATATATAGATACTATATAATATATAAAAATCGATGGGAAAATCAAAGGCTGTACGGAAATATATTATACGTAGGTATATAATAGCATTTACACCCCCTGCGAGTCTTCTCTTTAGATCGTGAGTGTCTGGAAATGATTCAAAGAAAGTGTAGAATCACTCGTTGAACATTATTATACTTTGGCGAAGAAAAGTTAAGTGCCACACAGCCGCTACCACCACCACTACTACTACGACTACCACCGCGGAAAGGAAGAAGATAATATATATTCAATATCACCACCCGCAAATCACCTACACAAAGATTTTCATAAAGATACGAAGGGTGTTGTTATATAAACGACAGTAAAACTGCAGGCTGGATCTACTTTTTTTTTTCCGAAATGCGTTTTATTAAATGTTCTGTTAGAAAAAAAAAAAAAAGAAAAAACGAAAAGATACGATTACAAATTTTCAGAAATTAAATTAATAAGATTTTTTTTTTTTTTTTCCTACAAGTAGGTAAATTCCAAGACGATTATAATTCGACCATACTTATATCGGTATCGAATACATCTCTGCAAATTTCAAATTTCGGATATTTTTAGCTTTTGGAATTTTGAACCCTCGTCGTTCTTCGCTTCGAATATTTGTTAATCGTCTATGTAGACTTGCCGGGAAATAGTCTTTTTATAAAAACTGTGAGTCGGTAATATTCGAATTCTGAACTTCAACCCGATTTTCGTGATCTAATATACCGAGAATATTCGGTGAGACTAGGAAGGGGATCGTTTAGTCTCACCGAATATTCTCGGTATATGACTTCGGTTAGTTAATTTCTTTCAACGATTTGTGAAATTTGACAAAAAGAAAAAGAAGAAAAAACCATGCTACATATTATTAGGTGCGGTAAAATTTATCGCACAATAATTTCTCACCATAGCTTCGCAATTATTTATGAGGTGCGATACATACATACCTATATACGTACGTATTTGTGGTATTATACTGACCGCAAAAACGACCACATTGAAAAACGTTCTATAGGCTAGGCGTGCGTCGTATTATAACCGAATATTACCATGAGAATGCGCTCGTCAAACTGTCAGAGATGTCAAAATAAGTTTTTAGAGGTAGAGAGACCCGGGCTGCTGATGCTGCAGACTGCAGTGTTCTTTCTGTGTTCACGGTTTGAAAATCGTTTGGCGAGGCGTCGCCCGGGTTCTAAACCAAAAATACCTTTATAATGGTTTCATTCTCCCTCACGTCTACGCAGCTTCAACGTACGTTAGGGCCGGTCTCTTATATAGTTTCGTTTCGACTTGGTTCAAAGGTCGAAAAGGTTCGACGGTTCAACACTTTCAAATTTCTATATGCCTCCTCAACGCCCATGCATGCAGCAGTTCATAAGAATAAGAATAAGAAAAGAAGAGAGAAAAAAAAAAATGCAACGAAAAACAGGATCGTAATATAACGTGAAACCAAAAATATAACGAACGTAATAATTATTTCAGGTGATCGAAGAAACGATTGAGAAATTTTTTTTCGTACCGTTTATACGAATAATAAATTAAAATCGAACAAAGTTTGAGTGTTAAGTTAAATACGTGAGAAATGGGGGAGACAAACGTTGAGGTTTGTCAGAATACGTGTCTCGTAAATTTGTCAGGATATCTCCTCCTCCTCCACCTCCTCCTTCGCCTCCTTTACCCCTATTTCCATCATGTCTACGATCTTGAGCCCCTGAAAACGGATGTCGCTGTCTGAATACGGGGTAAATTATTGCTTACAGTACTATATAAGAACCATACCCACCACTAACACAACTATACGATATTTCTTGGATCTGCGGCTCGATATGAAATCGATCCTCAAACTTTTACTCATCAACTATATACCTAACTACGTCAATCCATCTATAGTATTATAATACCTGCAGGGAATATGAATACGGATTGATGGATAAAAGTTTTTATATATAAATTTGATACAAAAAAAAAAAAAAAAAAAAAATGTTGAAACGTTCATTTTTCAACAAAAATGTATCAAGTGGATCGAAAATTTTGTCTTATATGGGGAAATACGATATAATAAAGCATAACGTTTACGTTATTTAAATTTTGAAGAGAAATAAAGAATCCTCTTTTATTTATTTATTTATTTATTTATTTATTCTATATTGTGTAATTATTTCGCGTCTTAATTCACGGTATAGGTATTATATTCTTATTATGCACGCAGAACCGCATTATATATAAAGCTACACCTACGCGTCTAAGATGTGAAATTGACGTAGATAATTAATTCCTTCAATTAATATCCTGACTTTTAATAGCCGGATCCGATTTTCAAACAGAGAATACCCATTTCTATATATATATTATATACATACGTATATATATGCATCCATGTATGTATATACCACACGTCACTCGTCACGACGCATTCAATATGGTAATCCGTTCGTATAACGCGAACGAACGTTGAAGCCTGTGTTTTAAATAATCCAAATTCGTCTCGTGGACGCATATAGAGGTAGGTATAGATTATAGGATACTGAATTTCTAAAGTCGTCGAGAAAATATGTAAAATTTTATCAAATTTTCTGTCTGATTCTCAATTATAATTAATAATATAATATAATATAATTAGTTAAGGGGGTTTCCCAGTCTGGAGCTCCAGAAGGCGTGCATGTTTTTCAAAGCGTTGTGCCGTTGAGAGTTGTAGAAGGAAAAAAAATGAAGGAATATGTTTTGAAAGAGCGAAACTTAAGTTTCAATTTGAAAAAAAAAAGTTGACAATATCATCAAAATTACGACCTCTATGGCCGTTGAAGTCATGGTCTGCAAAAAACAGCGCCGAAAACGGTAAACAAGATTGTAACCGAACGGAGTATCTGAAACCTAAGAACAAGGAGTCATTTTGATGGTCAAAGTACCATCTAAGCTTCTATGGAACCGATTTTTGATAAACCTAAATTTGGGTGAGTTGCGAATTTTTTAATCAAAAAACTTAGATTTCCTCGATTTTGACAACTGTTTTTGCAAGTTATTAATAAACCAAAAGACGGACGACAAATCCGTTCCATAGAAGCTTAGATGGTGCCTTGACCAATCAAATGACTCCTTGTTTTTGGGTTTCAGATGCTCCGTTCGGTTACAATGTTGTTTACCGTTTTCGACGCTGCTTTTTGCAGACCATGACTTCAACGGCCATAAAGGTCGTAATTTTGATGATATTGTAAACTTTTTTTTTTCAAATTGAAGCTTAAGTTGAACACTTTCAAAACATATTTTTTCATTTATTCTCCTTCTACAACCCTTAACAGCACAAAGCTTCAAAAAACACACACGCTTTCTGGAGCTCCAGACTGGGAAACCCCCTTAATATATTTAACAAATCCGTTCGATTTCATTACATTATTTTTTTCGCTCAAACTAGAAGAAATTCGATATAAATATTTATCCCATAATGAAACAAATCGAAGAAAATTTCGTCGTGTAAATTAGAAAGAAATTCAGATTTTCATACTTAGGTCAGGAAGAAATTAGCCTACTTATATTCGGTCACACGTACTTACTCTATAAATTTTTTGGAGTGAAAAAATTCACTCGTTGTCTTTGGAGCTGCACGATTTTCGATCCAAGGAAGTGAAAGGTTTCACTCTTTTTTTTCTCGGAGTTGCACGATTTTCACTCAAAAAAAAATTAAGAGAGTATAATACGATGTACAGACGCGTGTAGCTGGTATATCATCGAAGTTGAGTTAAGTGGTAATATTATTCACGGGTAGGTAGGTATATTATGTGCGTAGGAGGGCAATTTAGTGCTTGTCAGTTTGGTGGCGATGGTAAAGGAGCGTAAAGCTATGTATATGCTTGCATATATACGATTAATGGAGTTTGTTAATTACGCTTGTTTTTTCGTCTCATCTATACGAGACATAATGATGTTTCAATATATTATGTAGCGAGCGACGTACTACTACGTATAAGAACTAAGAAAGTAAGAAAGTAAGGAAAGGCAGCGAGTGTGCAGCAGGTCTGGACCTCGAGAACTCACGTTCCTTGTTTCATGTTTCATGTTTCATACTGCATGTTAAACATCTCGTATTATTACCGGCTCTTTTATGATTTCACGTAGGTGTTGCCGTAGTTGGGTCGCGCGAGAATGAGAAAAAAAAATATATAGAATGTATAAAATAGCTAATAAATAAAATATGAAATTTTCAAAATACGTTGTAAATCTAAAACCGCGCGCGCGAATAGTTCAAGTATAATAAAAGTGACGAAAAAAAAAAAAAAAAAAAAAAAAACTTGCCAATCGCGAACTATATGACTTCGCGCGATAAGTGAGCCTCGTTGGTTCTACTATATAGGTATGTATACGTACCTATCTACCTACCCGTGTTCGCAGCACGTCGAGAGGCAAGGAGGCGCTAAATGGCGAGATCCTGATATAGATTCGAGTGAAATATGGTAATGGTAGCGACTGCGATATATTTAACGTTTTGTAATTACCGTTAACTTTGCCTCGTATATATTCAACCACCCACCAACGAACGCCAAACCACGTCGTCTCTACGTCCGTTACGTTATACTGTAATGTTGCGCTGTTAAATAGCATCTCCTCGCGTAGTGTTAGTAGGTACCCCGCGATTTTCCGCATGTTAAGAAAGATACGATAAAGCGAGTAGGTATATAGGTAGTTTCTATTACATATAAGATATTATCATCAGTTCTCTCTCTCCGCACCCTGCATCGACTAAGATATCTGTCGATTTTCACACATCGTTAAAAATTTTAATTTTACATGGCGGTATAAATATGTGGTATTCCACGTGAACCGGATCGGTTTTTGGCCTGAGGTCATCGAATTTGACGCCAATGCAGATTCAGATTACTTGTTACTACATGAGATGCCCTCAACAGTTACAGAGCATGAAAATAATTGGTTTAATTTATATCGCTGTCATAATTATACCAAAAATTTGATTACCACATTTTCAACTCCACTTATCTCAGCCATTGAATGAACAAAATTCATAACTTCCCATAGTGCATTCTACGCGCATAAATAAGCTCCTTCGAAATATGTAGCACTTCAATTATTTTTGGAATTCTTAAACATGTAAAACTTTGAAAATATGCGATTTTTTTGTTCTTCTACTTGAAGGGTCACACCAATTGCCCTGAAATTTTCACCGAAATTAATTCAAGGTGGCACTAAGAAGTGATCAAAATTTCAGCCTCCGTTTTTCTTTTTTTTTTTTTTCTAAAAACCGGCGAAGCATGTGAAACTTGGAAAATATGTGTTTTTATTTCTTTTCTACTTGAAGGGTCACACGGATTGCCTTGAAATTTTCAACGAAATTACTTTGAAATGCCACAAAGAAGTGATAAAATTTCCAGCCTCCCGTTTTTTACTTTTTCTTTTTTTTTTTTTGGCAAAAACCGATCCGGTTCACGTGGAATACCCTATAATATGCAGTATATCTTTATTTATTTATTCTCATTTATAATTGAATTCCATAGATATTAAAAAAAAAAAAAAAAATCTACTCGAAATTCTTACGGTAGAAAAACGCATCTCCTATTTCTCTGCATTAGTATCTGTATGGGTTATTTAAAAATAGAATATAGACTAGAGGTACCGCCGATAGTATAGATACTTGACTTCCTAAACCAAGATAATAGCCGATTAAGAAAACCAACATTTGCTTTACTTTAACTGATGCTCAAACCCCCGCACCCTTATATTTGACTATTTAATTCTAAAATTAGCTTAGTAGCTAGTATACCTAAATATGTGAAAATGAAATGACTAGATTTAAATGAAGGAAAAAAAAAATTTATTTTCCAAACAAGAAGAGAAGAAGAAGAAAATAATAAAATATACGACGAGAGTCTGATTTCGTGTATATACGTTAATCAACCGAGGGATGCAATTAGGCGATCGTCGTAACTATCGCAATGCTATTAGTGCTCGTGCAGTTGCAGCTACTGAAATAATTGTGAGAATATTTCAACAGGTATATATATATATATATAGGGTATATATGTATATGCGAAATGCAGTTAACCCGAAATTATACTCGTTTTTTAAACCCATCCCTGCATTGTGCAGCACTGTTACCTAGAGGTATATAGGTAAAATTTAGAGGATGTAGGTATATTGGACAATGGGAATTGCTGCACGCTGCCCCTGCAGCATGCATGTGCACTACCGTTGTACCTACTATTTAACGAACTTTAGAGCAGCTAACTAACGCGCTTCGAGAACAGTACCTATATATGACTATATATATGAAATTTTCAACAAAATTTGCGTCGGGCGAAGTTTCAACTCATATCTTGTATCTATATCGCAACACCCTGCATGCACTCGCATTGGTCGATGAACATAGGTATGTACCTACCTATATTGATTCTGAATCAAAAGCTGATATAAATGGAGAATAAAAATTGTGAGATAAATTAATTTAGGGTTTAAAAAAGATTTGAAAAAACAACAACAAAAAAAATGAAAGCATGATTTTTTTTTTTTTTTTGATTTTTTTTTCAATTTCGTTAATTTATTTATTCCATTTTTTGAATTTTAATTTTTTTCTTGTTTTTTTTTTTTTTTCTTTTTTTGTTCAAAAACTGATGACGTTATATTAAATGACGTGTTAGTGAAAAATATTGATCAAAGTATGTAGGATATATTAGCATCAGCATCGACCTACGTCTTTCAGTCGTCGTTAATAATAATTCTTAATTCCGTTGATACCCCTTAACCGTTATAAAACGTGAGTTTATTTATAGAAAATAAATCAGTCTATAACACGTTTATGTAAAAGAGCGTTGAAACGAATCTCGTAAATTAATTCAAACTTTTTTTTTTTTTTTTTTCCTTTTTTCTTTTTTTGAATAAAAATACAAAATTTCGTATAACCCAGGCATACCTATATAATCAGACGTATAGATCCTAACCCTTCTACACTCGACCAAATTATTTCACCAGTTTCTGGAAATAAACGATAAAATAATTCATTCATTAATCTATTCATTCGTTTAAAGAAGAAGATAAATTCAAACCGCTTTGTAGTACGTGTAAAAAAATAATAATCGTATCCACAACTTATAAGAAATTTAATTTTTTATATGATAAAATTAGAATACTACTATAATAATTATGCAACTTTCGATATACTCGATCTAAACTCTAATCACGTTTTAGATTTTCGTTTAATTATCTCATATCCCAGAACAGCAGCTCTTCTTCTCTTTCTTCTCTTTCTTTCTTTTTTTTTTTTTTTTTTTTTTTCATTCGTTATCTTCTATCAACATAATAAGCAGACGTGCTTCAAAGTTGTAATTATACGTGTAACCACGCGTAAAAGTTACGTGCCTAATTAATATAGCCGTTGACAGTATCATATAATGTGTCCTTATATCCTTTTATAATCTCGCGTCTAGGAAAAATTACACAACAATTTCTTCACCCTGTATATATCGGTCTACTATATTAGTTTATGAAAAAAAAAAAAAAAAAAAAAAAAAAGAAAGAAATAACAAAAATCGTAATTAATTTATAAAACCTGATAAAGAAACATATATACCTAGTTAAAAAATACCGATACTTAGACCGCTCTAAGATATATGAGTTAACACACTTTATATCTACTATAACATCGTCTGATTTTAATTTACTAAAAAGATGTTAATCCTAGTTGATTTATTTATTTATTTATTTTTTTTTCATTTTGTTTCAGGAGGAGATAACACCGATATCGAAGACCTCGATCCAGGAGTTCAAGATTATGCAACGGATGAAGATTATAACGACGTTTTTGACGCTACAACAAATGGGTGAGCATTAAATTAAATTTCGATTTATTATTATTATAATATTTCATTCGAATGCTTTGGGATCAAAAGACTTGGAATAATTCTATATACCTATACGCATATGTGTGGATTTAGGTTGATAAAATTCTCGAGCTCTCCCTCATATATCTATGTTATTTTTTTTTTATTTTTTTTTCATTTTTTTTTTTTTTTTCCACTTCTTTCTTTGGACACCCTCGTATCCCTGAGGTAATTAGTTTACTGCGTGAACCAGAGGGCGAGGAGGCCAATATTGAATATTGGCTTTAGCACGCGACACGGACGACCAAAATTGCCTCAATTCCAGATTCCGCGTACAACATTCGGAGAAAATGTTATCTCGCAAAGTTTCGCTAACATACCTATACATAGATATGCGAATATACTTTTCCTTTTCTCTCTCTCTCTCTCTCTCTCTCTCTCTATTCTTTTTTTCATTTGATTCTGCACACGCATAAATCTTTATATAGCCACTGATTTCACGCAATTCAAAGATCCACGGGATCAAGTCTCGTAAAAAATTAATTACATAGATATAAAAAAAAAAAAAAAAATTAAATGACACCGTTTAAATTTGTTAAGAAAAAAAACAAAAAAAAAAAAAACGATATCCCACCCGAATACCTGAAGAATTTTTTTTAATTTTTTTTTTTTTTTTTTTTTTTTTCATAACGAATTGGAACTTTTGCGAACGTTTGTACCCTACGCGCACTCGCGGAAGTAGGAGATTATATTAGGTTTCGAATCGAACCAATCACTCAGCTTCCTTATTAAGCCCCGGGGCACCCCATTTAGCTTCAAATTTCATACCTACGTACGTATATGTAGATATGTTCGTATTTCGAGAGAAAAAAAAAAAAAAGTAAAGAAACGAAGTAAAAATCGTCCCATTTATACGTTTTTTTTTTTTTTTTTTCTTTTCTTTCTTTTTCTGATTTTTTTTTTCTTCTTCTTCCAATATGCTAGAAGGAAATTTGGGATAAAAAAGCAAGAAAAAAGCTCTATTAGCTGTGTATAGTGGCCACTTTGATATATATATCATTTCTTCTTTTTTACTGGAAGTAAAGTATATAGTAGGGACATATATGTAGGGGAAAGTGGGGCAGAATGGCCAGATGGGGCTAAATGGCCGCTGAAAAAAAAATTGACTTACTCGCATTTTCGCACCAAGGGGGATCGTATGAGACGCCTTGCAACGCGATTCCGCTGAAAGTGCTCAAAAAATTTTAGGATGGGGCTAAACGGCCACCCTAATAAAAGTAGCGAAATTGCATTTTCACGTCGAAGTGAGTGAGATAAAACTATATGCAGCGTGGTTCCACTGAAAACGATGCAAAACTGAAAGGGTGGGGCAAAGTCGCTCACCCTACACTGAGAAAAAAATATAATTGAATTAACGAAATATTTTTTTCAATAGTCGCAATTAAATATTTATTCGGAACAAATAAATTTCAATTGGTATGATTAAATATCATATGAAATTAACCGATTGTCACTCACTTCGACGTGAAAATGCAATTTCGCTACTTTTATTAGGGTGGCCGTTTAGCCCCACCCTGAAAATTTTTGAGTACTTTCAGCGGAATCCCGTTGTATGGCGTCTCATATGATCCTCCTTGATGCGAAAATGCTAGTAAGTCAATTTTTTTTTTGGCGGCCATTTAGCCCCATCCGGCCATTCTGCCCCACTTTCCCCTATAGATATGTAATATACCTACTTCCGGTATAATTTTTTTTCTCTCCGAGCCAATTTTGACGCCCTTCCTGCACACCGGAGAACACGTGGCGCAGATAAATAGGTCTATATAGTATTTCAATAACGTTGTCACTTTGATGAATTTCACCGATCATTATACGACCTCGCCCTATATATACATAGGTATATAAATGCAGTGTGTGTATATTTTAATGTGCATTGAGGGTGTTAGCCAGATATTATAATCATTTAATTCTCTCGATATATTTCGTATTATACGCGTCGAAAGATTTCTATTCTTTTTTTTTTTTTTTATCATCATTTTTTCTGTCTTCCTTTTTCTTCTTTTTTTTTTTTTTTTGTTTCTAATACCCGCAAGGAAACACTTTGTCGGCGACGCGAACCTCTCTCTAATTCGGGGTAAAGCCAGTTTCGCGAAAATGGTATTCGCGAGACCGTGCCGCGGCCACACGGGCGTGAGAGAAATAAGGCGCTGTTGCTCTACCTACTGGTATACAAGAACGTGTAATTCCCGGAGGCAAGTCACGCCGCGAGTTCTGCAAGCACTAGAAAAGGCGTTACGAGAAATCGTATTTACCTCGATGTACATAAGAAACAAACACACACATATATATATATATATATTCACTATACGGTTTTATATACCCACGTATAGTACGTTACAAAGTTCTTTAATTCATCATCCCGTATGAGTATATAGTATATAGTTCATTTTTATATACGTAAAATAATCAATCAATAAATCGCAATAATAATCGCGAAAGATTTTTCTTCTCTCATTCTTCTCATCTTTCTCTATCTCTCTCTCTTTTTCTTCAATTTTCTTCAATTTATTTCAATTCGCGGGGTGACTGGCCCACTGGGTGAGGAGGGGGAGGGCTTTTTACGTGACGTAGCCTTAATTCCGATAATCTTTTTATCTGCTCAACGCCATCCCACCTATTCTGTTTCTTTTTTTTTTTCTGTTCTTCTCCCTTTCTTTGTTTTTTTTTTTCAACTTTTTTTTTCTCTATCCCTTATATTCGCTCCCTTTTTTTTTTTTTCTTCTTCTTCTTCCTATAACGCGCCCTGCAGGAGGGAACGGTATGCATTATTTATGGAGTACCTACAAATGCCTAATCTACGTCTCAGACAGATTTCCACTTGCTGTGGCTGTCAGATTATTTAAAACAAGTTGAAAGGCGACGGACAATCTTCTTCGTTTTATTTTGTTTTTTTTTCTATTTCTTTCTTTCTTTCTTTCATCTTCTTTCTTTCTTTCTCTCTTTTAACTTCTTTCATACAAATTATTATATATTCTATTATAAATTTTTTAAACGCAACTATAACTGCTTTCAGTAGTTATATACATAATAATTTATATACTATATCAACCTGCAATCAATTATATATATAGGGTATAAAAAAAAAAAAAGTATTGGGAAATTTTCGAAAATATTACGAAAAATTGATACATACCTATGTTTGTAATTATATAGTACATAATATTATATTCATAACTTTTCATTGATTATAATCGTTATATAATTATATTATATTCATCGGTTTCTATATATATATATAAGTACTTACATACAGTTTTCAATCGGTATCTGTAACCCAGGGCCAGTGCCAGTACCAGTGCCTGCAGACCGAGTGGTTCTTCAAACACTTCATTCTGTAATCAGAAAAATGAAAAAAAAAAATAAAAAATTAATGATAGTTTCGAGTGAGAAAAAAAAAAAATGAAAAAAAAAAGAAAGCTAGGAAATGAATTTTCTTTTTTTTTTTTTTTTTTTTTTTCCTTCAAAGAATCGTAATTATACATGTACTACCTATATAAATTTATATATTTGTATGCAAAAAAAAAAAAAAAAAAAGTAGAGAAAATCTGATTAGTAGTACGCGTCGAATCGTTAACATCTGGGGTATATACCTATACCTACTTATCATTCAACACGGTTCTTTGCATATATATATGGTATATATGTATGTATATATCTAGGCCCTACGGGGAAAACGAAAAGTAAAGTAATATAGGAAATAGGTGGAGTTTCGGATGATTTGAATAATTGAGCGTTGACGTTTCGCTTCAATCTTCTTATATACGATATACGAATAGGATATATAGGATATAGGATAGGATAGGATGTTCTGGACCCCGGGGTATGATCCCGTTAAGTATAGGCCTGACCATAGTATAATATATAGTATATACCTGCACTTTGCTAAAAGATATTGTATCAGTAGGTATATATATCGTTAATAATAACAGCTATGTATATATCCGCGATGTTTCTGCTAGCTGACCGTTAAACTTGACCTTTTAAGATCCGATCTTGTTGACCCCGCAACTTTTCATCTGAACTAAATTGGTCAGGCTTTAATACAGCGTATAGTATAGTATAGTATAGTATAGTAAATTTCTTCTCGATGAGAAGATGACGAAGAAGAAGAAAGAGAAGAAGATGAACGAGAAGTCGTTTTACCCTTTATATATAAACGATATTACTATATACATACATTATTCGTTGATTTTTAAAACGTCTCTACCTATACCTACCTACCTACCTTATTTCTCTACCGATGACTTATCGATATTGACTTGATTTATATTCAATAATCACTCGCCAAGTCAGCCGAGTATGAGAGGCTCGTTTCTTACGTCTTGAAATTCTCATTACTTATACGATAAGTAACAAAATGCATGCAGTTAGTTTATGCGCCTAACGCGTTTCTATATAGGCATGTAGTGTACCTATACCTAGGACACGCACATAGAAAATGTGAGAAAGAAAAAAAAATAGAAGTGTAGTACAAATTTTTTGTACGTTCATTATTTTTTTTTTTTTTTTGTTTTTTTATATACAAGATTTTGAAGATTAATTATACTTTTTTTTTTCTTTCGTTTCAGGACCGAAGTGGACGCAACGTCAACGGCCAAGGGTGGTACCTTGAAATTTATAAGAGCTTTAAACAACATGACGCGAGAAGCAGGTGCTGTGATTAATATGAGATGTGAAGTAGTGGGCGATCCACCACCGAAAAAAATCAGATGGTTTAAAAACGAGGCACCTCTTGAAGAGGAGCCGGGCAGAGTGACCGTAAGAAAAATTCACTCCCAGGTAAAAAAAAAGAAAAAAAAATTTATTTAATAATTTTAAGGTATATAAGGTACAATATATATACCTATATAAAAAATGTTTGAAGATTTTTCTTAAAAATAATTTCCTTTATTTTTCTCCGTTTTTTTTTTTTTTTTTTTTTTGTCTTCGCAGCCCCACGAACATTCAGCTCAAAATATAGCCGGAAGTCGTCTAAAGATAAACAGACTCGACGTTATGGACACCGGTTATTATTCCTGCAGGGCAAGCAACGACCATGATCATATACAGAGCGAGGGTATTCTCCAGGTCAAAATGCTTCGTTATCGTAAGTATGATATTTATATATTTATATAAAAAAAAAAAAAAAAAAGAAAACGAAAACAGAAATAATAATCGTGCGAGATTTGGAGTTCTGAATTCTAAAAGTCCGAACGAAATTTGAATATTAGTACCTACTACCGCAACTCACAATTTTTATACAGTGATATTTGGAAAATTGAATTTTCTAAATTTCAAAGTTTCTGCAAAAATTTCGAAAGATCGTTTAATAAAACGATCAATTCGTATTTAACTCGAAATAAGCCGCAAAATAATTTAATCTAAAATAGTGTCGTAATTTACAGCAAAGTAAATTAAAACGTTAGGACGCACTTAACATTTCCCCCAATCCGAAACTGCGCATGTTGGGGTGAAAAAGAAAAAGGAAAAAAAAAAAAAAAAAATTAGGATAGAAGAAATTTAAAGAGCTTTTTATATCCGGGTTTGAGACCCTTGGTGTTCGCTTTTAATTTCCTCTATCACTGCAGTACAAGACTTCGTTACATATATATGTATACACACATATAGTATACGAAGACACGCAGACACGAGCAAAAACTATAGAATTTATTTCAGTATCTATGCTAGGAGTGCTAATATCAAAGTTTTTGACATTATCTTTTTTTGTTTTTTTTTTTTTTTTTTACGAGGTCACAAATCCTGCAATATAAAAGTAATGAGATTGCGCAAAATTCCTGTGCGGATTAGACGATTTCAAACTGTGTAACCTGAATTACGTAGTATAGTAAACTCACACCATATATATAAACGAGGGGAATTCCATTATCGTATATAGTATAAGTAATGGTGAACAAAGAACTGGTGCAACACTTCGATCAGAACAGCAGGAATCCTGTTAATTTACATATTGAATTGGAATATCGCGTGGGTTGTATAGGTAGGGGACGATATCATATCTTAATTACTTGACACTGATTGCACGCATTTACATATTAAACAAGAATAATAATAATAATAATAATAATAATAATAATAATAAGAATTAATAGGAAGTGACGCCGAAGAACAACACCATATCAATCCATTTATTGATTGATTAATAATTTAAATTAACACCCACAGTACAGGATTTCATATTGTCTTTTAATTATAATTCGCACCTTTTTTTCAAAATATCTTAAAGTGTGACATTTTTTTTTTTTTATAATTTTAATTTTTTTTTTTTTTTTCAAGAACATCTCGTAGGTAGTTACTACGAGCTATAACAGCTATGAGAGTTATTCTCGAGGTATACCCAAGCCTTCAAAAGCTTAGTGTCTAAAACTTTGTAAATGTATGACAGGGAGAGAGAATTTAAGTCACGTTGATCCAAGTCGAGGTCGAAGTAAGTAGTAAGTGAGGTAATACTTTCCGAAAGATTTAATAAACTTTAGGTATTTAATCTTCGCTTTGCGATTTAAGCCAATGTAATAGTCGACGTAGGTACGAAATTGAAATTCTACATTTACCCAATCCTATATAGTAGGTATGTATGTATTTTTATGTACATACTTTGCTTCTTCTGTATCTATATATAAAAGTAAGCAAATTGAAATGAGAAACTGAAATACAGACTGAACTAGGTAGTATATATACCTCTACGTATAGGAAGAGGGGTTTTGATGGTCCCACAGTCTCGTGTCGTATTTCCGCGTCAGAAGACACGGTCCTTTTCAATTTAAACTAAAAGCTTGAAGTACTACGCGAAAAAAAAAAAAAAAATACCTTTGTGTCCCACGTATTCCGCGACGCGACGTCAAGGAAGGTAGAGAAGATTAGGTAGAGGTAGAGGTAGCTGGTATAGGTAGCGACCAATCGTTTCCCCACATCTTTACCTTATTCCTAGAGATCCTCGTGATCAGAATACAGATTTCAATTTCTACTTGTGTTACAAAGTTTTAGGTATACATATATGTATACAATCGGTTTAGAGGAACCATCAGGGTGTCAAAATTGGTTGAAACCATCAGAAAAAAAGATCAAACCAAGCGAAAAAAAATATCATCGCGATTTTACTTAATTAAAAAAAAACAAAAAAAAAAAAAAATGATATAGTTTCTAGTCTGTTATTGCAGTATGACCTTTATCCCTTTATCCCTCTCTCTCTCTCTCTCTCTCTCTCTCTCTCTCTTTCTCTCTTTCTCTCTTCAAAGCCGAAAGCATTTACCATGTTCTCTGCTTCAGGCGTGACCGAGTCTGTGATCTTAGATAAGACCAGCTTTGCCCGAGTAACGTTCACCGCGGGACCAAATCGTGCCTCAAGCATACCGTAGTACGACATATACACTGTCCGCGTTTCCTATAGATGTGCAATATCTACGTAACGCGGATTAGTAAGATATACACAGAAAGAAAGGTTAACTTGATTCAAGACAATTTTGCGGTCCAAAAATGAAGACCGAAATTTTCTCGGATCAAATCAAAAATTTTCTCGAACCAAGAAAATTGTCCCAATTTTCTTGGTTCGAGAAAAATTTTTGATTTGATCCGAGAAAATTTCGGTCTTCATTTTTGGACCGCAAAATTGTCTTGAATCAAGTTAACCTTTCTTTCTGTGTACTATATATATGCCTAGATAAGGTCTTAAAGTTAGCCCGAGATACGGACAAGGTATATGAAGAAGAAAAAAATGTCAGATTAATTTCTAAGTGTGATTAAGATATTGATGTATTTAAGTAAAATTAAATTAAATTAAATTAGTAAATTTTTTTTTAATCATAATTAATTATTATGAAATTATTTATAGATTGATTTATAATTTCAGTAAATATATATATATATATATAAGTCGTGGGGATTGGATAACTGCAGTGGAAAGTGCATATAGCGGTTTATATTATATTATATTATATATACAAACCGCATGCAATTTTCTTTTTTCAAATTTTCTTAAAGCTTTATTTTTTCGACAATTTTTACTCTAGTTGGAAACACGATACTTTCTGACCGTACCTAGGTATATAAACCACAAACGATCTAGGCGACTTCGAGTTTCAAACCGTATGAAATTACACCCAAGAAGAATTAAGTGCAATCTAAAGCCGGATTTAGAAAATGTTAATACGTCTTGTAGAAGACGCAGTTATAGGATTATTTCAACGATCATTAATTTGTCTTTACTAATTGTTTAATAAACTTTACTATCGTTTTCGACTACACAAATCGCGAAAGTTGTGTTATTAGGTATGTTACGCGTTCAATGGGATGGAAAAAGGAAAAAGGAAAGCATCTGCAGTATCAGCTTATCTCTGCAGCAGTTGTAGTAGAAATAAAAAAAAAAAAAAAAAAAAAAAGGAAAGGGAAATCAGGACCAAGTCGAGCGAAGGTAACGAATTGAATGTCCTCGCTGATGATATGTGATAGTATATCATGGTGGACAAAAATAAAGGGAAAGATAAGACGATAGGTTAAGGGGGTTGTTTTCACCTATACCATACACACGCAAACCCACATACCGTAATAATCAGGTGAAACCGAATGGACCGATCCCCCATCCGGCTGATGATTCTTATTTTTGTAGGGATAGCCACTAGAGTTGCACGTAAAATCCTTATAGGTCAATGGCTGCCGAGTTTACCCTGTCACCCTTCATCCTATGGATTTTTCAGCCCAACGAGTGGGTGTCCCCGTAAAAATACGAATTATCCACCTGGTGGGGGATCGGTGCATCCGGTTTCACCTGATTATCACGGTATATAGTATATATCAGAGTTTATAGTGAAAGACGATGAAAGTAGTGAACGAATGAAGTTTCGAATGAGAAGAGCGATTATACCTATCCATCGACACCGAAGCTAATTTGAACCGAGAAAGAAAAAAATGAGGAAAAAATTAAAACCGCTGATGATTCTCTTAATAATATCTCGTCAGAATCACTTCGCGCTATTTTATGGCCAGGCGCTAAACGCGGAGCAAGGTGAGAATAAGAAGAAGGGATCTTGGGATAAGGATAAGGATAAGAAGGAGAACCGAGGTGTCTCTACCTGCTCTATAGCGCTTCACGGCTAATACAACACGCTTAACATTTAACGCCCAGAGCTTGAAGATCGCGATTAGAACCCTGTGCAACGCGAGGTATAACGGAGGTGATGAAAATCGCGTCTTATACAACCCCATACCCATACCTACCCAAGGAAGAGTATAGGTATTCAGATAAGGAAAACTCCTTCGTGTTGGAATTTGTCAAATTTTATTTCTGTATTGTCAATTTTTTTTTTTTTTTTTTTTTTTTTTTTTTCAAGTTTATTTTTGAGACGATTAAAAAAGATTCTTGAAAGTGAAAAATCCGTTTCAATTATTATGCGCTGCAGTGCGCAGTATGTGTATACCTATACCGTATTATTTTGGTAATTTGAATATTACGAATTCGTGCTTTAGTTATATTTATTCCATATATAGCCACTAATGGGGATTATGGAGGGTAAAATCTACCCGCGGAAATGATAACATTAACTAAAACCCTCCACGCGCTAGCTAGAGCGGATTTTCGCTTTAAATCAACCCGCGCGTAATCCTACGGGATTATTTTACGTCATCTGACCTAGCTGCAGCGTGTATATGAATATATAGTTTCAGGCGGCGTGGCGTGGGCGAATATAGGTGTATATTATACTAGTATATATATATATACACATATGTATAGTAAGGGCTATTTAAACGATCTGGTTTTAAAAATATTAAAAAATAAATTAAAAAAATCTTTGCTATATATATAACTACGCGAGTTTAAAATTAATCTTATTAGGTAGTATAATATGTGTATGAGGTATTCCATGCCAACTCGACCAATAATTTTCCCTCGTCATTTTTTATTCCGTTCTATAGGTATCATATATTTTTATATATAGGTACTACAACGAATAAAGTGAAACCGCGACCGAGCTTCAAATTGATGAAAAACCGCAAAATCGGTATATTATATATATTGTATGTATATATATAACGATTCGTCGGTCTAAAACCGCGATTCGAAAAGTCGTTAAATCTAGCCAAAATTAAATATCATCATTTTTAATAATCGAACTAATATAATGGGATTTAGAAATTTCGATTTATATACCAATATAAATAAAATTTATTGAAATATTTTTATGTATATATATATATATATATATATATTAGGGTGTTTCATTTTTAGGCAATATTTTTTTTTTCGATGGCATACCAGAGAATCTTATACTTTATAAAAAATAAAAAATTTTTTCGCCTGGTAAAAGGTTTTAGGTCTAATAGTGGCTTAGCTCATTCAAAAATTCGATTTCCCACCTAAATAACACAGGAAAATTTTTTTTTTTCGTTTAATTGAATTTTTCGTTGTTAAAATTTTTTTTTTCGAAAAAACCTTCGTATAGCTTTCGAAGGAAATTAAATTCTCTACAAAAATGTCTCTGTGGTCGAAGACCGTACAACCAGTAGTTTCGGAGTTATAGCGAAAATTGTTCATGTTTGACGCGCTATAACTCCGAAACTACTGGTTGTACGGTCTTCGACCACAGAGACATTTTTGTAGAGAATTTAATTTCCTTCGAAAGCTATACGAAGGTTTTTTCGAAAAAAAAAATTTTAACAACGAAAAATTCAATTAAAGAAAAAAAAAAAAAATTTTCCTGTGTTATTTAGGTGGGAAATCGAATTTTTGAATGAGCTAAGCCACTATTAGACCTAAAACCTTTTACCAGGCGGCAAAATTTTTTATTTTTTATAAAGTATAAGATTCTCTGGTATGCCATCGAAAAAAAAAATATTACCTAAAAATGAAACACCCTAATATATATACTGCGTCTATATAGGGGAGTTTAAAATTGGCTGTGTTTTAGCAAGTTTTATCTAAATAGTAGGTAATAAAAAAAATAAATAAATAAAAAATAAATAAAATAAAAGAAAATTGCTACTCGCACAGCTACTTATCTCCGTTTAATATACACGTCACGCGTGGCAAAGCCTAAACTACACCGAGTTCTCTAGGCTAGGTAGAATTTTAAGCAATCCCAGCAGAGAAAACGGCCCGTTTTCGCAGTCCGTGTTAAATTACCATTCTCGCATGAACGGATTCTACGCAATGGCACGGACCAATGCTCGTGTAAAATGTATAGTATAAATATATATGTCATAACTATATACCCACATATATAGGTACGCGCGATATTCGATATAATATAATCTGCGTACATATACAATATGCTTTAGCATAATTTTTCAATTTTCTACATGTGCCTATATATCCTCCTTTTTTCGTGATAATTTTTTTTATTCTTCATTCTTTTTTCTCTCTCAACGTTTCGCAGCAATATGATGAAATTTATTTTTGATTTTTTTTTTTCTTAATTTCAAAGACCCGAAATTTAAATTTCTCGGGTCAATTATTATTTAGCAACAAATATACTAAAAAAAATGAAATAAAATAATCGGAGGCTTATTAGGTACGCATCAGGTTTGCGGGTCACGTATATAGGTCAGACCTTATACCACCCTGCGATGATGTATCTATATATAGCTTTGCGGGTTGATTTTGCTACCGCAGTTTGTCAATTTTAGCAACAAAAATAAAAAATAAAATTGAGAGGCGGGAAATTTCTGCGTTCGAGGGAAAAATAGGTCGGACCTCTCAGCTCCGGCGAAACAATCAAACTCAATTATCTGGAATAATTAACGCCGTTGAGCACGAGCTGTGAATAGCTTGTCGCTTACACCCGCGCACCGTTTATATAATACCTACAACATTTCTGGCCTTTATTTCGCGAAACATTAATTTCCGAGTACACATATATATTATATTATATTATATTATATACCTACCCTTCATCATCTCGAGGTAGAAAATTCACCCTTAATTATAACCGTTCGCCGGGTTACTTGACACAAATTTTTTGTCTTTTTTATTTAATTTTTTTTTTTTTTTTTGTTTATTTTAATATGCGATAGACATCTTGTAAATCTTTGTCACGCGTCATATAGTTCCACCATTTGCCTTTAGCCGCTTGAAATACATACATTATTCACGAGGTGCGGGGTTGTCTCGCGCTATATAAAATAAGAAGTATAAGTGTTGTCCTTTAATTCAATCCGGTAGTAGTAGTAGTACAGGTACTACTATAGCAGCTCCCCCATAGCACCATCATGCTGTTGCTGCGCTCAGTTGCGTACGTGATTTGATTCTACTTATCACGTGTATAATTTTTCCTTTTTTTTTTTTTTTTTTCTTCTTCTTCTTCTTTCTTTTCCTATTTCTTCAATTTCTGAATCTTCGAAGTTTACTTTTATATCGTCATTTTTTTTCCAGTCCAAACTACGTTTATTGAAAATAAAAATTTTTGACGCTAATAATTATTATACATTATAATTATTGTATCAATTATAGGTAAAATTTTTACGTTCTTGGTTTTTCTTTTCTTGTTTTTTTTTTTTTTTTTACGAAATTTTTTCAAAATTTCTCGAGAATTTCAGGCTTGTTATATGAATATATATGGTATATGTAGACCGTGAGTCGCGTTCGAAAGTAGCGTATATATATATATATATATATATATGTATAATATGAATATACCTATATGTGTACTATATGTGATAATATCATGCTCGCCGTGGCAAACGATCCGATGGATATTATCTCGAGCAGGAAGTGCAGAAGATAAGCGTTCTCAGAGTCATTAATAACGTCTCCACCACCACTACCACCCTTCTTTCATTCTCAAATGGTTACACTCTATACTATATATGTTATATATTATATATAGTATTATACTATATACTGTAGCAGCGTATATATTTATACACCGGGTCTTGAATGATATGTATAATAAACATATTACATCGCCAAAAATTTCCCCCAAAAAATATATTCTTTCTGATAAAAAAAAAATAAAAAAAAATTTTAAAAAAATGAATAAATAAATGTAAAAACCGTAAAAAGTGGTTCTGTCGATTATCATTATTATTTTTTTTTTTTTTTTTTTAATCAGGTGAATACGAAAAAAAAAAGAGAATGGAAAAAATCCTCTTCATTTTATTTACTAATTTTTACTTTTAAACATGACGGAAAATTTATAAATAATGTGTTAATGTATTCGTACATATACACTCGCCGCACACTACGATGTAGATATAGATAGTGTAAACGCTGTTCCATTCAGAACAGCGTTAATGCATTTCTGAATGGACCATTCTTCGAGAATATAACGTACAATACCGCAGGGACCCCCAGATGGATGTATAAAATAAATATATAAATATATATATACTACAATATAATGGAAAAATAATGCGAGGAGTTATATAATGATTTACCCTTTTTATGTATATATTTGTGTATTATATAGAAATTGATTATATTAATATTTCTAGAGGAAGGTCTCAATCAATCAAGTCGAGTCAATTATTCTTTTTACTGACTTAACACCTGTCATGACACATGACTGACTTAACACCTGTCATGAGTGTCAACAGCAATCTTAGGTCTGTCGTTACCAAAGGTAAAGACCTCACGGACAAACTTGACAAATGTAATGTAGTTTATAAGATTCAATGTAAGGGTTGCTCGGCGTCTTATGTAGGTGAGACCAAACGTGAGCTTAGGACTAGACTGAAAGAACACCAAGACAATCTTAAGAAAAACCCAGAATCACATTCTGTAGTTTCCTCACATCAAATTGAATTTAACCATGTTTTTGATTGGGATAAGACATCTATACTTGATAGGGAAGCAGTTTGGTCCAAACGGATCACCTCCGAGATGTTACGAATTAATTTGCAACCGAACAGTCTGAACAAGAAAGAGGACACTAAAAAATTACATTTACCTTATTCTAACATGCTTCACAGATTAAGATCTAAAAGCTGCTCTTAGTTTTGTTAGATGTTGTTGTTGGTGAAAAAACTTGTCTATGAGAGCGGGCTCTATTCAGAAGAATATAAACAACCATTGACGTCAGTCATTGACGTCATTCGCTAACGTCACGAAGTTTAAATTATTTACATTATCACCTGTGACGTTTGTCAACATGACGAGCCTCTGCAGAGTCCGTATATAATAAGAGTTGTCACACCCCCTTGTTTTCATAAGCGTTCCACGATCACAGGATGACAGACTGCTCATCCTGTTGTGTGACAATGGCTATAATAAGTATGCCAAGTTTTTTCACTTAACACCAATTTATTAAGGTAATTAAAATTTTGTTTACGAATTGTCATTAGGTCTTATCCGTTTGTTTACTTTGTTTCAAATGCGACTTTCATTAAATGTTTGACTTCCATTGTATTATCTGCTGTAAGCTGTATTTTAATCATTAGACTTTTAACATATGTAATTAATGTACACATGTGTCAAATAACTAAATTTCTGTAATATTTTGTTTTTTTTCAATAAACAGCCTCTGATGAGGGCAGAACACGACTGCCGAAACGTCAGGCAATTTTGACTAAAAAGAATAATTGACTCGACTTGATTGATTGAGACCTTCCTCTAAAAATTAAGAAGTTCGAGTGTTACCTTCATGATGAATATTAATATTTCTAGTTGATTATTAGAAGAAGAAGAAGAAGAAGAAGAAGAAGAAGAAGAATAAGAGAAGAAAAAAAGAATTTTATGTGTATATAAAAGTACGAAATTGAAGTATGTGACTATATAAGGGAAGATTGGGTTCGTATATATATATATATATATATCGAAGGCTCTCGGAAATATATGATACAGGATATTCGATATTTTTGATAAAGAATAGGGTAAAATGTCCTGAGTGACATTTGGAGGAAGTCACGAGTCTGAAATATCCTGCAGGAAGTAAAAATTTTTCCCATTTCCCAATTCTCGTATATATATATTATATAAAAGTGAGGCGGGTAAACAACAAGCGATATTTTGATCCCCCTGAGAATCTAGAGTTTAAAAATTTCAAGGGAAGGCAATTTGTCCCGGTGAAGTAGCTTCTACAGCTAATGAAAAATAAGAGTCAACTTTGCGCCAAGTTATACCCTCAGAGTTTGAAAATTTATCAAAACTCTTCTCCTCTTATTATTCTATCTATATATATATATATATATATATATTAGACTGTTTCAAAAAAAGCGATTATTTTATTTTTCTCAAAGAACATTGAAAAATCGTCAGAGTATGTCTAAACAAAGACCCTGTTCAAATGTGAGCCCTTAATATTAATATTTAGAGGTGGCGCTTTTCAATTTTCTATTTCCGTTTAAATAACATGGGAAAAAAATTTTCTGAACTTTCGAATTTTATTACTAAGAAACGAACTACCTTACAATAATAACTAAGATAGCTTTTTGTAGGAAATTTGACGCTCTATAAGAAAGGTCTGAATGAAAATTTGCGTGAGGCGAGCCGTTTCGGAGTTATCAAGCCTCCAACCATTGAACTGTTCAAAATTAAAATCAAAATTAAAATTAAATTGAAATGAATTATTGATGCATTGTAAATAAAATTTATGATGAAATTTCATCATTTATTTGTGATATACCCGTATTTTTGATTATTGATCAAAAAAATTAATCACTTATTGTTGATTAATAAAATTTTTTGATCAACATTGAATTGAAAATTTATGGATCTTGGCTTTAAAGTTGATAATAGTGGGTATTTAAGTTATATGAGTCGATTTTGTCGCGTATAAGTAAAAATTATCATTATTTTGAACAGTTCAATGGTTGAGGCTTGATAACTCCGAAACGGCTCGCCTCACGCAAATTTTCATTCAAACCTTTTTTATAGAGCGTCAAATTTGCTACAAAAAGCTATCTTAGTTATTATTGTAAGATAGTTCGTTTCTGAGTAATAAAATTCGGAAGTTCAGAATAGTATATTGTGCAACTAGGGGGGGAAAATGGCCATTTCTAGCGAGGGTGAGACGTTTGCACGAGTCGTAGTAGAGGGCACCGAAGGTGCCCGAGACGACGACGAGTGCTAAAAACGTCTCACCCGAGGTAGAAATGGCCATCCCCCCCTAGTTGCACACTGTATTTTTCATAATAAGGGCACGAAATAGGCCTTCTTTGATGCGCGTCGATCGGAAGAGGGATATCTATATATAGATCGGTCGATCGGAAGAGGGATATATATATACATATATATATATATATATATATATATATATATATATATATATACATATATATATATATATATATACATATATATATATATATATATACATATATATATATATATATATATATATATATATATATGGGCGGGAGGAAAAGTACTTTTCCTCCCGCTCCAGCGGGGAGAAAAGTACTTTTCCTCCCGCTACAGCGGGAGGAAAAGTACATTCCCTCCCGCTCCCATCGTAGCTCGACACAAGCGATTTTCCCCACGCCCGACAAGCATGAAAGAAGGCCCATTTCATGCACGTATTATGAAAAAAAATTTTCCCATGTTATTTAAGGGGACCAGTACAGTTACTTTTCGAGAAATTATCATAGTCCGAAATCAATTTATTTCACAACCAAAGTTCATTTCACATCAAAATATTTTTCTTTTTCCAAAATCATGTGTCGTAAGGATTTCAGAGTACCGTTGGACCGATTTGGCTCGGCTAGGGCTTATTTTTTTCAGAAAACCAATCCTCATCGTATGAACGAGGGAAATTTGGAAATAATATTTTTGGACCAAGTTATCTGCAAAAGAGTGGCCACATTTTGGGTGAATTTTGATAACTCGCTATAACTTTTCACACGATTTTTTTTTCACAAATCCCCTCGTTCATACGATGTAGGATTGCGCTCCGAAAAAAATGAGACGTCAAAATGTGAAATTGGACTAACCGTGTGGCTGAAACCTTACGACAACTGATTTGGGCAACATGATTTTTTTGATGTGTAATGAACTTTGGTTAAGTTATAAATGATTTTTGGAGTATGTTGAATTCATTGGTTCAAACTGTACTGGTCCCCTTAAATGGAAATAGAAAAATGAAAAGCGCCACCTCTAAATATTAATATTAAGGGCTCACATTTGAACAGGGTCTTTGTTTAGACATACTCTGACGATTTTTCAATGTTCTTTGAAATTTTTTTTTTTTGAAACAGTCTAATATATATCGACAGCCTAATAACATAGTCACGTAAGCGCCATAATTTTGGCCTTTTTTTATATTTATGTGATAGAAACGTATCTCCATTTTTCTTTCATTTTCGCACTCGTCAATGTATTTGAAACATTTTCGCGGTATAAATAAAAATTTGAAACACAGAAGCGTAAGTGCCATTTTTTTGTGTGAAACAGACGTATGTACAGTCCGGTTTGGTAACAGAAGAACGTATCTCCACAAAAACATGGAGATACGTTACTATGTTACAAATCATTTGACACTCGGAAAAGTTGAGACCACGTAAGTGTGGAGTTACGACTGTGTCACACAAAAAAACGTGGAGTTACGACTGTGTCACACAAAAAACGTGGAGATACGTCACTATCACACCGAATTATGGATGATGGCTCTATGCATTCATCAATGAATTTCCAATGCAGAGAACCATTTTTTTGGAGATACGTTTGTCTGACCTCGAAAAAGTCCATTTTTGGCGCTTACGTGACTATGTTATTAGGCTGTCGGTATATATATATATATATATATATATATATACCATATACTATACGGTATACAACCCATATAATATATACCTGTTTAAGTATATATAACAAAATTGTCAAATAAACGTATTATTTGTATACCTACATACCCGAATCTTCAAATAGGCAATATATATACCTACATGTAGTAATCGTTGATCGATCTATTGCAATTTGCTGTTAAACACACAGAGCTCTTTCCTATTATATATTGTATAGTATATATATATATATATGTAGGTGTAAGTGTATTTATATTTGTATATATGTAGCTTGATTCGATCCCCTATATCAGCTTCCAGCCCCTCGACAGACTTCCGGTCTAGTCTAGAAAGAGATTGTTGTTTGTCGTATGCACACATATACCTACGCGAGAGTGACTCTCGCTCACGGACCAACAAAGCAAATAATATATCTTAAATCCAAATCTACCCTTGTGTTGAATGAAAAATGAAAAAGTAAAAAAGGCAAAAGGAATAGAAAAAAAAGAAGAAAAAAAAACAGAAACTTGAAAGAAAGTACTTGTACTAGTTGTATACCAAAAACTAGGGTGAAAAATAAAAAATAATATAATACGTGTCGTATATCAAAAAATAAAAGATCAATCAAAAATCTATATATACGTCCATCGATTTTTAATTCATCATAATATTATAATAATATGATATATATGGGGCTTTCCACGCCAACTTGACGAACGTCTGACCCTGACCATCTCGGATTTCATCGACTCTTTTTTAAATAGTGGTCTGCAGGTTCAGGATCTCAAAAATATTTTTTTTCAATTTTTCATAGGATTTTTCTACATCATGATGTTGGGTTGAGATAAAAAAATGAAAAATTCTCCATTTTTTTGTTTGGCTTTTCTCCAATTATGAGCTACGAGTTGTTTTGATACAAAATGACGTTAAAAAAAAAAAAAAAAAAAAAAAAAAAAAAATCTCAAGTATTTTCTTTGATTTTTCCCTAGGATTCTATTATACTGACCACTCTATATAAGGGCTTAAAATGATCCTCAAATTTGAAAGAAATTTTCAGAATTTTTTCAGAATTTTAAAATGGGTCGAACTTTGAGTCCATTTCAAAAATTATAAATAAATAACGGTCATTATGAAAAATTGAAAAAAAATATTTTTGAGATCCTGAACCTGCAGACCACTATTTAAAAAAGAGTCGATGAAATCCGAGATGGTCAGGGTCAGACGTTCGTCAAGTTGGCGTGGAAAGCCCCATATATAATTTTTTTTTGTTTTTTTTTTTTTGAAAATCATGTATTTGATCATTAATCATGTTATATTTATTCGTGTATATATTATTATGATACGACCCCCTAAATTTGGCGAAAATTTTTATTGAGTGAAATTTTCATATCATCATCATACGTTTGAACAAAAAAAAAAAATATTCATACAGTTTTTATCATTCTAATCAAACTTTGGGTTTTATAGTGAAGATGACGAATCGATTATGAACGAAATTCAACCCCTGCACGTGAAATTAACATACCTATATGTATATGTATATATGTATAGGGTAAAATAAAAAGAAAATAAGGGTGCAGGATTCTATCGCATTTAAATTAGGTTCTTTATATTTTTTTCCTTTTTCATATAAATAGGGGTGATACCCTTCCTCCCTCTTCGTTGATGTACAAATACCAGCTTTATAAAATCACGCAAACACGTGTAATTAAAATTTATAATAACAATGATTAAACGAAATTTTTTCGAACCAGATCAGAATATATTCAGTTTCTCGTTCTTTTTTCTGTCAATCCAATATATTAGAAAAAAAAAAAACAAAAAAAGAAAAATCTTGAGAGCGAATAATTATAGAAATAAATAAAGAGTACCACTTATTAGTTATTAACTAATAGGGTCGGAAATTTATCATCATACGTCATTTCCGTCCTCGAGCTTTAAATTATAGCTATAGATATAGTATACCTATTTATATAACATATTACATATATAACATACATAGTTTATGATTTCAGTCATTCAGCTGGGGGCAAGTGCACAGCGAGTATAATGACCGCTGTATATACCAATACGAAAATTTATCTCAACAATCATTACCCTGCCATTTCATTTATTTATTTTATTGATTTGTTTATTTGCTCATTCAATCAATATCTATACTATCATTAATTTTATCATTTTTGTTTATTTATTTTTTTTTTAATTTTAAATCGCGTATATCTACATATATAGAAGACTAGAGAAGAACCTATAGGGAGAAATATTTCTTTCGTAGTTTACTATCTTATTTACGATCGAAAGATTTCCTGTGCTAACCCGCACCCTGTAATGAAAAGACGTAGCGAATAGAAGAAATGCGTTTTGTCTTATTATTCGATTTTGGTGGGTAAAAAAAAAAAAAAATCAAAAAAAAATAAAACTAGATCTTAGAACGAACGCTTATATAGGGCACATAGAAAGCATACAAAAGTATCGAATGCGAATAGCTTGTGTATATTCATTCAATACAAGATTTGTATGTATACTATACCTATACCTATACCTATACTCGTCTCGAAAATTAATCTTCGATTAATATAACGCGACACATATATACTATAATAATAATAATAATGATAAAAAATTGAAATAAACGAATCAGTCTAAGCTATTTTTAATTAATATAAATTACACGGCTTGTATGCAGGAGAACTTTCTATTGAGATTTTTATATTTTTTACAATGAGCTGTCTATCATATGAAAGTCAGAAGTACTATTTAGAGGCAAGGATAATGCAACTCCGATGAGATATTGTATCTACTATGATAGTCATGATGTATTAAGTTACGTTATGTTCGTTTAACTATATGATATATATATATATATGGGGAGGGAATTCGACTGTTATACATATATATATATATATATAATGAACAGCTAAAAATACGAATGATCAAATCACATAGATCTCAATTGATCTTGTTACGAGATCGCGAGAGCCGCACAAACAACTTTTATAATGCGACTCGCAACGCCTTTGAACGTTTATCAACGAATCTTTGTTTCATTTCTCGTCACGTCGTATCGTATCGTATCGTATCGTATCGTATCGTACGTACGTACTACGTCTACTTATGTTGCAGTCGAATAATGATAATGTTATTCTAAACTATGCAATCTCAAAGCTTCGATATATTTTATCATAAAACATTCAACTATATTCAACAACCTGCCACCAAATATATATGGGGATGAAGTTTTCGGCCCGAAATAAAAGAAGAAGAAATCATTTTTTTTTTTTTTTTTCAGATCTAATTCCATTTTTGTATAAAAAAAAATATCTAATTTTGAATGAAAGAACGTAAAGATAACAGAAAATGAAAAAATAAATAAGAAACAATAATTAAGGTATTTATATAACAAAACGGTGGATAAAAATTGATAAACCCGCAGCCTGCGTATGTAGAAATCATTAATCTTTATTATTTCTGTTCTCCGACCAAATGGGATATGCCCATGTGGCTATAAGAAAACGAAGAACGTTATTACACCGTTAGTGTAATTAGAAAGAGTGTGAACTCGGTTTAAAACTAATTAAAGATAATCGGCAACAATCTTGTCCAGTATTGCGTATAGTAGTAGTATTGTATTGCAAGATCTGACTAACAAACCGCAGTTCATTTTATTCGTATACATTAGGGTGTTTCATTTTTAGGGAATATTTTTTTTTTTTCGATGGCATACCAGAGAATCTTATACTTTATAAAAAATATAAAATTTTGCCGCCTGGTAAAAGGTTTTAGGTCTAATAGTGGCTTAGCTCATTCAAAAATTCGATTTCCCACCTAAATAACACAGGAAAATTTTTTTTCTTTGTTTAATTGAATTTTTCGTTGTTAAAAATTTTTTTTTCGAAAAAACCTTCGTATAGCTTTTGAAGGAAATTAAATTCTCTACCAAAATGTCCCGGTGGTCAAAGACCGTACAACCAGTAGTTTCGGAGTTATAGCGAAAATTGTTCATGTTTGACGCGCTATAACTCCGAAACTACTGGTTGTACGGTCTTCGACCACAGGGACATTTTTGTAGAGAATTTAATTTCCTTCAAAAGCTATACGAAGGTTTTTTCGAAAAAAAAATTTTTAACAACGAAAAATTCAATTAAACAAAAAAAAAAAAATTTTCCTGTGTTATATAGGTGGGAAATCGAATTTTTGAATGAGCTAAGCCACTATTAGACCTAAAACCTTTTACCAGGCGGCAAAATTTTTTATTTTTTATAAAGTATAAGATTCTCTGGTATGCCATCGAAAAAAAAAATATTGCCTAAAAATGAAACACCTTAGTATACATACGTACTATAATATATATTATAGGGCGCTTCGTTTTGGACGAATATATTTTTTTTTTTTTTTTTTTGTTTTTTCTTTCGTTTCATTGACGAAATATTGTTGTACATATGTAGGTATGTACTTGAAAAGAAATTCCCTCAAAGTTTGAGCCCTCAATTCGAATTCTAACATACCAATCTAATCAGTTTTCAAATTTTCTTATTTGAAAAGCATGTAAATCAAACGATTTTTTTTTTTTTTTGTTTTTCTTTTTTTTTAGCATAACTCGCGTGAGTTAATATATCTAGAAAACGGTTGAAGCTAGAAGAAATATGTACAAGACAAATGTACACGAAATTTAATTTTCTAAAAAAAAAAAAAAAATCCCTATAATCGCCTAGAACTCATATAGTTTGGAAGATAGAGGGACTTGAATATTTATAAATATTATAATATAGTACTTAAATATTTATCATTTATAAAATATAATATTATAAATATCTATAAATACAGATGAAACAATTCGAGTTACATTAATGTGAGATCGCAATGAGCAAGTTTGAAGAACAATCAATTCCCTATGTGTCATAATCTTCATTATTATAGAACGATGTCATAAAACGCAGTGAGCATTAGATGCGTATATATAATTGTGATTAAAAAAAAAAAAAAAATTCGGGCACATGCCCGGTGCCCGAAAAAAAAAAAAAAAATTACAATTAATAAAATTTCCGGCTTTAAAATCAATTGTATTTCTGATCATTACGATAAGAGCTCTCCTAAAAATACAATTCATCTAGATTTAAAAAATTCTGAGAGTCATTATCTTGCACCATGTCTATATATTATATACGGAATAATTTTTTTTCTTCAATCAGCAAAATAAATATACAAAGAAAATAGTTTCCACTTTTGAATATATGAGTAAAAATGATCGTTTTCGGACATAGAATTTTTAAGAAATATATATTATCATGCGATACATATATTTACTTCTAGTATAATAAATCGTATCATTTCATCAAATATATACATACGTAAATAATTTATAATTGAAATTTACTTTATCAATTATTATCATGTATATGTTTCAGCTGGTAGACCAATAAATGCCGCAGCTGATGTAGGAAGTTTTTCACCGATAATACCTCACTTTCCAGACTTACTAGACGGGTGAGAGCTTTAAACCAATATAATATCTAATTTAATTATGTTCGCTCTAATATCGCGTAATCTTCGATACAAGTTTTTATTTATTTATTTATTTATTTATTTATTTATTTATATTAACTGTGTCAATTGTTTTCAACACAATACTATTAGATTCCGTAATCACGATACTATTAACGAATAGATAATGAGAAACAAGAGTATGTATTTCCAAACTTTGAATATTCGATTAGTATAAAAATGTCGGTAAGTGATAAATTACCGACGGAGTAAACCTCGCGGGTAAGTTACCGATACACATCGTACAATCGTTCGTTTATAGATGGCGTTAACATCGCGAAATTTATACTTTATAAACGCTTGTTACATAGCTTTACCTATATTATAATATAAAATAGAAGAGAACACAACCTAACACAAATAATATAATTACTACTACTAAATAATATTTATTATTAAAATCAAATGTATTGTGATAATATATTAAATAAATATGCATCTAATACTACATGTTTATATAATATTAATAAATATTTACAATATATTTGTAATTTGTCAAAACCACGATGAAAATAATACAGATATTTATTCAACGAGGTAAACAAACCTTTTCTTTTTTTGTTTACAATATTACGATTATTATTATTAAGAGGTTATGTACGCGTACATTTATCTATCAGATTATTTAGTTTTTAAATTAAAACTCGAACAAAGATATTCAAAATATAGAATTTAATATCAAGTTTGTCATATATTGAAAAATAAGTAAATTTAAAAAAAAAAAAAAAAAACTAACCTCTTATTTATTTATTTATTTATTTTTTCATACAGTACTGCGGATGGGGACAAACTCGAAATTGCAGGAATCGGTATATCGACACCCCATATATCTCACCTAACGCCAACCCATTCTTTTAGTGAAATATTTTCACCAAGTCCTCAACCAACAAGTTCACAATCTAGTACAGTAGATTTCAGTCCACATAGCGGCCTTAATATTCACTTTGATGTACAACGCGAAGGAACTTGCGAGGTATGTATAATAAAAAAAAAAAACAAAAAAAATATCAATCTATCTTAGAATATTATTATTATAACGGGTATTCCACGTGAACTGGATCGGTTTTTGGCACAAAAAAAAAGAAAAAGTAAAAAACGGGAGGCTGGAAATTTTATCACTTCTTTGTGGCACTTCAAAGTAATTTCGTTGAAAATTTCAAGGCAATCCGTGTGACCCTTCAAGTAGAAAAGAAATAAAAACACATATTTTCCAAGCTTCACATGCTTCGCCGGTTTTTAGAAAAAAAAAAAAAAAAGAAAAACGGAGGCTGAAATTTTGATCACTTCTTAGTGCCACCTTGAATTAATTTCGGTGAAAATTTCAGGGCAAAATTGGTGTGACCCTTCGAGTAGAAGAACAAAAAAATCGCATATTTTCAAAGTTTTACATATTTAAGAATTCCAAAAATAATTGAAGTTCTACATATTTCGAAGTAGCTTATTTATGCGCGTAGAATGCACTGTGGGAAGTTATGATTTTGTTCATGCATCGCTGAGATAAGTGGAGTTGAAAATGTGCGGTAATTAAATTTTTGGTATAATTATGACAGCGATATAAATTGAACTAATTATTTTCATGCTCTGTAACTGTTGGGGGGGCATCTCATGTAGTAACAAGGAATCTGAATCTGCATTGGCGTCAAATTCGATGACCTCAGACCAAAAACTGATCCGGTTCACGTGGAATATCACATAAGTTTAATCATAAAATAATTATTTTTGTTCTCTTTTTCTACAAAATCTCGATTCAAACTCATCCTATTTATTTCTTTATTTATTTCTCCAAATTCTTTATCATACAGCTTTACATAGGAAAAACTTGCGCCGAATTAGTCGGAAATCAATCTGTCTACATTCCGTTTGGTATGACCCAAAAACTTCTCGAAGAAAGACTCATGCAGGCTTTCAGAGTAATTAATTTTTCAAAGTTAGTATAATTTCATATAATAATATAAATAAATAACAATAATAATAATAATAATAATAATGCGAATTGTTTTCTAATTGTCTTTATAACGATATTTATAACAGTGAGTTATCATCGACATGCGAGAGTTACGCAAAGCCGTCTCTCTGCTATTCTGCATTTCCGATTTGTCGAGATCATCCGCTTCTCCAAAAAGCTAAAAATTCAGAGGCTAGTACGCAGTTGTTTAATTTACTTAAACCAAACCAGGGAGAGATATTGTCTACGGATGATATAGACGGAGATGAAGATATCAACGATTTTCCAAATCATCATAGTAATACTAGGATGAAAAGAGATCCCGATTACGAATCAAAGTTTCATTTTATATTGGATAAAAACGGTAATTTACCGTCAAGAAAAAATAATAACTCGCAATTAAATTTCGACAACAGAGCTGCGGGCAGGAATTTACTTAATCATAAATTGCGAAGAATATGTAGAAAAGAGTGCGAGATATTAGAAAATGAATTGTGCAGAAAGGAATACGTTATCGCTAAAAGACAGAAAGTCATTCGCCAAGTACCTCTCTTAGAATGTTCAGAATTACCACCGGATGGAACATTGGAAGCTGCGGATTGCCTCAGTCTTGGTATATCCGTCGAAAATAACATACAAGAAAGTAAGTGAGAACAGATTCTCTCATCGGATAAAGAAAAAGGATTCAAAATACTGGAGAAAAATTTTAAAACAATTTTTTAATTTACAGACGATCGCTGCTACTGGGGAAGGGGCGAGTCGTATCAAGGCGTAGTCAAATTTAGCGCGCTTGGAAAACCGTGTTTAATATGGTCGGATCAATCGCACATTCGTCGTCATGAAATATCAGAATATCAGGAGCTTAACGGGCGACATTCTTACTGCAGAAATCCTGGGAGTACAGAAACGCAGCCTTGGTGTTACGTCGACAGAAAAAACAGCATAGAAGTTGAATTTTGTAACATACCAAAGTGCGGTAAGCAGGATGAAAAGTTTTCCTCCCTTCCTAATCTCAGATTGAGAAAACAAATTTTTTCATACGCTTTATTTTACAGCCGAACATCTATGGATCTACGCAATTGTTGGTACCGTGTTAACGGGAGGTTTCATCATCATTTTAGTCTGCTATTGCTGCTGTTATAGAAGCAGAAAGTCTCGCAGACAACCAAACCACTTGCCGTCTAATAAGGCGAGTGATAAAAAAAAATGAAGGTAAAAATTTTCGAGCGCCTTTACATAATCTAAAAAAATGTCTATATTTACAGATGCTAACCGGCGTACAATGCGACAAAAATATTTACGACGGTAGAAGAAGTACCACTCAGCCTATGGAAATGAGTTCGTTGCTTGCCGGACCTGGGAATATAACTCCTGGCGCAGGAACTTTGAGCAGCGGAAGTAGCCGGACATCTAATAACCGGGTTCCCCAATTCTCAATTCATAGCGTTGCATTTTTACAGGAATTAGGAGAAGGAGCTTTTGGTGGGTTTCTTATTCTCTCTGTGAATCTGAGTCTCTCCCCCTCTTCGCTTTATCTCACATCTGTTTATTTTACTTACAGGCAAAGTTTACAAGGGCGAATTACAAACAGGAAATAAATCCGAGCCAACTATATTCGTGGCTATTAAAACCCTGAAGGAAAACGCTACTCCAAAAACCCAGAGCGACTTTAAACGCGAAGTTGATTTAATGACCGACTTAAGACACCCCAACATTATATGCCTTCTTGGAGTTATTCTAAAGGGCGAACCGATGTGCATGCTATTCGAATACATGACTCAAGGAGATTTGCACGAATTTCTAATATGCCATTCCCCAAGATCAGACGTGCCGTTGAATAACGGACAAGGAAAGATTCTAGAACAACCTGAATTTCTTCACATAGCACTGCAGATAGCTTCCGGTAAATATTTAATTCTATTTCTAAATTCAATCAAGACATAATATTACTTTTCTCACAGGTATGGAGTACCTTGCCGGACACCACTACGTCCACCGTGATTTAGCAGCGCGAAATTGCCTAGTGGGAGAAAACCTCACTGTTAAAATCTCTGACTTTGGTCTTTCCCGAGATATTTATAGCAGCGATTACTACAGAGTACAATCTAAAAGCCTTTTACCGGTGAGATGGATGCCGCCAGAGTCTATACTCTATGGTAAATTTACTACCGAGTCTGATGTATGGAGTTACGGAGTTGTATTATGGGAAATATACAGCTACGGTTTACAGGTGATTTAATAAATGATCAAATATAATCGTTGGGTGATTAATAAACGATCAAATTTTTCACTATATCTCTTATCTTATATTTGTTTTTTCCAGCCATACTACGGATACAACAATCAAGAAGTTATAGACATGATTAGATCCCGCCAATTACTTCCTTGCCCCGAAGATTGTCCGACGATGATTTACAGTCTGATGATAGAGTGTTGGCACGAGGTTGCAAACCGGAGGCCACAATTCCCCGAGATTCATCACAGGCTAAAAAATTGGTACACTAATCAGACCTACTTGAGTGATTTTTGTAACGAATCAGTGACTAGCTACTCAGGCAGCAGTCATAAGAGTACAAACAAGACTAATTCCACCCAGTTATCTGCTCCGATCTACAAATCAGATTCTCTGAACAGAAAAGAGTCGAGTTTTAAATGCAATCAAGAACCGATGGTGTGCAATATGAACGATCACAACCAGCCGATGAAAATACTGTCTTCTAATTATCAAAATTCTAACTCAAACGATTCTAGACAGACTATTGATCGGACTGAACATCCCACGCCTACTAAGACAAACCCGTCTAGTTACCAAAACGCTAATACGAATTTAAACCTTAATGAATATAACGATAAGCAGTGTTGCTCGCCTAAATTAAGCGGCGCTAAAAAGGTTCTACCCTCGGTACCACAATCTATGATTAAAAATAACCCGCCTAATAACGGTATAAGACAAATGCAAAACGGCGCCCAATTAGTCGTCAGGCTACCTGATCCAAGCAAAGTAACAACGGAGACTAGAGTATCTAAATAATTTATTTTCTTTTTCTTTCTTTTTTTTGTTTTGTCATTCTTTGATCAGATTCTCCCGTATACTTTATTTATACTTAAGTTATTTAATAATATACATATTATATTATAGTTTGTTCTTTTTATACTTTTCGCAGCTAAATATTCGCCCAATGTGTTTTTATTAAATACATAATGAAGTTAAATTAGAATTTAATCAATTTATTAATATCGTGATGAAAATTTATTAATAATCCAGGTTTTTCCATCATCAATTTCATAACATACATACTAGGTATTTTATTGTATTTATATTTATGTATAATAATACAATACAAAGACGTTAAAATAATGAATTATTTATAACTTTAAAATAAATAAATAAATAAATAAATTCAATATATTTGCTCAGAAAACAAATCAGTAGTTAAATATTCAATGATATTGAACTGCCAAATTAATAGCTTAAAAAAAAAATTGTAATATTTTAAAGAAAGAAAGAAAAAAAATTATTACAAATATTGACTGACGAACAAAGGTATTCTAATTAGCCGTTAATTACGATATTTCGTTTAATTACCGTGTGGTTTAAAGGTAATTTTTTTTTTTTTTTTTTTTTTTTTTTTTTTTATTGGCGAAAAAGTTTTTTGATGATGAGAAAAAAAAAAAGTAACTTTTATAATATTTATTCTACAAATAATTCGAAATATATATAATTAAATTAACTGTGAATTATCTATCTATATTATTACTATGTTATTAATTTTGAATCTAGAATCTGCGTCAGTTTTCTTAGACTTTATACTAAACTGTACGATAAAAAATCTTTCGGTTTCGAATTAATTTCTGATATATAATTATTAGTTTTGTAATTATTTAATCAAATATCTTTGTGTTTAAGTTTTTACAAATTTTATTTCAAACTTGCGTTTAGACTCGGATTTGTCTTGTCTTTTCAATAATACTAGATGGATGGAATCAATATTTAGACAAAAAAAAATAAAAAACACATTTTTTTCCCGTTAGATTAAAAAAAGAAAAATTATAAATGAGAATTATGAAAACTATTCGATACCGGTGAAATAGTTCACAAATATTCTGAGTTTATATTTTCGCTTAATAATAATCAAACTCTGATTATTATTTAAAGACTCGTTGATTTTTTTTTTTTTTTATATCGATTAATATTGTAGATACAGATTCGATCAATAGCTAAATACCTAATTAAAAACTAGCATCTATCTGATCTCAAGAATTGATTGTCGAAGTGAATAATTTATAAAATAGCTGTAGCAGTGGGCTGGATTATATATAATTAATATTTTTGTCTTTTTTTTTTTTTGTTTTCTGCGTAAAGTTGTTTCGTTTAATTTGTGTATAAAATATAAATGTATGTACGTGTATAGAACGTAGAATAAATATAAATAATATTTAAGAAATTTTATACAATAAATACAGTATAAATATCGCCTAATAAATAGCGATATATAAAAACAACGTTGATTATAATAAGAATCGAGGGGGGAGAATATAATTTTACTAATTTTTATTAAAGAAAAAAGGCAATATAAAAAAAAAGAAAAAAAAAGAAAATATCGACGTATCAGATCAGTTAGCGCGTAAGACCATACTAGTTTGAAATAATAAAATCTATACGATTGTTTACCAAACGCAGCTACATAATAATTAATATAGTATTTAGTTTTGAGACCGTTTACCCCCCTTCAAGATTTTTACATAAATATAATATTATATGAAAGATAATAAATAAATCAAGTATGTAGGTATATATAGGTATATTTCTTTTGTAAGAAAACTATTTGGAAAATTGTTTTTATTTTTTATTTTGGACGAATGATGATAGACTTAATTAATTTATTAGACCTAACTATAAAAAAAAAAAAAAAAAAAAAATGAGCGATTGATTAGTTGTTTAAGATCTTTATATATACATTTAATCATGATATTTATAATATACAATTAATGTTTTTGTAAAAAAATAACGTCTTTTCATTATTATTCCAAAATATTTCTACCATAGAATTTTATTTCATTCAAATCAAACAAGAAGAAAAAAAGAAGAAAAAAATACTTCATCGTAAGTACAGAGTAGTAGCTATACATAACTATCGCAATCTGATCTGGGCTAATCACTGCGCGACTAATGGAATTGCATTTGCATTTGCATTGACATACATGTGATATCTTTATATCACTGAAAAAATATATATACTATAATATATATTTCCCATATCTATGCACACGGTTTTCATCACGCAGTGTAAATTTTGTCACGATTGCATAAACTTCATTTGTAACTTTTGGGTTTAAGAATGATCGTGTTTTCGTCAGGGAAAAGTATATTATTATTAATAATACGTTTGACCATGATTTTCGAACAAAATTATTTTTTACCATCACATGTCGATGCGGTGAACGGTGTTATTTGGAGTAAAAACAAGATTGATTTCGTCGAGTTATATAGCATAAATTCATTCGCTAGAATGAATAAACAGCGGCTTTCATCCGCCTGCCAACTCGAATCACACGACTTCAACGGAACTATATTAAAGATTACTTCTTTCCCTGTACGTATGTATATACGAAATTCCAAGAAGTTAATTCAATTGTAAAAAATTCCTCGAGTTATGTTTCAGATTCAGAACCTGGTTGAATTCACCTCAAATGATACAGCGATCACAGGCGTTCATGGTGACATGTGGCAACTTCTCGCAGACATATTCAACTTCAAGTATCACATGCATAAATTTTTATATTCCAACATTTATTTTCCTAACACGTTTTCATCATACGCAAACCGTGTTTCAGAATCCAGAGCATAAAGTTAGTCGAACGTGGATATGGGATTAGGAGTAAAAACGGTTCGTGGAACGGTCTGGTGGGCTACGCTTACAGAAATGAAACTGACATCATTCCACGGAGCGTGGTTACTGCGATACGTTTATCTGCTCTAGATTACACATTTGTCTCGTGGATGACGAAGTAATTTTCATCTATTTACACATCGTATGGCATTATTGCAAAAGAAATTTTTTCAATCTAGATTCCTATTTAGATTCAGATTCCACATGAAAGAAGAACTGGAATATCGAACAACGTGGATGGTCGAGCTCTTTAGCAACAAGCTATGGCTCTCTATCATAGGAATATTCTTCGCTCTAACATTAGCAAGCTTTTTAATCCACGTATTGAAATTCAAGAACAAAAATTCGCACAATTCAATCTCCAATCTCGGAGATCACTTCTTCTATACTTTTTCAACATTCTGCGTGCAGGGTAAAAAATAGAATTACCTCCGCCCACGTCTAGTAGAAGAGACATAATCTAATCTATCTAATTTCTCAATTTAGGCTGGTCCCCACATCAGCTTGAAAAATTTTCAAAAATATTGGTATTTTCTACGCGCTTATTCGCTTGGATTTTAGTTATGGCGTTTGGCTCTAAGCTCATATCCCACATAGCTCAAAGAAAATTTGACGCCCCATTCGACGACCTAGAATCTTTCTACGAGAATACCAATTTCAAGATTGTCGTGAAGAAGAACTCTTTCGTAAACTCAATTTTCAGGGTAAGTATACGGCATTATTTTCATTGTTGAAAACTTTTCGATATATCTGATACCGAAATTCCATTTTTTTTATTTTTTGATTATTTCTTACTACCAGAATGGACAACAAGAAATTTACAAAAAGATAATGAGAGCCGGAAGATTTATCGAAGCCGATATCCTAACTATATACATATATACTTGTACCGGAAAATACGTTTACCTCGAAGCCCAGGACGTAGTGGGAGCGGAAAATTCTTCAATCTGCAAAGTAACTTCTTTCGGAAACCCATTTCTCACTACTTGGGTAGCGTCAGGTTTAGCTCGTGGTTTTAAGTACAAAAAAACTATAGATTCTGGGTGAGTTTAGGACCATTTAAACCATTTTTTTTTTTTTCAATTACTATACTATAAAAATTCGATCTACTAAAATTACAAGACGAGAACATGTTTCAAACAATTTCTTTTCCCAATCTGTTATACAGGATGCTGAAACTTCAAGAGTTTGGATTAATGAGTCGACTGAAATCAAATTGGCTCAAAAAACCTAAGCCAACAAAAATTTCTAAAACATTTAACATGATACATATGGAACACGTTTATCTGATATTCGCAATGCTGTTATGTGCCGTACTTTTATCGCTTATATTATTAATAATAGAAAATATCTATTACTTTCGACGATCCCAAAATCGTCGAAGACATTGGATGCTATGTAATTAACGAAATAGCTATACATATAAATAACTTTCGATAAAATAAAAAAAAATTCAAATAAAATTCAGAATTTGTTTTTTTTTTTTTTTTTTTTTTTTTTTTTCAAAATTCGAAAAAAAATATTTCGGTACCCCAAATTGTGCAAAAATGATAATAATTGTAATATAAATGACGATTTAGAATCATTTTGGGTAAAAAAAAAAAATGTTTTTTTACCAAATTTTTGGGGTACCCTATTTTTTTCTCTTCCCCCCTCCGTGCCCCCACACATATATATGTAGATAAATAACACAAGATATTGATATATTACGTATTATTAAATTATACAAGATAAAATAAATCGAGATAAATATATTATATTAATATACAACACAGTATATATGAAAACGAATTATGTATATATGCAAATTTACTTACAATGTAAAAGGGGGGGGGGGGGGGGGGCTGATTCGAAACTACAGTCATCATATCGTATTGAGGAATGAATAACAGTCAATCGTTGAAAAGAATATTCACTAATCATTCGATGGCCGAATGGCTGAATGATTGTAATTTCAGAAAATTCAGTAGAAACAAAGAGGAAACTGAAAAAAAGAAAAGAAAAAAAAAACAAATGAATTATTATAACACGAAATCTATAGATCACTGGATCTAGAGAAACACTGTAGGCTAAAGATATAAACAATACTCCGCACGCGATGTATAATTATTATCGATTATTAACGCGATATTGATTAATCATAAATCGTAATCATAAATACCTAAGCAATTATATATATGAAATACATTTGTCGCAGGTCTAGGCAGGTATAGGTCGCGCGTAACAACATGCGACTCTCATTTGTTTGACTATCTAAACTTTCAACTTTCAACTGTCATTATACTTTTAAGATGGATATTTTTCTACTTAATATTATCATATTTCATACCTTTATACATAAAAAAAAAGTCGATAAATATCTGATATTCACTTTTTCTATTACTTTATACACTGTCAAGTTGATAAAACGATTATATTTCATGTTTAATATCAACAATATTATTAGCACGCCACGCCGCCGTAGCATCGTGTCACCTGTGTTTTGTTTAACAATTCCGCGCATGCGCTGTACGGAATCCACTGCCAACTCGATCTCGCATTATGTGGCGCGCGAATACGAATTTGAAAATAAATATTATTGATAGAAAATGTAATTTTTAATTGATTAGTACTTACCTAGACGAAATATATTATATTTATATACACTACTTATATATTAGAATGTTATTTTTGTTATAAAAAATACCCGAAGGCAACTACGGAATCCACTGCCGACTTGATCTCGCATATTACGTGGCGCGTGAATACGAATTTGAAAATATTATTGATATAAGATATGTATATAATGGAATGATTTTTAATCGATTTCTCAGCCGAAATATATTATTTATATTATATTAGAATGTTATTTTTGTAAAGAATACGGCGTTTATTGACTTTTCCAACAGATTTTACATATCTTTACATTTAATTATCGGGATGAAATTTTTCATTATTATAGTACATATTTTTTTTTTTTTTTTTTTTTTTTTCTTCTTTGTTCTTTTTTTTTTTTCTTTCAATAACAACGATCTCGATTTTGATGAGAAATAAATATACAAGACCACTATATAAAAATTTGTATAAATAATATAGTTATATGTATTTATCTAATTACGCGATTAATATCGCTCACAAAAAAAAAAAAAAAAAAAAAAAATGTATATATTTCATTACTGAAAATCAGATTTTTTTTTCTATAATTATGTACTATTGTGTAAACACGTCTCAGCCGCTTTATATGATTTAAGTAAATTAAGTAGCAAGCGGAATTCAGCACAGTTTCAATAATAAAATAGTTTAAGTAACGGAATGTTAATGTGAATGTAAATACATACATAGATTTAAGATTAGTATACTATGTATAAGGAAAATAATTCAGCATTAACAAAGCAACGAATTTTGATAATAAAAAAAATTGTATATAATATGTAAGACTATTAAATAAAATATAGTATCTTCTTTTTTCCTTCCTATCAATAAACAATGTTAATCATTATCATTGATATTGGTGATAAGATGATGGATGATGATGATGATGATGATGATGATGGAAAAATTTGAATTCCTTTGTTTTATAAATATTTCCATTTTTAATTCATTCCCGATTTATCAAATGAGGCATCCGATAAATACAGAGCTACAGAGAGATGATGATCTTACTTTCTTTCTTTTCTTTCTTTTTTTTTTTCCTTTTTTTTTTTTACAAATGGTAATAATTAATTTATTATTATTATCATTATTATTATTAATATTAATAAACAGTCATTTCTGCACATCGCATTTTTTTTTTTCTTTCTTTTTCTTCTTTTGTTTTCTTTTGGCATCGGGAATACATTATAGCTTCTTGTCCTGTGAGTTTTCTGTTTTTTTTTTTTTTTGTCTTTTTTTTTTTTAACAAATATGAATGGAAATTCATTCAATAAAGGCTGAACACCCGTTCATTATTCGATATAATATTGTAATTTTTTTTTTTTTTTTTTTTTTCGTCTTGTTTATTTATTAAATCGGATGATATTTAAATAATGAACTGAGCCATGATTCTACTGTATATCACTTGAATAAAGTTATGAAATTAATTAATTATTATCTATTACTGAAATGACGTTCGCGGAAATAATTATCACCTTCAAACTATAAATTTATCATCGATTAAATAAGCCTTAAAGTTAGTAATAAAACGACGAGCCAATATTCAAAACAAACGACATAAAATTCTTTAAATTAATTTTTTCAATAAAGCTCAAAGCTTTTTCTCGATTAAATATTGATTTAATTGTTAGTTCGTCGTTTTAAACTTTAAGTCTCATTATTTTATCGTAAACAAAATACTGGCTAAGATTCTTTTTTTGCAACAGAATGAAATATATATTTTATTTGGTTGTAAATTTGATCAATAATTCGAGATAATTTTATAGTGTGAGTTGTAATATACATACTATACGTATATTGGAGCAGCGTATATAATATTATCTCGAAAAGTTGATGAGGCAGCTAAGTTTTGTTAGTTATTTTTTTTGTTTGTTTGTTTGTTTTTTAGTTTTAGTTTTAGTTGTTTGTTGTTTTTTGTTGTTGTTTTTTTTATCATAGAAGATGAATAGTAATGATGTTTTGATAAATCTTTTCGTCTATTATTTTTTCAATTAATTAAATAAGTAACTTGACTATTGTTACGTTGAGACAACTCAAGCTAATAGAGTGACAATTAATCTAATTGATGAGTAGGAGCTTTCTAAAGTTCAGTCTTTGGACTACTCGAGTATTGGGGCTTCAGCTCTTCGATCCTTTGAATAAAATCATTCTTTTCGATACATCCCTCGCAAGTTTCTTCCCAGTCGTTTAAAATTTTCTTCAAATCACGTACTTTGAGCTTTTTCAGATCCACAGTGTTCAAGTCTATTTGTTTCTCTGTATAGAAAAAAAAACAAACAACAACATTTTATTATACGAATTTAAAACCTACTGCTTTCCATTTACATACAAACAATTCGATATTACATAAACTAATGAAAATAATTACCAAAACGTAGATCACATATCTGAGCATCTTTTTTCATCAATTTTTCACATATTTTCTCAGCTGGCATCGACCAAGACAATGGTTTACTCAATTCCCCAAGTATTCCAGTCGCAGATTCTTCAAGGCCTCCCAAATAGTAACACTGAAATAATGCACATAATAGTTAATACATTAATAATCACAATGATTACTATGATATAAAGATCTGTAAAAAAAAAAATATATATTCCAATATAATTAAAAACCAGTTTAATTAGATTTCGTTATTTTAACAAATTAATAAATATTGCATCAGAAATTCGATTAACGATAAACAACAATAGAAAATAAATAAAAAGAATATCAATATTAAATATATTAATCTTACAAATCTGTTTTCCTTCGACTTGGTGTCTTTGCAAAATCTTTTAAAAGCTGCCTCAATTTTTTTAGTATCCGCCTTAGTCGAGTCGTCTAAAGTTTCCGCAAATTTATTCACCGTCGCTATGCAGACTGAAATTAAATACATGAATAAATATTTTTGTTATTTTTTTTAGTTTTTAAAGTTTTTTTCAGATATGTGTGAAAAAAAAAATTACCGAAAATAAAAACGTGAAATATTTTTTCTTATTTTCACAGCATTTTTTCGTTGACGTTTCAACCCAACCCTCAAACGTGTTGAATTGATTACTAATGTAATTTTTTTATGTATTGGATATTTTTGTATTATAATACGTTGAGAATTATTAGGTTGAAAAAAATCAATTCGACGAATGATTTGAGTGTATAAAAAAAGCGAATGAGGAAATTTACAATCGTAAAATTGTTAGTTAGTTCGTTGTATGAGAAAATTTGTTAAATCAATAAATATATATTATAGACAGTTGTATGTATGTATATAATAATATAATCTAGAATGAATATTAGTGATATTATAGGATAATATTCTTCTTACCTTCACAATCTCCTTTTCTAACCGGTGAAACTTTGCCGATAACAGCGACTAGCATTACAAACACAAATCCCAGAGCAGAATTCATTTTTGATTCAGATCAGATGTTCGGATGTCTATTTTTTAGAAAAAAAATATATATATATATATTTTTTTTTAAAACGTATATCAAGTACCGGACTTTATTCGTTTAAAAAATAACTCCGAAATATTGGGTACTAGTATTTAATCAATTGTTTAGAGATATACATGTTAGATTGAAAATTTGAGAAATGAAAAATCTGTCAGTGATCAGATCAGTATTGAATTAACCTTAAAATTACACTAAGCAATTATTTCGTTTTAAGATGATAATTGATAAATTACTAGTGATTTAAAAATCACAATCGACATAAAGAGAAGAAAAAAAAATATAGTTACGTTAAGAGAGATCGTAGTATAATTTTCAGTTTTCAATAACGAGAGAAGAGAGAATTTATTAATATATTCTCGAAAAAAAAATGTGAAAATTTTACGATCTGGCGTTAGTCGATTGGTTAGAAATTCAAGTGACACATAAGAATATAAACGCGAATATTATAAAACGTTATTACTATTTCATTCATAACCATAAATATAGTAGAAGAAACACGTATTGTGAATTAGGATATAATTTATTTGACGATTAAACGATTAATATAATATAATTATTAGATCGATAAATAATATCTTAATATACACGTAACTTACCTCTCTTTAAACAGAATAAGCTGTTAATTTAAAAACTGAAAATAATTGAAATTAATTCGCGTACTTATGCGTAGCGTATATTATACCTCGGCGATATATAATATTTCGATTTAATATATATTCCGGCTACTCCTGTCACAGAAATACACGTTCGTTTGTTAAAATCCTGGAACTCGAGCTGGCGTTATATGATTGGTTGTTAAATTCAGTATAAGCCTTAAACGTGTAAAGAGTATATTGCTGAAAGATCCAAGAGACGAAAATATGGTACAAATATTATCCGCAAGATGTCGCTAGGTGTCTTAACCAACCACGAAAAAAATAAAAAACGATAAGAAGGGAGTTGAGTTGTTGTTTTTTTTTTTTTTCTTTTCTTTTCTTTTCTTTTCTTTTATTATTATTTAAAAAATGGCGCCGCGAAGGGACAACCCTAACCTAAATTGGTCAAAAAAGTATAAAAGATTGTTAAACAATTGGTTAAAATCAAATTTAAAATGGAGCGAATTAACGCCGCTTATAACAGACCCGAGACGTATAAACGTGGTCGCTATAGCGTTGATAATAGTTGAAATATTCGTGACTATATTCGTGATAGAAAAAGTACGGTACACCGAGATCGACTGGATCGCATACATGCAAGAAGTTGAGGGTTTCGTTAATGGAACATTGGACTATTCTAAACTACGAGGAGATACAGGGCCCCTCGTTTACCCGGCTGGATTTGTCTACCTTTATTCTATCCTTTATTTCGTTACTTCATACGGAACTAACCTCAAATTAGCACAATACATATTTGCCTTATTGTACATAATAACGTTGATTTTAGTATTCAGAATTTATGAAAAAACAAAGAAAGTACCACCGTACTTAATCCTGTTAACTTGTACAACGTCATACAGAATTCATTCGATATTTATTTTGAGGTTATTCAACGACCCTGTAGCAATGCTGCTACTATTCGCTAGTATAAATTTATTTTTAGAAAACCGATGGCACCTGGGCAGCGTGTTTTACAGCTTAGCCGTTTCCGTCAAAATGAATATTCTCTTATTTTCACCTGCGCTGTTAGTCGCTTATCTAACTATTTTAGGAATCAGAAAAACAATATTTCAATTATCTATATGCGCAGCTGTACAACTCGTACTAGGTTCTCCTTTCCTGTACGGAAATCCCACAGCGTATATTAAAGGGGCTTTCAATTTAGGAAGAGTATTCGATTTCAAATGGACAGTAAATTGGAGATTTTTGCCAGAACACATATTCCTGAATTCGTATTTCCACATCGGGTTATTGGTATTGCACGTCGGTACATTGGCGTATTTTTTACCTAGCTGGATAACGTATCTTAAATCTTACGCCAAATTAAAGTATGTAGAGAAAGGTATCAAGGGACAGTTAAAGAAGAATGAGAAAATCGACATGTCTACATCCTCGCAGTTATTCGTATTGCCATTATTCACTGCTAATTTTATCGGCATTGTATTCAGCCGGTCTTTACACTATCAATTTTACGTTTGGTACTTTCACACTCTTCCTTACATCGTGTGGTCTACCAGTTACAAAACTGTTACTAAAATCGTTATACTTGGTGTGATTGAATTATGCTGGAACACATATCCTAGCACTGTGTTCAGCAGCACAGCTTTATACGTCTGCCATATCGCTCTGCTGTTTTCACTAGCTAATAATAAAGCTAAGAGTACGAAAAAAATTGAATAGATACAAGCAAAATTAGACGAGAAGAAAATTCCTTCTCTTCTCTTCTCAGCTTTTGCAATATTTAGGCATTTATATTTAGAATACTAGTTTAAAAGATCATATTTTTTTGTATCAAATTTTAATGGAATGTTTATTATACTAACAAAAATTGTGTAAATAATAGAAGAATAAAAAGCCATAATAATATTAATAAATGGCTTCTTGTTTGAACTGATTTAGAAAATCATCTTTCATCATCATTTCATTATTCTCTATTATAATAGAAAACAAAAAAAAAAGACAATTACTATATTTTCTAATCTGTGTGTACTATTATAAAAATGTGATTATTAAATAACGATGCCTCTGTTAACAATGAAATTTATTTTAAATCATCATTTAATGTACAGATTTCTTCCTTTTTTTTTTTGTTATTTACTTATAATAATTATTAGATCTGTTATTCTTCCTCTCCCTTACTACAATTTATAATAATGATTGATAAATATTGAACGCAGTATAAATTTGAGAAACTGAATTCAGTCAGTATTTTTTCTCCAATTGTTTTCTCAGAACTCTTATTCTAGAATAGATTTCATCCCAATCTAAATAACAGCCGATCAATAGTCTCTCCCTTCCTACTGTATCGTTGTAAGAACTTCTTCCATGCAGGAGTCTGTGGTTGTCGAAAGTTAAGATTTCACCTTAAGAGAATGAAAAACATTGAAAAGTTATTCGGTCTTTATTTTAATACGATTGTAACTTTAGTTTAGTGGTTCTTTTTTTACCCTCTGCGAGTTTAAAGGTCACAGAATTCTCCGGACTGTATAACAACTGGGTAAACAATCCGGCTGCCTCGTACCAAGCGGTGATCTGTTCAAGCGGAGAATTGAAATGACTGTCTCTCTGTGGCTGGCTAAAATTGACTCTTACTAAATCTCCAGATTCGTCTTCGCTATAATAACAAAATAAAGAAATATAGATATGGAATATTACACATTCGAAATTCGAGCTGAGAACTTAGTCTAGAATTCTAATTCTACCATAAAACCGGAGCTTGATACAAGCTGTGAAAATGATCTCCATTCTCGTGTCCTATATCACTCCAATCTACCAGAGTTTTTGTCAAGACTTTATACGCCGTAGGATGATTTAGCTTCAAGTAATTTCCAACGTGGAAACCATCAACCAGTTGAGAATCACCACCTTTACCTTGAGACTGCGACATACAATGCAATATATTGACCTGAAAACAAAGATCGATTATGCAGATAATTGCTAATAAATTATTCTCCGCATTCGCAACTGAATATAAGAACTGACCCCAGGCTTATAGCAGTAATAGGGTAAATCTGTATGCAAAGGCAGCCCCGATGACAAATACGCAACATTAGTAGCACCGTCTTTTGCTTGTACGATAAATTCTTCTCTGCAAAATGATAAAAATGTTTTATAATAATTAGATTAGATATAAAATTTAATATTGTAGTAAAAAATGAAAAAAAAAAAAAAAAAAACAGTTTTACTAGTATTCATATACCCGTAATGAGTTCTTCTGGCAAAAGAAAAACTCTCCGTAAGTTTCTTAATGCTGTTTCTATCGGCTGGAACATTTGTAACAATACTGACTCCGTATTTAGTCAAAGATTCCAGCCAGTCGAGTAGAACAGACTTTCTGAAAGTTAAAAATTGGTCGAATTAATATTGGTAATGGTAAATGAGACTAATGTGTGAGAAATAAATTCTATCAGTATCCCAAAATACGAACTCATTTAAAACATTCTTGTAATCAAATCTCTGAAGATAATTTTTGAACTCTTTAGTTCCCCAAGTGACCCTTTTAAATCTATAAATCTGTTCTCTGAATAGTTTTCGCTTTTCTTCTGTGAATTTTCTCTCCTTTAGCCAATCGATAGAAAATCTGCTTCTGTGTCCATCGGACCATTCGATCTCCAGTTCTAAATCCTCAAATTTAACGCCGACTGGTTTAGTCCCAAAATCAAAATTCTCCCAGTCTATAGTCCGCGATTGTGACTCCGTCCGGAAGCATACTGGACATTGGCAGTTATCTCTTAGCCATATGCTTGGAAATTTATGAATTTCGCTGTTTATTTTTAGCGTAATGATATCTCTTGGCTCTGATATTGTTGCCAGATTTCCCTACGATGATTAGAACATATAAACAGGATAGTGAATTATCATTTGTATAATAATTAAATGCGCTTATGAGTCAGAAATTAAACGTTTTAAGTACAACGAACGGAGTTTTTTTATTACTGTTATGAAATGAAATTACCTTAGCGGTATTTTCGCTTTTTATTAAAATTGGTATTTGCTGATTAGAGAATTTCAAGCGAGAATGTAATATGGTCAAAGGTGTCGGGTGGCTTGAGGAAATACGTTTAAAATATTTCAGCGTTGATATTATGCGCAATAAATGCATTTTATTTTGGTAATGCGATATATAGAATATTTTTTCAAATTATATATAAATATAATAGTGTGTAAAGATATTTTCTTTTTTTTTTGTTTTTTTTTTTTTTTTTTTTTGCTACTACTACTACACTAAAAATATCCGCCTAGATATTAGTATGAGAGAATTTATACTGGCGAAAATTATATGTGTAGGGTGTAATGAATAATAATTAGATATACTATCGCGAGATGAGATAACGGTAAATACAATAGCGGAATTTAATAATAGTATAATAAAGAAAAGAAGAAAAAAAAAAATGTAAAAAAAAAAGTAATGTGTGCTAAATCGGTATCGCAAATAGAAACTAGGATATAATCATAGTAGTGTGCATATTACTATTATAGTATTATATAAATAAAATTTAAACGTGGAATTAATACAATTTCAAAAATAAACTTACAATATAGTAACGTCATATTTATTACTACGTTAGATATTATTTTTCTTCTTTTTTACATTTAATTTCATCTCTTTTCCTTTTAGGTTATTCATAATATGGGAATCGTATTCCAAGATCGCAGTCATTGATTAGTATTTAAAAAAAAAATATATATATATATATATATATAAAAGGTTCAACTACATAAATGCGTAGTAAATGTTTAATTCAACGATATAATATATTAAATTACATATAAATGTACATACATGTATACACTTAGCGTGTTTGAATTCTCGACCGATGTGAAGTTGGCAATACAGTATTCTGTCTCTTTCTATCATTCATAGTTAGATATAGAAGAAAAGAGACAGAAATATTATATGGCTAACTTCATACTGGTCAACATCAAAGACGTTTATTTCGGGTCAATGTTTATTAATCGAATATTACAAACGTAATAGTTATAATATAGTAATCATTTAACAAAAATTAGTCGGTTGCGAAAACTACGACGAGAGGGAACGACCTCAACTTCCTTCCGTTCTAAGATAGGGATGCAAGTTCCCCAGTTCGTCCGCCGCAATATTATATCTCTCTGACTGAAGTCTGAATAATAATAATAATAATAATAATAATAATAATAATAATAAAATAGTGTCATAAAAAATTACAATCGATAAAGTGTTCAGTTTTATTTTTACAACTACAACGACAACAACAATAACAAATAAATAAACAATAATAAAACAAAGGATGGCTGCTCTTAGTGGCTTTGTTGAATTTTTTCAAAAAGGAAAGGTAACACGGAGATTAGAGGTAGTAAATATAAACTTGATATTTTGACAGCTTGATAACATAACCTATCATATTCACACTCACAAATCATACACGAGCTTAATAATATCAACAATAATAAAAAAAAATATCTAAATTCTATTGAAAAAAAAAAAAAAAAAAAGAACAAAGAATTTCAAATTATCGTAAAAAAAATTCCAAAAATAATCTCAATAAAATATCGCGATATTTTTACATCCTCAAGCCAACCACCACCACCATTATATCATGATCATATTTCTCATCTCAAATCATCACTCAGCTAAAATAGCCTTATAATTTGAAATAATAAAATCATAAACGACTAACGTAATTAACTTTTTTTCACAGACGTTTAGACCGAAGAAAAAATTCGCTTACGGTACCCTGAGATATTCCCTCCACAAACAGGCGCAGGCTTCTTTAAATTCTGGTATAAATTTAAGATCTGTTGTCAAACTCCCAGCCGGCGAAGATCTTAACGACTGGATAGCAGTACATGGTAAATATCGATTTATATACCCCGACTTTATTATTTTATTCCAAATCGCTAATTTCTAATTTATTCTCTCTTCTCTTCTCTCTTCGTTCAACAGTGGTGGATTTTTTCAACAGAATTAATCTCATATATGGTACGATATCTGAATATTGTGACTCTGCGTCATGCCCTACGATGAGCGGCGGGGCAAGATTTGAATACTTATGGGCGGACGGAGACAAGTATAAAAAACCCACCGTTCTACCAGCTCCGCAATACGTTAGTTTACTTATGGAATGGATAGAGGCTCAGATAAACTGCGAGACTATATTTCCTGTGTCTACAGGTACTGGAGTATAGGAGAAAGTCTACCTTTTTTCAAATCTAAGATTATAGATATGATATTAAAACGTTTTTATTCTTTTTTTTTTCCTCTACAGATGTGCCATTTCCAAAAACGTTCATTCCTTTGTGCAGGAAGATACTTACTCGTTTATTCAGGGTTTTTGTACACGTTTATATTCACCATTTCGATAGAATCGTCGCTATAGGAGCTGTGAGTTTGCTGATTGCTTTGTATATATTTATATTGTGGGAATTTGACGATGTTAACTTTTTTTTATTTTTATATTTCATTTTTTTGTTTCAGGAAGCTCATGTGAACACTTGCTACAAGCATTTCTATTACTTTGTCACAGAGTTTGAGCTTGTTAATACAAAAGAATTGGAACCGTTAGCTGAGATGACTTCTAAAGTATGTAAGGATCCTCTATCGTCACCAACGCATAATAATACTCAAACGAGCAATATGAATTCTAGGTAGTTTGTAGATGAAAAAAAAAAAATTTCATTTACGAATAATAGAGGATATCAATGATTATAACGGTATTATTCTGATTTTATAAGAATAGTTATTCATATGTAATTTTGTTAATTAATTAACGAATTACGAGATTTAGATAAGAAATGGAAAAGTAAGAATATTGTTTTTGAAAATACTCGAAGGATTTAAGAAGGAGAATTATTCTCGATATTGAAATCAATAATCAATACATTAAAGATTACAAGTATTTATCGCAATAATTTAAATCATAATATGTTGATATTTCGTTAATGCATTTCAATTATGATATTGAATCTCATATATTGTCTTCAATCATCGTGTAATAACGAAGAAAAACTAATTGATCTTAGTCTGAAATTAATTATAATAGATTGGCTTTTATGAATAATGAATTCAAAAATGATGAAAGAAAACATCCTGGGATGTCGTATATATTATGCGATGTAATAAATAATTGCATAATAGATACTATATTGTGTTAATTATAAATCGTATTAACAAAATTCTAGAATTTAGTAATAACTATGAAATTCAATAACGATTTATGAAAATAATTTCTATATTAACTTAATTTCTCTAGTCAGTATTAGATCAAAAACTGTATAATTGTATCTCTAGATTATTGTTGCATTTTTGCTCATTTCATTTCATATTTAAGTACATAAAACACATACTATTATATAATATGTGCTAAAATATGAAGCCATTCTTTATACACATTAACGCACAAATATAAATCTATACATTAAATTAAATATACAAACTATGAAATGAATAATTACCTATTTAATTTTCTATTAGATACTACTAATTCCTAAAATTCTGTTTCGGCAAATGAAATTAGAACAAGATTACAGATCATTATTTACAACAACGATATTTATTCGAGTGAATTGGGCATATTACATCACATTACATTAATTTGTATCGTTTAGCTATTTTTGCATCGGTTTGACATTGATAACGCCATTTCATTTGTATAAATATCTTATTTAATATTTTATTAATATTATATTCGTACACTGTCTCGAATCAGCTTATTATTTTCCTTGTATGATTCTCAAACTAATGTATATGTATGGATTTAAATAATCGCATGGTTATTACATCAGCAAACTATTCTGCTTTTATTTAATTGTCACAGTAAATATGTAAAAAATTGTATATAATTTTGTTTTTTCTTTGTTCTAAGGCCAGCTTTTTCACATAGCTTTGCCTACTTAGGTATATTCGATTAAATTAATACTGAATTCTACAAATTTACTGTAATATTTGCATGTTGCTAAGAATGAATATCGTAATGACGACTCGTTACTCCATTAGCAGCTTAGACTCTGAGCCAATACATGCCGCTACGAATACGAAGATAGTCCGGAAGGTTTTCAACGGGACCAACAGCTGCAACAACTGGACAACGATCGTAGATGTATTTCATACCAATGTCGTGGATATTCTTCGCGGTAACACTCTGTAAATATAACAAGAATTAACGTTTTTTTTTTTTTTTATATTCATCCTAAGTTACAATTCGATTGAAAGAATGAATACGAGAATTCTGGACATACATCTATCCTCTTTTCAAGCTCGTGTAAAGGTATGCGACGATTATAGCATAACATCTGTCTACCAACGTCTTCACAGATTGCTGTTGTTCCATCTAATTGAAGAAGCATATTTGTCTTCAATATATTTCTCGCTCTTTCAACTTCGTGTTCGGTAACTATGGTACAAAGACGCATCCATTCTGTTTGTATATTGTAAAGCATTAGTTCGCACTGCATTGGATCACATACGAAGTAGATCCCCCACAGTCCTGTGTCCTGAAAATATATATATTCAATGATATTTCGTTAGTTTGAATCATAGTAGACTTAGTATCGTGAATATATATCGATTTTACATGTTTTCTTTCCTTATTATCGAAGCTATAATAAAATCAGACTATTTTTCAGCCTTAATTTAATCAAAAAACTATCTTCAAAGTATTTTTTATGCATCAAAGGGCATTGAAAGTGATAAACAATTTCGAAAAACCGGAAATAAGAGACCGACGAAGACATAGAGGCTGAATAAGCTCTAAAACTCGCCTTGTAGCAAGTATTGAAGCTCTGATAGCTGTGGCAAAGTCCAGATTCTGCCGAAGCCTTGGCTAAATGACTAGCGTTATTAGCTCCTCCACCTTGGCTGCGATCCCAAGCTCCCATCAAAGTGTTAGCGACCATAAGGGGAATGTTATCCGCATCAGCCCATCCAGCGCCTTGAGAAAAGGACATTGAAATAATGAATAAATCGCGATAAATTAGAGTCACAATAAAAAATATTCATATTCATAGGTCAATACCCTCGACAGCAATAGCTATATGAGCTAGAGGAATACTGTCGTCGCGTACTCTGACCTCTGAGCCAGTATAACGACAGTGATTAATAACAGGAATTTCTCCTTGAAGTTTAGTAGTCAAACCGCCGAAGTGTTTCTCTGCAAGTTGTACGAGCTGACCATGGTCCACACCTCCCGCTCCTGCTAGTACAAACCTGTAAATAATTGTAAATGAAAATGGCTTTAAAAAAAAAAACAAAAAAAATGTTAGAAAAGAGATTAGAGAATGAAAAAAAAATCACCTCGGAGCTGTGTAATGATTTTTAACATAAGAAACTAGGTCAGCCCTGGTTATGCTTTTGATGTTTTCAGTCGGGCCAAGTATTGTTCTGCCCAATGGAGTTCCCTGATAAGCTACAGAGTGTAAATGGTCGAATACAACTTCTTGTAAGTTTGTTTCAACCTCTTGCATCTCTCGCAATATTACGCCTCTTTCTCTTTCAATCTCGCTTTCGCCAAGTTTAGAATTTTGTATAATATCGCTAAGGATTTCAATGGCCTTAGGCACATCTTGAGACAAGCATTTCGCATAAAATACAGTCTGCTCTCTGCTGGTATAGGCGTTTAGGTGAGCTCCCATGTTCTCAATCTCTAATTCCAAATCAGTTTGCGAACGTTTGGCTGTTCCCTGTGGAAAAAAAACAACAAAAATGATCAAATGATTAAACGAAGATGAAGAATAGCTCTTTTTTTTTTTTTTTGAATGGAGAAAAAATTCTTTAATTCACACCTTGAATGCCATATGTTCCATGAAATGAGCAACGCCGTTATTTTTATCATCTTCGTAACGGCTACCAGCGTCTATCCATAATCCAACTGTAGCTGTTGCAGCGCCGCTATCTTCGCTAGCGATTCTCATACCGTTATCGATTGTTGTAGTTTTTGTAGCTGGCTGATTTATCAACGTCTGCTGAATAGATGCTGCCGCTGTCGATCTCCATTGTCTAGGGATCTTTGGAAATCATTAAATTTAGGAAAATAAGGGGAATAGGATTCAGCGTCTATTCTCTCTCCTTCTATAATAGTCTCAAAATAAAGTCTAGACATTCTTTCATTCATGTATTTGTATAATATTCATTTCGCAGGTATAATATGTATATGTACGATGTAATCCGCGATTCGTTACATGCATGAGTTATTGATCGCGTGATGTTGCGTTAGAATTTATCTATCGATAATAATTACGAATCGTTGTATTCAAATACACGAGAAGGTATAGAAAAATATTTTTGTTATTCAATATATCGCGTTTAAGTTGGGTAAAAGAAAAAAACGAAAAAAAAAAAAAGAAAAAAAAAAAGAAAAGATTTTAAGATGAATTACGTAAGTAGTTTAGGGATCATACAAGACACAAAGTTACGACTGTCTTAATATTCTTGTTTATTAATTCATCGACGGTATAAAAACCCTGACTATTTATACACAGGCTTATATGTAGATCGGTAATAATAAAGCTAAAGTATAAAATGACAAGCTTTTAGGCCCTACCTTGACGTGACTGGTTTTATTTGAATAAGTTTTCAGCGCAGAGCTGATCCTCAGCAGACGAGTCGCCATTTTTAAGGGTCTGTGTCGTCTATTTCGGCACGAACTATATAAGCTATGATGTAGATCAGATATGGACGTTTGTAAATTCTAAAAAACGAGAGAATTTGTATAGTAGCGTCGGTAAAAAAGATCGTTATATTTACCGACCAAGTTTTATACCGTGATTTTATATAAATGCGGCCCACCAGGGATACCAACCCAAAACTCGTTGACATCAGTTTAGTAACTCGCTAAATGTTTTTCTAGTAAAATCACTAAAAATCTAGTGATGTCCAGGTTAAAATCTAGTGATTTTCTAGTAACTCGGTGTATGTTTAATAAGTTTTGGATTGGTATCCCTGATCGGCCGCATCCACATAAAATCACGTTAGATACATTTTTTGATTATATATATATATATATATATTCGTTGCACAGGGGGGCTCCAATTGTTAACGCGGATTTCCTGCCGCTGTGTCGCGCGCGCGTTTGCAAGGAGAATCCCATTTAATACACCCATTCGCGCGAGTTGTGTGAAAGAGAAGAAAAAAAAAAAGAGAAAAATATAAAAAAAAAAAAAAAAAAAAAAGATTAGAACCGTGGATTAGAAATTAGTCAGAGGAGGCCCAGGGCAGTGTGTTCCTTTATTCATGGTTACAAGAGCGAGCGTTAGATAATTGTTAATTATTGTATTATAATTATAATATATATATTATAAAATAAAACAAGATACATAATAATAATATAATAACAATATAAAATACACACATATATATATATATAAAAGAATATTAAATATTATTCTGTAATAATGATCTTGCTCGAGATCAACAATAGGATAATAGAAGAAACGTTAAATAACAAAGTTAAAAATGCCTTGGCAGGGTGAGTCGAATAAAATAATATCACATTACATCATTAAACTCTATGAAATTTATTTATTGAACAAAAAAAAAAAAAAAAAAAAAAACTTCATTTCATTTTATCTTATAGATACATATATATCGATACATAATTAATCATCGGTTTGAGGTTGGGGCGGTGTCTCAATACTCTAACTAACTTATACTACTATATGGGCGTTTAGTTTTTTTTCTTATCTCACACACACACACACACACACATTATTATTATAATAATAATAGCCGTATACCGCGATACGTTTCTCTGATGCACAGATTTTTTATCCTCGTTAATATTATATTTATACAGGATACTTGCGGTCGTAAATCGCATATTTATATTAAACATAAAACGTACCTTGACTAACCTCATGCCAACTACTACTCATCATGTCTCTCTTCTCTTTTCTTCTTCTCTTCTTCTCTTCTTCTTATTATTGCATGCAATATACAAATATTTGACAGATAGATTCTGTCAAATCGAAATTAACGCCAACGTCATTCACATTTCGCGAATGAAAAAAAAAAAAAAAATACATTCCTTTTTTTCTTTCTATTCCACAATTTTTTATTTTTTATTTTTTTTTTTTTTCTCTCATTTTATTTTTTTTTTTATCATATTTTAGTATATACATATTCGAGATAAAATATATATAATCAATTTTTATTACAGAAACAAACCGGAATCGATAGATGTTACAGTCGCAGACTTTGACGGAGTTTTGTTCCACGTTTCAAATGTCGGAGGCGACAAAACCAAAATTAGAGTACGTTTTTTTAATAAGTTATACATTTTTTTTTTATCAATTTTTGAAATTTAACAATATTTTTCATTTTTTTTTTTTTTCAACAGATTAGTATCTCGCTCAACTTTTACAAACAGTTGCAAGAACATGGTGCTGACGAATTGCTCAAACGCGAGTACGGCCCTTTACTTACTACCACAGAGGATGGTGAGATTCATTTTTTTTTTTTTCATCAATATAATTTATAATATAATAATGCGTAATATCGATAATAATCACCCAAGTTTATTTTTTTTTTTATCTTGTTTTATCAATTTAATACTGATAATAACTTTGAATATTATTATTGTATGTATGTATTATTTATTTATTTTATTTTTTCTTCTTCTCTATCAAAGGATACAACGTCTCGTTGCTGATAGATTTAGAGAATTTGCCTACGGATTGCGATGCGCTTGTTAAAAATGTTGGACTATTAAAAAGGCACTGTTTTGCAAGCGTATTTGAAAAGTATTTCGACTTCCAAGAAGCCGGTGAGGAAGGTCACAAAAGAGCGGTAATACAATACAGAGATCAGGAGACATTGTGAGTATATTCATTAATTCATGTATTTCAATCATCCAGTTTATCGACTCTATTTATTTATTTATTTATTTATTTGTATTCCCCCCAGGTACGTAGAGGCAAAAAATGATCGAGTTACGGTGGTATTCAGTACAGTGTTCAAAGACGAGGATGATATTGTGATTGGTAAAGTATTTCTTCAAGAGCTCAAGGAAGGAAGACGAGCTAGTCACACAGCACCTCAGGTTTTGTTTAGTCACCGAGAACCTCCGTTGGAGTTACAAGATTCTGAAGCAGCGATTGGTGACAATGTTGGATACATTACTTTTGGTATGCAGTAAAAAGCAAAAAAGATCATCCACCACCACTAAAAACAACGCTTAAACTTTCTGAATATATTTTACAACATATTATTCATTTTTTTTTTTTTCTACAGTGCTATTTCCACGACACACGAATAGGGAGGCTCGGGATAATACTATCGACCTGATTCACATGTTCAGGGATTACCTGCATTATCACATCAAATGTAGCAAGGCTTATATACACTCAAGGATGCGTGCCAAGACCTCAGACTTTTTGAAAGTTCTAAACCGTGCGAGACCAGAGCCTAAGAACATCGAAAAGAAAACTATAACGTAAGTTGTTTGTTCTAATCTTCGTTTAAAGCCTGAAATTATTGCCCATTTTCTAATCAATGACTTTATTACAGGGGCCGAACGTTCATTAGAAAGGAATGAGCCTAACGAGTCAATGGATAATGTTAAATATTAATTAAAACTGAGATGATCGAGGGACTTTCTATTACCTCGTGCCGTCATCTAAGGTGGTCCGCCGCTAATGCAACACAAATAATAATTTGTCCTTTAAGTGACGGCCCTGTTTTTATAGGATTAGAAAGCCAAGTGCTTCCCATCCCGCAGAGCCAGAGTTCATATACTATAGTATTTAGCTATACAGGCTAGACAGATGATAGTTTGAATTTTAAATCAATCCAGAATTACTATTTATATTAATTCATTATTTGCAATACAATCTTTTTTTATAATTCAATTTTTAGATTTGTTTACTTATAGTTTTTATTGAACTGTTAATATAATTATTGTCCGGCGTACCTAAACTGCATTTACTAAATGATTACGCTTTTATCTATTATTGTTATTATTTTTTCAATCGCTAAATCGATTCCAATTAGTCTTCAAAATCGACTTAGAGAGACTCTGTAGATTCTTGAATTGAAAAAACTGTTTTATAACTTACTTCTGGAATTACTTTCTAGCTATAAAATTATTGAATTTGACAAAGATTAAATACTTTCAAGTTACTAGCTAAAACATGCTTCGGTTCTGTTTGAACTATCGCTATTCTAATTAGATGAAAATTAAACTTTAGAACTTTAATTTATACAAATAGCTAGCCAGTTTCAGTAGGAATTTTTCTATAGTCTTTAAATCCTCGGAGTAGACTAGACTTTCTTTAAATTTCGAGTTTACAGTTGATTTTATTGAATAGCGTATAGTAAGATTTGGAAATATAAACTCTACAGACACCCATGATTATGATCAAATAGTATAAAAATGAGAATGAGAATCCCCGATCTAAAATATCCTAGTTTTCAATCAAACTAAAAAATGTCTATCCTGTATCGCACAATAAGTCTTAACGATTCTAGTTTTTGTTTATTAAATAGCATGTATATATAATAAAGGAAAACTAGGAGAACGTTAGTTCTGTACATTAAATGAAAAACAGAGAAAAAAAATAAATAAATGAAATGAAATGAAAAGGAAAGAAAAATGCAATTACTAGTAATATCTACAAAGATAAAAAAAAAAAAAAGATAAATAAATAATGAATAATAAATAATAATAATAATAATAATAAAAAGTGAATACTGTTTAAAAAAAAAAAAAAAAAAAATACACCATACAATGATTATTTTTATTTAACTTTACTTATATTATATAATAATAATAATTATTATATTATAAGATAATAAAAACAATATTACAAATAATAATTTATCGAAGTAAAGATGAAATTTATATGGATATGCGCTCTTTCCAAAATCCAGCGATAATCTAAATTATATAAATCATCATTTTTACACTCAGATATGAGGGAGAGACAAATCTACGAAAAAAGATTAATGGATCCTACTACACCCTCGACTCACGAGTATCCCTCGATATTGATCTTTGATCATGCGAGGCAGTAAATTAGGGAGTGCCAGTTGGAAAATATTCATTAGTAACAAGCCACACCCTAGCCATACCACTCAACTTGATCACAAACCGAGTCTAGATATTCAGTCAGCAAGAGTTCTTTCCCTAGAACGCATCGAAATGGTTCGCATAATTATTTCTAAAATATTTAAATATCAGAATTCAATTTGTATATGAGTAAAATTTAATAAGAAAGCCAATAGATCGATATTGAGAATTTGCATTAACAGATTATCTGGTATTTCTTAACAATGGATAAAGGCATAGATTTAACAACGCAAAGCTCGTTATTATCTTCTTTAGGAGTTCCGCCCTGTTCGGTAAACGAAGTGACTGTAAGTTCAGGCGACTGCGTCGAGGGCGGCGTCGAAGAACTTTTAGAAAAACCAGCCCTGCTCGGTCTTCGAGTATGGCAATTAACGGGCGTAGTTTTATCCGTAATGTTAACAATAATAATAGCTTTATGCTGTTGCATAAGATTTAGAGTACCGAGAACAAAGCAAGAGATCGAAGCTGATTATATAAGAAATCGTATAACTAGAAGTTTCAGAAAAGAATTGACAAATATAAACAACGAGGAAATGGACGAGATGGATTTGAAACAAGGTAATAATTTTCAACACTCCGCCACATACATACATACATACATAGTTACGTTCTAATCAAATATCTACAATTAATTATTTCCAATATTTAAAACAGCTTTGGACAGAGTGCGAGCAAAATTCGATGCGGAGACCGAACTGCAGAGACAACAACAAGGAATAATCAAGGACGAATCTCCCCGAGGATTTAGAGCAAGATTTAACGCTATACTTCACGGTGTCCATTTGCGTCTTGCTAGAAATGAACCGAGAGAATTAAATGGTGTAATTTAAAGGATTGTATCTAATCGTTGATAGAATTCAACGATGATGATAAACTGGGAAATACTTGTAATAGTAGGTAATAGTATTTTTTTTTTTTTTTTTTCTCCAGACTAAATATAATCTTTATTTCATTGATAGAATACATAAATTACTTCTGTTTAATTAATTAACATGCAATAATAATAATAATAATTAACTACGTGATATTTACATACAGATCATTTATCACTTTATGAAATAATTTTACGATGATCTACTACCCGTATATATACACACAACATTTTTCTAATTAATTAATTGTTTTATCACTTTTGTATAATAATAATAATATGTAATAATAATTTGTAGTTGTCGATTATCTAAAATTATAACTTAAGACGATTAGCCCGTGTTATAAGATTACAAACAGGATCGATTAGCCGTCGATGATTAATAGCAGCGGTATTTAGTATATTTCATTGTTAGATGCTGCGATAACATGTTTACTATTTATATATGTATGTTCCGAGTAACTATATCATTTAATTTTTATTTTTTACTTTCAACGAGTCCAGAGATAAAGAGAGTGTGAAATTTTTTCTTTCTTTTTCTATTCTTTTCTTTGAAAAAAAAAAAAAATAAAAGACCTCTGCTATAATCGACTGCGAATACGATCGATGTATGTAAAGCTTAAGAAAGTCTCGTAGAAAATAATGTTATATTATTATTATTGAAAAGAAGTATAAGGTAACAAATGTAGATATATACTATATATAAACTAATTGAGAATAATAAAATTAGAATTTCTGAAAAAAAAAAAAAAAAAAAATTAATGAAGTTATCTAATAAAGTCAGGAATATATATAAAAAACACTTTCGGTACATATTCGGACCGTTTATCAGTCTACATACATATTATCTAGAAAACTAGAATATATTTTCTAATTAGAAGACAAAACAATTTCATCGTAACGACCCTCGATATACATTTCTACTTCTCGTTATCATTCTCATTATTCGATAACTCTCGCACGGTCTAAATTTTTCTTTTATGTATATATTATATATGAAGATATATATATAATATTCACGCTGGAATGACTTATGAGTCGCTGAACTGGGTCGCACAGTATATGCAATCTATCGAGCCATAAGCCCCTCTCTCGCATGTGGATAAACTAAATTGATAACTACACGAAGGCAAGGGACTAACGGTACGGTAAAAAAATAATAAATACTAGTCTTTGAAAAAGACAGAAATAAAAATAGATGAGCATTTTATTATCACACAAGTGATAATAATAATTTTTCTTTTTCTTTTTCTCAACTTCGATGTTTCCAAAATTTGAGAAAATATCTTTTAGAATAAAAAAAATATATAGCGAGAGAACGAGATAACTATTTAAAATATAGGGAATTAGTATCTGTGTTTGAACAGGGGTGTGTTTATCGCTGATTGTTAGATAACATACATTGTGTGGTTTTTTTTTTTTTCATTTTTTCATTTTTTTTTTTTTTTTTATTAAAATACTAACGGCATATCATATCGGCACCTATATTTGTTACACTAATAAACTCCTTTCTCATTTTAATAATAAATCATCATCATCATCATCATCATCCATCCGATAGCTAGTCAATAATCTTCTGTACCCTGTGACGTTCCCTATTAATTTTTATAATAATTAATAATTATAAAAATAATTAACAGTTATAATAATATAATATAATATATATAAATAAATATAAGAACAATCTCTATCTATTATATATACTTATAAGTATCTGCGAAGAAGAAAAAAATTTAAAAAAAAAGAAGAAAAAAAATAAAGGAAACATAGTTTTTTTTTTTTTTTCTTTGCGCGCGTATGACAATTATATAATATAATATAATTATACTATAACAGTTTAAACAAAACTATAATACATGTTTCGGTTTCCCTTAACGAGAATAATAATATTAAACTGCTGCCTTTACTCTACGCGTAACTATATTAAATGTAGTACTACTACTACAACATTCTCTATTTGTATCGACAATTATTTATTTTATTTTATTACGACATGCATTGATGATTTAATAAATTGGATTCTTTTTTTATTTTTTTTTTTTAATTTTTTTTTTTTTTTTTTTTTGTTTCATTTTCAATTTTTTTTCTTCTTTTAATTAATACAATATTATCATTATTTATCATCCAGACAATCAGATTAAGAATAAGTTTAATAATTTAAAATGGTAGTTTTTTTTTTTTTTTTTTTTTTTTTATACACCATGGTTTTATAATTGTTATTACGATGGCATGCATTAATGCGAATTTTTATACCATTTATAAGCACAGGATTTATTTATACATACTTGTAGTCTCTCCCTTATTTATTTATTAATCGCTCAATTTTCATACATTTTATAATATAGAAATATTTATTTATTTTATTCAATAATTTTGAATGAAATAATAATAATTTCTTCTTTAAAACTCATTACGTCTTATTATAGCATTGCTTGATTTATTGTAATACATAGCAATGTAGTATTTCAATATTAGCGATTCTGAAAATGTTGAAATACATAGCTGGAACATAACTTATTCAAAGTTTGCTATATGTTATGAAAAATGAGCATTATCTGTGCAAATAAGATTCTACAATAACGCATTCTCATATATTTTATCTTCATATTTTACTACATTTAATTAATTCCATGCTCTTAGATATATATATATATATATATATTATGGCTCCTCGCAATTCAGGATTTAGAGACGATTTACGATTTAGATTTAGAAGAGGCTCTCCTCTACTTGGCGAGGATTTAGTGAGTGCTAACTAGGAGGTAATAGGTTTCAAATAGTTTTTATTTGACAAATTAATTTAGAATTTCTTTTTTTACTAAACAATTTGCCATCTAGGCGTGCCTTCACGAAATCTTATTACGCCACCATGAGAATTTTATCTTGTTACTCAGATACTGAAAACTGACCAATGTCAGTGGTATAATTGATAATATAGGTAAAAAATTACCGCAACTTTGTGATTTTGGCTCATCTTCTTGAGTTTCATTTACTCTTATACGATCATTTTTACCATTACATGGGGTAGAGTATGGATACGGTGTTGATAAAGGATTGCAAGTAATATTTACTTCTTCTTCGTTCCATTTAGCTTTAGCTTCGTTAACGGTGGGATTTTTATCGCCGATTGATTCGGCGTAATCATTGCGTAGACAAGATCTTGATTCTTTTGGAATTTTACCAGTATGCTGAGAGAGCGATGAAAAGTCAGCGGAAAAACTACGCGGCTTAGAGATCATTTTTTTCTGATTATTATCTTCGGGGGTTTTCAACGACGTTTTACGATAGACTTTAGAACGATTTGTAGACTTGTTTATTGTTTGGGTATTGTAATTGCAAACGCCGGATGCTCGGAGTGAGAATAAATTAGAATTTGGATTTTTAATCTTAGACTGAGATTCTGTTGATATGAGATTTGAGTCAGTTGAGTGAGTCTCGTTTCCATAGTTTACATTCCATTCCAAACTTTTGTCGCCTTTTGAATAATCTTCGATATTGTAATCTGAGGAATGCGGATTTGAAAATATTGTTTTTACTCTTGTTGCCTGATTAGTGTATTTGGTTTTACATAGACGCGATAATCTGTTTGATGTATTAATTTCGGACGATGAATAAGGAGGGATAATGGATGGGTGATCTTTTACCTTGCTTGTCTCATATGAATCGCGGACAAGCGAGGCAGCGACAAACCCTCAGCTTGGAAATCTTGAATAGAATGCACAAGTTAGGTCATAATTTTTGAAACGACAATACTGAACGTCGTGTCTCAGCCAGTCACCACCAAAGCTAATATTATCAGCCTGATCTAATTCGCGCGGAGTATCGGTCGCCACCGATTCCTTGTTAGCGAATACAGTCACAACAAATTTACCGGGCTTAAACGTATCCAGTACACGACGAATCACCTCATTGTACGAAGCCTGCGGAATGTTACTCTCGAATGAAACGTAAGAGAAATCTGGCTCTGGCGTTATATGAATAGTCATATAACATCCCTGCAACAATACAATATCAATTACTTTACCGTCGCTGAGTTTAAAGCTGATAAGCTTGAAAGATAACAGGGTCTATTAATATATTATATAATATATATATATATGCACGAATTTTAATTACATTAAATCTTAGAGATATGTGCTGGCAGCAGCAGCTTTTAGCGGGATTAGAATTCACCGTTTAATTTTCTTTTTCAGTAACTAACATCGCTATAGCATGCTTTTTTTGTTTCAGTCTGATAATCGAATTCATCAATTCGTCATCTTAATGCGTAAAGTAACGGAGCAGTAATACTCACATCGGGCAACCCTGGAACTCCCTAAACAGAGGGGGAAAAAAAAACATATAGATCAGATAACAGATTTGGAATGGAATTGAATAGAAGCCAAGTTATTAGTTACAGCAAGTCATCGCTTAGATTATCCCAGCTATTATATATAGTTTAAATTCAAAATTAACAATTTTAGGTAAACTTACTCTCTTCGATACTCCGTTCATCGAATATCCGCACGGCTTGAACAAGAAATCATCAATGACCATATTGGGAATGAGCTTTTCTATCCCAGATTTAACGGTAGCTTCAGCAGCAGATGAACAGACCTCTCGAGTAAATATTGCCATAACATCAGGGTCTAAATTGGTCATTAAAATTTCCAAAGTTTGATCGGGTTCCTCCTTTGTTTGAGAGCATTTTTCTCTGTTCAAAGTGTACAGATACCAGCAGTCATTGTCCACAGATCCAAGACAGTAAGCTTCGCCGTCTAGATAGACAAAGAAGAAGATGAAGAAGAAGAAGAAGAACAAAAATATGAGAAAATCTAGTTGATAACGAGGTACTATGAGACAACGGTATATTCACCATCAAAGAACGTGTCTAGCAGAGCAACTTCTTCTTCAAATGCCTGATGCGGGGATATCTGCAGTTCCGGTCGCTTGTAATTCTTCCGTGAGTAAAATACGTCCTAAATTGATAAGAAATATTTGAATCTATTTTTCAAATCACAGATTACATGGTTTGGGAACTAGATTGACTTTATAATATGAAGTCGTGAAGATAAATTGCGTTATTTAAAAATCCTATCAAGAATTTTTAGTGATAATCTGAATCTGAACAGGAATAATGATATCCTATTCAGATGAAGTACCTAGATAAGAGGGAGATTGAAATTTGGGATCATCGTAAAGAGGCATGGTATTTTTTTATTATAAAATACACATGAATTCAGTTTAGTCACATGTATTTTATACTCTGCGCTGCTGTGGCCAGGAGAGATCAATAAGCCAACAGGTATAACAAACAGGCAACCTTTGACTTATACATACTTCAGTTGGTCGTGTACTAGGTCAAGTTATATAGCCAAGCAGATATCCCAGATATGAACAGTAAATGTAAATTTTTAGTGCAATTTTACTACTTATATACCAAGATACGATGAAAACTATTGAATAACTGATATATGCTTAGAACGTAAATGAGGAGGAGATTCGGGTAGCTGTAAAACATATTAATTAACGCAATGAATATTAACGGGCATTATAAATTTACCTCCACTTCTTCAAATCCAGTGTATTGTTCGACGAGACTAAGCAACGGTTCCAAACATTGTAGGGGAGTAGTAGTTCCACATGTTTTTAAAATCAAACGTCTTTTTGATACGAACATGCTGCTTTCGCTGTAACAGATATACCAGTTTCTGATCAAGTCTCATCACATGATTAATGCGATATTCTAAATCTTATGATTCAATTATTAATATTATTATATCCCACTACGTCTTGGGCTCTATATTGCAATGTCGAAGAAATTCAAGGTCGAAGAGTCAGTCGCAGCTTTTTGGCAAGAAATAACGTTAATTTGATTTGTCGAGAGTCTGTATATCTCGTAAGGGTAATAATTTTTCCCCCTGTTTGTTATTCAAAAGTAGTTTGATTGATAAATTAGATTCTGCGCGTATATTATGAGTAACGTATAGTATTACTCATTCGTGATACATTATTGAATGAAACCTCCACGTCAACTTGATATCATGGTGTGATATTTAATTTCATTAATAGTTACTATTGAATGGCAATGACATTCGAAGTTTGTTTGTGTCTAGCTTCTCTAGTAAGTTTAATTCTAAAAATAAATTCTCACTTTGAAAGCCAACTGAGTCTTTTAATATCTTCAACATCGTCACAACCAATTCCTATATAGTAATACTATACTATATCAGCGTACTTCCGCGGTAATAAATATACCACCGGCTAAACTTTGCCCTTAAATTATTTAGACGTTTAATAATTAAGAAGAGAACTTTAAGAGTAACAGATGGAACAGACTTAGTCAATTTATTTATTTATTTTTCTAGCTTTTCGTGTAATAAATCTTAAATTCTAAATATATTTCTAATTTTTAATATCTTATGAAATAGGAAAAAGCTAAGCTATTCTATTCTATTCTATTCTATACTCTCATTGGTATTATCCAACTTAGAACTGCAGCCTGTTGTCGATCGAAAGTATTCAATGGGCTCTTATCTGATATATGACATCATGCCAAGAATAAAGATAGGCTCATATTATAAGAGTATAAATAATAATAGATATTCTCAAACAACAAACGGTCATTGATCTAGACCTTAGGCTTAGCGTAGCGAAAGAAAGAGAAAGAGAATGAGAAAGAGAATGAAAAAGAGAATGAGAGAAATGACTGAATAATCTTCTCTGAAATTAATCTCCATATTATATTCCAAGAATAATAAACTTAAATCAATGAGTAGAATATCATGAGAGATAACGTGAGACGATATAATATAGACATAGGTGTGTAGATTATAGTGACTTGAGTCGGATGTTTTTTTTTTCTTTTAGATAATTTCAAATTCCTTATAAATATTTATAAAAGTAAAGAAAGAAAGAAAAAAAAAAAAAACAACCGGATGTTTAATTAGGCTTACGGTAAAGGTCAGAAAAATAAAATATCAGTCATAATTTATAGTATGAAATCAGGGGTAGAAGAACACATCTATGCGCCATTATAATTAGTAGTATTATATTAATATATTTTTTGTTACATATCAACGCTAGGTGTTACATATTCAAATATATTATATATCTGCGATATAATGTATTTAACTTTATTTAAGGAGACTCATGAGGAAATATATAATATAATGATAGATATCGTAATGAACTTAAATACAGAATCGGTTACAGATAACTACTATAAAGGTTATCGATAGTTTACTATTAACTTCGACCTTAAGACGTCTGGTCTCTTGCGTATGTACTTTGATAAAAGGACCGATATATATACTTATAACGTCTGCCAATCATTCGCAGAGAGCATGTGGATTGATTAAACGAATTTTTTTGTTCATTAATGTTGGGCTAATTCTAACGGGAGAAGAGAACCTAGCATGCTTTCCGTTTAGATTACTTCTAGCTCTAATCTCTTTACGATGTTTTTTTTTTTTTTTTTTTTCTTAGTATTAATGGGTTTAGCGTTCAGTTCTAAGAAGAAAGATAGATATAATTATTCATCAGCTAAATTCTAAGCGACCCACAGATCAGAATCTTATCAGTTATTCTTATCTTAATATTTAGTTATAACGAGTTTGGCAGGGAATTAATAAATCATATATTAAATGATACAAGGTTATGTAGAAAAAATGTATATTCTATATTATCTTTAGTTTTATTCAATATTAATAATATGTAAAAGTCTGCAAGGTAATAGATTTCATAATATAATATGGAAATTTTTTATTCATTTTTTCTCTCGAAGTAAAGAAACAGGCGTAAAATAATAATTTTCAAATAATTTTCAAATAACCGGAAGTCAGAATATCGATATACGATCTAGAGCAGAAGACTATCGCGATTAGTCAGTTGAAATGTTATACTTTTCTAAAATCGAATGTTTAGCTAAATAATAACAGTACTAATAAATTATCCTAATATTTAATACTTTAATACTATAAAATTTTCAATTATTTCTTAATAATTATTTATCGATATTCTATCAACCTATTTCCCGTGATTTGACTATTGCAGTGAATGCATAGAGCGAGAATATCAGCTGTCTTTTGTTTTGAATATTATCGAAGTTCGAAACGGCGGGAAGAGAGCATAAATAGTGTAGAGATCAGATTATAAGTCGGATTCGTTTATTTGATAATTATTAATCAGACTCTAAACCTAATGCGATTGATATTTATCTTAAATAAAATACCAAATCAATTTTTATTTCATATCAGACGTTAATTTTATTTATAAAATGCGCTAAACAGCATAAAATATATGATATCGGCATTTGTTTTTTTTTTTATTCATTACTACTCGCAGGGTTCAGTCGCTTAAGCAGCACGTTGCTGATACGAACAATTTGAAGAAAAAAAAAAAAAAAAACACACACGCAAAAGTGAATAGAAGTGATATCGCGTTCCACAGATTTTTTATAATACGGTTTTATATTATGCGAAGTGATTATTAATAATAATTATTGGTCTAGCATTGACACGAATCAAATGAACCCTAGCGAAAATATCTTGACATTATAATAATAATATTAAAGCCAAATGTGTCAGCATACTATATTATAATATCTTATTGAACTTTGAACCGACTAATTCCACGATTACAATAATAATACTTAATATATATCTTCCCCGCATATTATCATTTAAAACTAATTTATTATATTTTTAAACGAGATTATAAAAAAAAAAAACAAACTATTATTAACATAATAAATGTAATAATTATAATTATTAAATTACCTTAATACGTAAGCATCGACTTGGTCGTTTTGACAAAAGCTGATTATCTCACATCTCACGATTTTCAGTAAATTCTCCCATTTTTGCCTGCAATCATACAAAAGAAAAATTTTGCTAATTTTATTTTATTTTATTTTTTTTTCGGTTCAAAAACAACCAAAATACGATCCATCATTTTCCCGAATTGAGTAAGTATAAAACACACACTTATTTCGCCTATATTTTAACAACTTTAACAACGTTTGAGTAATAAATATTAGTGAATTTTTTGTTTTTTCCAAAAATTGTGTTACGTTACGTTAACGTTACGTACTTAAACTTCATTTATTTTATCTCATTTCTTAATATATATATATATATATAAACAAATCAATCAGTTAATACAATATAATATAATATAATATAGCAGAGAGGTTAGATATAATATATATAAGATTGATTTTTTTTTTTTTTGATATCATTTGCAAATTAATTTGTTATTGCAATAAAAAAGGGGGGGAGGGGAGGGGAGGGGAGGGTAAGGGGGCTAAGAATATACGCGTTGACGTATAGATTTTTTAACCCCGCTAACGCGTATATATATATATATATATATATATATTATATATATATATAATACAATGTTAGTTAATCGATCATATCATTCCGCAAATATTAAAGTAACGCTATCGCATATAATATATATATATATATATATATATATATATAATATATAATAAAGCGACTTTATAGTACTTCTTATTACTGTCACACTGCAGTCTGTATATTCCTATACCGTATGAATCATGTAAGATTATCATATCAAAGTAATAATTATGTATAATAAATAATAATTCAAAGAAATTATTATAATCATATGTAATTTATAGCTGCTAGGGATCTAGCTAGCTAGATTCGGTGTATTTCATTTTTTTTTTTTTTTTTCGACTATATTTATTTTCAATGATCTATTATCTTTCTGTCATTCGTCTATTATAATATAACTATGTGAAATAGAAAAAAAAAAAAAAGAAAGAAAAAAAAAAATAAATAAATAAATAAATAATTACATCACTTCTGTATTCTTATAATATTATTTGTTTATGTGTAGTACACATATATTTATTTATTTATTATTAAATAAGACAATCGATATTATATATTATATTGTCATATTTTTATAATACAGAAGATGAAATTTTTAAAGTGATCTAATATCATAACGTGAAATATATATTACAACATTACATGTATGTGTGTATGTATGTATTGTATTGTATGATAATTATCTATCAATATTACTTACCGGGGTATATTGCGAAGATCACGCTGTTTGTCCGTAACGTCGTTGTCGGTGAACCAAATTTCTAGTAGCTTTTCAACACCCTCGAAAAACTGCACACTTTCGGGACTATTATCGGCCTCGTTATTAGTCGCCATAATATCTTCTATCTTCTATTCGTTATTTATAACGAATTACGTGAATAATAATATAATATAATATGTTGTAAATATTTTTTTTCTCTTTTTTCTTTTCTTTTCTTTTCTTTTTTTTTCTTTATTTAATATTCGTTATAAGTTTTGACTGACTTGCCCTTGTTCGACTACAGAGTCGAAAAAGTACCGGCTTCGTCAACGGACTTTGCAAAACTGAATAAAAAAGGGAAACAAAACGCTCGATTATCCATCTCTCTCTCTCTCTCTCTCTCTCTCTTTCTCTACGTCTCCTTACTATACTTAGCCCAATCGAAATACCCGGCCAATCAATCACCGAGTTTGAAATGCGCGCGCATTTTAGGCGCCGGTTCTAATGGCGCGCTTTTTGTACAAGTTTAAACAATGGCTAATAATTGACGCTCTTATCTAATTGACGTATTTTCTTATCGTTTTTAACGCGATAAGACGAACTAAGAAACTCAGTCTGTAAATTAAACAGATTTTTATTTCGATTCAGCTATTTCACACTTTTTTTTTTTACATACATCTTCGCTAAACAGTTTATCGCTATTTATTATCAAACGCGTGTGGTATTCAGTCCACGCTTACATTTGCTTTATCAACTTCTTCGATTATCCAATTCTCGTATTATAAGTACTCGAAAAACTAATTCCAGATAATTTATCAACTATAATTCATTAACTTTAAATACTAGCGAAGAAAAATAGAAGACGAACTGATAAACTGATATATCACAGAGCGTAGAACATTTATTTATTGATAAAATACATTACACACAATAATTCCCTGCGTTTTTATAATATCCTGAAATAAATTGCATTCAAACACAATGAGATAGATAGATTTTCTAAAAATTATATTTTCTTCAATTTCTTGTTCCAGCTCTTCTTAGCGTATGATTTTTTCTTCTTCTTCTTATTGTTATTATCACTTTTTATATTTTTTTTCATATTTACTAGCGAATCTTTGTCCATAGGTTCGATTATTTTACCCAACTTTGTACTAACGCTAGGTTGAATTAATCTCCTATGAGCATTTTCAGGCACAAAATTTCTACCTATAGGTGCTCGAACGCTAGCTTCAAAGTCTTTTACACTGTTAAATGGAAACGGTAGCTCGTTTACTTGGTGTTCTCTTATCTTCGGGTCCTTTTCTTCGATTATAATCACATCGCCTTTATTCTCATCCTTCCTAGGACCGTCTTTTGGAAATTTTAATATAAATCTACGCTTCTTACGCGTTGATAATCCCACGTTTTTTCCACCCCAAGAACCCCAGCCCGGTAAACTAAGGTCCAGATTTTCTGGTAGCGACTTTTTTACCTTAAAACACAAAAGAAAAAATAGAAAAGTCAATAAATTTTTTATTCAATGCATATAGAAAAATAAAAAACCAGAAGCAATTACCTCGTCGTCTTTATCTTTTCTAAACTCATCGACTACGTCGTCGTCCGCAAATGCTTCGCTGATTAATTTATGCTTGTTTTCTTCTTCGTCTTCACTATCGTCTAAAGCCTCGTCTCCCGCAGTAACTATATCTGGTATCTGGGTCTTCAAATGTTTTGGTTTTATATTTATAAATTTATTAGGATCTATTTCAATATCTGAAGATTTTTCTCCCAGTCTTTTATTAGTATGCGCCGCGTTTGATAACTTTCTGAGCTTTGTTATCTCATCATTTATTTCTGAATTATTTTTATCACCAGACTCGGACATCTCTTCGTCGATAATTGGACGTTGTTTTTTATTCTTGAAACTAAGATCCGGCGCGTATTCTTCCTTAGATTTTTTCTTACCGTCGTCAACTCCCTTGTTATCAATTTTGCCAACATCTTTCTTCATCTTAGCTAATTTGGCGTTTAATCTTTCGCTCTTTTTCACAGTTATCGCATCGAATATATCGTCAATTTCTGTATACTTTTTAACGCCAGATTTATCCTCTACGTCAGAATTATCAGATGATTGAGTAACGAGCCAAACCGAAGTCCCAGCCGCTGTGACGATACTCGAATCCTCTTTACCGCTTTTCTCTTCGCTTCGCGGTCGTTTTCTTTTCTTTGAATTCGATCTAGCCGAAGTTTCGTCACTGTTATTTTTTTGCCTCTTTTTTATCGCCGCGGAAACTTCTGCGACTACTGAAAAACAAGAATTTTACTAGTTTGTCGAACAAAATAAAAGATAATAGTAAATAAAAAATAAAAAGTTTATTACCGCCGCTAGGTTCATCCCCAGAATCGTCGTCGAACATCAACTCAGGATGTTCGACGATAACTTCCTCAACAGGATTTAAATTAGTTGGTAAATCTTTGATTTTAGGAACGGCAAATGTTTCAGAAATTTTCTCCTCCTCCACTTTTTCCTCGTCTTCTTTGGGGTTTTTTTTCTCGTTTTCAGTCTCCCAATACTTTCTATATCCGCTTATAAATTCGTCAATTTCAGACTGACTTTTAACCGAATTTGTCCAAGGATTTTCCTTGTCGCCTTTTGGCAATTGTTCGACGTTTGACTCTTCTTCGTCCTCATCCTCGTCTTCGTCTTGAATTTTTTGCGTCAATTCTCTACTGATGGAAAGCTGTTGCGCGAGATCTTTTCTACTCTGTTGAGAAAAAAAAAACAAGGACAAAAATATTAATGTTGAAAATTCTGTTTATCTTCTCGTTCTGTCTTTCTTTCTTTCTTTCTTCTTCTTTACCTCTTTGTCGTACTTTGCTCTAACTTGTTTATTCTTTGCCCACTGTCCCGTGCTCTTGTGTCTAAGAGTCATGCGTTCTTCAGCTCTAGACTTTTCCAAAAGTTCAAGTTTAGCGAGCGCAGCTTCAGGGTCAGTTTTTTGTAATTCTTCAAATTCCTTAATTTGGGTTTTGATTTTACGCTTTCTTTCAATCCTATGAAATTTCTTGCTTTTTATTTTGTTCTGACGATGCGCCTTAGCTTCTTTATAAGACTGAAAATTAATAAAAACGTAACACAAACAAAACAATGAAAATAAAATAAAATAAATAAAATTTTGTTTTCACCTGCTGCGCCCTAAACTTAGCAGCGTCTTTCCTCCTCTCCTTAATTTCCTCAAGGGTCATCGGCGCCTCGGCTTCTACATTCTCAATTTTTTTCTTCTCCTTAACTGGTTCCAGGGCTTTTAATGCAATCTCTAACTCCGACTGTACTTTAAATCGCTTTAAAAATTCATTCGAAGTTTCTAATCTCATATCAGTTTGTTTTAAAGGAAAACTGAGCTGTTCTGAGCTCCGATTTTTGCTTACTATAGCATCCCATTTCGATAAATCTTTTCTCACGTTATCAAAGCCGACGGATCTTCTTATCTGAATAAAAAATAAATAATATAGAGATCAGTTCAAAAAATCTTCGGGTTTTTTTTGTTTTTTTTTCACTTACCCTAGCAGCGGCCGGTTTTTCAAGCGGTTTGGACAAAGTTTTAGATTTCTTTTGTACGGATTTAACTTTCCTGCCAATTTCAGCGTGCGTAGCACGCCTACCGAGAGTTTTAGCCAAGTCGTTAATGTGAACAGCGTTACCATGACCTACGCCACTTTTCACCAGGTGAAATTCTGATACATTTACACTGGGTTCACTTCGCTCTGCTTTTCTCACCCTGGAAATAAAATAAAATACAATTCAGGAACAATGATTATCTACAGTGTGAATTTCTTAAATATGTATCAGCGATAATATGAACATAACCTAAAAATATTTAAAACTCACCGCTGTCCTTTATCAAGTTGTGTCACAGCGTCTATTAATTTAGAATGATTTTTTGATACTTCGTGATCGCTAACATCATCAAATTCAAAATCACTCATTTTTCTAGGTAAATATTGTGTAAATATTATATCGTCTCATAAAAATATCAATTCGTTAAACCACGCGCGCGACGACGCACACGCATGTGATAATAAAATACGAAAATTTTGAGGTTAGAATTTTCCGGTTAGTTTAATTCACCCGTTTGTCGGTAGGTATCAGTATTTCAATATAAACTATCTCAAATATATATATATTCGCATATTAATGTTCTTGCGTGTGTGTGAGTATTTATTTATGTGCGTGTGTGTGCGAGCGAAACAGGTTATCGCGCTTTTGCTCTTGTCATCGTGTATAAAGAACGTAAATAATTCTCCAAATATCGCCTTTATATCGAAAAATTTGACAAGTTTTCGAATCCCCGTGAATATTAATCCTTCTATATAAAAAATGTGCAAATCCGCTCATAAGAAGGTAATTATTGAATTCAAACACCGCATTTTGTTCTTAATATCGCTAATTAATCAGAAATCGCTAAAATTCATAAAAAAATTTATATGAATGATAGTGCTTGATAGAATAATGATACATTAATTATTTCAGAATTTTTACACTAAATAATTTAGTAGTTATCGATTTTTGAAATATACGAATTTAACTTAAAATATCAAATTAACACTTACAAGTACTAATTTAGATATTTGTGTGGCAAAACATTTACTAATACGATCGAGACCTGCGTAAATACAAGATTTTCTCATTTTGTACATTCAGTTATGCCTTAGTTATTAAGTTATTCCTTATTTTAGTTATTTTAGTTATTTTAAAGTAAAAACGATCGTTTTTGCAGGAAGGAAAGTCGCACTCCGGATTGGGAAAAACGTTGAAGAAATTATGCTTAGATCTTCTCTGGTTTACAATAATTCAAGTTCACTGTCTGTTCGATGTTGTCGTTGATTTTTGCTTCAAATTATACTATCAAAACAAAATAAGAAAGGTGCCGCCGATCAATAATGAACTTTTACTAGACAGCGGAGTAACTCTGGCTGAAAAGATAAGGTATAACAATAACATGCCTAATTTATATGTGAACACATCTTTTTCATTCATTTTTTTATAGAAAGAAGAAAGTCACAGCCGAAGAAGTAGTAAGAGTATTTATCGAAAGATGCAAGGAAGTAAACAGCGTGATAAACGCAGTCGCAGATGAATGTTACGAGAAAGCTATCGCCGAAGCTAAAGAAGTTGATAAATTATTGAAGAATCATGAGGATCCAGATTCTTTTAAAAGGACAAAACCCTTTCTTGGAGTACCGTTCACGACGAAGGAAAGCAACGAAGCCAAAGGCAGATATACTTAGCCTTTTTCTCATCTCTCTTATTTTTTATATAAATTATTGACGATGATTATGTGTTATTAAAGAATGACATTATTTTCATTAGGTCTTCTTCACACTATGGGTTCGTTGTTTCGTCAGAATCATCGTTCCACAGAGGATTCTACAGTCGTTGAATATCTGAAATCAGCCGGAGGCATAATTCTGGGAAATACTAATATCCCTGAGCTAAATATGTGGTGCGAGTCGAGAAACAAGATTTATGGCCAGTCGAATAATCCATACGATACAACGAGGACTGTAGGAGGTAGCAGCGGCGGAGAAGCAGCCTTAGTCGCAGCGTGCGGTACTCCGTTATCTATAGCCAGTGATATCGGAGGATCGACTAGAATGCCAGCATTTTTCAACGGGGTATTTGGCCACAAGCCTTCCGAAGGTGAGAATTCGAGGAATTAGTTAATCGGGATTCATGAGCTTCTACTTTTTTTTCTTCTATTTAGATTTGACGCCGCTAAGAGGAGTCGGCCTCAGAACTAAGGATAGTAGTAAAGGTACGATGGTCTCAGCTGGTCCAATTTGTAAAAGAGCTATCGACTTGGACCCACTGCTGAGGGTTTTGATCGGCAATAATATCTCTAAACTCAAACTGGACGAACCCGTCGATCTTAAGAAGCTGAATATTTTTTATCAAGAAGAATCCGGCGATATGAGATCCAGCAAAGTTAGCGGATCTCTTAAAGAAGCTATGAAAAAAACTGTGAACCATTTCAGAGAGATTACTGGCTCGGCTACTAAGGTTGAACAATATACTACATCGATTCTTTTATTAGAATGAAATATTCTGTTTTATTAACTGTGTTCTTATAATTTATGCACAGGTCACGCTTCCTGGTACTGAATATAGTTACAAATTATGGAGACATTGGATGACCAAAGAAGAAGGAGAATTTCGATACAATATAACAAATAAACAGGTGATTTACATACAGCCTTTTATTTAATTAAGAAATGATCATTTCTTATGGTGAAATAATTCTTGTTGTTATCTTTACAGTATCGAACATCAGCAACAACGGAGATTATTAATCTGATAACGTTTAGAAGTCAGCTTACTTTGGCAGCTATACTAAAGCTCATAGATGAAGATTATTTTCCCAAAGCTGATAACGAGTGGGCTGAAAATATTACAGAAAATTTGAAGACTGAGCTGATGGTCAGGACTTAATTTTAATTCTACCTTTAGATCATTTCTTTATTCTTTATTCTGATAAGATAACAACTTTGTGAATTTATGCTTTTTTATTTTATTTTCTAGAATAAGCTGGGCGATAATGGAGTCCTGTTTTATCCTTCTTCGCCAACAACAGCTGGCTATCATTACTCGTCGTTTCTAAGACCGTTTAATTTTGGCACTTGGTGTATTTTCAACGTTCTTAAATTCCCGACTTGCCAAGTACCGCTTGGATTAGACAGAAACGGTCTACCCCTTGGAATTCAGGTTGATATAATAATATCCAATGTAGTGGGAATAATGATCATAGCTCAATAATTATGCGCATAATTTTAATTTTTTTAAATATTATTTACAGGTAGTAGCAGCGCCCTATCAAGATCACTTATGTCTCGCTGTAGCCAGAGAATTAGAAACAGCATTTGGAGGCTGGGTAAATCCTTCTTAATTAATTCCTAAAATCTCTCTCAAAATCTACCATAACGATGCGAGAGAAATAATATATTACACATATGTATCTGTGAATCGGTTTCTTACATTAATAAGCTAGGGTTTTGGATAAATATTTTCCATCTTATTATTCTAGTTACGAATTTCGGGACTAAAGATAAAAAACAGTATTATTCACGATATGAAAAAAAAAAATAAAAATTAGCTCTCTTTATTTCGGCCCAAATACAGCATAGCAAAATAAAATCAAATTGTATTCATCATTCGTAACAGGTACTTTTGCATTCCTAATATTTAATTTATAATTATATACATGGGTACAGTGGGGGTTTAATTATCATTAAAGAAATTTTTTATTCTTATTTTAGAAATTTTGTTGAATCCGCTTTCTCGGTTTCGGTTCTAAAAAAAAAAAGAAGAAAATATACTAATGTACTTAATGAACAGAAAATTTATAATTATTTATTAATAATAGATATTATTTAGGTAGAAATTTAAGTCTGGGTGAAATAAGGTGATATATGTATGTCAAATTTTAAAAATTCTATTAGAAAAAAAAAAAGGAAAAAAAAAAAAACAAACAAACAATTATAATAATTAATTAATAAATTGCAAGGTAATTGACGCTCAATTTATAATTAAAATATATAATGGAATCTTTAAATATATAATTTCTCATCATTTCATCAATAAACTCTATAATTAATCATCTATCCATATGTATCTTTCCCAATATTAAATTTATTAAAAAAAAACTATAATGTAATGTATATTTGAATTCAAAATTTGAATTCGCGCCATTATTTCACTGGACAAAGTACGATAGTTAGCCGCTAGATGGCGCCACGGTGTTTTCTATATCTACAAACAAAACAGAGTGAAGTGAAGTGAAGTGAGGCGAGCATCTACGGCTAACTTGTTTCGTCTACATGCCTGCAGTAACGGCGATAATACATTAAAGGAACATTAAATAAATACGGCTAACTTGTATATCACAGTAGTGTGTAATACGACGAGGTGTAGAAGCGTATACCGTGAGTGTAAGTAAGTAAGTAAGTAAGTAAGTGTGTGTATATAGTGTAAGTGAGTGGGGTTAGTGTAAGTATAGTAGGTAAAAAAAAAAAAAAAAAAAAAAAAAACTAACCAAATAAAGAAAAGAAAGTAAGAAAGAAAGAAAGGGTGACCAAAGAGACAGAAAGAGAAAGAGAGAGACAGATACACACACGCACACACATATAAATAATTAAACAAAATAAAATAAAATAAAAATAATATAAAATAAAATAAAATAATAATAAATAAATAAAAAAGACAACAAGATCGAAGCTAACGACGTTCTCTTTTTTTTTTTTTTTTTTTTTTCTTATTCTTTTTCCCCTCGTGACGTACCTAGTCGTTAATGTTATACATAATATTATACTACAAGTGATAAATCTATTAATTCATCAGTATGTAGTCGGTTTTGGTAATGGTATAGGTGTAATAATAAGGGAGTGCGGAAAGGGATCGGTAAACGTATTAACCTATGAGATGTCAGAGAAATGGGCGAGGCCCCGCGCGTACGCGTACCACGTAAAAATCTTATAGCTTTAAAAAATCGCGCTGATAATATATTCAAGATATTTGGTGCCCGTATATCTATATCCGATGATGATAATATACTCGCGTCTTTATCTAAACAGCAGCAGACATCATCGCGTGTACAACAAACTTGTAATACGGTACTCGGTGGTAATATAAGTGGGGGAATAGATTGGGATGAAGTGTTTGTGCCGTTGGAAATATTCGTCGAATCTAATAATATCGACGGGGATGAGGATCTTGACGGTGAATTTAATGGTGGGGGAATTGGTACAGTTCAAGATGCTGTATCAAATATTGCAGCTAGGGTCCAGGTGAGTTTATAAATATAATTCATTTTTCAATTATTTATTTTGTCTTTTATTTTTTCATTAATCGCTATACGTCCCAATGATTTACATTATTATCCTACGACTCGTTTTGTCATTAAGAATATATATTTACGCAACAACGAAAAAAAAAAAAAAAGAATAACATATCATCGTTCTTTTTTTTTTTTTTTTTTTTTTTTTTTTTTTTCTCTTCACAATTCATATAATATAGAAAGATATTCGTGGTACTAATTGCAGAGAGACAAGTGATTAACGAATTTCTATCATTTTTTTTTTTTTTTTTTTGTTTTTTTTTTTTTTCATACACGTATACGATCGATGATTGTATAATATGTAAAAGAGAAATGATCTTTTATTATTTTCCTGTTACATACTGTGCATACATACTATTATGAATGAATTTATATACTTACTAGATATACATATGAATGAATGAACGAAGACACAATTATTTTGCGCGTGTTATTTTATTATTTTATATTTGATTTAAAAATATTATGATATATCGCGTCACTAATGCCATAAGGTCGTAAGCGCCAAAAAATTATTTTTTTTGCGGATATGACCAAACGATGTTATATGGCACGAAAAAGATTTTGCCACCAAAAACACGAAATTTTTTTTTTTTTTGCGCTTACGACCTTATGGCATTAGTGACGCGATATTATTGTATATATGCGTAAAGATATTTTTTATTTCATTAATAATTTTAATTTTTTTTTTTTTTTTATTTTTATTTCGAAGCTATTATAAATAATAATTGATTAATTTTCGTAATATGATGTAAAGTATATATATAGGCTGCAGTACCTACCTACCGACTTAGCTAGTATGTATGTATGTATGTATGTATTAGCGAACGACACACAAATTGAAAGTTTCGTGTCCGGTCCATATTACTTATAGACTCTCCTCCTTGGCTTCACGAGACGTTCGCGTACCCGCGAGGTCGTCAATCCCGCCTGTGGCTACGCTGCTGCCCTCGCCATTCGAGATGTACCATTAACACGTTTACAGAGTGTATTCGAGAGCCGGACCTCCTCTCTAATCATAACATAATATAAAACTATATATGTGTATGTATTGACACAGATATAGAAATTGGGTACAAACCATACCCATATATATATATAAAGAGCGTTACTCGTACATATATATATATACATATAATAGATTTTTGATAAACGTGAAGCTAAAAAGATTCCGATATATAGAGATATATCGCGTCACTAATGCCATAAGGTCGTAAGTGCCAACAAAAAAAAAAAAAAAAAAAATCGTGTTTTTGGTGACAAAATCTTTTTCGTGCCATATAACATCGTTTGGGCATATCCACAAAAAAAAATAATTTTTTGACGCTTACGACCTTATGCCATCAGTGACGCGATATAGATAAGGTATATATTAATTCGCGCGTAATTCACTCTGTAACCCTTCCCCTCTCATATATACATATAATACGTACACGTCTATACGAACAAACAAACCATAAATATGTATTGTATATATATATATATATATATATATATATATATATGAGGTATTCCACGCCGTTTCGAACGGTCAAAAAAATCACCGCTTCCGAAAAAATCGTAATTTGGTCCTCGAACACAACTATATCGAAAGAATTTTTGTGAATTTTTTCATAATTTTCGGATTGCATTTGTGGATTTTTTCCAAACTCCAACTTTTTCTACAAACTTCCGTATCTCAAAAGTATAAGATCCTACAAGAAAATTTGTGATACACAAAAGTTGCAGTTTCGAATCAACTTTCTGAAAAAAATTTTTTGGGAATTTATCGAATCCCAAAAATACCAATTTTTATCAAAAATACACAAAAATCGATTTTTCAATCAATACGTCACCTTCGATTTGCCTCAATAAATCACAGAAAATACTCTCAAGTGTGGAGAACAACCCTGTATTTTGGTTGAGATGGGTGGCGCAATCGTTTGGAAGATATGCTTTATTAATTTTTTTCTCAGAAAAAAAAAAAAAATTTCAGAAAAAAAAAGAATTAATAAAGCATATCTTCCAAACGATTGCGCCACCCATCTCAACCAAAATACAGGGTTGTTCTCCACACTTGAGAGTATTTTCTGTGATTTATTGAGGCAAATCGAAGGTGACGTATTGATTGAAAAATCGATTTTTGTGTATTTTTGATAAAAATTGGTATTTTTGGGATTCGAGAAATTCCCAAAAAAATTTTTTCAGAAAGTTGATTCGAAACTGCAACTTTTGTGTCTCACAAATTTTCTTGTAGGATCTTATACTTTTGAGATACGGAAGTTTGTAGAAAAAGTTGGAGTTTGGAAAAAATCCACAAATGCAATCCGAAAATTCTGAAAAAATTCACAAAAATTCTTTCGATATAGTTGTGTTCGAGGACCAAATTACGATTTTTTCGGAAGCGGTGATTTTTTTGACCGTTCGAAACAGCGTGGAATACCTCATATATATGTAAGTAGCGGCGAGCGCGTGTGTCCGGTTTCATTCGGGTTATTAGGCTGTGGGCCGCACCTTCCACGTAAACATGGCCGTCTGTTTGTCTCGCGTACTGTTGCTGCTGCTAGTGCTGCTGCTGGTGCTGCGGGGTATCAATGTTCTCCTGCGGTGATACACACACACACATGTCTACTACATACATATATATATATATATACATGAATATGTATTTACAAATGTTAATAATATATTAAATATACACGTATATATATATATATATATATGTAACATGTATAGATATAAATGTGTATGTATGTACTCATCAACCGTATTCGTCGTTTAGATTTGTTATACATATAGTATATTATAGCCGCACCTCACTGGGTTTGAGGTGATAGTTGTGTATATAGATGAATTCACGGGCGTATAATGTGCTTTTTTTTTTTTAAACGACTATTTTTTTTTTTTTTTTTTTTGCAACTCCAAATTGAAAATCTTGTTGTAGACGTCGAAAGGGGAATCCCGTCCAATTTTTAGCTCTTAATTCCGATTCTAGTACTCGTGCTCTTCTTTTTAAATTTTTCCATGCTAAAAGCATATTATGTGAACATTAGGTACGTACTTTTACTTTAGTCGCACACAACTCAGCCGCATTTCAATGGATTGTTCTCATCCAAGATTCATTTTACAGAGAATTTAGTGTTCTTCAAATGGCTTGAAATTTTTTTTTTTTTTTTTTTTTTTTTTCAATTTGGAACCGATTGAGGGAGCGGCACACCAAATATTTTTTTTTTTTTTTTTTTTTACCAAATAATTGGGCCACCTTAATATATATATATATATATATACTATTATAAACGTTTAACACTATAGTATATACATTAATACCTACTTGCTATACGAGATAAATAACCTTCAAAACTTTGCCTATGACAGCCTATATATATACTTACGTCATTCATATAATATCCTACGTCATTTGCGCTCGATGCTGATGGTGATGCTGATATATTTAATCTTTAATGCTTAATGCTAGTGCGCTATTACTTCCGTGTCCTTTTTCATTATATATTATTATACATATTATCTCATCCTCTGATCTTGGAGGATTCATATATATTATCATACATGACTTAATAAATAATTAAATTATACCACTCATGATATTTTTTTCATGTACTTTTTTCAATTTTCTATTCTTTCTTTTTTTTTTTTCTCATTTCGTCTATTTTACAATTATTTGCACGCGTCCTTATTTACGAGCGAAAGCAGTGGGTTGAATGGATTGTGGTCTGGTAGGCGTTGCGGTAGTAACTGTATAATATACCTTCATATTGTAGAAAGAAAAAAAGAAAAAATGATAAAAAAAAAGAAAAAGAAAAAGAAAAATAATTAAATACTAGAAATGTAGAATGAATGATACGCCACCGTGAACACCTGGGAATAAGTTTATACACTAGTTTATCCCTATATAGATTATTGAATATACACCTTGCCAAAGTTGTTGCTATTATTATTATTATTATTATTATTATTATTACTTGGAAATTTAGCTTTAATGTTCTTTTTTTTTTTTTTATTATTATTATTATTTTTTTTTTTTTGTTTCCTTAATGAAACATAAAAATAAAAAGAAGAAGAAGAAAGAAAAAAAAAACCTATGATAGCATCGATTTTAGGCGGAAATAATTTCGACGTAGTTGGGAGTTACCCGACTATTATGACGATTCAATCGAATACCTACTATACACATATACAATATATATAATATCGTACACATTTCAACGCGGATAAAAGTTTCTGTCATCATCATCATCATCATGTTGTCGCCTGATTCTCACGGTATATAATATATATACTAATAATTATTTATTTTTTTATTTCAATTTTTTTTTTTTTTACTTCTATTTTTTGCTTCTGAAACGCAATTATTGACAAAAAAAAAAAAAAAAAAAAAAAAAAAGGAAAATTGTTCTGCCTTGTGGTGCTCTGCATAGTTATAATACTATATACAGAATGTTTTTATATATTCGAATATATATATTTATATATATATATATATATATATATATAGTACCAGCCATGATGATTATAGCGCGGTCTCGTCGGTCTAGACTTCGAACGCCGTAAACTTTTAGTCCGCGCAGATAAATATAATAAGGCGCTGATATACCTTACCTATGTACCGATGTAAATATATAATTACAAGATCGTAAACCGTCCCTTTTCGTGCGTAATATTACCAAGCGCCAATACCCGATATGCAGCCACCGCGAACTAAATAAAATACTAATGCACAGGTACATAAGGTGTACTTATATATATATATATATATATATATATACTACTATAAATTTCTATAGGTATTAGTATATTATATAGGCATATCTTTGCGGAATTCTATTTAAGGATTTACGACGATCCGCGCAACGGCGAGGGAATTTTTTTTTTTTTTTTTTTTATTTACTTTGAAATCATTATTATTATTATTATTTATTATTTATTTATTTATTTATTTATTTATTTATTTATTTAGAATAATAAGATGAGAATCAGAAATTCGTCTGATTGTATTAATCAATGAAATAATTGGAATCAAGAATGGAAGAAGAAGAAAAAAAAGTTCTTAATAAATGCGTAAAAGTATATATCGCGTCACTATATGCCATAAGGTCGTAAGCGCCAAAAAAAAAAAAAAAAAAATTCGTTTTTTTTTTTTTTATGGCAAAATCTTTTTCATGCCATACAACATCGTTTGGACATATCCGGAAAAAAAAATAATTTTTTGGTGCATTACGACCTTATGGCATTAGTGACGCGATATATATATTCATTGGGTTATTTGGGCGAACGAGACGACGCGTCGCGCTTAGGTATACCTATAATAATCGCGCGCGCACGACGCGCGTTTGACCGCGATTATGTTTGGTTTCGACAACCGGTTGTAGTTTTCTGAATACTAATAGAGTTTAAGCGCTAAGGTAATAATATTAAGTTGTCGCCAAATGTCACGGAGATCCCGGATCTCCGGTTCTATGCGCGGAGTTCCTCGTGCTACGTCACCCGCAACCGTATATTATATACCTATATTATATATTTAAACTACGTTGATTGATATAATATATTGAACACGCGATCGATTATTCATATCGAGAAACATGACTCGTTATAATATTTCCGGTATATAAAAAATTCGAAAAATTAATAAATAACTATCAATAATTAATTAACTAATGATATATACGTCATAATTTATTATAATCCGGTTAATTTGATCATTTTAGAATTTCAATAACCCCGAGGATATGCGGTTTAGGACGTTTTCAAATATATTAAAAAAAATAAATAAAAATATATGTAGCCAAAATCCCGTAGGTTCCTAATATATCACAATTTATCGAGTAGCTCTATTTCACTCCTGAAATCAGCTGTACAGCTGTACACCTACTGGTTTGAAATCGCAGTTGAAATCAGACAAAAAAAAAAAAAAAAAATCGCTTTGAAATCCTAAAAAAATTATTGAGAAATCAGCGTAAATTTTTTCGATATCATTTCGAAATCATCGAAATTCTTCGATATCACTTTAGAATAATCGAAAATCAGCTTTCGAATTTTCATATTTTAATAAAACACGATTTCTGACAATTCGCGGTTAATTTATTTTTTCTTTTTAAATCTCAAAATTGGTATTAAACTCCAGGCTATATTAATTTATTATTAAATATATATATTAGATAAATATATTTACATCGATATATTTCGAGATATATATATTATTGCTTGAAAGATTTATTCATGATTTATTATACATACATATAAATGCTCGGTGATATATATAATATATATATATACGCAATATATATAGTCGTTAATTTATATAATCATATCTCATCATATGTTCGCAGATACATAATTATATTGAAGTATAGTATAGAAAAAAAAAAATAATAATAATAATTTATTTCAGACTTCTTTACAGCGAATAAAATACTAATATATTATATAGATATCGTCGAAATATATATATATATGTATTTTTGACAAATAGTGGGAAAAAAAAAAAAAAAAGACTCTTTGAAGTTTATAGTTATAAGTTTCGCGAAATTTTATTCGACGTATAAATAAATACCTATACATGTGTTATTATACTATATACGTATTATAAATGCATGTATGATATAATATTATCTCATGTTTTAGGCTTGTGCTTACAAATTTTTTTTAATTTTTTTTTTTTTTTTTTTTTTTTTTTTTTTTTCTTCTTCTTTTTTTAACAGATTTTATTATTATACCGCATTATAACGTCTCCGCACGCTCATATAGGTACATTACATATAAATAGGTATATAGGTATATAATTATTAAACACCGCGCGCATAAATATAAAAATAAATAAAAATAAATAAACAAATTTATCATGAATTCATGAATGAATGAAGTAGTGTACATAATGTACATAATGTGCAGTGAAAAAGTAAATTCATTGTAAAAAAGAAAAAAAAAAAAAAAAAAAAAAAAAAATTAATTAAATTAAATTTATATTCATTTATAAAATATAATTTAATATTGTTTATAAATATAGTATGTAGATATAGATATATATATAGGTATACATATATTACGAAGCCCGATTACTAATACGCTTTAAATAAATCTAAACCGTATCGAGTCAATCATGCGTGCAGGTGTCTACATAATAAGCAATGATCCATGGACGGTTTTCTACGATATTTTTACTCCTTTACCAACCACCGACCCATAGATAAATACGCTATATGTATAGTCATAGTATATATCGATTTATATATATATATATATAATATACAGTAACGCTTGATTGCAAATCGGAGCTCCCGATATGGTTATGATTTCATTACCCTTGGTTAAGCGACTATGATATAGTTTAGTATTGGTTATATATATATAAATATAATCTCTAATACATATAATCAATAGCGTTATATATCTTACCAATTATCATATATAGAAAAAATAGAAAAAAGAAAAAAAAAAAAAAAAACAGTTCCAATGATTTAGGATACTAGGAAATGAATAATAATCGGAGGAATACAAAAAAAAAAAAAAAAAGATACGATAAAAAGATTTCTCTAATCCTACATTTTATACACAGATATAAGTATATCTCACAAATCTTTATTGTTATAGTCTGAAAGTGACTTAAGTATATACGTTTCGTCGAATTGTCATTAATGTATAAAGTAGATTTCTTAATATTGCGTCTATCTATACCTATACATATAAAAAAAATATGATTTTTATAGAAGTTATTTTTATATCACTATCATCTTATATATTCTCCGATTTATAATAAAAAATAATTCAATTTTTTTTTTTTTTTGTTCTTTTTAAATTTATCTTCTGTAATATATTATATTACCTACCTAATAATATTTTTGGTATATAATATATGTATACAGTTTTGAGACGAGTATACATAATCGTATTATTCGATTCCAAATTCTGTATATTTAAACTTAAACGGCGATCTAAATTTTTCCTATATAAAATTCATTTTTCGCACTTGTAATACGAACATATTACTATAATTATACGAGATGATTAATATTCGAAAATTTTATATAGGTAGGTACTACTATACTACCCTCGCGGATATGGCAAAGTATATATACGAAATAATTGTACATATAATATCATACCTACGTATATTAATAAAGTAACAGGTATATTTCTTGATATTATACGTCAGAACTACAGCGCTGTATCTATATAGATATACTTACCTATAATACGTCGGGTCCGAAGACGTCAAAGTGAAATCTCGATTTCCCTATAGCTTCGCGTAAGAAAGTCCGCGTTCTCCGGACGCACGTCCTGCACGTCAGCACTGTATAGGTATACCTATATAACTATCAATAATTGCTAAACTATATATATATATATTAGACTGTTTCAAAAAAAAAAAAAAATTTTCAAAGAACATTGAAAAATCGTCAGAGTATGTCTAAACAAATATCCTGTTCAAATGTGAGCCCTTAATATTAATATTTAGAGGTGGCGCTTTTCATTTTTCTATTTCCATTTAAATAACATGGGAAAATTTTTTTCTGAACTTCCGAATTTTATTACTCAGAAACGAACTATCTTACAATAATAACTAAGATAGCTTTTTGTAGAAAATTTGACGCTCTATAAAAAAGGTTTGAATGAAAATTTGCGTGAGGCGAGCCGTTTCGGAGTTATCAAGCCTCAACCATTGAACTGTTCAAAATAATGATAATTTCTACTTATATGCGACAAAATCGACTCATATAACTTAAATACCCACTATTATCAACTTTAAAGCCAATATCCATAAATTTTCAATTAAATGTTGATCAAAAAATTTTATTAATCAACAATAAGTGATTAATTTTTTTGATCAATAATCAAAAATACGGGCATATCACAAATAAATGATGAAATTTCATCATAAATTTTATTTACATTGCATCAATAATTGATTTCAATTTAATTTTAATTTTGATTTTAATTTGGAACAGTTCAATGGTTGAGGCTTGATAACTCCGAAACGGCTCGCCTCACGCTAATTTTCATTCAGACCTTTCTTATAGAGCGTCAAATTTCCTACAAAAAGCTATCTTAGTTATTATTGTAAGGTAGTTCGTTTCTTAGTAATAAAATTCGAAAGTTCAGAAGAATTTTTTCCCATGTTATTTAAACGGAAATAGAAAATTGAAAAGCGCCACCTCTAAATATTAATATTAAGGGCTCACATTTGAACAGGGTCTTTGTTTAGACATACTCTGACGATTTTTCAATGTTCTTTGAGAAAAATAAAATAATCGCTTTTTTTGAAACAGTCTAATATATATATATATATACGGTGACGAAATAATAGTAGTAGGTACATGAATAGTTGTACAACGACAATAACGCAGGTTGTGAAAAAAAAAAGAAAAAAATAATTCACACTTTTTTTTTTTTTTTTTTTAATTAATTTCTGTTTAAACGGAAAATCAAAAAAGAAAGAAAAAAAAAAAAAAAAAAAATAACACGATTCTAGTCCCTTTCTTAATTTCTTTATTAATATTAATTCTCACTATCACTCTCTTTGTTTCTTTATTTCTCTCTCTCTCTCTCTCTCTCTGATCTTGATTGTCGATATAAGCGCATACCTATATATTATACCATATACTACGCGATAACACTGGTTTAGCTCTTGTTCGGATTTGGTACAGCATAGCGGCTCGTTGTCGCCACGGACGGTGTCGACGAGTTAGGTACCTATATATGCAAATTGGCTTATCTCTGCAGGCTACAACATTCCCTCGTCGTTGTTTCATTCGCGAATATACACATACATATTATATACTACGCGATTATTTTTGTCGAGATTTTTATCAATTATGTTTTTTTTTTTTTTTTTTCTAATTCGCTACACGCTTATCGCGTATATTATCACGATAATTATTACACACGCTGTATTATTATTATTATTATTATTATTATTATTATTATTATTATTATTATTATTATTATTATTATTATTATTATTATTATTATTATTATTATTATTATTATTATTATTATCGTTATATAATAATGAATAATTAATTATTAAAACGAAGAAAAATAATTTTGCGAATTTTGTTAAGTTTTTAATTATATTGCTAAACATACTATACACGGAGTTATCATAAGATCATATAGATCTACATTATTACGTGTATATGTATATATATACCTATATATCGCGAATTTATACTTTAAAGAAGGAATCCTTGGCTATATATTCGCACGTATATACGGTTTGCTCGTTGGCTATAGTGATCGGTTGAATATAACCGGTTATTCGCGATCTGCTTGCCCGGAAGTCGAATATATCGCGGCGTTTTAATAACGTCTTTTCATTTCATTATCCTATTCAATCCTATTCATTATCGTCAATTATATACGATTATATATAAATTAATATATTTATTTCCTTAATTTGATTATTTTCAAATTTCAATGCTCCCATGGACCTAAGATATGTCTCAAAATATATACCTATATAAAAAAAAATGTAGCCAAAACCTCGGACTCATATCTCAATTCTAAGTACCGTCCCGCAAATTAAGCCTTCGAATTTTTACATTCTAATATTATAGCTCCGAAAAATTTCAAACTCGATATATACGTAGGTATATTTAATAAAAATTCGACAGATTTTCAACGATATAATTTCCGAACTTATAGTACATATATTATATAGCGAACCAAAAAAAAAAGAAAAAAATTAAAAAAATTTCTTATCTCCAAATTGTGATGAGGGGGAGGATTTTTTTTTTTTTTAGATATTTAAAACTTACGCAATGATAAAATTATCTGCGTGAATATAAATTTATTTATATATATTATATATACGATTAATACATATCAATGATCATATTCAACAAACGATCTATATAGGTATCTAATCCACACATATTGTTTCCACTTCTTAGAATCGATATTCATATCTATAGTATATCTGTACATATATATATCTATACCAACATAAATGATTTATGGTGGGCGTACAGGATACGATTTAGCCCCGAACGTTTTAGATGACTATACGCGTATACCTATATATATGAAAAAGAAGAAGAAGAAGAAGAAAAAAAAAAAAAAAAAAAGAGAACACCGTGTACATACACGAGATCTTTCACAATTTCATATCATATATCCATATTATATATTCAAAACTGATATACCTTTGTATATATAATATGGGGTATTCCACGTGAACCAGATCGGTTTTTGGCAAAAAAAAAAAAAAATAAAAAAAAGTAAAAAACGGGAGGCTGTAAAATTTATCACTTCTTTGTGGCACTTCAAAGTAATTTCGTTGAAAATTTCAAGGCAATCCGTGTGACCCTTCAAGTAGAATTAAAGAAATAAAAACACATTTTCCAAGTTTCACATGCTTCGCCGGTTTTTAGAAAAAAAAAAAAGCAGAAGAAAAACGGAGGCTGAAATTTTGATCACTTCTTAGTGCCACCTTGAATTAATTTCGGTGAAAATTTCAGGGCAAAATTGGTGTGACCCTTCAAGTAGAAGAACAAAGAAATCGCATATTTTCAAAGTTTTACTTGTTTAAGAATTCCAAAAATAATTGAAGTGCTACATATTTCTAAGGAGCTTATTTATGCGCGTAGAATGCACTATGGAAAGTTATAATTTTTTTCATGCATGGCTGAGATAAGTGGAGTTGAAAATGTGGTAATTAAATTTTTGGTATAATTATGACAGCGATATAAATTTAACCAATTATTTTCATGCTCTGTAACTGTTGGGAGCATCTCATGTAGTAACAAGGAATCTAAATCTGCATTGGTGTCAAATTCAATGACCTCCGGCCAAAAACCGATCCGGTTCACGTGGAATACCACATAGGTAGGGGAGACAGGGGCTATAATTAACAGGGGTAAGTTTTAATATCGCGTTTATCTCCTTAAGTACGAAAGATAAATGAATGGTTCCAACGCGAGAATGGCTGTTAGACTCCAACGGTCATTCTCGCGTTGGAATCATTCATTTATCTTTCGTACTTAAGGAGATAAACGCGATGTTAAAACTTACCCCTGTTAATTATAGCCCCTGTCTCCCCTATATATTAGACTGTTTCAAAAAAAGCGATTATTTTATTTTTCTCAAAGAACATTGAAAAATCGTCAGAGTATGTCTAAACAAAGACCCTGTTCAAATGTGAGCCCTTAATATTAATATTTAGAGGTGGCGCTTTTCAATTTTCTATTTCCGTTTAAATAACATGGGAAAAAAATTTTCTGAACTTTCGAATTTTATTACTAAGAAACGAACTACCTTACAATAATAACTAAGATAGCTTTTTGTAGGAAATTTGACGCTCTATAAGAAAGGTCTGAATGAAAATTTGCGTGAGGCAAGCCGTTTCGGAGTTATCAAGCCTCAACCATTGAACTGTTCCAAATTAAAATCAAAATTAAAATTAAATTGAAATCAACTATTGATGCAATGTAAATAAAATTTATGATGAAATTTCATCATTTATTTGTGATATACCCGTATTTTTGATTATTGATCAAAAAAATTAATCACTTATTGTTGATTAATAAAATTTTTTGATCAACATTGAATTGAAAATTTATGGATATTGGCTTTAAAGTTGATAATAGTGGGTATTTAAGTTATATGAGTCGATTTTGTCGCGTATAAGTAAAAATTATCATTATTTTGAACAGTTCAATGGTTGAGGCTTGATAACTCCGAAACGGATCGCCTCACGCAAATTTTCATTCAAACCTTTTTTATAGAGCGTCAAATTTGCTACAAAAAGCTATCTTAGTTATTATTGTAAGATAGTTCGTTTCTGAGTAATAAAATTTGGAAGTTCAGAAAAAAAATTTCCCATGTTATTTAAATGGAAATAGAAAAATGAAAAGCGCCACCTCTAAATATTAATATTAAGGGCTCACATTTGAACAGGGTCTTTGTTTAGACATACTCTGACGATTTTTCAATGTTCTTTGAAATTTTTTTTTTTTTTTTTTGAAACAGTCTAGTATATATACGTATTACAGATTAATCGATAGTAATAATAATAATAAAATTCTTTAATTTTTTATGATACAGTATATATATACATAGAAAATGTAAAAAAATAATATATAAACTGAGTATGTGCGTAGCCATATATAGTATATATGTTATATACGGTACGGAACAGGAGTTCATCCCATAACTCTGATAGCCAGCATCCGCGCACTAGGCTGCAGCAGTGATGCTGTGCATCAGGTAAAGCAGGAGTGAGTCGCTGCAGGGAGTATATAGTTATAGGTACTATACACAACAGTATTGCACAGCTGACTACTATACAAGAGTAGGTCAGAGTCGAGGATATCTTTCACCGGACCTACTCTGGCTCGAGGCTCTGGGTCACAATCAAGGATATTACATCCACATCTATATTCTATCCGCAACAAGCGCGTCGACCTACGCTCAAGCTTAAGCTTTAACTTTTAACTTCAGATTTTTATTTTTACATTTATAATACTTCGATATTATATTTTATTATTTTATATATTATTACGATATTAAATTAGGGAAGATAATATATATATATTATATAATATTATGAAATAATTGGAGAAAAAAACAAAAAAAAAAAAACAAATTTCATCTTCTTGTAAAATCGTCGATTTTTACATATCTATGTATGTACTCACTCGTATATGAATTTTCTGAAAGAAGAAGTAAAAAAGAAAATTTATGATCGGGGGGCGATTCTCTTATATACTTATATATACACGGTGTAACACACCCAGGTCATCGCCGTTGAACGCGTTGCAACAACCGTATGGGCTGTTCAAACCCGGTACCAACCAACTCTCTGTCTATATAGTACGAGGTGAAAGTCCTTAGAGGGTGGTGGAAAGGTGGGATGGAATTATATGTATATGTATATGTATATATGTATATATATATATATATAGGTGCAGGAGGGATGCGGCTACAAATTGGTACACAACTATTTCACGTCGATTTATACACGGATGTACGGTTATATCCATATAGTATATATATATATATATAGAGAGAGAAATTCTGATGCAGCTTAGAACGCGGATGATGATGGCCTATTATTATTTCAAAATCGTTTTGTTTATACGTTATATATATATAAATGATTTAAAACTTATCTCGTCGTTTCTTTTTTTTTTTTTTTTTTTTTTTTTTTTTTTTTTTTTTTTTAATTTGCTATTCGATTGATATCAAATTTTCGTAATGAAATTTTTGATCATAATTAATAATATTATTTATTTTTGGGCGCGGTATATAGTATACCAATTTATATGATATAAATCTGTATAAATTATAAAAATATATTTATTGGTATATATAAATAATACGTACTACATACATTTATATTACCGGTAATAGGAATATATTTCTACATACTATATATATATATATATATATATACCTGTATATATATTGACCGGAGCACGCGGGAGCCAAAGTGCAGGCTATATACTTACCTGTAATCTGCGGACCTTACCTTTCTCCGTAAACCTATACCTACCTACCGACGATCCGATCTCTGATCCCTCGTTGTTGGATGGCAACATTTATATATATATTATATAGAATATATATATATATATATATATATATTTATATATATATATTACCTACATCCGCGTGTTACGTAACGTTATATAAATATACATATATACACTGAGAGAAAAAATTTGTTGAATCAAACATTTGGATACTGTTGTTAATAAATAGTTGTTTCAACCATAATTTTGTCTGAATGAATAAGCCGTAATTACCATAACACCTCTTGTTCATTTGAATCAAACAAATTCAGTTCAAGCAACCAATATTTTGTCACATCAACATAATATTCATTTCGCCACCCGTAACCGCCGCGTTTAGTTGGATCAAAGAATATTTGTTTCATTCAACCACTTTTTTCTCTCAGTGTACATATATATTACCTATAATATAATAATATACGTGTTATTTTATACTTTAAATTTAGTATATATTTTATATATACTAAATATTTTACTTTAGTATATATATATATATATACTATACACGACGATTGATATCCGCGAACGCATATATATTATATTCATAATATATATATATAAGGTATTTATATTACGGTATGAAACTACTGGTTTCTGCATCTGTGCACGCGGGGCAAGCTACTATGGGTACTTCGGTATACCCTGCAAGCTACTGCTCCAGAGAGATTCTCGCAAGCTATCGGTGTATAAGGAACAGGTCGAACTGGAGCACACCGCGAGACGTGTTAAACATATACATATTATGTATATATAGATATAATATAAACGCTTATACGCCTCACCTTCATATTTTACGCTATAACACCTGGCCCCCGAGGGTACGCGTGTTATTGGAAAATCGCGCAAGTCTCGTTATTTGAAATTTTATAGTACCTATGTATTTTAACTTTTTATTCTCATTTTCATTTTTTTTTTTTTTTTTTTTCGGATCTTATTTTTCAGAAAACAGGAAACAATATATTATAGCTTGAAGAATAATTGACCTAGTTTTCGAAATAGCTCTATATATATTATATATACAGTATATACACGTCCCCCATTTTATTATTATTATTATTGTTTATTATTTATGTATATAAATTATGTAATGTAAGGTTGAAGGAATTCTTCGCACGGTTTAATCTGCGCATAGCTATATATGTATATATATAACTGCAACATCTGCAGACTGGTGTTACTTGCTGCTACTTCTGCTGCTGCTGCTGGTGTTTATATATTGCTGCATATATATGTGTATATATACCTATATACCTACTACCTATATATGTAGGTATGTATGTAAATGTGTAAATGCAGGTTTCGACAAGATTCTAACATCCGGTATAATCTTCTTCGAGTCACGTTATAATAGCGAGACTGCAGCAGTGCGCACATAGTTCATTATTATATATATATATCGTCAGCAGCATGCGCGAAATTTAAGCGTTATATATTAATATAGTATAATATTATATGAGACTATTGAATATCAATGTGCATATATAGGTATATGCTTCATTTTTAATATATACACATACATTTTTTAGTATATAGATATGTAATATATGTACCTTATATATACATATATTTTAATTTGGAAGTTTTTTTGATTTGTTTGTTTGTTTTTTTTTTTTTTTTTTTCTTTTTTCTTACTTTTTTTATTGAACTTTGCAATACCTAAATAAACCTATATGATATAGGATTCGATTCAATTCGATTCGATAAACGAATGATGTAACCCGGAGGTCAAATTGCGTAAATATATATTATACATATTTATATATATATATATATTTATTAGCACGTATATCTATAATATATGCGTAATACCGCGTGCTGCGCATGCAGCATCATATATGAGTATATTACATATACCTTATTATAAAAATTTCACATGTATATACATATGATAATTATTTTGATTCGTTTTCTTCTCTCTTTTTTATTTTTTTTTTTTATATCTATAAAAATAAAAAATAAATTCATTCATTCATTCATTCATTTGTGATTAATTATATTCAAGGAATGTATATAATATACTTGGAGTTGATTAATGAATAATAATATCATTATTTTATTTATTTATATATATATATCATGATATGCTATACAGTATAGGCAATTAAATCTACAATAATTTATCTAATTTATCTAATTCTCTCAGGCATATACATAAATTAACTGTCGTTCAATATTTAGTAAATGATCGTCGTTGTAGTTGTCGTCGTCGTCGTCGTCGTTGAATTTATAGAAAGAAGGATCTCCCGTGCCGTGCCGTCCCGCCTCGATGCACGGGTCTTTGACCGTTTTCCACTTCTTCTTTATACCTACGAACGCGGGCAGAGAGGCAGGTGGCATCCGCACACGCAGTCAACTCCGTGTTCCCCGCTCGTCCGTCCGTCCGTCCGTTCATCCGTTCGTTCGTTCGTTCGTTCGTTCGTTCGTCCATCGTTCGGTCTGTACGCCAAGCCGGCCTGTGCCGGGTGTCCGGGTGTCCGTGCCCCACCGTCCACACCCGGATCCAGCGTCCCCGTTGTCGATTGGCCAGTCGCCTTGGTGACCGTGGTGACGTCCGTCCCCGTGTATAAAATATATATATATATATATATATATATATACTTAAAGAGTTTCTCGATTCCTCGGGATTTTTCGTTATTTCTATACGATTTTTGCTTTTTCGTCATCAAAAGAGAAAATAGATATTTATATACATACATATTTATACTACTTAAAAACATAAAAGGGTAGGTGTAGGTAGGTAGGTAGTCTCTGCGGTTTATATTAGTTGAAAATATAATACAAATATCAACTTTTTTATAGATTTATTAAGAATTTTTTCTTTTTTTTTTGGGTTTCGCAGAACAATTTTACATCTACTACATCTTTTACAGTGCCCGGATGTATAGAGATTATATCATATTCATGAATATCCTAGATACTAGATAGATATTTATTGCTAAATTGATGTTTGATGTTTGATTAAAGTTTTTTTTTTTTTTTTTTTTTTTTTTTAAGTCTCTCTCTCTCGCTAATCAATACATATCTTTAAACAGTATATATAATACGTAATACATATATCGCGTCACTAATGCCATAAAGTCGTAAGCGTAAAAAAAAAAAAAAAAAAAAAAAAAAAAAAAAATTCGTATTTTTGGTGGCAAAATCTTTTTCGTTGCATATAACATCGTTTGGGCATATCAGCAAAAAAAAAAAAATTTTTTTGTCGCTTATGACCTTATGGTATTAGTGACGTGATATAGGTATAATAGGTATGTGCAGTCTGTCGTTTATACTCAGTTTCTCGTATATCATACCATACCTTTCGCAAATCGCGTCGATAACCTACCTACCTATCTATCAATGACGTCATAACGCGCCCGTGCCCGCGGGCCGCGTGACACTCACGAAACAAACAATTAACAAAACTAGTAGAAGGGCTGTACGCCAGAGAGAGAGAGAGAGAGAGAGATAAAGAAATCGAGAAATCGAGAGAGAGAGAGAGAGAGAGTGAAAAGATTGGTTATATACAGCGTGGGGATAATCAGGGCGCGGTGGGGGATAGGGCGAGGTGGTTAGTAGAGAGGGAAACGTGACGTTGAGACCATTGCGACTGTATATCCAGCTCCATTCACTAACCGGCTATCGCCACGAGCGGGTCGTCGCGTATTATTACGTTATCGGTTTTTTTTTTTTTTTTCTCTAAAGCTATATTTCGTTTTATTTTTTTTTTTTTTTATTATTTTTTTTTTTTTTTTATCATATAGTTCTTATTTCGATTAGTATACGTATGTTGTGTAGTGTTTAATAATAAAACTCGTGTATATGTGGAATAAAAAATAGTTTATAATTATAAAGAAGTAATATACCTAGAAGACGGGGTATATTTCGTAAACTTGTACACATATATATGTATGTATACAAAAAGTATACGTGTGTATATATATATATATATATATTTTTTTTTTTTTTCTTTCATCATTTCGTATGATGGTTACGCAACATGTGTGTGATTTGATTCTGAGTTGAATTTAATTTTGTGAGGTATTTAAATAGTTACGTATACGTGTGATATAGTACATGGACTGTTTAATATTGTGTTTATAGAAGAAGAGGGAAAAAAAAAAAATAAAAATAAAAATATATACTGTGACGAAACACGCGAAGGATTATATATTGTTTTTTTGTTTTTGTATAAAAAAAAATAAAAAAAACAAAAAAAAAAAAAACGAAATTAATTAGAAATTGAAGAAACTTAATTTTTGCGGTGATGATAATAAGCTCGGTGAATATATTGTGAAAGTGTGATATATGAATATGATATCATATAATGATATAATATGATATATATATATACGCAACGATATTAAATTTTGAAGTGATTCGAGATAGTGAATTTATTTAGTGATATACTATCAATTTTGAATCAGAATATTTAGTGCTTTTTTTTTTTTTTTTTTTTTAATACGTACGAAACTAATATATATATATATATATATATATATATATATCTGTATACGCGAGAGTAGAGGTGAAGTAATACCAACGCGTATTAAAAAAAAAAAAAGGAAAAAAAGTTTAAAAAAAAAAAACAAAAAAAAAAAAACAAGTTTATCGTTACATCATTGGAAGGATACTTTTTTCTCCACCTGTTATTAGACAGAGAGAGAGAGAGAGAAAACTATAATACAGGATGACGGTTGCCGGAAAGGTGAGAATCGTGACGACATTTATTTTATTTCGATTATTTATTTATTTATTTATTTATTTATTATTTGCGATGCCTTACATTATACATAATAAATATAATATAAAAATTAGAGAGAGAGAGAGAGAGAGAGAAAAAAAATGAACTAGATTTTTTCTATAATAGTATAAATTACGATGTAGATGATAATAATAATAATAATAATAATAACGCGAGAGATAAGAAAATTCAAATTGAAAAACACATAAATATAAATGATAGAAAATAAATTTAGTTTTGAAAATTAATTGTCTTTTTTTTTTTTTTTTAGTTTTTCTCTCTTTTTAATTTTTTTTTTTTTTTTTTTATCATTCTCATCTTTTCTGATATATCTCTAAAGTATAGAAATTTATTAGCCAACGTATAGGTATATATGTAGGTACATATATGTATATAAGCTTGATGAATCTAAGGTATATATTTACCGCGCTTTCTCTGCGCGAGAAAACTCTTACGAAAGGATATTATTTTCAGTAGTCATCGTCGACGACGACGATGATCGTCGTCGTCGTCGTCACTATATACGCTGCAATGTTTTTTCATTTCACTTTCACAAACTACGTTGAGTTTCTTGGCTCTTCTATAATATTATTACCTACACTCTTGTAGACTTCGGTAAATTATACAAATATCACGTACCTCTGCTGCAGAAACTACCTATTATACCTATATAGCTCTCTATCTGTCCTAATCGAAACTTTTACTACACGTTATATCTATAATGAAGCTCGCGAGCGCGTGCGTGTACCTGGTAGTATAGTATAGTATGTATATTTGAAAAATATTATCAATTTTACAAATTATTATTTTACCTTGAATATTATATAATAATAATAATAATAATGATATAATAATGGAGAAAGCTATTTATATATATATATATATATATATTCAATATCGTAAAAAAAAAAATAACTGAAAGCTTATTATTTTTACGACTTTACCGCATAATATCTATATAGTATATTTTTCTTCTATTTTATTTTATTTTATTTTCTGTGCTTGTTATTTTCACTTTATACGTATCACTAATTGTAAATGACAGGAAACTGACTGAGATTAAAATCTCTGACGTAAAGTCGGTTTACCTTATATACCATACTTGTTCGGTTTAACGCTTTACGTATACTTATATACATAGCATATATATATATATATAACTCGCTTGGGTACAAAGTCGCGAAACATTATACCTATAGTACGTTTCAATATATATTTAACAATATTTAATTCATATACTTATACATATACCCTATATCATCATAATATTACCATAAGAAATTATTCTCGGGTCATTCGATCATCGTTATAATTGAATTCCAGTTTATTATTAATTAATTAATTAATTAATTAATTATTAATAAACTGGAATTCAATAATAAATAATATAATAATAATAATAATAAATAATAATAATAATAATAATAATAATAATAATAAATAATAAATTAATTAATTAATTAATTAATTAATTAATTACATTCATTCTATATAGACCGTTGACATTCATTAATGAATAAACAAATAAGAAGAAAAATAAAAACAACATATATTTCACATAATAAATTATTATTATTATTATTATTATTATTATTATTATGTCTAAGATTGGTAAATGTATTTACAGCAGTCGATATATATATAGTATCGTATTTTATATATATATATATATATATATATATATGTAAGTTACCCGCATTCCGTATAGTTGCGATCGAAGTGGCATTATAATTGACGTCTGTTGACTGCGTTTTACTGTGGTGGCTGCGGGTGACACAGTTGCATAATTATACATATAGATATATAAATTCAGTATAATATAGAGGAGGCAGGGATTTATTTATTTATTTATTTATTTATTTATTTATTTATTTAACGTAGAATAAACATTTTATCCTAAAATTTTCTTCCAAGAAGGACCATTTTTGTAAATCATGAAATTCTCTACAAAACCGTATATCTACTTTATTCTTATCAGTTGAATAAAGAGCATTATAAAAATAAAACTAAGATAAACGAATTTTGCGATTTGAAATACATGGGAAATCTTATTTTCAAATGCGCTAATTCGGTGTTCAAGCTACATAGCTAAGCTTTGGGGACAATTTTTCTTGTATTAAGCACTAACTATTTCTGAAAGGGCCCGAACGAAAAGAAAATGTCGTTTTTTTTTGACACAGTCTAATATATATATATTAGGGTGTTTCATTTTTAGGCAATATTTTTTTTTTCGATGGCATACCAGAGAATCTTATACTTTATAAAAAATAAAAAATTTTGCCGCCTGGTAAAAGGTTTTAGGTCTAATAGTGGCTTAGCTCATTCAAAAATTCGATTTCCCACCTAAATAACACAGGAAATTTTTTTTTTTTTTGTTTAATTGAATTTTTCGTTGTTAAAAATTTTTTTTTCGAAAAAACCTTCGTATAGTATTTGAAGAAAATTAAATTCTCTACAAAAATGTCTCTGTGGTCGAAGACCGTACAACCAGTAGTTTCGGAGTTATAGCGCGTCAAACATGAACAATTTTCGCTATAACTCCGAAACTACTGGTTGTACGGTCTTCGACCACAGAGACATTTTTGTAGAGAATTTAATTTCCTTCAAAAGCTATATGAAGGTTTTTTCGAAAAAAAAATTTTTAACAACGAAAAATTCAATTAAACAAAAAAAAAAAAAATTTTCCTGTGTTATTTAGGTGGGAAATCGAATTTTTGAATGAGCCAAGCCACTATTAGACCTAAAACCTTTTACCAGGCGGCAAAATTTTTTATTTTTTATAAAGTATAAGATTCTCTGGTATGCCATCGAAAAAAAAAATATTGCCTAAAAATGAAACACCCTAATATATATATATATATATATATATATATATATAATATATGTCTAGTCGCAACTACTATTACCGTAATTAGTTATATAATTACGATCTAATGACACCACTTACAATTATTATTTCACTGTATAAATAATAATAACGCCACGAGGTTTTAACAATTAGATTCATTATTATTTATCGTTTAATTATCAAGTACACTTATATATATTATATTATATTATCAACATTTGTATTATAATACGATATTAATTATATAATCAGCCGAAATAAGTATAATTGAATTTGAAAAAGAAATGAGAAAAAAAAAAAAAAAAAAATTTTTAAACTGGAATTGAAAGAATGGAAAAAATTGAGTATCAATAAAGTCTAAAATTCAATTATACGTAATTTGAAAAACACGTGTCAAAACTGATGGAAAATGAAACTAATTACGAAACAAGAAAGAAAGAAAGAAAGAAAGAAAGGAAATAAAAAAAAAAAAAAAAAAATATTGTGTAATCCATCCGCGCACATATGGTATACCTATATTATAATATAAGCACACGGAAAGAAATAATTGAGTCTGTCAACGTCGAGAGGAAAAGAAAATCCTGTCATTTTTTCTTTTTTGTTTTTTTTTTTTAATCCATCTTTTTTTTTTTTTTTATCGTCGTAAAAAAAAAAAAAAAAAAAAAAAAAAATACTAAAGGCAAAAAATTAACACGAGTTTAATTATGCGTCTTACCACAAAGAAAGTAACGTAATATAGTAACTACTTACAAGAATAATAGTAATTTATTATTTTATTTTTTTATGTTATATTATAAATTATTATTATTATTATATACGTAGGGTACAATATAAATTACGATCGCATTTGTCGCCACAAAACTGCTTGACCATTCGCTGTGTTTATGCTGCAACAAAAATAGCGTATATTATATAATAATTATCCTCATATTTTGTTATTTTTTTTTTTTTTCAATTTTTTTTTTTTTTAATCATTTTTTATTTTACCGGATATAATATTATACACACCCCTTGTTCTTGTCTCATGTATAGTTGATTATATTTTAAACGCGTTTTATGTCGTTCAAAATTTGGAAAAAGCTAACAGGCGAGGGAAAAAGAGAGCATTAAAAAAAAAAAAAAAAAAAAAAAAAAAAACCCATTTATTCTTCATTTTATCAATAAATTTATTATTGACTTCTATATATGTGCCCACTATGGTATTATATTATAATTTATAATATATAATACGTCGTGTGTAACATATTCGTTTTTAAAACACGTATTTCTTTCTATAGCTGCATTATACTAATTATATTACATTATATTATATATTATATTATATTATCGTATATAACGTAAGCAGCAGCAGCAGCAGCCGCAGCAGCAACGGCGACGTCATTGGTATATAGTAGGTTGTATGCGTCTGCTATACGCACAACTATAACGAGAGACAGACAGAGTTAGCTCGCGATGTAGACCTGCGAGAGGGTAAAGAGGAAGGAAGAGAGGAGGTTGATCGTGAGGCGTAGAAAGAAACTGGAATAACACACGCCACAGCGCGGCGGTGGTTTAAAGAAAAAAAAAAAAAAAGAAAAAAAAAACATCGCGTCATAAAAAGTACGCGTGCTTAACGTGCATTTCTCATTTATAATTCTCAATATGTGTCTGTCTGTCTGTATACACACTAGGGTATTTCATTTTTAGGCAATATTTTTTTTTTCGATGGCATACCAGAGAATCTTATACTTTATAAAAAATGAAAAATTTTGCCGCCTGGCAAAAGGTTTTAGGTCTAATAGCGGCTTAGCTCATTCAAAAATTCGATTTCCCACCTAAATAACACAGGAAAATTTTTTTTTTTTTGTTTAATTGAATTTTTCGTTGTTAAAAATTTTTTTTTCGAAAAAACCTTCGTATAGCTTTTGAAGGAAATTAAATTCTCTACAAAAATGTATCTGTGGTTAAAGACCGTACAACCAGTAGTTTCGGAGTTATAGCGAAAATTGTTCATGTGTGACGCGCTATAACTCCGAAACTACTGGTTGTACGGTCTTCGACCACAGAGACATTTTTGTAGAGAATTTAATTTCCTTCAAAAGCTATACGAAGGTTTTTACGAAAAAAAAATTTTTAACAACGAAAAATTCAATTAAACAAAAAAAAAAAATTTTTTCCTGTGTTACTTAGGTGGGAAATCGAATTTTTGAATGAGTTAAGCCGCTATTAGACCTAAAACCTTTTGCCAGGCGGCAAAAGTTGTCATTTTTTATAAAGTTTAAGATTCTCTGGTATGCCATCGAAAAAAAAAAATATTGCCTAAAAATGAAACACCCTAATACACACACATATAATAGGTATATTATATTATATATACAAAACCCTTTTATCATAATATATTATAGCTGTTCTATATTTCACCTGATTCCGGAGTTTGAATAAACTATAATAATAAAATGAATAGAAAAATAGGTAAAATATTGTGTTCCCCTTTTTTTTTTTTTTTTTTTTGTTTTTTTTTTTTTTTGTTTTTTCTTTATAACTGGAATCGATGATAAAAATTATTTCACAAAAAAAAACTAAAATTATTATTATTATTATTATAATACGCAGCGGTTCGTTAACTTTGAAGTGTAATAACAAGTTGGAAAGTCAAGTCAAGTTAGGTATAAATTAATGCTTTATAACTATATGGCACATGGCGGGGTGTGGTGGGTTTATTTATGATCTTGATCCTCGTCTGATACTCTGAGCTACTGCTTGTTGCTGCTGCTGCTGCTGCTGCAGTTCCTGTGTGATACTATACAGAGATTCTGTATATATATAGAGCTGTATAGTATAATAGTATACAGAGTTACTGTTATATACAAGTATTAATGAAAAAATAATGAAAGTTGTAGTAGAAAAAGTAGATTTTTACTCTTCACTTTTTTTTTTTTTAGTAATATTATAATTATATACTCGTGATTGATGCATACATACATACATAAATAAATATACATACATGCATATATATATATATATATATATATATATATATATATATATCAAAGTTTTATTGTATATATAATATATTATAATCGCACGTATATAGAAAGATTTTTTCATATACGTGAAACCAAAATCATTGCGCAATCGCGGAGAAATTATGCTATAAGTCTGTTTTTCCGGGTTTTCTTTTTTCCTTTTCTTAATAAAATTCGAAATATTACGATTTATTTATTTTTCTTTTCTTTTGATTTTTTTTTTAATATCATGCCACGTATCTGCAATGTCTAATTATGTTTATATATTATATATACCTACATATGTGACGTAAAAACGTATATATATAGGTATAAAAATTATGCGTTAATACAAGCCAATAATACGTATATACATACATAGAGTTATACATATGTATATATACTTTACATGGATAAATACACTTATGCATATATATATATATATATATATATATACACCTATATGAGCCGAGAAATATATTATACTACGTTTAAACGTGGGTCGTCGTCTATACGGAGCTAGAAGAGGCCAGGCCAAGCCAAGCCAGACCAGACCAGATCCGGGAGTGTTGTGTGGTGCTGATCAGGCAAGGTTGCCATCAATTCATTGCAGAAGCTGAACAGCTACTGCTAGCTGCTGATGATGAGAGACGAGCTCAGAACAGTACAGTACAGTACAGAACAGAACAGAACAGCACATAACGAAACAGACCAGACCAGACCAGAGAAAAGCAGAGCACTCAGACACCAGACACCGTTTTGCGCGACTCCTCAATTATTTCTGTCTTTCGTATATATCGCGTCACTAATGCCATAAGGTCGTAAGCGCCAAAAAATTATTTTTTTTTCCGGATATGCCCAAACGATGTTATATTGCATGAAAAAGATTTTGCCACCAAAAAGACAAGAAATTTTTTTTTTGCCCGTTACGACCTTATGGCATTAGTGACGCGATATAATATAGTATATGTACTACTATATGTCTCGGATTTTTTTTTTTTTTTTTTTTTCTTTTTCTTTTCTTTTACCCTCTTCATTTTTGCTGTACAGTACATAATGGATATACCATGCGGTAAAAGTTTATTCTACACAAAGAATAATGATAATAATAATCAATCCTGTGCTTTTAACACGTGTTTTTTCTGTTTTTTTTTTTTTTTTTTTTTATTTCCCCTAGTATTTATTTTATTTATATTATTAATCTATAGGTGTATTCGTTTCAAAACTTATTATATCGCGACTGTCACATACTAATATGAAAAAATTTACCGTTAATCGAAGCATATCCGGTAACAGAATAAATGTACATAAAGTTATATCATGTTCGTTAACATATATATACTATATATTCTCTCTCTTTCTCTCTATCTATTTTTCTCTGTCTAGTATAGTCCGAATTAAAAACAGGAAACTTAACGGTCAATAGAAATAAAAAAAATTTCATTCTCAATTTTTTTTTTTCTCATGGTATAATACTAATTAATGAAATTTTTTTTTTATTTTTGGGTTTTTTCTTCTTCTTATTTATCTTATGCAAAAATTTCACGATGGACCAATTTATTTATGAGATGAGGAGGCCGCAACCTTTCGACGTCGAGTATAATATAATATAATATATATATATATATATATGTATATGTATGCAAATACTGGCTTTTAATACTTATATCGCGTCACTAATGCCATAAGGTCGTAAGCGCCAAAAAATTATTTTTTTTGCGGATATGCCCAAACGATGTTATATGGCACGAAAAAGATTTTGCCACCAAAAACACAAATTTTTTTTTTTTTGGCGCTTACGACCTTATGGCATTAGTGACGCGATATATGTATGTATATATATATGTACCTAATAATATACTGATATTTTCTCGTGACTCATATATATATATATATATATATATATATATATACACATAATATGACTATATATATATTTCATTTTTTACCAAAGACTTTGTGCCATGACCGTATATCTCGGCTTTCGATGATACATACATATTATGTTTAAACTATGTACCTACCTATATGCTGCTTGAGTTTGGCTTGGTGGATCCTTGATGGTAATTGAGAGTTTGCAATGTTTACGACGTGCCAATTGCACCTTTACCCTAACCAGATATCAATCTACTATCGCGCTCGTATATATACGGTTAAGACACCAATTTACAACCCGATAACTAATGGCTATGTGTATATACTATATACTATATACTATACCATAGGTATATATAAATGTTCATCATTTTGTGCGTAAAATTACTCCAATATGTATAAATTACATTGTGTCTCTATATTATTATGTCAAAAATGCATACAGTTTTCTCAAAGTTTGCCCATTATACTTTCAAAACATGCAAAATAGCATAAAAAGTAGAAAAAAAAAAAAAAAAAAAAAAAAAAAAAAAAAATCATTTTTCTGAAAACCAAAAAAATATTCATTTCATGTTATTCTAATGCGATTGGAGCGAAATAAAATAAAAGAAATTTAAAAAAAAAAAAAAAAAAAAAAAAATGATCTGATCTCTATAATTTATTCACACTTTTCCTCCTCTATTCCGACAATATAAAATAGAATTCAATTGTTAAGACATTTTCTGTAAAATCTATACACTCAGATCAATAGATCGTATACGATTTTACAGAAAATGTCTTAACAATTGAATTCTATTTTATATTGTCGGAATAGAGGAGGAAAAGTGTGAATAAATTATAGAGATCAGATCATTTTTTTTTTTTTTTTTTTTTTTCTGTTTCCTTATCTCTAATGTGAATAAAAAAAAAAAAATAATCTTGCTCTATATACGTAAAATAAATGATTTTCGGAATAAACAATATTCATTAAATTATACATTTTGTATATTTCATATTCGAAAGGATTTCGCAGATTTTAATTTCGCCATATAAGTATAGTTGCATATATATATATATATATATATATATATATATATATATATATATTATATATAAGGTACTATATTATATGATTTCTAATAATATTTTAGGAATTGTTTTTAGCTAAGTATAAGTAAATTTACGTGCGGTTACCGGCTAATAACGCAAGAGTACATACACATATATATTTATACATATATATGTATATAGGTATATAAATACTTATATATATACGCGGGCATTGATCGTGTTACGAAACTAAATACAAACATATACATATACATACCTCATTCTATATAGCTGCTTTGTAATTTGTACTATGTATATACTATATATATATATGTATCTATAGACCCGGGATCAGTTCCGGGTTGTCAATTAACTATTATTATTTATTAACGTATACGAGATTTTTAAACGGATTCGCATACGTACACACGCTTATATATATATATATATTATTACAACGTGTATCTATAACAGGTTGCATACAAATGCGAAAGATACAAATTTTGTAAAAAAAAAAAAAAAAAAAAAAAAAAATAATAATTTTAATAATATTTTATTTATTTTATATCATTATATCTATTATATACAAAATACTGCACTTTTCCATATTTACCTAAACGTCCTATTTTTTTTTTTTTTTTTTTTTTTTTTAAGATTTTAGATTATAGGCGATTTGGATTTCTGCTATTTACAAATTTTGTTATTTGTCTCTTCGTGCAGATTACCCAATTCTATTTTTCGTCTAGCTTGAATTAGTATTGTAATAGAAAAACTGCTTATGTATATATATATGTATTTACAGATCTATGATAATAATACAATATAATATTCTGCAAAGGCGTTTATTAGATAATAAATATACTGACCTGGTTATAAGATAAACAGTATAATAATATCATATAATACTAGACCGCGTAAAGATATATTATTTTTACTTTTACGCTAGCTAAATCCTTGAAATAAATAAAAAGAACTCTGTTAGTTTAATATTCTGATCTATAATGTACATATCTCTACTGAATTTAAAGAAAAACATAATAAATTATCTAATTTTCAGGGATTTTCTGCGCATCTCCTAAATACAACAACCAAGACATTAGAGCTGGTCTTAATAATAGATTTAGATACTTGGCACCTTTTCCCCTCGCTCATTCGATTATAAACCGATACAGTAGATCTATATTATAGTTGTAGTATAAACCCATAATATACAATACAGATAAAAAGTATATTGTAAAATATTAATAACAGAAAATTATTATTTGTTACAGAGATACGTCGACTGCACTGTACTCGGTGCAGGAAACGGAGCCGATGCCGAAGACTCTTCTTACGACAGTGATTACGAGGCGGAAGATTCGGTCGGATCAAGTGCCCATCCTCGTCTCGAATCCCAAGTATCTTCGTCGACCCATTCGGATGTCTCTCGTACGACGTCGGACACCCTGGCTGCGGAATTTGCTGAATACGTCACAGTCCAGGGTCCATCGCCGACGCAGAGCCCTGGTGAGACAATTTTCTAATCTCTAGTTTAGTGTGTAATTTTTGAAAGCAAACAATCGAACAGTTTGTTTATACTGATCATTTTTCCATCAAGGATACACAGCGAGAGTTGAGTTCGCACTGAAACTTGGATACACTGAACGTCTGGTTCAGGCAGCATTACACAAACTCGGTCCTGATCCAGGCCAAAATGAACTATTAGCAGAGTTGATTAAACTCGGTGCTAGTTCGCCAAAGCTAGCCGACACAGCCGACGATACAGAGATACTTTTGGACTCTGATATTACAGTCGAAGATATTACACCTCAGACAACAGTTTTAAGGCCTGTTGTTATAGACGGTAGTAACGTCGCAATGAGCCATGGAAATAAAGAGATATTCTCATGCAGGGGGATTAAAATTTGTGTCGATTGGTTTAGAAACCGAGGACACAGAGAAATCACAGTCTTTGTACCAAAGTGGCGAAAGGAAGCTTCCAGACCTGATAATCCTATAGCAGATCAAGAAATTCTTGGAGAACTTGAGAGGGATAGACTCCTCGTATTCACACCTTCAAGGTTTACAGAAATTACAATATTTCAACATACAAATACAGTATTTCACTAATTTCAAATATTTGAACACTAAATTTTCCATTTTTCATCAGATTGGTTGGAGGAAAAAGGATGGTATGCTACGACGACAGATATATTCTACGTTTAGCTGCTGAACTTGACGGGATCGTAGTCAGCAATGATAATTACAGAGATCTTGCTCAGGAGAGTCCAGAATTTCGTAAAGTTGTTGAGGAGAGAATACTCATGTACAGTTTTGTCAACGATAGATTTATGCCGCCCGATGATCCACTAGGTCGAAGTGGACCAACTTTAGACAATTTTTTGAGGATAGGACCCAGAAGGACAGACCCAGCGCCTCCCTGTCCTTATGCAAAGGTAAAATTTGATAAAAATTTGATAAAAAAAACTCGTACTTTCATATTGTTCTTCTATTTCTCTTATTAAATCTCTTATTCCCTTTCTCTCTCACCAGAAATGCACTTACGGAAACAAGTGTAAGTTTCGTCATCCAGAGCGAGGCCCACATCCTCATAAATCTGTAACCGAACGTTTGGTAGAACACGCTCAACGTCATCTTCAAGCTCGAGGTCCTAGTCTAAGCCTGCCTTTACCTCCGTCTAGTTCTGCTTCTGGTATGACACAGCATCAGCCACTTTGTAAGGCGAGATCAGCAGCCGTATCATCTGTCGTCCAATCTTCATCCGTCCCAAAGAGTAGATCTGTTGAAAATGTTAACGCAGATGGAACGACAAATCAAACTGGTTACGCTCAGCAGATAACAAGCGCACAGAATCCTCAAGGTATTAGAGTCGTTGCGGATTCTATATTTCTATTGATTCATTAGATTCGCTCTTATTCTCAGACCAGGAACTAAATACAATATTTTTTCACTTTTAGGATATCAGGCTCAAGTTGGATGGGCAACGCCTGGTCAAAGAGTCGCTAATACAGATACAGAACCGGCTAATATGCACAGAAAATTACAACGTCAGTTAACTTTGAATCCTGCTTGTGATCCTAGACTTTATCAACTTAGAAGATATCCGCAACAACAACAACAACAAAAACAACAACAACAACCGCATCAGACGCACCAAAATTTAATCAACACACATTCTACAATGCAGCATCGACCACTAAGCAGGCATGCGAGCAGCGAAACTCCGTACCCAGTTTCTATGAGGTATTATTCAAAAGATTAGCAAGTTTTTATAAATTTGTTGTGTTTTTAGTCTGAAAATCATGATAATAAAATGTTTTTTCTAGCTGGGAACATCCTGAGCATCATCATCAACATGTTACGCGTATAGCTTCGGCGCCAGATTCGTATCGAGCGTGGCCAGCGCACGGAACAAATCATCCAGCATCATCTAGAGGCCAACGATTGGGGGCTTCAGATCCTCAATTAAATCTTCTTCCCTCGCCGCCACCTGCTGCTCAAGGTATACGAACATCTTGGGGAGCCCAGACGCACGACGCTAGACGAAGACTTCATTATCATTTGGCTAATATATTTCCCGATGAACAAGTTCAAGCCGCTATGGCATTACATCCTCACGAAACAGATCCTCAACAAATATGCGCCGCTATATTGGCAATGTTTCCAAAACCTTAGAACCGATACGCTGAATTCGTAATACGATATCGGCATAAACTGTTCGGGATGGGTATTTGGCATAATATTATATAGGGAAGGAGGCGGAGGAGGAGGATAGATTTCTTTGAAACAATTTTTGATAATGGTTATGCTTTATACGAGATATTAGCTTATCATCATCTTCGATTGATACATCTATCTATATATTATATATATTAAATCGATCTGTGTTTAGTAGCAGCTTATACGTGTGCTGATATCGTTGCGTGTTAAATAGGCTTTTCTTTTTTCTTTTTTCACACTTTATACAGACGATTTATTATTAACGTTTTATGGATAGAGGAATTGAAATTACGTTCTAATATCTCTTTTAGAGTTGATATATATATATATATTATATATATATATACTATATTATATATATATATGGGTTTTATCATTGAGGAAAGATTGCAGTTGCAATTAGGTAATATGGCGGGCTGGAACCCTGCCTTACGATTGAAATACCATAAATATTGAAATAATAATATAGACTCGCTTTTTACCTTTCGAAACTTTATACTAGTAGTAGAAAGATTGTTATTTCTATCGTTTTGTACGATACTATATATTTAAAGCGAAGAGGATTTCAAATTTCATTGAAATTTATCTTTTTCTTTTTTTTTATCGCAGACTGTTTCGCAATACATTAATTGCGATAAATAAATATAGTATATTGTTATTGTTTGTTTGTTTTTTTTTTTTCCTGTTTCTGTTTCTTTTTTGGAGGAGAAAATTGACATACGTTTTTATCTTTATTATTATTATTATTATTATTATTATTATTATTATTTAGATTTTTATCAATCCAGACTTGATTTACAGAAAAGATCAAACCAAATCTCTCTTAATATTTTATTATACAGTAATTATCATAAAAGAAAAGAAAAGAAAAGATTGTTTATTTTATTTTCTTTCTTTTTCTTACTTTTCATATAAATATATTATATGTATATTATTCAATAGGCGTGTGGGATGAAGTTAATTTACATATATTATGTATAAATTATTTATGTTATAATATTGTAAATTACTTAATTAGATATAATTTTTGATCATTTATGTTTTACTGCAATGTGCAACACTCTCTCCCTTGGCTAGATTTTATTGCTAACTTTTTTTCTCAAAGCGGAGGTGTGAAAAGTGACGAATAATTATATTATATTATATTATACAGTATATATATATATATATATCTTATATCTTATCTGCGTGTTTTAAAAATAGATTATTCATCTAGTTTACAGCTCGCAGAATATCGGGCATTATAACAAAACAAGCATTTTTATATTTTAAGAATAATCGTTAGTATATGTAAACTATACCTAATACGATAAAATTTCATCATTGATATAGTTATGTTGAATTATATAAATATATACTATATATATCTAGAAAGAGAAGTGCGGATTTCATACAACTCACATTGAGTCATCTGAATCCCTTCTTTAATCTGATGATATAAATGATCTAAGTATGTATGTAGTTTTTTTTTTTCTTTCTTTCTTTCTTTCATTCTCAAACGAAAGATAATAAAATTGAGAAAAAGAGAAAGAAAAAAAAAAAAAAAAAAAAAAAATGTTATAAACGCACAAGGGGGTCGCATTATACCGATGTTACATTTTTTTTTTTTCATTTCAAAATAAATGAATATATTCAAACTTGTAAACGATGAGTATAGAGATACGCTAAGATTATAAACGGGACATTATAGATTTAAATATATTCGTATGTATGTATATCTTTAGTTTTTAATTTATATATATATATATAAAAGAAAAAAAGAAAAAAAATGTATGGGAGTGAGGGAGGAAGAAAGAGAGAAAGAGTAACGTGAGTATCGCTCGGGCACATTAGCGGCTGTGAACCTTGAAAGCCTATAGTTTGCATAATTTATTGTCACCAAAATATGCGGTAATCCGATGCTAAATATTCGTTAGAATAATGATAATAATAATAATAAATAGTAGTACTACTACTATTACGACATATACATAGGTGTGTATTTGTAAAGAGTTGTACTACTCGAAAGCACAATATTTATCATCATAGTTTCAATTTCGAATGAATTTTTTTTCTTTTTTTAGTCTGCCAGTTTTTTTTTATCGTATAAAAAAAAAAAAAGATGAATTTTCAGAAGAAAATACTAAAATTTAATTACAGAATGTTTGACATTAATTAAACTAAATACCTATTTATTATCATCTATTTCTTTAACATTGAAAAATATGTACCTATGTTTATTTATTTATATATAATATTTCCAACTTTTGTTTTTTTTTTTAGTTTTTTTTTTAACTTTCTAGATACCTCTAGAATAAAAAAAAAAATACCTAACGGGGTATCGTATCCTCAAGTATCAAAGCCAAGTAATTATTAAACTTTTTCGTTTTTCTTTTTTTCTTTTTCATTAGTTTAAAGTGAAAAGAGAAAAAGAAAAAGAAGAAAAATCAAGAAAGAAAAAAAGAAAGAAAGAAAGAACAAGTGTTAGGTGAATATAATTTAGTTGATGTATAATATAGTATGTGCCAATTGAACACAATGCCGAAGATACAAGAGATTTGAAATGTATATATTGTGAGGAATATGAATCGTGAGAAATTTTATTGATTTTTGATTTATTATTATTATTATTATTATTATTATTATTATTACTTATCATTATTATTATTATTTTTTATTGTTTTTTTTTTTTTTTTTTTTTTTAAATTATCTTTTCTGAAAATGAGGTGAATTCAATATGTGTAATAGCATTATGATAGAAGCATATTAATATGTAGTATGTGTATTCAGCACTGAGATGCAATACCATGTATTGCAGACGAATAGATATTATCATTGAAAAAGAAAAAGAAGAAAAAAAAAAAAAAAAGATAAATTAACAAAAAAAAAAAAAAAAATCATTTTATTTTCTAAAATACGTTGAAACGTAACAGTAAGATTGTTGTCTAATATTATAGTATATATATACATATATTTAAATAATATCAAGAACTTGGAAAAAAGAAAGAAAGAAAAAAAAATATATATATATATTATGTATTAATAATTGTTAGCTGTAGTGAGTTTGGTGTCGAGATGATAGAAAAAAAAAAAAAAAAAAAAAAAAACTGAAGTAATCAAGTAAATGTAATAATTATGTCGAGGTGAACAAATTGATTATTATTATAATTATTAAATTAATACACACACCGTGTTTCGCGTTATTCATAATAATATGTATGTATTATACATACATACAAGAAACAATAAATATTATTGTGTTAATATTATATATAAAGAAAAAAAAAAAAAAAAAAAAATTTGTATCAATGTTATTGCAGATGAATTATTGTGAAATAAATGTTTTTTCTATTTATTCAAAGTTCTATTCAAGTGGATTGGTCAGATATTAGGTATATTAGACGACAAGAAAGTAAAAGTAAAAAAAAAAAAAAAAATATTATACCAAAGGGTAAATATATTGTGAAATTGATTAAAATCTGATAAAGGTACTATATTAATTGAAAACACATTATTTTTTTTTTTTTTTTACACGGCAACTATTTATTTTTTTACGATAAGAATAAGTATATTAACAACTACAATATTTTTATATAATAATAATAATAATAATAATAATAATAATAATAATAATAATAATAATAATAATAATAATAATAATAATAATAATAATAATAATAATAATAATAATAATAATAATATAATAATAATAATAATTACTAAAGCCAATTACTAAAATAACAACGTTTAAGTATTTTCGATATTATTATAATAATATTATATATAAAGAGTAAAACTCTATAGTACGACCGTAAATTTATATAACAAAAAAGAGAACGAAAAGAAAAGACAAAAAAAAAAAAAAAAAAAAAAAGAAAACCAAAATCATTCACATTAATAAATTCGATAAGTAAAGTATCATTACAGTTATTACAAATATGAGAAGAAAAAAAAAAAAAACAAATTCTCTGAACTATATTTATTTCACAATATGCGTATATTAGCGGGAAGGTAAAAGGGATCATCTCAATCCCGCAAGTAGTAAAGCTGTTCTACTTAATTAACTAATTATAATTTATTCATTTATTTATTTATTTATTTATTTATTTATCAACACATTTGTAAATCGTTATATTTACTATCTGAAATAATTAATCATTGCAAGTGTGTTGATTCCTTATTAAAGAGATTTTTTTTCGAAATTTGTATAAGATTTGAAAAAAAAAAAAAAAAAAAAAAAAAAAAACAAGACAAAAAATTGGCAGTAGATGCGACATATCATGAAATAATTAGGTATCCTTTAAAATTGTTGTAACTAAAATTTTCTATCTTCATTCAAGCTAATATCCTTGATTGAGAAATATGAATAGAAATCTTGTTTACCCCTAGCAAACTATCATTCAATATATAATTGGCATAAATAGGTACCATTGTAGTATTTGTATATTTTCAAGTGATTCCAGTTCAGTGATTTTGCATATTGTATATCTATTATTTTTGTATATGAAATGATATTTGAAGATTGATTAATTACCTAATTAATTTCTTCGTTGAAAGAAAAATTTCTCTCTCTATCTCTCTCAAAAGTATAACTTATTAGATTTTATAGCAAAAATTAAATTCATATTTACTCTACCTATATCGCGATGCGCTCAGAGATATTATTATTATTAGATAATATATTATAGAAAAATCATTTACAGTATCGAGTATTTAACGACGTTTTCTTCATACTTTTACAATTAAAATTAATCTCAATGTTAATTAATTAATTATTATAATTTTTTTTTTTTCATAGAATTCTTTCATAAAACAAGAGATACGCTTGACTTTGAAGAACTCTCGCCTCGTCAACTTCCATCACTCTAAATAAAATAGAGAAAAATTAAAGAAACAGTGTGATTAAACCATAACATCATATCACAGATTAGATAAATTCAAAAAAAAAAAGAAAAAAAACAATATTTTTTCTCACCTAGAATCAGAAATGAAGTACCATCGACCAGGTGGTGGTTCGCAAGTGAGAGGAGATCTAGCCGACGCTTCATCACCCTCAGAATCATCTGAATTATTATTCCTAATTCCATCCTCTGCATCGGGCGTATCTTTTGCTGGTAAAAATGACCACCTTGGGTCATCCGGACCTAGCGGTGCTCTCGTCTATATAGAAAAATAAAGACATAACATTGAGATATTTTTTTTTCTCTATTTCAAGAATTTACAAATGTGCACACACCTTAACATAAGCAACGTAATGTCCACCGTGCAGGGTTCCGCTGTGTTCTACAACGCCGTACAATGAATAAAGTCTGGGTCCTATGTTGCCTCTGCAAACAGGAGCCAGGTCTAACATTGTCGGAAAAGCAACGTGTTTGGTAACTTTGCGGAAGACTACTCTTTGCAATTGGAATCTCTTTAGATGAAGAATTAGTACTGCAGGTGCTCTAGATATTAAATATTGCTTCGTGCTTGGGCAGCAGATCATTTTACCCTCTTTACCCTGTTGATAAAAAGCATAGATAATTATTTTACATTTAAAGATATCATCAGTTTTTCATCCCCCTTATTTTTCTTTTTTTCTAATGACCTTGTTTTCTCTCGCAGTACAAGCTTCGCAGCCTACTTTATTGTTTCCGCTCATCAATTCCAATGCTGTAAATTGATTGAGACATGATTGAACCGAACATTCTCCATCCTCGCTTGGATAACGAGATGGAGATTGATGGCCGTTGGTCGTTACTCCTAGTCTGGATAAACCAGAAGTTACTTCTTCAACGCCGTTCTGATTGGGGTGTTCTTTTTTAATGTTCCTTTTTGAGTGATAATTATTTGTATCTAAATCGCTGGCAGATCTCCTGTGTGCAGAAAATGATATAACAATTTATAATAACATTCATTAGACTCTGTGAAGAAAGAAAGAAAAATTAACAAAATATTTTTCACCTAGGAAAATCTTCTTTGATCTCTCTAGACTCTGGCTTTATTAAATCCAGCCTTGATATCGGTCTCTCAGATATTTCAACACTCGGACTTTGTATAGCGCTGGATACAGGACTTGTAGGACTATCCTTAGACGTGATTGAGGTACTTAACGGGCTGACCGTAGGTCCTTCGGGACTCGTTAGGTCTGAATTTACTGCCAATGAATTAGTTAACGAGAAACTTGGAAGATGCCAATTTGTGGTATTTGAAATATCGATGTTTTCAGGGCTAACAGGACTTTCTGTAATTGGCATATTGACTTTTTCAGAGCTTGATGATTCTGCGGCAGGAAATTTCAGCTGAGTTAAATCGGTCATTGATACGTCAGTCGGGCTTGGAGTATACTGCGTATTTATGTAACTAGAGTTTTTCAAGGTAATTGAATCTCTAGAGTTGTTGTCCGTCGCGCTAGTTGTACTATTTTCTCTATCGATTATCAAATCGTTTGAAGCTAAATCATTCTTTTGTTCATTATTAGCCGGCATAGAACCACCTGGAGATACCGGACTAGCCATAGCCGATGGTTTCTCAGAGCTGTAACCAGATTCACCTATTTCAGGACGCGACAAAGCTTCGGATTCAATGTTGTCCTCAACATCTGCGTCGCTTTCTTCTGAAAAGAATTAATAAGTGAAATTCAATGCAATTTATGCATTAAAACAAGCTGAGATGTTATTACACACCACTTTCTGAATTGTTCTCTTGATTTTCTTCAGTTATACTATTTTGATTAGATAGCGAGTCTCCGTTCGATCTCTGCTGTCTTCTGTTTCTACGATTCTTTTGAGCAGCTTTACGCTCTTTTTTTAATTGATGTTTAGACGGGGCGGTAGAAGTGCTGTTGCCCATTAGATCGAACGTTTCTTCCATACCGCTATTCTTTCTCCTGTAAAAATATTTCCAAATTTATTATATAGTTGAATGGAACTATGCCAAGCCGCGTTGGATGCATAGATTGATAAATAAATGAGAATATCTCACTTTAGAACAGGTGGCTGAGGCTTGTCTGCCATAACGGGTAAACTGAGATCAAGAAAAGGCTCTGTGCGATGCGAAGAGTGATGACACTCCAAACATTCAAGAGTCGATACCAAAACTCCTCTGAAAACTCTCTCAGGTCCCAACAATCTTGCGCTAGCTTGATTGCCGTAAAACTTAACGCGAGATTTAAGATTTTCTTCAACGCCATGCGGGTTTGTTTTACCGCTCAATCCAACTTGATTCAATATTATTGTCTGATATCTTCTCAGATCTTCTTTTTGTACTAATTCAAGTAAATGTCTTAACAATTCGTGAGAATCGTGCTGATCTCCGCCGCCAAATTGATGCAATCGCGAAGCTATGGCTTTCAACAATTGCGAGGGAGTGTAGACGTCGGAACCGCCAGAAGACTGCATATCGGTTAAAGTTTTGTGAAGAATTGATGTCACGCTACCCCAAGCATCTAAAGTACCTTCGATCTGAGGCTGAAAAATAATATAATAAAATAAGTTTCACATGTTATATGAATGAAATTGTTATTTCTAAAAGAAATGGTGTGTAAAATAATATCAAATTACCAATTCTATTTCATCAGAATTTGGTGTAGCTTTGAATTTACCACCAGGTAGAAGAAACCTTTCGCCGGGTTCTCTAAGATCTTCTAAAACTTTGACGAGAAATGGTGTCTGCGCCAAACACTGCATTACCGCATTCATAAAGCAAGTATTACCCAGATTAGTCAGTCCCTGGTAAAAATATATAATCAGTTAAAACGTTGCATGTGGTGTTTAATTAAGCTTTTGATTAATATTTCACCTTTACTCTAGACAAATTCATGGGAATCATAGTCTTCTTTTTATTATTTATATCCTTTGCCTCTTTGCTATTATCATCGACATTGTACTGAAGTGCAATTACAGGTAAAACTGGACCAGGCGGAGGTTGAGGAACGGCAGTGTTAGCTTGTTTTTTAATAAACTCAACCAATTCCAATAATTTCTTTCTGAAATCAAATAAGAAGCAGCAACAAAAATTCATTTAAATACCATTGAAACCTCTATTTAATCACATTTTCAATCTATGTACTTATTAACTACCTAGAATCTGCATTTATCTCATTTTCACACTGGTAACACCAGAGACTCCATCGATGTGTGTCTAAGGTAAGACAATGGCAGTCGCTTCTAGGTGTTTTAAAATGTTGAAGCGCATGTTGTCTCTGTTCTCTACCGCATCCTTGGCTACCACAGCGTAAACAAATCCAAAGTATTGGTATAAACGGCTCGTACTGTTTGAAAATAAAATAATTTATCACCGATTACAACTTTTTGCCAATAATTTGATTTTTTTATTAGTGTTTTTTTTATTTTTTATTTTTTTTTTTGGGAATATTTCATTCAAATTTCAGCTAAACATTTATTACCCCTTCGTCGTCGTCTCCTACCGGTGGTCCCCCGGCTTTTACACATTCGGCGCATTCTTTTGCTATACCAGTTGTCTTTAAAGCTTTTTTAACTTTTGCAAGATCTATGGCCTTTGATATATGAGGACATAGCTTAACGCCTGTAAAAATTTTTGGGATAACAATACGTGAGGAGAGAAAAAAAAAAAAAAACCATATGGTAGTGTTAATTAACGATAATTATTATTGATATTTATTATTGGTAATAATAATCATTGATTTAAATGATTCGACAGATTTTTTTCTGTTGTAGATAAGAATTGGACAAAGAGTTTTTATCGACGTTATCAGAAACAACGGTTTCAAGGATTTCTTTTATTTAGAGTTATTTTAGTTATTAGCTGGTTTTAATATAAAACTGGGATATTAGGATATGTGAAATAAAAATAAAAAAAAAAAAAAAAAAAATTAGCAACTAATCAGCTTGTTCAATAGATATAAGAATATTATAGAAGTGTTTGTAAAATTGAAGAGAATGTTGGTTATAAGAACAAAGCATAATGGCATCATTTTCAGAGTTGGATTAAAATAATGATAATTGTTGTAGATATGTACAATTACCTGTGCTAGTTTCTTCACAAGATTCCGTTGACTCTCCGGCATTCTCTTCGCAAAGGTAAGCATCCTGTTGTCTACCGCGTTTCTTGCTCATATTTCTTTTCTTTATTTTTAGTTTTATTTTTTGTTGTTTTTAATATTCTTCTTTCTCGTATTAGACTAGAATGATCTATTTCACCTGCGATTAAATGATCGCAGTATAGTCGTGAGATTTGTAGTATAATGAGTAAGAAAAAATTGTCATACTATTAACCAACTGAATATAGATAATTAGATAACGTGGATTATATACATAAAAAAATTAAGTGGAAGGTCGCGATTTGTATATAAATTAATTTTTTATATTTAGGTTTAAGTAATACTTGATAATATTGCCATTTATTAAGTTTATTAAGACTTTTTATTATTGCGACCTCATGGCAGGCACGGCTTTTGACTTTGGCATGGTCTGACACGAACGTATTAAAATCTTTAGATACGGAACATGCATTCAAATATGTTGTTACCGACGCATGAGATAACAGCATGAGAGTGGCAGCACTGCAAAGAAAATAGGAAAGCCACTGACTGACGTCAGATGTGGCCGGTAGGAAAAACTTAATTCATACAATTGTGCCGCAATGCGAATAAAGAGATTCGATTAAATTGTGACGAATGTATTTATTTTTCAGGAACAATGTAAAAATATTGTACATAACTTTAAGTATAACGATAATAATTAATATAACGTCAATCCTATTACAAGTTTAAACTCTCTAGAGATATCTATACTTATTCCTAGTTTATTACATTTTACAGTATTTTCTTTTCTCATTCCTAGCTTATAGTACAGTATTTTGTAGTATTTACCTTATAGATTAGTCTTATTCAATAGATAATTTGACTCTAATTTTTTACTCTTCCAATATACAATAAACATACCTTCGTACGTTATGTAATTATGTATTATCGTCGCAACGATTAGTTTAGAGTATAATAACAGTTTTTTTATAGCCTAATTATAGTTCTAGCTAATCTCGGAACTTTAAAAGTGCCAAATAGGTAGTTTTCAGTGATATACGTAGTAAATTATATGTATTACAATCACATCTACTATCATTTCCAATCAAATGTTCAGTGTTGTGAAAATTGTGATTCAATTTTTTTTAATTACTCACTACTTTCGTAATGTGTAATTAAATGAAGATTACTGCTTCGATATAACTTTACTTTATAATTAGTTTAATCAACTTTATTTCATAATTACTTCAAGTAACTTCACTTTATAATTAGTTGAAATGATTTTACTTTATAATTCGTTAAAACAACTTGACTTTACAATGAACCAACACGGAGCACTGACCTAGGATATTAGCACCTGTCACGGGGTCAGTGAGCTCAGTAGCCCTCGTGGCGTCAACGAGTGAACTTGGGTTAGGGGTGTAAGGAGAAGCTCCTGCGACAGATATAGAAACTTGTGAGAGAAAATGTTTGACAATTGATATGCCGCGTCGTAAATACGCGTTCGAAGAGATTTACAATTCGGAGAGACACTGACATCAACGGAATCACGTCGGATATAAGTGAGTATATATTGAAATACATATAATTGCAGGTAGAATAATTATTGTCTAATCACTATATCGAATCACGAAATCTTGAATATTTATTAATCAAAATTTATTAATCTTTGTTGAATACATTTTATATTCTCTGTTCTAATCGATAAAAAAAAAAAAAAAATTGAAAAAAAAAATAAAAAAATAATCATAACAGGTAATAAAGAGTAAAAATGCAGTACTTATATATCTTTCAGTGGATAAAAGCAGTACAGTTTTGAAAACTACATGTAATAATATTATATTATAGCCAAATTTTTACAAGATTATTATAATTCATTGCGCCGTAATGTATGCAACCCGCGAATCATTTGCGCTCTTTATAATACCGTAGTTTCAAGTCAGATGGCGCTACCAGCGTCAACTGACCTACGACAACAACGTCATTGCTCCCCCTTAGCCAATCCCGCTCAAGGACTTCTCGAGTGATGTAAGTAGCGTGTTGCGTAACGGAGTTCAGTAACCTCCGTGTCGTCGACGAGTAAAGACGTGTTTTCAGACAAGTGAAAATTTATATATTATTATGACTTCGCGGCAAATCAACCAACGTCTGTGTTCTTCGACCAAAATAAGATTATTCTTATCCATAGTTGTAAAAAAACTAATTAATTGAGAACTTTAAAAGCTTGTTTGTATAAAACGAGAAAAATCATGCCGATTTTTCTCACTTTTTCGACATAATTTATAAGTGGCGCGTATTTCGATCAACATAGTAAGTGTGACAATTTGATCGCTACAAACGGAATATTATTACAATTTCAGTAATTGTTCATTTTCTGGTATATTCTATCTATATCCGTGAATAAATTAGTGAAAATTTGAACATAACCTCTCAGAGCTATTTTAAAGACAATTAAAATGATCGAATCAGTTTCTATATAGTATAACCTCACAATAACGATCATTTCATCGTATTAACAATCTTATAATTCCAAGTTCCTTGTACTCTAGTATCGTGCGCTCTACGAGAATATTTTTCACCTCCGAGGTTGAAATTATTTCTCGTGTTATTTTGAGTTTCCAAATGTTTTCTGCGAGAATACTTGGTCCCCGATTTATTCTACAAATCAATTTATTGACAGCGTTATTGATCGATCGATATCTGAATAAGCATCGCAGACACTTGAGAAGCATAGATCCTGCGTACCGCTTGGTCGGAGATGGATGCTACACAAAACTATCCAGCTAGTCCTGGATTAATAGTCAACCAACACAGTGGTAAGCTTCATATTATATCAGCTGAAGATCATGTGTAACTAGAAATGTATATCGATAAAACAACCAATGCTGAAACGCATTTATCTGTTCGATACCCAAAAAGTATCTATCTTTAGATAAGACGACGTTTCTTTTAATCGCAATCATATTCCTGTTACTATTGGAGGTAGGAGAGGGGAATCATATTCCTGTGTTTCAGAATCAGGGATGGATAATCAGATTCTGGTAGTTCACATGCCGAATTACCGGTACCACAGGCCTTTTAAACTGTTTGGAAACAGTAGGCTAGCAGTTACGGGGCAAGGAGGATATTGGCGTTGAGGTAATTAATCTATGACATTGATTGACTTTTAGCTACCGCAGGCTGCGTTGTATCAATGAAATCAAATTATTGAAATGAGATTGCCGCTGATCCGTTACACATCTGTAATGAATCACTTTTTCAAATTCATGTACCACACAGCTCCTCTGCCAATTAAATCTGGTGCTCACCTTGTATCTTTGGCTGACTACGGGTGTCTCTGGCTTACCTCTCTGATGGCTTTACACCGGATACTATCATGGCGACTTGGTTCTCCTCAGCTGCGAGGGAAACTGCACCGACACAGCAATGATATACCCAAAGGCAACTTATTGACCCAACTTGTGTATCACTTGGATATCTTATCACAGGGTAAGTCTAGGAGAACACTCAATACTTTGAAAAAATTATAACTTGTTTCTCTTTCGTGACAAACTCGAATCTTTATGTTGTATTGACAACGGTAGGAAAAGATTGAGGAATCTCAAGGAAATATGTACACTTTATTTGCATATAGACTTACCTCGTAGTCGAGAAATATTTGAATAACGAGTATCGAAATTTGAACGCTTGAAAATAAATACAAGTGTAGTTTGATATAGAATTGATTAGGAATCACATTTATTTTTCAAACATCCAACACAATTCAATATTGGTGATAAATTACTTTGGAGTCTCAAGTACCAGTCATAACAATCAAACGATTGAAGTATCTATTCATGCACGCACCATTGATACTAGCTTATCGACAATCTAAATTCTGTTGAAAATAGTTTGAAGTTTATATTACATTTGAAAATGATTGGGATAGGATTACAAAGTTTATCATAAGAAATATGTTATAATCAATTCCCTTAATATTAGCAACGGTATTACCTACAACGAGTCAGATGTACGGTCACAGTTGAAAATTCTTTGTTCTTAGTTAAGAATGTTTGCTTGAACCACACATTGAGGTAATTTATACAGTGTACCCTATGCTCATCTAGTTTTCTTTATTTTCACAGGCGTTGTTCGTCGAGGAAAACGAGTTCCTGCCCATCTTCAACAAAACTGCCCGGAAATTCATCAGGACAGGATTCACAACAGGGAGTGGAGCAGTCAAAGCACCTGGGGAATGACCGCAAGACAACTCTGCGCTGCAAAGTGTTGATAAAGTAGCATAAGCATATAGTTTTAGGGTAATCATTTTTCGAAGCTAAAAGCTGTGATATATTAACTCGTTATTATACAGCACTCTTCACCTGACTAGTTCATACGAGGACTCTGAATACTTTCAATCTTACAGAATGGATGAGAACAACGTTATAATAACAGCCCTGTAACACATACAAATACGATATACATACGTGAAATAACATTTCACTCCTTTGATTTCCTTGTACATACGGGCGGGTCAAAATGCACCAGAAAACACTACCGTGGATCAAAACCATTCTTTCCCGTTAGTAAAAAAATGTGTTTATTTGTTTTCCGGATTTCGGGACATAACTTTTTTCCGTTCTCTATTACTTTGACATAGAAAAGTAGCACGTAAACGCTCGGTATAATACCAAATGAGTAGTAAATTTCGTGCACGTAAACGTGGCAATTGTCTGCAATGAATAGAGAGTAGATCATTGAGAGATCCGTGAATTATAAATCGTCATTAGTGTCTTTTAACAACAAGTATGTGTAAATTAACGAATTGTTCTACTGTAGTTCACGCGATAAAATTACATCGTCCGACTAATATTGTTGAAGGAATTCTAGATTCAAATAATAATTGTATTTTATACTCGCATCGCGCTGAGAGAAATAAAATGAACAGCTCACAGTATTTGTATGTATTATTGCGGCAAGAATTAGGTAGTTTAAAGTTAAATCAAAATGTTAGTATTGGTTGGGTGCACGAAAATACTAATACTATTTAATTATCAGTGTGTAACATATTCATGCATACTGTCAGCGCCATCTAAAATCATGCTCAGCATTTTTCCATGCTTAACGTATACACAATACACACTTATTTTTAAAGTAGTATATGTGCGTGCACCCAGCCGATAGCCTAATAATAAATTTCCTCGCTTTATATTAGACAGGAATTATTATCCTTGCCGTATTGCATTCAAAACATATCTGATGATAATTTAAATCCATAACAATAACTCTAAACTAGGCGTTTGCATAACTTAGAGAAATTGCCGTACAGATAAAGAGACATAAGCACATGCTTTTGGTTTTCCAACAAAGTAACGTTTTCCTTAGTAGACTAACTATAATTAACAAACCTTTGTCTATTCATATCTCTACAAACTTGAAGAACAAATACGTGATGCAATAGTCTGGATGATTATTACATACCAATCATTTCTAGAAGCTATAAGTAGTAACAGATAAACTCTTTACTGTACAGCAAGTTATACCTGACTAATTCATACGGTAATATTATAATCTCACAAGGAAAAGACGTGTGATATTACAGAATAGATGAGAATTCGTGATGATATATTATGAACAATATGTTCTTTCTTATTTGTTTAAACTCGTTGGATTAGCCATTACTAAATGAAATATTCTCAATATCTATGCAGGTAACAGAGTGTAATACATGCATATACGATATACGTACTTTACTCTTTTGGAAAATTGTCCTTAATGAATAGAGAGGAGATAATTTAGAGATCCATCAATTGGAGACTCTCATTAGTATCTTTGAAAAACAACTATATATTTTATAGAGTCAAAGTATTATTGTTAACGAAAGCCATAATGGAAATAATGAATCTGTTCTCTATTCGTATGGTGGTCTGGAAAATAATAATAAACAGCTCGCTGTTTTCAACAAGACCAATATAAAAAAAAAATGCTTCAAACATTGTACTTGGCATTCTGTAAAATATACCTTCGTACGTATATGCCTGTATTATCGTCGCAACGATTAGTTTAGAGTTCAATAATAGTTTTATTATATCCTAATTATAGTTCTGGCTAATCTCGGGACTTTGAAAGTGCCAAATAGGAAGTTTTCAGTGATCTACGTAGTAAATTATACGTATTACGATCACATCTAGAATCATTTCCAATCAAATGTTCAGTGTTGTGAAAATTGTGATTAAATTTTTTTTTAATCAGGGTAAGTCCGGTATAGTTGCTCCAGCGCGATAGTTTATAACTTCATGTTTTATTGTTATGTAATGGCAAATTATATTACGCTTGCATAGGAATAATACTTGTCTAAACTTTCAATGTCCATTTGATGCAAAAAAAAAATGAACATATCAATATACTTGATACTCAAAATTGCTATTAAACTTCTTGCAAGCGTGGGGCAACTATACCGGACTTACCCTACACGGAGAGAAAAAACTGGCGATTAACGCGTGAACATTGGCCACGCTTCAATAGCAAGCATTTCTCTTGGAAATCGCAAGGAGCTTCACGGAAAAAGTCCGTGAGCTCTCTTGGAAATATCCCTCGGACAACTTCACGGTATTAGCGCAAGGCAGCATTACTATGAATCCAACTGATTCTTGGCATCTTCGCATGGGCGCTGGTGCATTCAGGGCAAAAGGGTATGTCGCGCATTAAACCCATGAGGTCCTCTAGCAAATTGAGCAAGAGACGCTTGCGGTGTTCGCATAACAAATACTCCGCGTGTGAATCCCATGAATTCTCTTGCATTAAACCCTAGATTTTTCTCTCCGTGTACTCATTACTTTTGTAATGTGTAATTAAATGAAGTTTATTGCTTCGACATAACTTTACTTTATAATTAGTTTAATCAACTTTATTTTACAATTACTTTAAGTAACTTCACTTTATAATTAGTTCAAATTATTTTACTTTATCATTCGTTTAAACAACTTGACTTTATAATCACTTTTAAATATTTTTACCTTACAATTAGTTCAAATAACTTAACTTTATGATTAGTTTAAATATCTTTACTTTATAATTCGTTTGAATAACTTGACTTTATAATTAGTTTAAATATCTTTACTCTATATCTTGACTCTCTAATTAATTCAAATATCTTTACTCTATAATTCGTTTGAATACCTTTACTTTATAATTCGTTCAAATATCTTTACTTTATAATTCGTTTGAATATCTTTACTCTATAATTAGTTCAAATATCTTTACTTTATAATTCGTTTGAATAACTTGACTTTACAATTAGTTCAAATATCTTTACTCTATTACTCTATGATTTATATATCTTTACTCTATAATTAGTTTATATATCTTTACTTTATAATTCGTTTAAATATCTTAACTCTATAATTAGTTCAAATATCTTTACTCTATATCTTTACTCTATAATTAGTTCGAACAACTTTACTTTATACCTGATTATCTTGAATTACTTTACTATTTATAATTAGCTTGAATAACTTGACTTTATAATTACTTTTACTATTTGAATCGAGTTTAATTACACATTACCAAAGTAATGGGTAATTAAATGAGTAACTTAATGAAAAATGTAACAAGTTACTCGCAACACTGCAAATATTCATGTAATAATAAGATTGTTTATGCAACAAACAGGTATTATTACAGTAAATTGGCGCATTCTTGAATAAATATCTCTTGAGATTGTAAATAATCAATCGTTGAATCATTATCCCCTCTCCTTTCCTTGCCTATAAGTCGAAAATCATGAAAATCGCCTTTTTTCATAATTTTAAAATCATAAAGTTGCCTCACGGGGTGACAAATGGTATCGCCATCTCGCGGTCAAAGCACCGAACTATTTTCTCGTAAAAATCGCGATGCGCCTGACCATATGCAACCCGCATTGCATCCGTGGGATTCAAGATTATTATTGCCTATAATCAGGCGCATCTAATTTCAAATACCGGTGCGCCTTACCATATGCAACCCGCACGCATCCGTGTGATATACAGATTTTTGTTGCCTATAATCAGGCGTATTTCACCTGATTTTGCGGCCGGCGGCCCGATTTTCGCTCAAAATGCGCCTAAAATTGAAAAAGAGAGAGACAGAGCGATGGGAAATCAATGAGTGCGAGAGAGACAGAAGATTTTTTTTCGGTCAAAGGGGGTACCCTGCCTAAAATTCGAGGTCTCAACTGCCAGAATTTCGGAGTCGTTTTTCTGGCAGTTGAGACTTTATTTTTAAGAGTTAAAATTCGAGGTCTCAACTGCCAGAAAAACGACTCCGAAAACAAAGTCTCAACTGCCAGAAAAACGAGTCCGAAAATAAAGTCTCAACTGCCAGAATTTCGGAGTCGTTTTTCTGGCAGTTGGGACCTCGATTTTAGGAGTCGTTTTTCTGGCAGTTGGGACCTCGAATTTTAACTCTTAAAAATAAGGTCTCAACTGCCAGAAAAACGACTCCTAAAATAAAGTCTCAACTGCCAGAAAAACGACTCCGAAATTCTGGCAGTTGAGACTTTATTTTCGGAGTCGTTTTTCTGGCAGTTGGGACCTCGAATTTTAACTCTTAAAAATAAGGTCTCAACTGCCAGAAAAACGACTCCGAAAATAAAGTCTCAACTGCCAGAAAAACGACTCCGAAATTTTGGCAGTTGAGACTTTATTTTCGGAGTCGTTTTTCTGGCAGTTGGGACATCGAATTTTAACTCTTAAAAATAAGGTCTCAACTGCCAGAAAAACGACTCCGAAAATAAAGTCTCAACTGCCAGAAAAACGACTCCGAAATTCTGGCAGTTGAAACTTTATTTTCGGAGTCGTTTTTCTGGCAGTTGGGACATCGAATTTTAACTCTTAAAAATAAGGTCTCAACTGCCAGAAAAACGACTCCGAAAATAAAGTCTCAACTGCCAGAAAAACGACTCCGAAATTCTGGCAGTTGAGACCCGAATTTTAGGAAGGGTATACCCCCTTTGACCGAAAAAAAATCTTCTGTCTCTCTCGCACTCATTGATTTCCCATCGCTCTGTCTCTCTCTTTTTCAATTTTAGGCGCATTTTGAGCGAAAATCGGGCCGCCGGCCGCAAAATCAGGTGAAATACGCCTGATTATAGGCAACAAAAATCTGTATATCACACGGATGCGTGCGGGTTGCATATGGTAAGGCGCACCGGTATTTGAAATTAGATGCGCCTGATTATAGGCAATAATAATCTTGAATCCCACGGATGCAATGCGGGTTGCATATGGTCAGGCGCATCGCGATTTTTACGAGAAAATAGTTCGGTGCTTTGACCGCGAGATGGCGATACCATTTGTCACCCCGTGAGGCAACTTTATGATTTTAAAATTATGAAAAAAGGCGATTTTCATGATTTTCGACTTATAGGCAAGGAAAGGAGAGGGGATAATGATTCAACGATTGATTATTTACAATCTCAAGAGATATTTATTCAAGAATGCGCCAATTTACTGTAATAATACCTGTTTGTTGCATAAACAATCTTATTATTACATGAATATTTGCAGTGTTGCGAGTAACTTGTTACATTTTTCATTAAGTTACTCATTTAATTACCCATTACTTTGGTAATGTGTAATTAAACTCGATTCAAATAGTAAAAGTAATTATAAAGTCAAGTTATTCAAGCTAATTATAAATAGTAAAGTAATTCAAGATAATCAGGTATAAAGTAAAGTTGTTCGAACTAATTATAGAGTAAAGATATAGAGTAAAGATATTTGAACTAATTATAGAGTTAAGATATTTAAACGAATTATAAAGTAAAGATATATAAACTAATTATAGAGTAAAGATATATAAATCATAGAGTAATAGAGTAAAGATATTTGAACTAATTGTAAAGTCAAGTTATTCAAACGAATTATAAAGTAAAGATATTTGAACTAATTATAGAGTAAAGATATTCAAACGAATTATAAAGTAAAGATATTTGAACGAATTATAAAGTAAAGGTATTCAAACGAATTATAGAGTAAAGATATTTGAATTAATTAGAGAGTCAAGATATAGAGTAAAGATATTTAAACTAATTATAAAGTCAAGTTATTCAAACGAATTATAAAGTAAAGATATTTAAACTAATCATAAAGTTAAGTTATTTGAACTAATTGTAAGGTAAAAATATTTAAAAGTGATTATAAAGTCAAGTTGTTTAAACGAATGATAAAGTAAAATAATTTGAACTAATTATAAAGTGAAGTTACTTAAAGTAATTGTAAAATAAAGTTGATTAAACTAATTATAAAGTAAAGTTATGTCGAAGCAATAAACTTCATTTAATTACACATTACAAAAGTAATGAGTAGGGTAAGTCCGGTATAGTTGCCCCACGCTTGCAAGAAGTTTAATAGCAATTTTGAGTATCAAGTATATTGATATGTTCATTTTTTTTTTGCATCAAATGGACATTGAAAGTTTAGACAAGTATTATTCCTATGCAAGCGTAATATAATTTGCCATTACATAACAATAAAACATGAAGTTATAAACTATCGCGCTGGAGCAACTATACCGGACTTACCCTGATTAAAAAAAAATTTAATCACAATTTTCACAACACTGAACATTTGATTGGAAATGATTCTAGATGTGATCGTAATACGTATAATTTACTACGTAGATCACTGAAAACTTCCTATTTGGCACTTTCAAAGTCCCGAGATTAGCCAGAACTATAATTAGGATATAATAAAACTATTATTGAACTCTAAACTAATCGTTGCGACGATAATACAGGCATATACGTACGAAGGTATATTTTACAGAATGCCAAGTACAATGTTTGAAGCATTTTTTTTTTATATTGGTCTTGTTGAAAACAGCGAGCTGTTTATTATTATTTTCCAGACCACCATACGAATAGAGAACAGATTCATTATTTCCATTATGGCTTTCGTTAACAATAATACTTTGACTCTATAAAATATATAGTTGTTTTTCAAAGATACTAATGAGAGTCTCCAATTGATGGATCTCTAAATTATCTCCTCTCTATTCATTAAGGACAATTTTCCAAAAGAGTAAAGTACGTATATCGTATATGCATGTATTACACTCTGTTACCTGCATAGATATTGAGAATATTTCATTTAGTAATGGCTAATCCAACGAGTTTAAACAAATAAGAAAGAACATATTGTTCATAATATATCATCACGAATTCTCATCTATTCTGTAATATCACACGTCTTTTCCTTGTGAGATTATAATATTACCGTATGAATTAGTCAGGTATAACTTGCTGTACAGTAAAGAGTTTATCTGTTACTACTTATAGCTTCTAGAAATGATTGGTATGTAATAATCATCCAGACTATTGCATCACGTATTTGTTCTTCAAGTTTGTAGAGATATGAATAGACAAAGGTTTGTTAATTATAGTTAGTCTACTAAGGAAAACGTTACTTTGTTGGAAAACCAAAAGCATGTGCTTATGTCTCTTTATCTGTACGGCAATTTCTCTAAGTTATGCAAACGCCTAGTTTAGAGTTATTGTTATGGATTTAAATTATCATCAGATATGTTTTGAATGCAATACGGCAAGGATAATAATTCCTGTCTAATATAAAGCGAGGAAATTTATAATTAGGCTACACAAACAGTGTGATTTAACTTTAAACTAATCCTTGCCGCGATGATACATACAGATACTACATTCTATTTTTCCCACTGCGATACGAATATAGAATACAATTATCATTTGAATCAAGAATTCCTTCAACAATATTAGTCGGCCAATGTAATTTTATCGCGTGAACCACAGTAAAACAATTCGTTAATTTACACATACTTGTTGTTAAAAGACACTAATGACGATTTATAATTTACGGATCTCTGAATGATCTCTATACATTGCGGACAATGTCAAAGAAATAGTGAATGGAAGAAAAGTTATATCCCGAAATCCGTAAAATCACTAAACACATTTTTCACTAACAGGAAACAATGCCTTTGATCCACGGTAGTGTTTTCTGGTGCATTTTGACCCGCCCGTATGTACAAAGAAATCAAAGGAGTGAAATATTATTTCACGTACGTATATCGTATTTGTATGTGTTACAGGGCTGTTATTATAACGTTGTTCTCATCCATTCTGTAAGATTGAAAGTATTCAGAGTCCTCGTATGAACTAGTCAGGTGAAGAGTGCTGTATAATAACGAGTTAATCTATCACAGCTTGTAGCTTCGACAAATGATTACCCTAAAACTATATGGTTATGCTACTTTATCAACACTTTGCAGCGCAGAGTTGTCTTGCGGTCATTCCCCCGGTGCTTTGACTGCTCCACTCCCTGTTGTGAATCCTATCCTGATGAATTTTAAAGAGGTTTTGTCGAAGATGGGCAGGACCTCGTTTCTCTCGACGAACAACACCTGTGAAGATAAAAACTAGATAAACATAGGGTACATAGGATAAATTAACCTTATGTCTTTTTAAAGCAATTATCCTCAACCAAGTACGTAAGAATTTTCAATCGTGATCATACATCTGTATGAAATTTATTATAATATATTTCTTGTGATTGATTTTGTAAGCCTGTCTGAACCATTTTTAAATGTGATATAAATTTTAAACTGTCTTCAACAGAATCGAGAACGTCAATAAGCATATCAATAGTGCATGTATGAATAGATTTTTCAATCTTTTAATTGTTATGACCGGTATCTCAGATTTGAAAGTAATTTATTATGAATATTGAATTGTGCTTGATGTTTGAAAAATAAATACGATGTCTAATTAATTCTGCAGTAATCTACACTTGTATTTATTTTCAAGCCTTTAAATTTCAATCCTCGTTATTTAGCTATTTCTCTACTACGAGGTAAGTCTATTCAAATTAAGTAAACATATTATCTCGAGTACACGAATTGCGTCTAATATAAAGCGAGGAAATTCATAATTAGGCTATACTAAAAGTATGATTTAACTTTAATCCTTGCCGCGATAAATACATACATATACTACGAGCTGGTCATTCTATTTTTCCCACCGGGATATGAATATAGATTACAATTATTATTTTAATCAGGAATTCCTTCAACGATATTATTCAGACGATGTAATTTTGCCGCGTGAACCACAATAAAACAATTCGTTAATCTACACATACTTGTTGTTAAAAAATACTAATGATGCTTCCTAATTCACGGATCTTTAAAAATGATCTACTCTCTATTCTTTGACAGTTTGTAAAATGATTTGCAAATCATTGTTGAAAATTGAAATTAATAAATGAAATGTCTCGAGTGGGATGCGACACAGCCTAAAACTATATGCTCATGCTACTTTATCAACACTTTGCAGTGCAGAGTTGTCTTGTGGTTATTCCCCCGTTGCTTAGACTGCTCAACTCCCAGTTGTGAATTATGTCCTGATGAATTTTGAAGAGGTTTTCCTGAAGATGGGCAGGAACTCGGTTCCCTCGATGAACAACACCTGTGAAGATAATAACTAGATAAACATAGGATACATTGGATAAATTAACTCAATGTGTGGTTTCAAGCAAACATTCTTAACTAAGAATCAAAGAATTTTCAATTGTGACTCATTGTCGGTAATACCGTTGCTAATCTTCATTGAATTGATTGTAATATATTTCTTATGATAAATTTTGTAAGCCTGTCTAAACCATTTTCGAATATAATATAAACTTCAAACTATTTTCAACGGAATCAAGAATGTCAATAAGCTAGTATCAATAGTGCATGCATGAATAGATTTTTCAATCTTTTAATTGTTATGACGAGAACCTGAGACTCGAAAGTAATTTATTATGAATATTGAATTGTGTTCGATGTTTGAAAAATAAATGTGATGACTAATCAATTTTTCAGTAATCTATACCTGTATTTATTTCCAAACCTCTGAATTCCGATCCTAGTTATTCGAATATTTCTCTACTACAAGGTAAGTCTATATTCAAATAAAGTAAACAATATTTTTTTTGAGATTTGTTAATAGTTTCCTACCGTTGTCAACACAACATAAAGATTCAAGTTCGATATGAAAAAAGAAGCAAGTTATTAATTACTTCAAAGAATCGAGAGTTCTGTCTCTCTCCTAGACTTACCCTATGATAAGGTATCAAAGTATTACACGAATAGCGTCAATACAGTTTCCCTCGCAGCAAAATAGAACCAAATCGCAATGAAAGTATCTGGTGTACAGCGATGACAAAGGCAAGCCAGAGTCACCCATAGCCAGCTAAAGATACAGGGTGCCCATGAGATTTGCTTGTCAAAGGATCTATGTGGTACATGAATTTGAAAAAGTGATTTATTTGAGATATATAACAGATAAACGGCAATTCGATTTCAATAACATGAGTTGATTTGATACAACGCAGCCTGCGGTGGCTAGAAGTCAATTAATAATAGAGATTAGTTACCTTGACGCAAATATCCTCCGTGCCTCTGACAATGGTTATTCAAATCGGAGGTTATGCACCGGCTTCGTCACCGTGATGCTCCGTAACTAAAAGAAGACTTTATCTTTTCTGAAGAATCTGATAAAGCGTATTCACAATGTTGTCTTCTTTTCTTATTTAATTTGCCACACAATTTACTGCTTTTCGTAAAAATCTTTAACCACCTGTCACACATGTTTACTCGTTTACGCCACAAGAGTCACTGAACTCTGGTCAGAAATCAGCTGCGTTCGAGCCACGGTTTGTGGGGGATTGAGAGAGGGGATACTGTTGTCGTAGGTTAGTTCACGCTGGTGGCGCCATCGGGTATAAAACTAACGAACTATAAAGAGCGCAAATTGTACTACGGGTTGCGTCCAATAAGGCGTAATAGATTTTTAAATATAATAAGTATAATATTATCATGATTTTATTAGCGAAATCAAATTACATTGAATAGCTTTAAATTCACGGACGTTTATCGAAAACTTTCGAACTTTTTCTGACAAGTAGAATTATGCTAACGATACTACGAATTACTGTTTTCTTTAAGTATTTTTTTTTCTTTTTCTTTTTCTTTTTTAAATAATTAAAAATATCTGAGACTAATTAATTATTATTAATTATTATTAGTTAATTAATACACTCATAACAAACAGATTACGATCTTAGCAATGGTTCGATAGCTAGTTTATGCTTAATCTCCAGGGTTTTGAATTGTCGAAAAATAATTGATCTATTAATATTTTCTAAAAATTCCAAAGCGTTTAAATTTAATTCGTGAGACTTGTGGACGATGCAAGCTCCGATATTTGATTATCCGTACGTAACTTTATACCCGTATGAATGTCCAGATATTAAAATCCGTCTCAAATAACTGTATCAAAACTGTATAGTAGTCTAAATAATTGATTGAAAAATTTAATTATGATATTCAAGTAAAACCCGCGAGATTCCCATATACATATTATACCTATACGTACGTAACTTAGATATTTACGTGATTCGTGTAACTGGTTCGTTAATTTTAGTTAATTAATTTTTCTCATTTATTTAAACACGCGAATGACAGCTAAAACGAGTAGAAATTTCATATACATATATATATAGGTATAGGTATATCCTTGCCCGAAGCTTTGCAGCCCACAGTACAGTAGACACAAAGGCTGGTATAGCGTTTTAATTCGCTCTATTTCGCGATTAAATTGCTATAATAATTTTAAATATGTGTGGAAATATGTATATATATAAGTGTTATACTTTGTAGTAGTAGTATACAAATATATACACACACACACAACGGCGTTAGCTGAATCCCGTACATCACGGTCATTTAATTAATTAAAATAAAATCTTAACGCGTGGCTTAACCGCACTGCCGAATAATAATTATTCTATATTATACTGTTCCTATTATAATGAATATTAATGATAAAAAGAAAGAAAAAAAATAAAATAAAAGTTAACTATATATGATTCCGACAGTTTGTTTAACAGAACCTCGATCGGCACTCATAATCCTGCGATGATAAGTATTTGAATAAATAGAAAACTATTTATTATACTCGAAAATCTGGGTCGTAGCTGTAATTTTCAATAATTTTCTAAGAATTAAAATAATTGAAATTTGTATGTGAAAATCGACCTATTTAAATAATAATTTTTTTTAATGTAGAGAAAGTAATTTGAGAAATGCAAACCCCGAATTATAAATACCGATGGTAGTAATAGTAAAATGAAAAATTGAAAAACATGAACAGAGAGGAAAGAAGAGTTTTTTTTTTTTTTTCGAAATTAGCGTATTTTTGGGAAAAGTCTATTTATGGGCTTTTTTCTATCCCACAAAGATACATATATGTGTGAAAGGCACGTATTTCATAAGAATTATTAACGACTCAAACCCCGAAATCTACAAGGGTCCAAGACAGAGGATAGAGGGTGCAGCCAGAACTGAGAAATCGTAAAATAAAAACGAGTTTTTAGCTACCTGGAGCTAGGAGGACCCTTTTGGGTTCTGTTAAAAAATTCTCTAGATCAATTTCCCACGAGCTTGGTTGATTGAAAATAATATTTTTACGCAATACCAAAAAAAAAAAAACAAAAAAAAAAAAAAAAACAACCGTGTGAATAAATTTCAAAGTCATGTTTTTTTTTTCTATTTTTTTTTTTTTATCTTCTTCCTGCGATGTTTAATTAATTAATTAATTAATTAATTACCGGAAATATATCGTTTCAACTTTGTCAGATAAAATATACAACGTTTCTAGTCGAATAATAACTGAATATAGTAAAAATTAAAACATATATATAGTTGTATTTATATACGAAATGAAAATTCTAACTTCTGACGAAAATTACACGTCCTGGGTAACAAGACCTACTACTACGAGTTGGTCCACTCAAATGAATGGATAAAGATTGTATATAGTATTATACGAACGGATCTGCGAATACCGGGTTTTATCATAATACTTGTTATTTGCGAACAACTGAGTTGAGTAACGAAATTCCCCCTTTCTTCGCCTTATGGTTCTCGTTAAAAAGTAAATTCCTTATAATTTATTCGTATAACTAATTCTATGTAAAATACGGTGTTTTTTTTTTTTATCGCGGCTATGAAAAATCTGTGGATAGACTTGCCCTGCATCCCCCGAAAGATGGAATAAAAATTTTTCACACGAGGCATATCGTTGATGAATGGACCGGAATATTAAAGCCTGTAAAAATACGTCTGTTGATTCATGCGCTTTCATAGTTACAAGTCAGATCGTACTTACTCTCTCCCGGAAATCTTAAGCTTTCTGATTCACGATGTATTATAGGATATTCTACTTACGCGGATATAAAAATTTCCGGATTATCAGGATTTGATTGGAGATATTTAGATTAAAAAACAAAAAAAAAAAAAAAAAATTAAAGTTTAATGTCTAATAGGAAACCGAATTAAACTAAAAACTTTTTTAAAAAAAGTTTTTTTTTTTTTTTTTTTTCCCCCGTTTCTTCGGCATCACTTTCAAAACGCGTTTATAAATCCCATCTAGCACCTATAGGTGTATATAGCTATAGGTACTTAATGTCTATATATCGTCACACACATATTCTAAAGTTGTTAAACTCGTCCAAAGCAACGGTCACGATAAATGGCGATGAGTAAAAAGTATAAATATGTTAAGACCCGTAATCTACGTCATATAGGATGTGGATATAGCCATATATGTTTTTCTCAAATTCTATAGGTACACCTTTATATATATATATAGTGTATTTATTAATCCTGGAATAAATTTGAAAAAAAAAAAAAAAAATTAATCAATAAATTTTGAATTCCAAATACAAAGTTTCGCTACAAAAAATTTCTGATTAATTTGAATTTTTTTTTTTTTTTTTGCTTTCTTTTTCTTTTTATCAATTTTTATTTTTTTTTACCAACATACGGGGTTTCTCCGTGTTCGATGCATGTATATATATATATGCGGATGGTCGACGTTCTTCGCCGACCATACAGGTGAGGTGGGAGGTACGGGGAATAACGAAGAGTGGCAAAGAGGTGAGAGGAGAGTCCAGTGTCGAGTGAACGACCCAAGTGAACGCGTTCCACGTTCAGGACTCGAGACGCTAACGTTATACAGCGTCGCGGGTATATTGTTAAATCGTATGGTTTTTAATTTTTGAATATGAAATAAAATGTATATAATATGAAAAACTGTGTATACCGTTGATTAAAACGTGAGAAAAATTAAAAATAAAAAATAAACCGAGAAACCGAGAAAAGAACGAAAAAAAGAAAACCGTGTCCAAATTTTTTTCTATTTTTTTTTTTTTTTTTTTTTTTTTTTTTTATGATATCTTATACTCTCTAACGATTATAATAAATCGGGAGAGAAGAAATAGAGATAGAAGTTGATTGTGCCGAATGTAATATAAAAAATCGCGGAATATCGCGTTTGACGTCGAAAATGGAAGAAATTTGAAAATTAGTTACTGCCTATAACGAGCTTTAAAATTCCCGAATAAAAAGAAAGAGAGAGAGAGAGAGAGAGAAAAATCATCATCGTGATCGTAAGTGGGTCAACCGGCTCCGCCAGGTAGAACATCGAGAGAAAGAGGGAGACGGAAGTAAAAAAGAAAGAAAGAAAAAAATAAAAAAAAAAAAAAAAAAAGATGGCGACTTCGACCTCCCCCCTTAAATTTTTATCACGTCGAATTTCTTCTGAATTTATACCGTGATTGACGTAAAAAGTCAATCATATTATAAAAACAAAAAAAAAAAAAAAAAAAAAATTGAAGTAAGTTTAATTATACCTGCGGATTAATTAAACTGAGATAATAAAAATGTGCGATCCAGGGTGTCCTTGAAATTAAAACTATACATCGATTTATATAAAACACGAGGAACTAAAATAGTTTAGTTTTACCTGGATGGTGGTTGTAAGGTGTTAGTGAGGTGCGTTTGCGTAGCATTCTATACGCGTTTATTATAGTGAAGTTTTTTTTTTTTTTTTTTTTTTAATCAACGTTCTGCAGTATAATGGAAGGATCTATTTTATTGTTACTCATGCTGGGAACCTGCAGTATTGTAATTTCAGGTGAGATTGTGTTTAATTTTCATTTACGATAATATGTGGTAATTTTAAAATTTTTGAAAAAAAAATTATCACATCTGCAGAATTAATATTTTTTTTTTTTTTTTTTTTTCTTCAATCGTAATTTTTACGGAGACTTCAACGCCTGCGGTGTAACTACAGCGATGATTAATAATTTCACCGTGCTTCGCCTATATATAACTAGCTAGTTATAATTTTTTATATATGAAGAAAATATGAAGAATATAGAAAAAAAAATATATATATATATTAAACGAGTATAGTAATAAACTTTCTTGGCACATTTTCTTGTACTACATATATAAACATACATACATATGTTTATACGCTTCTTTTTCTTTTTTTTTTTTTTAATTATAATTTATTATACCTATCGGTGAACTAGATCTGATCAGATTATAACTATATAAGTATAATATAAAAAGTGCAGTAAGATATTTTAAAATTATTATATAGTTATATGAAAGTATGTATATATATATACATACATAGCTGCGCGCAACTATATATTAAGAAAAAGGAATAGACTATGATAAAAGCTGTATTAAATATAAATATACAACGTTAACTGATCGTGAATTTAAACATCCGGTTTCGATCAACGCGCGATATACGCAAACTTATAAGTATATATATATACATATAACTAGGTATATATGTAAAATGTACAGTGATTCGATTATAAAAATTTCTGTTGTAAATTGTAGATAATTAATGAGTATATAGAGCCGTTTAATCATCGTAATGAGCAATAAATTATAAAATGAGATTAATTAATTTATATAAAAAAAATTGTATAGAAAAAATAAAAATGTGTGTATTTTAAATATAATATATATATATACATCCGCGTTAATATATATATATAATAATCGCAAAATACCTAAAAGATGATACTATAGTTTCTTAGATTTAAACAAATGTAAAAGTTTTATGTATATATATATATATATATATATGCATGTATGTATGTATGTATGTATGTATGTACGTACGAACTACCTCTGAGGAGAAAGCTGGATGCGTCACGTGCAAGCAAACACGACAACGACAACGACAACGACAACGAGAACGATATAGTACCTGCTTACTTGTATCCTGTTTCTCTATCCGCGTATAGTAGTATATATATATATAACTATATACTTATGCACATATACGTGTATCATCATTGATTTGATTAGAAAAATGAATATATACGTTCGTATAAAGAGAGAGAGAAAGATTTTCGCGTAAAGTAGGCCTTAGCCCGCATAGAATGATAATATATTATCATAATTGCAATTGCAATTCAATGTTCTATCCTACATACTAAATAAGTATGTATGACTGTGTGACAGAAAATAAAAAAATAAAAAAAAAAGAGACGAAGAGCGACTTTTTTATTTTTCATTTTTCATTTTTCATTTTTTGATCAATAATATACGATTCTATCTGTATTTATTGTCTTTGCGGGCAATCCAGTAAAGTAAAGTAAACTACCTATACTAACAATTACACGGAGAAAATTTTATAGGAGAGATTCCCATACTACGTATAGTTGCGGTGGGATATACTTGCAATATGGCGATCGTCCCTATACTGTATACCAAACGTCACCACGAATATAGGAATGTCTTTCTTATTTTCATGGAAAATTAAGTACAAGTATCGGAACCATCGCCATATTACAAGTATGTCCGACCGCAACTATACGTAGTATGGGAATCTCTCCTATAAAATTTTCTCCGTGTAGTGATATGGTTTGCGGGGGGGTAGAGACAGTAGTTATTGACAGAAACCTTGCTTACATCCGGTCTGTACGCACAGTTTCATCATATTCAACTTTCGCCAACCGCATAAGCCGTGAAAGTGTCACAAAATCGCTGCACCATTGTAAATTATACTTACACATATTATTATAGCTGGTATATATATATTGTATATATGTATATACCAAAGTGTGTAAGATATATAGGTGTATATATATATATATTTATTTATAATTATATACGAAAAAAAAAAAAAAAATTCATTCCATTGCAAATTTATTTAGTGACGTTGAAGAATACTATCATTTTATTTTCTCATGTATAAAATATATAGGCCAATCCCTATAGTCGCCCACCTCCTTTTGGTCAAAAATGCAAAAATACAAAAAAAAAAAAAAAAGGCCAACTTGTCGCAAATTCTATTTAAATTCCGCACACATACGTCCAAAAAAAAAAAAAAAAAAAAAAAAAAATGTTCGTTTCGTGCGAAAATCTAGTCTACAGATGGTTTTTACATTGTTAAAAAATTATTCGAATTCGATTTCTTCGACGAACAATGAATAAAAACGATCTGTATAGACTCGATTTTCGCACGAAACGAACATTTTTTTTTTTTTTTTTTTTGGGACGTACGTGTTAGAAATTTAAATAGAATTTGCGCTAAGTTGGCCTTTTTTTTTTTTTTTTTTGCATTTTTCACGACTGGGCTCGGATAATAATTGAAATGTGACACATTTCGACCAAAAGGAGGTGGTGGGCGACTAGGGATGGGCATTAATAAGTATTTTTTTTTCTTCTTCTTTTTTTCTAAGAATATATATATATATATAGATATAGTAGATAACTAGACATTTCATCACGCAGCAATGTGTAAATAATAAGTATACTTTATACCGTTATTTTATATATATATATAGGATGTTATCTCATAGTATATTAGAGAGAGAGAGAGAAAAAAAAATATATATATATGAGGTATTCCACGCCGTTTCGAACGGTCAAAAAAATCACCGCTTCCGAAAAAATCGTAATTTGGTCCTCGAACACAACTATATCGAAAGAATTTTTGTGAATTTTTTCAGAATTTTCGGATTGCATTTGTGGATTTTTTCCAAATTCCAACTTTTTTTACAAACTTCCGTATCTCAAAAGTATAAGATCCTACAAGAAAATTTATGAGACACAAAAGTTGCAGTTTCGAATCAACTTTCTGAAAAAATTTTTTTGGGAATTTCTCGAATCCCAAAAATAGCAATTTTTATCAAAAATACACAAAAATCGATTTTTCAATCAATACGTCACCGTCGATTTGCCTCGATAAATCACAGAAAATACTCTCAAGTGTGGAGAACAACCCCGTATTTTTTTTTGAGATGGGTGGCGCAATCGTTTGGAAGATATGCTTTATTAATTTTTTTTTTTTCTGAAATTTTTTTTTTTTCTTCTGAGAAAAAAATTAATAAAGCATATCTTCCAAACGATTGCGCCACCCATCTCAAAAAAAATACGGGGTTGTTCTCCACACTTGAGAGTATTTTCTGTGATTTATCGAGGCAAATCGACGGTGACGTATTGATTGAAAAATCGATTTTTGTGTATTTTTGATAAAAATTGCTATTTTTGGGATTCGAGAAATTCCCAAAAAAATTTTTTCAGAAAGTTGATTCGAAACTGCAACTTTTGTGTCTCATAAATTTTCTTGTAGGATCTTATACTTTTGAGATACGGAAGTTTGTAAAAAAAGTTGGAATTTGGAAAAAATCCACAAATGCAATCCGAAAATTCTGAAAAAATTCACAAAAATTCTTTCGATATAGTTGTGTTCGAGGACCAAATTACGATTTTTTCGGAAGCGGTGATTTTTTTGACCGTTCGAAACGGCGTGGAATACCTCATATATAATCTTATATAATTTAGCTATGCAAATGTTATAGTAGGAAATATTATAAAAATCTAAATAATTAAATGACATTAAATATCGCGTCACTAATGCCATAAGGTCGTAAGTGCCAAAAAATTATTTTTTTTGCAGATATGCCCAAACGATGTTATATGGCACGAAAAAGATTTTGCCACCAAAAACACGAAAATTTTTTTTTTTTTTTTTTTGGCGCTTACGACCTTATGGCATTAGTGACGCGATATGTTAATTAGAAGAAATATTAGGTATATATAGTTATGTAATTTATATTATATACCGTATTATAGGTATATATACGTATATGAAGATAGACTTGTCGTTGAAATATACCGTAAGCGCATTTAAAGGCGAGGTCCTATATGCTAAATATGTGTATACCTATCTATAGCTGATGTCACGGTCACCGTGCCAATTGACTAATCGGACAAGGTCAGCTACCGATAAATTGCTTGTTTCGTCATAATATCGAAGTATAAACTAAACGGGATAAACGAACTATGACTGAATATAAATTGTTGTAAATCTCGTTAAGTGTGTAATAAAACAGTTAAAACAAAAAAAAAAAAAAAAAAAAAAAATTTAAGAAATTTATTAACAATCAGGAAAATCGCGAAAATTTCAATCGTTCGAAAATGTGTAGGTAGAAAAAAATAAGCGCAGGATGAATGTAAAAAAATTAAAAAAAAAATAAAAAAAAAATAAGGAATACTTGAATATATTACATGGGTGTGCGAGAAAGAGTATAGAATTCCTCGTATACATATAAATGTATAGAGAAATTATCGAATCGCGATGCGAGCATGAAGACTGAAGCATCGGGCACAGGTACACGAAGGCAGGTAAAGAGGCAGACGCGCGCGATTGTGAAAAGAATAAATATTGGGCTGGAATGATGGGTCCCGTTAACTCTGCCGTTACCGCCTCGAGTCAGCAGAGTCGAGTCAAGTATAGAGCCGAGTGGCCCGCAAAACGGGCCTTACCAGTCACAGTCACAAACAGTCCCAACGAGACTCGGGCGAATTCCGCGGTCACATTGACTTTTCTCATTCCTATACGTATTATAGTATAGCTATAGGAAATACATACCTAGCGAAATCTTTCGATTCTAAGATGATAATGATTACAGGGTAGTAGTTGATTTTATGCTAAGTGTATATAACATATAAACGAACCGTTTATTTATATATTAGTATTATTTACGATCGCTTATTAAATAAATAAATAAATTGACTCAATTTATTATCTATATTATGATTGTAATAACTCGGTTTTATATTACCATATATATTAAACGCAATATTTTTAAACCGTTAAATTATATAGTTGAAATTTTCTTAATACTGCAGCGTACGCGCGGGTAGATATTTACAAAAAGAACGGTTCTCATCCTTTCTCCGCGGTATAATAAATACTAATACTAGGCTATTTTATTTTAACAGCTCTGCACAGGAATTCTGGTTAAATTATATATATCTGTTACGATCGAATTGGTACGAAACTTCTATATACTTCACAAGGACATCTTCACGGTTCGCAAGTGTAAACGAAGAAAGAGATATTCGATTTATTTATATATACGCGCCGATTTTATATTTCCTATATTATTGAATCAACGATTTTTCGTAAACGTTTCAACTTCTTAAAAATATTTTAAAAGAAGTTCTAATGATTGTTTCTTTTTTTTTCGTATTAAAAATACTTCGAGGCACGCTATTACCGCTATAAAACACTACAACATGTTTCGTAGTAATTCACGCAGTATGCGTATAATTCCTAACGTTCTTCGATCGCATATAATATTCTCTCAAGACTTATATATTATAATATACATAGTTAAGAATTAATTGTACATTTATAAAGCTCACCTAGATTCTCAGGCCATTTATCGCCGTGATTATGCCTATCCTATTATATTTCTAAATGAACAGTATATGAATAACATATGTATGTGTGTATACGTGTGATACGCAAAGTACAATGGATAAATACCATAACAGTTACCTACTGTACGAAATACTACACGAAGTACTGTTTTTGAACTCTAACGTCGTAGTATAGTAATTAGTCATTATAATATTATGTCTGGATTGATAGAGCTTTATAAATACTAATCTATACAAATTCGACTATATCAAGTTTTATATAAAAGCCACTCATTAATTTCGCATAGAGATAATTTTTGAGTTTGAATTAATCGATCCAGGACAGCGCGAACGCAGTCCCGACTACCAAAAATAATACGCCCGAGATACCCACATTAGGGGTATTCGCAAGGTTCAGCTCGACCGTAGTGCAATGGAAGAGCCTCATCTTGGAGGAACCGCCTTGGTGATCACGGTAACCTCTGCGCCAGGTAAGTATGCTTAGATTAGTTTAGCGCTAGGTCTTGTTACATACTCGTAACGATTTACTAGTGAGAAACTAACGCTGTATGCAACCCCTAACGCGGTGGCTCAATACACCACGTATTGGCGAGAAAGTGAACTAACTTTCTATCCCTAGGGGTTGCGCATGCGATATAAAGTATGAGAGGGATGTTTGAATCGCTTATTATACATATCTATTTATTAGGTATTCTTTTTTAGATTTAGATAGAATATTTTGAGCACGTGCGATATTCACCGTTTTCGATTACATCATTTCGCAATATATATATTCTCGAAGCAGGGGAGAGTAATCTTACGCAAAATTATAGCTAGCTGTTATTAGTCTTACTATCGCTAAAAGTTAAAACGTTAATTTAACCAAACGTTTATTTCCTTGGTCTGTTTAACTCTAAGAAACCAATAAAATAAAACTATACTTTCTAATAATGCTCATCCTGTATCTGTATTACAATATTAAAACAATAAAGAATCGTAATTTTTAATTATTAAATTGCATTCGAAATTCGAATTTATTGAATAATTAAAACGCAATTATTAGATGAGTATCAGCCATTGGTCGATACGGTATAGACTAGCCAACAATCACCGAATATATACTATAATACAGACAATGCCGCATCGTTAGAATGATTTTTCATGCGCGAATTTTTTTCTCGAGAAATTTTATTCCAGCACTACAAATAATAGCCAATTTCTCTCTTAATTAAAAGCAATTTCTCTTTTGTTTATTTTCTTTTTTTTTTTTTTTCGATTTTTCTAGGTTAGATTTTAGGGTTAGGTTATTTATTTCGAATCTAACGATTATAACTGCAGATTAGTAAAACAAACAAAAAAAAAAATACGATTATGAAATCATGAATCCAAACCTCAACCTCAACCTCAACTTTTCAATACACAGTTCCTTCTTTAGTCATAAATTTATATTTATCTTCTATAATATAAATATTTAATAATGTAAACATCAGAGTAAATAAGATGTTTTTTTTATTTATTTCAGGAGTCCTAGCAGCAGATAATGACAAGACGTCTCTGTCGTCGGAAAAAGACGATCTAATATTAAGCTCAAGTTCTTATCTACAGCAAGAAAGAACAATTGATGATCGTTTAAAATATGCGCCTATTTCAACATCGCATAGGACAATTCCATCCCTGGAATTATCAGGTTCTGAAAATAATGTTGAAAAATTTGAAACCGAAAGAGCAGATGGGTTTTCAAAAAATTATCTACCCGATGAATCTAACGATCTGTTAACAGCATCTAAACACATTGATCACATAGATGGAAATAATATTGAGATTAAACCTGGCGATTATTCGAGGTGAATATTATTGCAGAATTGATTTTCAATGGGTTTAAATTCTCAAATGTATAAATCAATTCGTGCAAACTACTCGAGGACTCTGGATAGAATAAAAAAAAATCATGATGTTTAGGAAGGGTTTGACCCTCATTATGCATATTTTACATCATGTATTACTTCAAGTCGAACAGTAATATGCCGAAGATAGAAAAAATACAAAATCACTCGGTTCCTGCAAAGAATAAAATCTAACTTTGGACCGATCTTTGCATTTTTGGTCTTCAATCGTTCCGAAGAGATCCCTCTATCAGATGAGCATAAGACTTTTTGATATCGCAAGAATTATTGGAGTTTGGTTCTATGCTCATCTGATAATTGAAGCTCCTCTTCTGAACAATTGAAGTCCAAAATTTCCAAGATCGGTCCATCGGTTGATTTTATTCTATGCAGCAAGCAAGTGATTTTGTATTTTTCTGATTTTAGCATATCACCGTTGGACTGGAAGTAATACATGATGTAAAATATGCATGATGAAGGTCAATCCTTCTCCAAACACTGATTTTTTTTTTTTTTCTTTTGATTCTATCAGAGTCCTCAAATTCTGTGAAAAAATGAATTGTATGTATTTCTAAATTGTAAATTTTGATCAATAATTTCAGAATCATATCTCCAACTCGTAGTGAAAATCTATCGGGGGAAGAGAAAGGGGCTCCGCGAAGAATGAACCTATCGTCGGAGCCCCGGAGGCAAATATTTGGAAGATACAACAAACAGCGACAGTATCACGAGGAGAAAGACATGAGTTTAATATTGAAAAAACAAAAACAAAGACAAAGTCGTCAAGATATAGGGAGGATTTATAGTGATCACGCTCCTCCGCCAGTTTTAGAAACTGCTTTACCAGGTCATGGAAAGAGGCAGGCAAACCCTGACATTCAAGACATTATAACAGGGATCGTTAAACTGCTAAATGGAAATGTTAACGTAGCTGTAAACACTGGAAGACCTCTAAGGCCCATTCAGGCCACGAGGTGATAATTGAAGAATTGATTATCGAGGATTTTTTAAATGATATTTTTATCTTAATGTTTGTAAATATTTTCAGAATAAACAACAGAGGACCACCGAGGATTTCAGACGTTCCTCCTTTACCACCGGACTTTGATACTCCGGGAATGAATCCTCCGCCTTTACCTGACCATCCTTATCCGTTTGAAAAACCACCTGCTATGGATCGACCTTCTGTTAATCAACTCCCGCCTGAGAGACCGGCGAGACCTTTTATGAACGAAGTACCAGAGCATATTGTACCTCAAGGGAATAGACCGGGTTACGATAATCTCTGGAATCGACCTCACAGACCAAGTATATTTAATTTATGAATGGAAAAATTGATATTATGTTGTATTCAAGAATTTGCCTTTTTTTTTTTATCAATAGATGAATAGGAAATGTGTGTAAATAGGAATATGCTGGAACAGAGTAGCTTGTAATATTTTATGGATTTCAACAGGTGGACCGAGGCGACCGATACCACCTTACAAGCCTCTACCTCCGCAGGAAAAGGATCCTGGATTTGAAAAGCATACTGATAAAGTAGAAAGACCACATTTGGATTTGAGACCTGTTGATATAGAGCAGCAGGGGCTGGCTAATGAGAATCATTTTAACGGAGGATTAAACGCTATGATTAATAATACGAATAATAAACCTATTGGTGTCGGTATTTCCAATCAAGAGAACAAATCTCCTGCTGCTGGGGAGCCTAAACCTAATACAAAACCTGAATCTAGACCAAACTATAACGGAACATCAAAGAAACCGCAGAAATATCAATCGCCGATAAAGAATGAGGATCAAATAACTCCTGAAAATACTTTAGTCCTGGGATCAGATCCTCTTTCGTATCCAATACCAAACTCTGACGTTAATATAAACGAACGTAAGAATGATACTGTGAGAAATACGGTATTTCTGAAACCATCGATGCCTGTAGTTCATTCCCAGGAAACAATCAAGCCATCAAAAACTATGAAGGATGAAAGAACTGAGGTTTTAAAGCCAGAAAGCGACGCGGGAGGTGCTAAGGAAGACACTGCGACATCTTCGGCATCAAAAGTTCCGCCTAAATCTACAATCGAAAAGACTTCAGCCGTGGAAATAAGCTCTTCGGCAAAACCAATCGAACCTACACGAACAGTTATCGAAATACAGCCCACAATTGTTCCGCTGAAACATAATCACCGCGATAAACCACCCAGCATTGATTTTCCCAAGCTAGAACCAAGCAAGGTTGAAAATATCGAATTTAAAGTAGACGTATCTACTCCGACTGAGAATCTTCCTACTTTAACTCAATCGAGCACCAATACCTTGGACAAATCGAATACTCCCTCGTCTACTAGTTCGCTATCGAAAAGCCCAGTCCCAACGAACTACGATCCATACCGACCCCGTCCGGGTATTGTTTTAGACGATACATTGGATTATACCGGAAGTCAAGGACCAGCTACCCGCAAGCCATATTCACCGACTCGTTATCCTCCGATTGGAGATATATTCGACGTAACTGTTTCTGCTATACAGGGTCCTGGGGGAGGAGGAAACTCTGGTGAAAGCGTAAGGGTTTCAATAAATCCTGGTAGCGGTGACTTAATAGTAACTTCGGCGGTCGAGGGTCAAGGCTTTGTTAGTATAGACGGCAAAAGGACTTACCTAAATTGGTTCGACAACCCAGATTCCAGCGCGGTTCCAGTCTCATCAACGCCATCATCCATTCAACCAACTCGCACAGAGTCACCGCCGATCATAGGCACTGGGTACGCTGTTGCGCAACCAGATACTCCTGTGGTTACTACTCGGCCAAGTACTCCGATCAGACGTCCTCCGTCTTATAGAAGACCTTCTTCCAAATCCACAGTCAGAATAGATACTTGTATTGTCGGTGATTCTAGTACTTGCGACGGAAGTCAACACGAGGCATGCGCCACTATTTTAGGGGAATCGGCGTGCCACTGTAAGCCAGGATACGCCCGTCTGCAACATTCATTGCCATGCAAAAAGACAGTTAGCATTGTTGTTTCTGTAAGGGTTGACAAAATATATGAGAGAAAAGTAGTCTGGGATAAAGGATTTACTGATAAAGATTCAGAGCCGTATCAAACTCTGGCTTACGAAGCTAACAGAGCCATAGAATCAGCAATGTCAATGACGCCTTTCTCAGATGAATACATGGGCGCTTCTGTGAACAGTATATATCAGGGAGACATCAGCCAAGGACAGGGCGGAGTGTTTGTAAATACAACGTTGAAGCTGACGTATGAACCGAGGACCGCTAGGCCTGCGTTAGCTGGCGAGTTGCAAAAGCATTTGCTTGGTGTTATTCACAGGAGAAATAATAACATTGGTAACAGCGCTTTGTACGTTGAAAGTCCCCCTGGTTCTGTGTCTAATTTACAGGACTTGGACGAGTGTGCATCTTCGGAATTAAACGATTGCCATTCGTCAGCGGTGTGCACAAATAACTGGGGAGGTTTCATCTGCGTTTGTCAACACGGATTCAAAGATCCGCATAAAAACGATCCCAACGAAGCTGGCAGGGTCTGTTTGTCCTGTCCTGCAACACATTGCAATAACAGAGGCCTCTGCTCTTACCAAGGAGAAGAAATGCAATGTGCTTGTACCGGCAACTACTACGGATCCCAGTGCGAAATAGACGGCGAAGTTTTGGGCGTAGCTATAGGAGCCTCTGTAGCAGCTCTCATAATCATTGTTCTAACACTGGTCTGTCTCGTCATGTGGAGTCGAAGGTGGTCCAGAGAACAGAGAACCGTTGGTTCTCCAGTTTACGGCTACATGCAGGGAGGAATGCCTGGAACTCTTCCTGGAACATTAGCAAGAGTTGGATCAGTAGGAACTCTGGCGTCGGTAAAACAAGGCCCGCCTTCAGGCCTCCCGCCTTACATGTGGGCTCACATAGCGGACCATATGGCAACTGCTAATGTTTACGCAGCTGAGCCGATGGGCTCGACTAGGCCGAGTTCAGCCATGTTCGGATATCCAAATTTGAGCATGCATGGAACTTTGCCGCCTGTTCCGTTGCCCAGACTTCAGGCACCTCCAAGACCTCGACATCGGCATCAACCAGAGCCTGATAGTTCTGACTCTGAGCCGCAGGATCGAGATAGAGCTGATCTGATTCCCCAGAACGGAGGCTTTCACGTCCCTAGACCAAAGTCTAGATCCTCTGTAGCGGTGGGTGTCTAGTTTTTATCAGATTTTCGTTCTCTTCTTGCTGATTATTATTAACTCTTGTTATATATTATTCGATTTCAGAATCAGAGCGGGATCTACTATGACGTTGAATACGACCAAGGAGACTCACAGCATTTGTCCAAAAACAATATACCAATGTCCACATACAGTATGGCTAGACCGTACTATAGAACTTAGGATGACGTTCGAACCTGGAGATGAATCATCTTTCGTTAAATCATAGCACAAAGTTTTATTCAGGCTTATTGTAGTTATTCAATTAGCGAACAAACTGCGCCTCAAGAAAATAATAGCTAGACAAATCTTATGGTTTATTTCAAATACCTATAAGCCTTAGAGTTCGAAGATTAGAAAATTTTTTCATTTAAAGCTGGTAGAAACAACGGCCTTATAACAATAGCTCATTGAGTTCAACCAAAGCATATATACACGATTTTATAATCTATATAAAATCAATTTAGATCTATAATAGAGGTGTGAGAGAAAGAATCATAATGTAGATTCGATAACATTAAAAATAAATATATACATTATTTGTTTATGTTATTGTTAGATTTTTGACACGATAATAAAACATAGATCATTGATTATAATGTTAAATTATTATCAATAGTATAAGAATCGACTAGGTAATATTATATTAATTTGTTTCTGTTACCTCTTGAAAATATATAATATAGAAAAACAAAAAATAAATATCTATAATACGTTTGGTATTCTATAATAGTCGGAACAAATTATCAAATAAATGATGTAATTGTATTATCTGCATAATATAGTATTCTATCATCGTACAGCTCTAATCGTGACTGATATCTTTATTAATTGTTAAAAAAATGTGTCTTCTATTCTGGTAAAACATTGCTCTTATACATTATAGTATATTTTTATTTTTTACAAATTAGGTGAAGTTTATTTTGTTATTAGGTATATTCAGAAGTATTCAGGATTTAATTTACTAGCTCAAGAAAAAGAATAAAAATAAAAAAAAAGAATAAGAAAGACAAAAAAAAAGAACAATGTATTAGCGAATAGACTATAAAAAAAAAAATATATAATCATTAGGATAATTATATTATATAAGTATCGATAGTATAGTAAATCGATTTTGATATTATATTTATTTTAAAGAGATATTGCATTTTAGGGAACAAATCATGACGGTGATGGGCTATTTTTGGGTAAGTTCCTTAAAATTGCTTTTGTATTATGTAAAACAAAAAGCAAAAAAAATTAAATAAAAATTAAATAAAATAGAATGATAATAATAATAATATTAACAACTGGTATGCATAGACTGTAATTATTTATGCGGATAATTTAATTTTTAGAAAATTATTTAGTTTATATATTAATATACATATAAACGCAGTCTATGACTACCAGTGAAATATAATTATAGTATAATTCTTTATCTATTATACATAATTATTATTATATATTTAGGTAGAAAAAAAAATTGATTATTGAATATATAATATGTATTTGGAAGAAATATATATTATGTAGTGTAAAAGTAATATTATAATATAAGAAGTAAAGATAGATATTATATAGTATATGAATAAATATTATTATAACGATACTATATATATATATATATTATAATGAATATATATAATTATTATTTTAATTAATTAAGCAGAATTGTATTATTACTTGTAATCTATGTAATTATATTATAAGTAATACCGCATGTGTATAATATTTTTCACAAATTGAATACAATATATAATATTTGAATAAGTAAATTTCATCGACTTTTCATTTCATTATATATATATATATATATACCTTTATAAAAAATTTTATATATAGTAACGAACAATAATATTAAACAATATAAAAAGAAAGAAAAGAAAACAACTTCATTATCATAAATTATAGCAAAGTAAAAAGAAACAGAAAAATAAAATCATTGAATAATATAGCCCAAACATTATTTTATTTTTCATTTTTTTTTTTTTTTTTTTATTTATTCGATTGAATAATCAATATATTATATATATATAATATATAGTATACAATAATAAATATGAAATATTAATAAATATATATGTGTATAATATGTATTTACGTATATTTTTTTTCTTTTTTTTTTTCTTCTTTTTTTTTTTAGACTGTAATTTTCTGATATATAGTAGTAATTATTATATATTTTGATATACATTGAAGACCATTTATGTTTGTTTCTTTATTTATTTTTTTGTTCTTTCTTTCTTTTATATTCTCTTTGAAAAAAAGTCTTAGAACTTTTCGTAGCTGGTATAAATATGATGTGCAAATTTTGCGATATACACATACCAATATTATTATTATTATTATTATTATTATTATGTATTGAATAAAGTGATTAAAAATTCCTTTAGGCATTAAAACAGGCGATACAAATATCTGTATAATTATTTCAAGATCAATATATATTCAATTATTATCATCATATGCATATTAAATTATTAATCATAGGTATAGGCACCGATCAGTTTTTTTTTTTTTTTTTGTTTTTTTTTTTTTCAAGTGCGATAATGTGTGTAATATAAAATGAATAAAGAATCTAGCGTAGTTCGTATATTATAGACTATATAATATAGCATTATAAATTTATTAGAATTTCTCATCAAGCAGATATGTATTATAGTATATCGTTATAATTTATAAATGTATAATAATAAAAATTCGGTGCCTATATTATATATCAACGCATATCAATTCGAGGTAATATTTGTTTATAAAATTTCATATATATCGAGGTATGTATTTGATACAAAAAAATGGCAAGTTTAATCAATTATGTATAATAGCAACGAGGAAGAAAAGAAAGAGAGAGAGAGATAAAGAGAGAGAGAAGTAAATTGTTGAAAATTAAACAACGATAATGAATACCTCTATTATAATTATATCTTAGGGTACACATGCAACATATTATTATCCATGATAATTGGATATACTATATAATTTTTCCAGCTCCTGATATTATTATACATACCCTATAATATATAGTGAATAAGAGAATTATTGGAAGGCAAATGAGTGCACGACGATATTTAATACGTCGTATATTAATAATTAATTTAAATAGAATTGTCAGCTGCGATTGAATTATAATAACTATTTAAAGATATAGTTTATTATCTCAATTTATTGTGTATACTGACTGTATAAATAATTCGCTTGTTGGTGAATTTTATCATCATTTTCAAACTAAAATAAAACCAAAGTTTGATATAGATTTCAATATTATGATAATTAGTTATTTTAATTGAATATACAGATTGTAATTATATCGATTCTGTTGTTCTAATTTGTATATATATATATATATATATATATATATATATATATATATATATATTGAATATAATATTTGTGCTGCTGATTTTCATGTAATAAAAAAATAAATGAATAAATAAATCAATTATGCAAATAATTTCTTGTAGGTACTTTTCAAAAGTAAGTAATCTAAAGTATCAAAACTTATTAGTATCAATATAATGTATAATTTATTTGTCTATATGTGTATATTCAATCATTTGGATTCTAAGAATCGATTGAAATTTTACTACGCATATCATTTCGAAATCATTGTTTGCTCTGTATTGATTCTTCGTTGTCATTTTTCTTTCTACATGTATAATATAATTGTTGATAAAAATATAAGTATATATATTTCGTTGATTGAATGAATCTTCTTTCGATGTAAGTTTTGGTCGATTTCTATCAATCTTAAATATAACAAATATACATAATAAACTAAGCATAGCTATATTTTCTTTTTTCTGAATGTAGAGTTCCTCTACTTTGTTGTGCTTTTTTAATAATGACTTTGTTTTTTCTATAAATTACTACGATTAATGCCTATCTTATATATTGTTTGAAAATTTCTTATTATCCTTCATATTAATAATATTGTAAACGTAAAACTGTTCACCAACAAGCGAATAATAAATTTCATTTATATTAAAAATTGATTCAAATATGATTTATAGATATAAGTATACCTATTAGGTAGGTACCAATATATTTAAAGTAGAAAGTTTAATATATCACAATATCATTATTATATATCTCAGATTTTGATAACAGCAAATCCTATGAAACTTGACATAAATTTTCTTTTTAATATTTATATTTCAATAAATCGTATCAATCTTCATGAATTTCTAACTTTTTTTTTTATTTTTTTGTTGTTGATTGAAAATTGGTCAATTATACTGTATAATATACAGTAATATAGAAATAATAGTAATACTGAATAAAAAAAAAAAAAAGTATTGAATACACTGTAATTTCGTTAATAAATTATTTATCAATCATTGATATTGCTTATACCCCGATTTAGATACTTTGATTAATATTTACGTCACGTTTCATCGGTTGTATTATAATAATTTAACATTTAAAATACACAAAGAAAAGCAACTATTCGAAAGAGTTGTAATTCAGTATTTACTATATCGTTATCATAAGTTTACTCGAAATTCGCCAGTTTCAATATAAGCAGTAACGTTGAAAGTTTTTTTTTTTTTTTTTTCTAATAGCTAAACCGAATTTTAAATCATTCGAATAGTCGTTTTGTATATGAAATAAAACTATTATAAATAACGTGTAATTAGAATAATTAATAATAAGTTCAATTATAATAGTATACGAAAATTGTCGCTAGACATTGATCAGTCTTTGTTGAAATTTTTAACTTAAGATAAATAATATAATATAATGAAACTTATAAATGCGACAATAGGTAGATGTTTGAATTCTATCTAGTCTATAATTATAAATATATTATAATAAAATTTTCGACTAGTTAGCACTATGTGATTTTCATAAAAAATGATGAAATGTAGAAAGAGAGAGAGAGAGATAAAGCTCCAAAGGCATGAAATAGAATTGATATAATTATTATTTAACTAACATGTAAATATAGTAAGAAAAATTTTGGTACGGTACACAGCGAAAGAGAATTAGAGAGCGAGAGAGAGAAAAGTACTGACCGACCGTAAGAGAATCTTTATATTATACATGATATAATTTTTGTATGAACAGTAAAAAATCTGCATTTGGTCGAAAATTTTTTTTCTCTATTTATCCAAACTTTCAATACGTATATCGCAGTTCAATTTATAAAGCGGTTTGAAATCCAAGCGGATATATATATATATTTTATATATATCAGCAGAAAAGCATAGAAAGAAAAAGTCTTTTTTTTTTTAAGGCGTTTAATCGATCGATTTAAAAAATTGTTTAATTAATTATATAGCATCTCTCCTTAATTAAAGTTTGTGTGATACCAAAAATTTGGTAAATTACAAACTCAATTAGGTAAAAATTCAATTTTTTTTCAAGAAAAATTGACGACGTTTCATAACACCGATTTTCGATTTATTTCATCCTCCTATCAAGGCAAAAGGCAAAACTTCTTCGCCGTTAAACAAGACCCATAAGCTTAAGTCGGCGTTGCGTGTGCCTGTTGCGGAGACGGCGATGTAGTCGGTACACTCGGTCTGTAGAATCTATTCACGAGCTGTTTAAGGCTCAGAATTGTTCCCAGGCCAGTTCCTTGTTCCATATTTATAAACGTATCGAGATTATCTTTGCAGGCTGAAAGTAAAAGCGTTAAATTTAGTGAATGGAGTCAATTAGAATTTTTACTCTGTAAAAGACAATTTTTAGTTCTTCAAATCGCTGATACGCTGCGATGATATATATTTCATCGACTCATATAGTATAATAATAATAAAACTAATAAATCAAGAACTGTGATTTTAAAGTTTGTTAAATTAGTAACAAATTTTCTAAACGCCTTATATACTTTGGGTTGAAATTGGCGGATATTCAGGCGGAGTTTTTATCCATGTTCCGTCTTCTCGTTTCATATGCTGTCTATCAGAAGCAAAATTTATTAGATATGTATTAGCAGGTATGAGTCTGAACCTCCTGTGATACTCGGAGCGCAGAGCTTCGTCAGATCTAAATGTTTCAGTTGCATATTTCCAGAAATGAGTTGGATAAGGTAAAGCGCTATCCAAATCATAAACAACGGCTCTATCGTCGGGTGCGTATATTAATATCGCATGATAGTCCTGAGGGATAGAAAAATTATTATTGAATTAGATTCGGTTATTAAAAAAAAAAAAAAAAAAAAAAAAAAATAGAAAAAAAAATATACAAACCCAAACGACTAGCTTGTCCTCATCTTTCCCAGCCCTCTGTCGCCATAACGGAACGCTTCTACCAGGATTGCTTATGAACGCAACATAACAATGTTGTAATTCAGGAGCATGTCGCGTCGCGACATCCTGACAAAGCTTCCACACATTTTCCTCGCTGGAATATTTATATATTAGTATATTGTGTAGCAAGGGCGTAAAGTGGGCTTTTTCAGATTTTTTTGTAACGTCGTTTTCAAAATTATCGAAAACGATCGTATGTGTATATTTATACATATATACACACATGGTTTCATTATTGCCCGCTTCTTCAATAAGCGGGCGATAATGGATTCATTATTGCCCGCTATTTTCAAACGGCTACTTTTGGCCCTATTTTTAGGTGAAAAAAAAACGCAGAAATCGTGCATGTGTGACAAAAAATATATATATAGACTATAGTTTAAATTAAATTCGTAAGATTAAAGTTCGCGTGTTTAATGTTACGAAAAATAATAATAATAATAATAATAATACGTGAGCTCGAAAGGTCATCGTAGATTTAATATTATTACATTACATAGTTAAATATATAAGGTGTTGCGTGTCAGTTATCTTGACATGAATTATTATTAATATGTTAATGAAAATAGTATGTAATATGCTTATATGTATATTGTATTGTGTTGTATTGTATATTGCGGGTTTATAATATAAGCGCGCGTTAACTAATATAATATAACGACCGGACCAATAATAAGCGCGTAAATTTTGGCGCGAAATTTTATATAATTTAATACTGTTCTCTGATTGGTTGGATAAATAGAATTTAAAAATGGCGTCGTATAGTCGGTGTACACTGTACCTCTGACCGCGGAGAATATACCACACAATGCGATGTGATATTGATCCCATATACTAATGCCGCAATACGACACTTTTTACGTTACATATTATAGTAGAGAGAAAAAAAATATATAAATGACATATCGATGTTAGGTTGTTTATTTATTTAAAAAAAAAAAAATAGAATATAAATTAAACGTAATTAACTCACCAATAACAACTTGTGTAGACACAGTCAGACGCTTTAGTAAAAAGCGGTACCAAAGGTTTAGCATTACCAGCACCACGCGCGTCTACAGCCATACTTTTACTATTTATGTTTATAAAATAACGATTGATATTTAGGGTTATAATTATTATTTATAAGATCAGTTAGACCTGTATTTTAAAATACTATTGAAATATAATATGTTAATACAACGATACAACCCCAAACTTCATCGCTTTTTTTATTTAAAAAATGTTTTGATAATTTAGCGTTAATATTATAACTTATAAGCAATATGAGAGAAGCAATGATTACTTAACTCGCGTCGTCCGCTACGCTAGGTATTACGAACAATGATTATTTTTTCCCTATATGATTCTCAGCCTAGTTTTACCTGATGAATCGGAGGAAGCCTAGAGGGGCAAGGCTTTAGTATATTGTCACTGCGCAGGCTCGTGTTTATAGTTTAACCTAACCGCAAGGTCGTAAACTTATAATGAAAAATAAATCGAGATATCGAAATGTCAAATTGAAGTTTCTTACATTTTAGTATACATCGTCTGCTATAGGCATAACCTAAAAAACAAAAAAACGATCTAATTGCAAGATCGAATTTCATTAGATAAGATTTCGGTGTTTACTTTATAATAAGAATAATAATTCGATAAGGTTACATAACGCGTGTAATCTAAATTTCAAATCCTTCAATTCTGTGCCAGGTTATCTTTGCATAATAAAGATAATTCCGATAGTTCTACAGTATAATTAATTAATTAGTTAATTAGATCGTTCTATTTTTCAATAAATTATTAATAATACCGATATGGCTGCTACAGTTTCAAAGGCGATTATACGACAGGGAAAAACGGCTTTATTGGTTTGCGATATACAGGCTAAATTCGCTAAAGCTATATTCGAGTTCGACAAGATAATCGTGAACTCTGCAAAGTTGGTATGTTAAGGGGATATGAAAGGTGAATTATACACCTCGAATTTTTGGCAACCCGTTTCCCAGTTAAAACACATCCGATCTATGTGAAATTGATATCAATGACGTAGAAAAAGTGAACGAAGGGCATGATGCTCTTGGATTTCCAAAAAACGAAAATAAAATTTACAGTTTTATATCAAGAGTGCTCTGTAACGAATAATCGTTGTTGCTGACGTTGTACTTGATAAATATGAAAACACCCGAAACATTTTACGCTTTTTGGAAATCCAAGAGCATCATGACCTCCGTGCACTTTTTCTACGTCATTGATATCAATTTCACATAGATCGGATGTGTTTTAACTGGGAAACGGGTTGCCGAAAATTCGAGGTGTATAATTATCCACCTTTCATTTCCCCTTAAAACAATTTCAACAATATTTCATAGAATGATCTTTTTTTTTCTTCTATTTTCACTCATATACCTAAAAATCTTAATCTTCTTTTAACAGATAAACGGCATGCGGTTGTTCGATATTCCGATGATCGTTACCGAACAGAATCCCAACGCACTTGGACCGACTTCCTCAGATCTTGATATTTCCGGAGCAAAAGGACCGTTCGCTAAGACTAAGTTCGGCATGTGTACAGAAGAGGTATAACAAAATCTTGTTGTTTTCAGTCTTGAAATTCTTAAAAAAAAAGTTTTTTCAAATTTTGTTCTTCTTCAAATTATTAAAAAAAAAAAAAAAATATATCAAAGATTGTATTTAATGTTAAAATATTTAATATTCTTCAGGTCGAGAAAGAATTGTCTAAAATTTGCTCAGGTGGTCCGCCCGAATCCATTGTATTGATAGGAATCGAAACACACGTATGCGTCGAGCAAACTGCCTTAGATCTATTGGCGAATGGTTTCCAGGTTCATACTGTAGCCGATTGTTGTTCTTCCCGCACGCAGGAAGATAGATTATTAGCCATTGAGGTAATCTGGTTACGTTTGAGAAGATTCCTTTCATAGTTAAGGCGATTTAAGAAGTTTGTAATATTATTTTGTATCTTTTTTTTTCTCTTTACAGAGAATGAAGCAATACGGATGCCACATAGCGACTTCTGAAAGTATACTTTTCAAGCTATTGGGAGATTCGAAACATCCAAAGTTTAAAGAAGTTCAGAGATTGGTGAAAACACCTTCTTTGTATACGGGCATTGTTCCGTTGTCTAAAATATAATCATTTGTTAATAGTATATTATGTGGCATGCCCGTAAACCAAGTGTTTTTCGGCGAGAATAATGATTTCAGGACGAGCTAAAGGCGAGCCGAAGGCGAGCCGTAAGCGAGTTCTGAAATCATTATTCGAGTCAAAAACGGTTTACGGGTGCGCCCCATACTGTATTTTTTTCGAAATAGGCATGAAAAGTCACTTTGACGCCTGTTGAGATTCACTAGACGAAGAGTCAGGTTATGGTGCGATCTGTCGCGCACTTCGAACCGCGCATCGAAACTGCCGTATAAAGACTTTATATGGCAGCTTTGGAATGCGCACTTCGAACTGCGCATCCAGACTGCCGTATAAAGACTTTATAGGGCAGTTCTGAAACCAACCGTATAAAGTGACACTTTGTGGATCGAAAACAGGCGTCAAAAAGTGACTTTTCAATGCCTATGCCGAAAAAAAGGATTTGTGAGTATGTTTGTAGCTTGTGTAAAGTGTGTAAAACACTTTAGAAACATATTCACGCGTTTGAACAGATACATTGACGAATTTTATTTTACCCTATTTTGCAAAAGATTAATCGTATATATATAGTACTCAATGAAATAGAGAAATAATGCTCAACTCATGCATGAAATATTTAAGATTATATTATTATCAATACTCAATGCAATTGTTTATCAAGAAAATTATATAAGGAGTATAGACATTATAAAATCTGTTATTGGCAATATGCTGATTGCCTACTAAGATTATGAACAATAAAATGTTTGATGATCATTGTATGAAATCGAAGCTTATTTAATTATTTTTTTCATTTATTTGAAAACAGGAGAAATTTCAGCATTGAAGAAAAAAATTGCAGATATATTTCACCGGCGTGTGTTTAGTTGCGGAATTCAGGCGCGTGGAAAAGAAATATACGGAAAAAAGAAAGCGTAATAGTATATAAAGAATAATGTAGAATATTGCAGTTTAGTAATATAAGTATTCTTCAGATCCATAAAGAAATTTCTAACTATGTAATTTTTTATTTCAGGTGATCAGATCTGGCCTTGAAATTTTCTTGTAAATAAACTCAGGGCTTCTCCCCCTCTCGCGTCGAGATCGCCACATGCATCTGTCTGACCTACACGTTGGAAGTAAATCGCCGGATCTTGAAAGTTGTGGAACGGTATAACGGACACGTCATCAGCAAATGAAACACCGCCTTTAAAATGGTCGGACGAATAGCGCCGAGTTTCTAACTGCATGTTATTATCTTTAGTTGAATATACAGTAAGACAGTCTGTGTTCTGTCCTAGTTGATAAATTGATAATTAAATTATAACAGTATGCCGGAGCCTCGTGTCGCAACTACGTAACGTAACGTCCCGCGCGCATGTGATACAAAAACGATTCAATTTTCAAAAACTATTATTATTATTATAGAAATATAAATTATTAAACACAATCACAGGTACGAGATAATAATGAACAAATTAACGATTTAGAAGAGCCTAAAGGCTCGTTTCACAAACTCAGAACACCGGCTTCTGTGAGATTCTCTTATCATCTGTTCAAAAAATTTAATGATAAGAAACGAAAACATATGTCAGTCTGTGAATCAAACTTATATTCGTTAATTTATTCGCTTTTAGAAATATGGCTGATAGTCTTGAGGATGCAATTATCGAGGATGAAGCTCCAATTGAATTTCCAAATTCAATACCGGAAATGGAAACCGGGAATTTACCTACGCCTGAAGAATTGCTTAAATTACTTGATGGAATGACCGGCCTCAGCGATGACGACAAAGAAAGTCTTAGGGCCGATTTGTTGAAGACTATTGAAGGCGGAAATCAGTTTGGACCACCTCCACCAACTCCGTTTACATCTCAGGCGTTAATACTATTCGCTTTTCTGGCAATAATAGCACTTATCTTTGGTAATTGATCATAGATATGGTTTAGATTTATGAAATAAGATTATAATTATGCGAGTTAAGGTATATTATTGTTAGGTGTAGAATTAGTCAATTGGAATTCGTTAGTTACTTAGCTCAGCTATTTTTTTATTTCTGAATTTTTTGTTGACGTTTTAGAATTTTTGTCTGACCGTTTTTAAATACCGTTGAATGTATATTTGCAGTCGGTAGTGTCAGGTGTTAAATAGAATTGATGCATTATACTGTGAGAAACGAGTTGAGTTCGACTTATCTAATCTAATGCTCGGATTTTTATAGATAAAAAACATTTTTTAATCGCTACACAGTTGGTGTATTCGAGTGTTTCTTTTCTATTGATAAATTGAAGGCAGATTGCCATATGTTGAAGAAAAATCATTACTGAGTCGTTACTCAGCTGTGTTTGATCAAAGAAAAATAATCTATAATAAATAAAGAATAGGAAAAAAAGAGAAAAAAAAAATGGCTGAGCTATTAGAGAAACTTAAGGATACTCTTAATCTTACACCTGAACTTCAGGATAAACTAAAATCGATGGTGGACAAATATCGCGATCTTGACGATGATGAGAAAGCCGAGTTTACCGAAACTGTTAAAGATTCGTTTAAGAATTCTTTGGATAGATATAAATCGAAATTTGTGATGGGAACCTTTTGGGAAATTGCTAGATCTTACGGTGCTCTACTATTAGCTGTTATTTTGGTTCTTTTGGTTTTTGGTAAGAGTTTAAAAGATTGAGTATAGAAAAAATTTCGGTGTTAGAGTCAATGATTATCACATCAGTTCTCTATATTTTTATTTTTATTTATTTATTTATTTCTATCATTGTATCTTATTTTCTTATGCCAATGATATTTCTTCATTTGATTAATAATTAAATAATATTCTATGATTTTCAGTATTCTTTGGATACAAATTGTACAAAAGTCTTGTGGAACGAGAACGAAAACGTGAAGAAAAGAAGAAGCTAAAGGAGTTGAAAAAGAAGAAGTAATAAAAAATACAAAAATAAAAAAATCTTTACTAACAAAGAAAAAAAAAAAATAAAAACATATTTTATTTTAATTAATTAAATAAATAACAAACAGCTGTAATAAATTATACAGGATTTTCTCGAAACTCCCCGTTATGTTGAATTATTATAATATTTTATGAAATAAATTATTATATTTTTTTTTGAATATATGTACAAGTTTTTGTTTTTTTTTCTCTATTCCCAAAAATTTAATGCAATTCAAATATTATACAGTTTTAGATTATATATATAGGAGGAATATGATGATTTTCAAAAAAAAAAAAGGTAAGAAATTTAAACAGATTTCTTTTTTTTTCTACAGATATTATTCTAATTATAAATTAAAGTATAAATAAATGACTATTTAGCGCGTGTTATGTCGTTTATTTTATAAACATTATATAATACATATGTCTATAATCAATTTTACGATAATAATGAATTTTATTAACAGTTATTTAGTCATTTATACAATTTTCAATTAATAATAGAATTCAAATTTACGACCAATCCCCTACGCGTTCGCGCCATTGGTATCAAGCGGCGCGCGCAGCCATAAACAAACCACTATCAAACTAAGAAAGCGACGCGCGCAGCCATAAACAAACCACGATCAAACTAAGAAAGCGGGAAGTTATTCTGGACGGTACTGGGAAGAGCGAAGCGTCTGTGCGAGTATTCTCCTCATTTAGAATAGGAAATAATTGAGTAATTAGCTTGAAATCTTAGCCAAAGTATTTGTTGTTGATTAGGGAATAGATTAAGCTTTGATATTATCGAAAATCATAACATATATTCATGACAAGTCGACTAAAACTGCAAAGTGAAAAGAAAAAAAAAAAAAAAAAAAACAGTTGCCTGTTCATGGTAAGCCCCGGCGAATTTTTCTTCTCATACTATAATTCCGTTTATATTTTGTAAGGTTTTTTTTTTTGTCGATTGTGCGAGGAAAAAAATGTCTAATATCATTTTTATACAAAGAATTAGTATTTAATTTTTTTTTTTTTTCATTTAATTCTAACACGCCGATGTGCATTTATTTTTCTTCAGTTCGTCACACGTGGTAGTATTGTATTACAATAAGTTTAACGAACTTTTCGTATTTTTGCGAGATACAATTTCGGTGTTTATGTTGTTATTTGTCGATTACCTTGAGTAAATATACATATATGTTTTGAGATAATATTCAGACGTGACTCAGACATCTTTTTTTTATACATATATTCCATTAGAATTAGCCTATTTTATAAATTCTACTTTACGAAAAGTATCGTTGTGTTTTTTTTTTTTTTTTTTTTTTTTTTAAATTTATTTACGGTTGGCGACATTTTGTTTATTTCTTTATTCAATTAAGACGCGATTGACCGGCACGCCGTATCTTTTTCTAATATAATTTCAATATTATTACGTTTTTATTTGTCAATTACTTGAATATATATGTCTTGAGATAATATTCAGACGTGACTCAGACATATATATTATATATTCAATTAGAATTATAGCCTATTTTCTAACTTCTACTTTACGAAAAGTATCTTTGTTGTTTTTTTTTTTTTTTTTTTTTTTTTCGGATTTACTCACGGTTGGCAACATTTTGTTTATTTCTTTATTAAATTAAGACGCGGTTATTAAACCGGTACGACGCCGAATCTTGTTCTGATATAATTTCAATATTATTACGTTTTTGTTTGTTGATTATAGATAAGAAAAAATGTTTTTCGTTAATATCGCAAAGTATAAGTCTCTGATATATTATTCATAGAGAATTGATCTATAGTATTCTACGACAATTTTTTAGTAAGTAATAAATTTTTTCTTTTTCTTTTTTTTTTTCTGTTCACTTACGGTTGGCAACATTTTGTTTATTTCTTTATTAAATTAAGACGCGGTTATTAAATCGGTACGCCGAATCTTATTCTGATATAATTTCAATATTATTACGTTTTTATTTGTTGATTACTTGAATATATATGTCTTGAGATAATATTCAGACGTGACTCAGACATATATATTATATATTCGATTAGAATTAGCCTATTTCATAACTTCTACTTTACGAAAAGTATCGTTGTTGTTTTTTTTTTTTTTTTTTCTGTTCACTTACGGTTGGCAACATTTTGTTTATTTCTTTATTCAATTAAGACGCGATGCGATTGACCGGTACGCATCTTCTTCTAATATAATTTCAATATTAATTACGTTTTCATTTGTCGATTACTTGAATATATATGTCTCGAGATAATATTCAGACGTGACTCAGACATATATATTATATTTTCAATTAGAATTATAGCCTATTTTATAAATTCTACTTGACGAAAAGTTTTTTTTTTTTTTTTTTTTTTTTTTTTTTTTTTTTCTACTACTCAATTTACGGTTGGCAACATTTTGTTTATTTCTTCATTGAATTATAGGACGCGGTTATTAAAACGGTACGCCCAATCTTCTATACCGATATAATAATTTCGTTTATCTGCACGCTTTTTTATTTGTCTATTAATATAAGTAAGTAAAAAATCTTCTGAAAAATATTAGACGCATTATTCGATGAGAATAAATTGATCAATTCTGTATGTAGTAATTACTATCACGTTTCATAATAATTAAAGAGGTTCATTTATTTATCTATTTATTATTCTTTTGTTTTTTTTTTTTTGTTTTTTTCAATCTCTAGTTCGTTAGAGTAGTACTTATACAGTTTATATATAGGTATAGCATAATACGTATAGATAAAAATAATAATCGTTTTACTATAAAAAAATTTCGATAAAAACAGACGCTTCGAAGTTTTTCCTGGTACCTATATTTTCGTTTCTTAAATTTCTTAGTATACCTATCAGTATAAGTTTTATAAAGAAAAAAAATTATGTGAAATAAGTACGGGCCTACATATTATATCTTTGCACTTTTATTACCTTTTAGAATCAGTGCGAATTTGTGAGTTTGTTTATTTATATTCAAACGCGATTGTTTGTGTGTTAGAAAACTTCTATAGCTTTTTTAGTCTTTTCTTTCTTTATTCTGCTCTGCGTGTGTATATCAATTGATTGTTATTATTATCGTAATAAATAAACGAACTATAAATATAAATGGACAAAAAGTTTATGTACAATAAAATGCATCTAAATTCAGTTTAGTATTACGATTTCATTGAAACGCAGCAACCCTATGCATGAATCGCGATCTTGATTATATCTCTCGTGAATTAATGGGAGCAGAGGCACGACGCCACGAGTAAGCTAGTGCTTGTTTACATTCGGCTCTTTTCTTCCTTCCGACTTCTTCTGTATTCAATGTCGAGGACGCGTCCGCCCATTCAACTTATAGACATTTAATATTGCGTAACGCGCTTTATCATTATAGATCGATAAATATAAACACTATATTATTATAATTTTGAATAATTTTTTTTTCTTTTTTTTTTTTTTTTTTTTTTTTTTCTATTATTGAATATGAAAAGTTACAATAATAAATTGTTAAATAATAACAAATGACCAACGGCTAAATGAATGAATGAATAAATAAATAAATAAATAAATTCGATTTTTATATACAATATTATAATATAATAAAATGGTGAATAAATAAAAATATAGTTTCGTCAGTTCGCGATCGACTTTTTTTTTTTTTAAATTATATTGTGCATTGAACAATACTAATAATACGTGGATGAAGAAACTTCACTTCACGCAAGAAACTGCGATGGAAACTGATGGAATAATATACTAGGAAATAAACTTCTGCGAGAGATGTCGAAGCTGTACCTACTACTCATTAGATCGATCGCGGAAAGATGACTAGGTGCATATAATAAAACAGAAAATAATTATTTCGGTGAGTTATTGTATGCTTTTATTTTTCTGTCTATCTTTTCCTAAATCTTTTCTATCGCACGTGGCGTGGCGGTAATGATATTATTTATTATGTATGTACTCGGTATTTATATGCATATATAAATATTTATAGTAATATATATGTATATATGTATTTAGCTCGGGGATTCAGACTCTTTGAATTTTTGAATTTTAGATTCTATAATTATTAAATTTATTGAATTATTATTATTTTTTTTTTTTTTCACATATTATTATAAAGTATACGAAAATAAAGAGAGAGAGAGAGAGAGAGAGAGTAAATCAAAGTAAATTTCACTTCACTGAGAAACTTGAAATTTTTTTTTTTTTTTTTTCTGAAAATTTGTTTAAAGATAAATTTTTTTTTTTTTTACTTTTTTTTTTTCCCATTTTTTTTTTCACAGATTTGTTAAAATTGTAAAATCTTTGATTATATTCACCGTGTATAGGACGTTATATTATAATACTAACCCGTTCTTTCCATACAGTGAAAAAGGTGTAAGTATCAATTGTAAAATAAACGCGAAAAGCGAAAAAAGAACCACGGTGTGAATGAGATAAATAAAAATCGGGGGTAAAGAGCGAATGTGTTGGAGAGAATGTACATACATTTCGATCGATTAAATATAGGTGTATAGGCAGGTATATAATCGCTCGCGAATCGGTTGTATGAATGTGAGAATATTTGACCATTAATTTTAATCATCTCAGTTTTTATATATTACGATTATAGTTTATTTAATATCAGTCTTCGCGAGGCTCGGGTGCCGATTAGGTAAAGTCTAGGTTTATAGATACGCGAATTAGTTTAGTCTGCAATACCGTTTTTTTGTTTACAGCGTCGAGTGACTGCGTATTCAATTATACCCAAAGCCAAATTTTTCATCTATTCAAATGTTTTGCTAAACACATTTTTACTAATAATTTGAAAAAACATGAAAAAAAAAAAATAAATTAAAGAACGTTTTCTTCTATTTGTTTCATTAAATTTATTACACTCGCTAATTAATTCACTATTCAAATTTTTCACTAAATAAATTTGAAAAAAAAAAAAAAAAAAAAGAATAAAAGCTAATTCTGCAGTCACTCGAATGGGCAAAGCTATTCTATCCGATTCTCTGTGTTTTTACGTGGTGCACGGAGATGAGGAAGATGCTGCGCTCGAAGACGTCGCGTCGAAGAGGATCGCCGACCGCCACGCTACCAACCCGAATTTGCTTGCTATATGTTCTTTTGTCTTTCCTGTCTTCCGTTCTTTTATTTTCTATTTAATTTCTTCTTCTTCTATTATTCTTCTATCTTTTACTTTATCTACAGTGGCGGACTAAGAAGGGTTGGCACCCGGGGCGAACGATTCAAATCCCCCCCAATTTTTATTTTAAGACTATTGTTACACCATGAAAGTTTTTTTTTTCACCAGTTTGATACTATGAGTTAAGAAATTTAAAAAAAATTCAATCAATTGACAAAAAATTATGTCATTAATTTATAGTAAACGAAGGGCGATCCGCCCCTCCCCCCCTCCCCCCTCAGTCCGCCACTGTTTATCTATTATATCGCGTCACCAATGCCATAAGGTCGTGAACGCCAAAAAATTATTTTTTTTGCAGATATGCCCAAATGATGTTATATTGTATGTAAAAGATTTTGCCACCAAAAACACGAATTTTTTTTTTTTTTGGCGCTTACGATCTTATGGCATTAGTGACGCTAATTATGTGACGCGGTTACATATTTTCAATTGCTGATATAACAACGAATCAATGTATTAAACCACAAATTATAGGAATTAAAGGATTTCATTTTTCAGATGGTTTTATTCCATTTTCTGATTACATCGTATATATTTGTATAGTACATATAGTTTGTAAATATATAGAATAAAGTTCTATGTATTGTATACTACCTATATATTATACTATATAACATATTATCTATATACGTATATATATATATCGTTGGGCGTAATTCGTATATATATATATTATAAGGCACCTGAAGAATATTATATAATATTTATCTAGTTTCTATATATAAAATGAAACAACGATTTTTAAATTTATTTATAAATTCAACTTGAAATCGATACTCCGGGTTATATATATATATATATAGTACGATCGAAATTACCTTTTTCACTCATTTCGATTTTCTAATTTCTCTTCAATACAATCCAGCGTACTTTATCATTTTTTCGATATTTTTTTTTTTTTTTTTTATATATAAAAATGTACAATTTCAATCGCGGTAAATAATTAAATCTTTATATAATTATATATATACTAAATAATAGTATATTATATATACTCAATTTGTTTCGCGGTAAAGCAGCAGCGTTATTAATTATTATCTAATATGGAAGCAACAGAATTTCTTTTTTTTTTTTTTTTCTCACAAATATAATTCATACACATATTATACAGGGTGGTCCATTTAAGTTGACACAGCTGAATATCTCGAGAACAACGTATTTTAGAAAAAGATGTTTCGAATAAAAGTTTCATGGTTTGAAGGGGGCAAAACACTGTGCTACCGTACTTTTCATATGGTGGAGGTTTACAAGGTCATTTAGAGGTCAACTTTGTTTTTTTCAATGGGAACGTATACTTTTTTTTACAGATTCGCATTTTACATTGAATAATACAAAACTTTTGTCCCAAGTTTTTTTGTCTATGACATCAATTTTTTTAAATACATTTTTTTTTTTTTTCAAATATTCGCAATAAAACAGTAAATTATAATTCAAAACTAAATTTATTTCAACAAATGCTCAAAATTATGCCCATTCACTTCAATACATTCCTCAAAACGTTGTGAAAAATGGAAAAAAAAAAATTGGAAATAAAAAAAATTTGGAAAATTTGAAAAAAATTGAGGTCATAGAAAAAAAAACTTGGGATAAAAGTTTTGTATTATTCAGTGTAAAATGCGAATCTGTGAAAAAAAGTATACGTTCCCATTGAAAAAAACAATGTTGACCTCCAAATGACCTGGTAAACCTCCACCATATGAAAAGTACGGTAGCACAGTGTTTTGCCCCCTTCAAACCATGAAACTTTTATTCGAAACATCTTTTTCTAAAATACGTTGTTCTCGAGATATTCAGCTGTGTCAACTTAAATGGACCACCCTGTATATATCCTATATTATGTACCGTTTATATTAAAAACTTTATAGAAATTTTTAAAATTCGCGTATAGATATATAAACAGGCTAATTATCTTCTCGTTGATTAATTCATAAAAAAAAAAAAAAAAAAAAAAAAAAAAACAGAATAAAAAATTTGAAGAAATTTACAAGTTTCAACTATATAATCCCCTGGAGGAAGGGGTGGAAAGTGGGAGGGTGGGTGGCCACCCCTTCCTTCACTCTCCTAAAAATCGTTTATTAATTTTCTTTTTCGTTCAAATAACGCAGATATAATTTATAAATGATAAATTTTGTTTATTTTTAATATTTATTCTTGTTCATTAGAGTAGAAAAGAAATTTTTAAAATCACTTTCCAAACGAAATATCGAGTTTTTAGTTATATAGCAATAATAATTAATTATATAATTAAATGAGTAATACCTCTAGGTATTAATTTACAATAATATACATTATTCGTATATAGATCGCGTTCCCTATACATATTTCTATTATCTGCACAATTCTTACTATATTATAATATATATATATTATAATAATAATATATATATATATCTATATACTTATATACAAATTAGAAAATTAAATTTTTTTTTTTTTTTCATCAAATATATTATATCGCAACATATTATTATTGTGTATAATTAATTATACATATATTATATCCAGGTATATATCCGCGATTGATTATTATAATCATTCATTCATTCGCATTTATTAATCTAAATTTCTATCACATTTCGTATACATACATACATACATACATTTAACGTGTAATAAATTATTCGTCGATTAGAAACCAAACGATTATTTTCATTAAATTAATTAATAGCTTGAAACAATTAATGAAAAAATAAAAAATAAAAAATAATCAAATACCATTGCGTATTATTTACAGTTCAGATTCAAATCTCAATTATATAGAATTTAAATTTTCATTAAAATTTAAACGCTGCAGTCGTTAATTAATTTTCATTAAAATCGCGAAAAGAAAAACGCGCTTATCTTATCGCATTTAATTATTATATTGAATATTATATCGCTTTACGTATCTTTGGTGATTCGGCTCATTATGTTCGTGATTTTTATTTACATATATATATATACGATCAATAAATTTGCCGTTCGTTTACTATGTACATACATATATATTGGTTTGGCGAAAATCAACGCCAGATATATATTATATAATAATATATAATATATATTGCTTCATGCAGTGATTTTTTTTTTTTTTGCTTCTTTTCTTTACTTCTTTTTTTTTTTTACGTTATTTTTTCTCCCGCACGATTGCCAGTCCTCTCAATACATATTACTTGAGATTGTCTTCAGAATTCATTAGGGCTGAGTTAAAACTCGAGATAGGAATCTCTCTTCCCTCAACGCGACGAAGGTTTTAAAAGCATTTTGTAACGCTCGCTGTTCGTATCTGGAATTATAGAGAGAAAAAAAAAAAAAATTATCAAAAAATGAATAAATTAATTTATATAATACCTTTTTATTTCAAATATTTTTTCTTGCCAGAAAAAGTATAAAAAAGAAAAAAAAAATAGGGAAACTCGATATTGTATATTACAAATCTTACCTTTAATAGTTTCGATGATGTACATACTCTCGTCTTTCATATTAGCTACAAGATCGTCGGTAACAAGAACGTGAATACCCTGGGGTCCGAGAAGTAAAACTGAGTGTAATCTATCGTGAGGATTACCAAGTGCCCCAATTGCTACGTGAAGTTTATTAGCTAAAGAATTGCTCGTTAAATTATCGAGATAAATAGCTCTCCACAAAGATCCGCTTCCTTCAGCCGAAAAATATAGTGTTAATCTAGGAGTAGGTGCCTTAGAATGTAAGGCATTGAATAAACGTATACCGTCAGCAAGACCACAAATTTGTATTAAATCGTCGCGTGATAATCTGAGAATATCAGCGGCTGAAAAACTCGCGAATGTTGATTCGAAAGAGTGGAAACGACCCGCTCGTAACCAACTACTTGTCTGCGATGCGTTTGCGTCCGATGAAAGAGACGTCGGAAACGTCATTGGCGATGTCTGTAAAACGAAATAATTTTATTTAGTTTAAAAAAAAAAAAAAAAAAAAAAAAGAAAAATAATTAAAGAAAAAAAAAAAAAAAGCAAATACTCACGTTTACTTCCGCGCAAGATTGTTCGGGTATAATTGTCACCGGTGATGAAACCGATGAGGGTGGGGTCGCGGCTTCTTTCGCAGCTTCCGGTATCGAAACTATTGGCATAACACCGGAAGAAGTAACTGAAACCGGTATAGGCCCAGTTACCGGAGAAGGACTGCCTCCCATGACGACAGGGGTCTGAGGCGTGCTGTAAAAAAAAAAAAACAAAAAAAAATGAAATCAAAATTCGATTAATCAAAATGAAAAAATTTAGAGAAAAAAAAAAAAAAAAAAAAAAATTCCTTGCTGAAATAAAAAACGTAAAGAAATTTCACCGAATGATAAAAAAGGTGGTTTGCATCTCATCCCCTTACATTGCGATAGCTCTGAGTCTAAAGGTGAATTTCGTTGGACCTGCCCCTGCAGTAGCTCCGATTCTTTTAGCAGAATTTCTCGTCCTTCTTAAAGTTAATCCGACTAAACCACCGCGCCAATAATTTCTACCAAATCCTTGACGCGGTTCTGGTAAAGCGTGAATAAATCTTGCTACAATTTCAATACCCGATGAACCATCGCCGATAGTTACTTCGTGTTCGATTAAACAAATATTCGTTAAATTTAATTGATTTATACGATTACGAGACCCTGCTGCAGATGATCCGCGACGGATTTCAGATTTTAAAAAGGTTTTATACATCTCGTGTTTTTTTTTTTATTTTTATTTTCAATTATTGTCGTATTATTGATTTTATTTTCTATTATATTGTTTTATTTATTCTTTCTTGTATAATAATAATAATTATTTTTAAATAGAACTCAAATACGCTCACTACACGTATATGCGAGTTGAATTGGAGAGTTTAGTTGTTTGTCATCATATATATATATATATATATTAGTTCGAATTAAACCCTTTTAAATTTCTGCGGTCTATTTATAAGTCGAGGCTTTCATATACACATATATACTTTGATGATGATGATGATGATGAATGAATGAACGGATGCTGTTGCCCTTCTATTATTATTCCTCTTCGTAATTTGTCTTCTTATTCTTTACATACAAGCCTCTCGGAATTCTTATGCGTTTATTATATTCGTTGTGTCAATTATATATATTAAACCGAAAGTATTATAACAACTCTCGAGATGCAGCTGTACATATAATATACCATATCATATGTAATAGTATATTATACTATATTAAAATGAATTATAGTTTCTCTCTTTCTTTATAATAATATATATATTTTTCAATTATTACCAATTAGGTCGTTACATGCGCCTTCTTCTTATATATATTCTATGTTCACGGTGCAGCATAATAATCGTTCTATTATTATTATTATTATTATTATTGATTCTCGTATTAATTTATCACGTATATATATATAATATAATATGATATATATATTAATCGCGAAAATAATTCGTATTATTATCTTATCGTATTTTAATATTATATATTCATTTTATTTGATACGAACGCGTTTATCCCTATCTTTCTTTCTCTCTCTCTCTCTCTCTCTTTCTCTCTTTCTCTTTCTCCAATATCTAAACCGCGTGCTTCTGGTCTAAGGGCTAACGACTATACTGAACACCGGAGACTGCGTATACTACACACAACTATACTATACGGTATATAGAATAATAATCGTGAAACGATCAAAGATATTTAATATACTCCGAAGCAGCATATAATAGCATTGGTTTTTAGCGGTCGAGGTTGGTTAGAGGCAGATTTTCAGTCTCTCGTCATAACGCAGATAGAGCCCCCATCCGCTTCGAACCGGATATCGCCTCGGTTTGTGCTTCGCTAACGTTTGCTTTAATTTTAAAACCGTTTTCATATATATATATAGTGTTTTTTTTTTTTTTTTTATTTTTATTATTATTTTTTTATTTTTTTTTCTAGCTAAACGTCAGATATACGAAGTACAATCATTATTACTTGCATATTAATAAATCATCATCGATCGTTGTTATTTTTTTTTTTTTTCACAACGTATTACTTTATCAGCCATGATAACGAATAGATCCGATGTTTTAATTGTTGAACATTGAACTCGTTTTTTTTTTTTTTTTTTTTTTTTCTTATTATCATTCATCAAGTTTGACGTTTATTATTAAGCCAGTTGATTATTATTTCACCATCATAGGATGGTAATAATTAAACCGCCTTTTGCATGAGCTTTTTGGCGGCTTAGCTGCTCGTCATCTAAGTGGGTTTTCCTGATGTGACAATTCGTAAAATACTGAGTTAGGAGACGCCAGTGCAGCGATATTATAATTAGGTAAAATTTTACCAGATAATAATATTGTGATTATTATTATTAATTCGGCAAATATTTTATTATTATTATATAATGATACGAGATATAGAAATCTACTAATTACAATAGCGATTCTTCTCGATACTACAGACTCGGGCATTCCAACGGCGGTGGGGTCCAGACCGGAAGTCTTACTTTATCGCGCACTTACTCCACTTTCAGTCTTATCACTTTTTTTTTTTTTTTTTTTTATATATACGCACGTTTTATCCCGCGCGGAAATTGCTCACGATTATTATTATTATTATTATTATTATTATTGTTATTAAAAATAATTATTTTATTGTTTTATATCCTCACGATTATTATTATTATATATCTTACGATTTCATACTCTGTATAGGTTTATTATTATTATTATTATTATTATTAATTTTTTTTTCAACTTGCGTTTCTATATGTATATAGATTTAATTATCATCAATTTTCGGCGAGGTTTATATATTTATATTTATATTTATATCACTTATCACTTATTTATTTATTGTTATTTAAAATCTAATATTCCAACCGAATAATACATCTATATAAACACAAACACATGAAATTTATTATTTTCGGACGTTTATTATTATTATTATTATTATTATTATTATTATTATTATTATTATTATATACGTGATTTATTTAAAAAAACGGATATTATCTTTTCTTCTTTTTCACTTCCTCTTCTTCTTCTTCTTCTTCGTTTACTTTATCCTCAAATTTGTTCAGTTATAAAATCCTTATAAGATTGTCGAGGTTTAGTCTTATTTAGGTACGCAGCTCCGCACTCGATCGCGAGATCGCGTTTATTTGATAGATAAAATTTTTCTAACGGTGGATCATGGCTGCCAGTAATTTCGTTTATTATATAGTAGTAGTATATTCTTATTTTCTTTTAATTTCGCTAATTTTTTTTTTTATCCCATCAAGAGAGAATATTTTTATTTATTTTTTTCTCTATATTTAAATATATTTATTTTATTTTATTTTGTTTATTTTTATTATTTTAGTTAAATAAATAAAAAATAATAAATAATAAATAATAAATAATAAATAAATAAATTATATTACGCGGTTTTGAAGACAATAAAAAAAAAAAAAAAAAAAAGAAAAAATCGATGTTGTAGATAAAGTAGTAGTGAGATAGATTATCGATATTATCGGTACTCGCAGGTGACTAGCGATCGCGTAATATTATAAGAATGCACTATCAAAATATGACTGCGTGATATGATGCTTGGTGCAGTGAAACGCAATGTGAAGAAAGTTTAAATCGTTTCGTTGCGTTGCGCTGTGTCAGGCTTGCTTGCTCTCGCAGCTTCAGTTTACGGAATTATTGTGTGCGTGTTTGAGAGACTTGACTTGCGCTGTGTTGTCACATCCCCTCTACTGGATTTCACCGGTTAAAGCCAGTTTATACCCCCACGCCTCCCTCTCCAAACAAAACCCAGGACCACATTGGCAACGTTGCATAATAATCATAATAATGTATATAACCTAACTTTGTTACTGCACGTAATGTGTGTAACATATATGCATAATATACACATACATATATAATATATAAGAATAATATGCATATATATGTATGTACATATAAATATAAAACGTCGCGGTCGTAACATCGCTGCATGAACATTACATAATTCAAATGCGTGTACAAGTTTATACACACCTGCAGCTATATAAACATATATCTATATATACGCGTCACGTTTTTATCTCTTATCATTTTTTTTTTTCTATCTCATTTTTATTTATATTCCATTTTTTTTTCTTTTTTTTTTTTTTTTTTTTCACGTTCTTGCAAATTTTTACGTCAATTATAGTATGAAGAAAAAAAAAAAAATTAAGTAAAGAAGAAGAGAGAGAGAGAGAGTAAAAAAAAAAAAAAAAAAAATTACTTCATAATTACGACAGATAATTATGCGATTGTATTAGATTTTGCAAAAGTTAAAGAGTTAAAATTTTATAGCCGATTTTTATGTACAGATGAGTAACAGCGAGTGTGTAATGTGTATGTATAATAATTCCGCATGAATCTATAGCTTCTGGGAGATTGATAATGCGCAGGTTGAATCCAATTATATCGAGAAGATCAAAATTTCGGTTATGCGCAATTCGAGGATTATTTGGATATTATATTCGATATATAAATAATTGAATAGAAAATTGGTAGGCAATAATAATCGATCATTTTTTTTCCAGAAGAAAAATTAAATAAGTGCGATTTTTTCTTCCTTCCTCTAATTCTTCTTCTATATTAAAGAATAAATTAGGAAACGGTATAATGAGCGAAGTGTAAAAATTGGCTGTAAAATATTCACTCGATTTTTTTTATTGGGATTCTTGGAATGGGCGTGGCTTTGAAATTTTAGCCTTCTTTGAGTAGTTCTATTTTCTGCCACTAGTTGGCGTATCGAGGTTCTAAGGTTCCCAATATAAATATATATATATTTCCATTCTTTTTTTTTTTTCTTTCTTTTTTTTTTTTTTCTTTCTTTTTCTTGTCAGATTAGAATTTGTCGAACTCGTGACTATACGTGTACCGATTATCGTGAGATTCTTTATCTCACTGACACGCGGGTGACTCGATAGAATCAGCTGATGTCTGCCAAGTTGCTAAATCCTGGTTATTTGTTTAATCGTATTTTTTTAATTCAGTGCTAAAAATACGCTTTACCATTAACGATAAAGAGATAAATTTTATTCTGGGGGTCTAATGGCACTTTTGTACATCCATCTCACCGCTCGATTCACATTTCGCAATATTGCAAAATATTGGCGAAAGCCTCCGTATATAATATTGTACGAAAATTGTATCTTCCTTATAATACGAAACGACCACTTCGATTGGTAAAAAAAAAAAAAAAAAATATTACCTATATTATCGATAATATTTAATATATTGACTATCTAATATATTAATATTATTTAATTAATATAATAATAATAATATATATATTGAATATCTATAACATCCTTAGATTTCGTTGAATATTACTCAATCGATCAGGATCAGGGAATCAGGTGTTAAAAATACGAATTTTATATAATCGTTTGAAATCTTTTCGTTCTCTCGCTATGTATGAATTTCTAAATCAAGGTAATAGTGAGATTATAATTTTGATTTTAATTTTGCTTCGTTTTAGATATACAGGGTGGTCCATTTTAATTGATGCAGGTGAATATCTCGAAAACTAACAATTATAAAAGAAAAAGTTTTATACAAAAGTTGAAGGGTTTCGAGGGGGAAAGATAATGCTGATATGTGTTGACTTGTGGATTTCGCCAATTCCGAGATTTCGCAACCAACTTCGGATTTTAGATAGGGAATACATGTTTTGGTTTGGGGCATCTGATAGCGCGATCAAAGACTCATTCAACCACGCAAGCAAAAAAAAAAATTGGAAAAAAAAATTTTGCAAAAAAAATTGGAAAAAAAAAATTGCAAAAAAAAATTTCGCGAATTTTTTTTTTTCTCTTGCAAAAGATTGTGCTTTTTTGTCCCTAGCTTTCGAACACATTCATTGTTCATCACTCTGCGTTATTGATCTACTCTCTAAATCTGAATCAGCGGAAATTCCGCTGTTCTAATCAGTAAACGATATTTTCACTGGGAATCAGCGAACTTCGCTGTTTGAATCAGCGAATCTTGCAGATTTCAATCTGTTATAATTTCGAGACAGTGACATTTGTTTGTTTCTTGTCCTTCGGTCTTCTCTCGTCGCGTTAGTGAGAACTTTCTGTTACAACATTAGAACAACACAAGCTAGGTAACGGAATTCCTTATACAGATTCAAGTACGATTTACTTGATATATGATTTAGACACGCACCAGCGTTTGAAATCTTTGATGCAAACATAACCTCCATCAATCAGGGAAGCCGCGTTTTTCCGTATGACTTCGAGTCTTGTGACATCATTACTTGAATAGTCGTATCTTTTTTCAAGATACAAATACTACAATCTGCCCCGAATACGTCATGAACGAGCCTTACGAAGACGACGCTCGTGAAAATCATTCCATGCGAGACCTGGAATATTGTTTCACTGATTCAAATAGTGAAACTTACACTGGTTAAATCAATGAAGCAATTTTTCACTGATTCAAACAGCGATTAGTCGCTGATTCTCAGTGGTATACTTATCGCTATTTCAATCAGCGACTATTCGCTGACAATCAGCGAAATTTCGCTGATTCAGATTTAGAGAGTACGATTTTTTTTTCACTAATCTGGTACATTCAATCTTTCCAATTTCAAAATTGGCGAGAAAAATTTTGAGCTAGAGTGATGAACAATGAATGTGTTCGAAAGCTAGGGACAAAAAAGCAATCTTTTGCAAAAAAAAAAAAAAAAATTCGCGAAATTTTTTATTCCAATTTTTTTTGCAAAATTTTTTTTTTCCAATTTTTTTTTGCTTGCGTGTTTGAATGAGTCTTTCATCGCACTATCAGATGCCCCAAACCAAAACATGTGTTCCCTATCTAAAATCCGAAGTTGCTTGCGAAATCTCGGAATTGGCGAAGTCCACAAGTCAACACATATCAGCATTATCTTTCCCCCTCGAAACCCTTCAAGTTTTGTATAAAACTTTTTCTTTTATAATTGTTAGTTTTCAAGATATTCGCCTGCATCAATTAAAATGGACCACCCTGTATATATATACATATATATATTTAATCTTGCCATTTAACTATCAACGGGGTAACACGACCCGTTTAACGTTTGACCTCGAAAGCTCGTTCTCAATTTAGCACACATTTGATTCACTTGAAAAAAAAAAAAAAAAAAAAAAAAAAAATGAAGAATAAAAAATAAAACGCAGCGACCGTCACGCACGGTGCAGGATAATTAATTATTAAACAGATCGCTATATGTATATTCGGTGTGTGTCCAGTTACAAATGGGATATATCCGGATTCTGTAGTTGAAAATAATTAGCAATTGACCTCTGCATCTCGAATGATACTTCTCCGTAAAGTTCAAACATCAATTGTAAGAAATGAGGAAAAAAAGAAACTCCACTGTCCTTAAATATTGAATTTTTTTTTTTCTTCTTTTTCTCATCTTACGTTGATTTATACTCGCGGTTATTAAAATATACTAAATATCTTGACTATACCTACTAAAATCAAGTAAAAAATAAGACTAAAAAAATTTCTACTCACACTTCATCTGTTGAGGCAAAAGGACTTCCGTCATTCTGAGGCTCGGGGCTAGGAGACGCCAAACAATCGAGTGGAATCTGAAATAACGATACGTCGATATATTATTAACTCAATAATTATATGGCTGCAGGTAGAAATTGAACGAATAAATAATAGCGAAATTGTTTTTTTTTTTTTTTCTAAATAGTAAAATTATTCCTCACGTCTGAAAGTACGGTGCAGTCATAACTCGGTTGATATTTGTCCTGTTCGTGTGGTGGCCGTCGAAGAACCTTGTCTCTATCTTGTTTGTGCTTTCTGTCAGCTCCTTTGAGTTTGAAAACTTTAACTTGGCAGGATGCTGCGTGGAGACGAGGTCCACCAGCTATTCGAGTCTCGACTTGGATCCTAAACGGTACACCTTTTTCACCGCCGTGTTTCTTAGGCGTGAATTCTGTGCTTATACAGTTTACCTAAAATCAGAAAAAAAAAAAATAAAAAAATAATAATAATTTTAAATTAATTTTTTTTTTTTTTCTCTGTTTGTTGAATTCGATATTTTCATCCAATTATTCTTACCTTGATATAAACTCCTACTTCTTTAGTCGGGTCCCACATAAATTCTACTATATTACTAGACGGAGATGGTTGCCGTACGTCGACAGTTCCATAACTTAAAGGAACATCGACTTCCAATAGACGTTCACCCGGTCTGGTCCTTTGCCAAGCGATCATTTGCTCTCTTTCCGTATATTGTAGTCGTCGTTCGTGGAAACATATGCGAATAGAAGACTGAAACAAAAATGTCGGGTATCCCTTAAGCGGGGTTGTAGAACTGTCGGACCGTTTAATTCTCACGTTTGCTATGCAAAAAAAAAAAAAAAAAAAAAATTAAAAATAAAAAAAAAAAAAAAAAAAAAAGCACTTACAGAGTTCAGGAAATAGGAGGTCAGATTTTCAGGAATTTCAGATAATTAGTTAACAATCAAATATTATATAGGACGACGTATAATATAGTATAGCGTGAGACGAAAACGGCACGAACATATAATCGGGTGTGAATATAAATGCGGGGAAATTGATAAACTGGTTGTGATATATACCTTCAATATTTTTCCCCGATAAGCTGATAGGTCGCCAAGTTTTTTTAATTTTATCTCGTAAGATTGACCTTGATTGAGATAGGTCAATGTTTCCTCGTTTATTTTTGTTGCAATACTTGTAGCTGCTGCGAGTACGTATTGAAATCTGCGCATCAACATACGAAAAGTAGAAAATCAATAATAATTTTTTTTTTTTTTTTTTTAATTTAATTTAATTTCATTTAATTTTTTTACGTTTTTTTTTGTTTTTTTTTGTTGAATAAAATCAAAAAAATTGGATTAATTAATTTACCTGTAATCTTCGTTACATTCGTTACCCTGTTGAGACGACGATACCTGGTTAGCGACAGATGATGTTGTCGAATATTCGTTATCCGTTGAATACAACAGCTGGTGAAGACTAGCTGCCGTTTGTCCATTACCGTTGTGACTATTGTTGTTACTATCAGCTTCCATGACTCCAACGATTGTAGAACCGTTTCCTGAAGGGACGTTAATACCCCGTTGAGAAACATGATTTAAACTAAACGAAAAAAAAAAAAAAAAAATCAAATAAAATCATAAATTTTCATATAATTACAGAAATAAATAAATTAATAAAATATAATAAATAAATAATCTAATTAATTAATTAATTAATTAATTAAATAATTAATTTATTGATTTATATATTTCGTGAAATATTATTATCGTTATATTCGATCAACTTACTACGGATTAAGAAATAACGACGGTCGATTCGAGGGGTAATGGTCGACTTGCATCAGATTTCTCATGTTAATAAAGAACCGCGCGATTAGAAAATCAGAGCTTATATATTATATTATATTTTACGCATATGTATATACATAAAGATATTATTAATGCATGTGTGGTCTGAACGAATCCCACATCGCGACTGTCTCCGCACGATTCATAGACGCGGGGATCAGAAATCGAATAAAGTTGCATATATATATATATTAGGCCGGAGTGAAAAAGGTCGATTTTCGCGGATCGTATTCTAATAGTGCTGGAAAGTTATGTCTTGGCATCACTCAAAACTGTGCCAAAGGAAAAAATTTACAATAGATATCTTCTGTTCTGGCAAACGCCCCAAAGTTTTGAATTTTTTAACATGGGGTTTAAATGGAGAAAAAAGGCAAAAAGACAAATTAGTACTGAAAAATTCATAAAAACTCGCTGGGTAGGCCGATTTCAGTCTTCCTACGCTTATTCGAAGTGAAAAGAATATAGCTTTCGTTTGACGTTTTGAAATTCAGAATATCTTCCTTAGTTTCAAAGATACACGCGTTTGAAAATCGAGTTTTTCCCGAAAAAACTCTATTTTTCAATTTTGTATTTTCTAAAGTAAGTAAGATATTTTGAATTTCAAAACGTCAAACGAAAGCTACATTTTTCCCGCCTCGAATAAGCGTAGGAAGACTGAAATCGGCCGACCCAGAGAGTTTTTACGAATTTTTCAATGCCAATTTGTCTTTTTACCTTTTTTCTCCATTTAAACCCCGTGTTAAAAAATTCAAAACTTTGGGGCGTTTGCCAGAACAGAAGATATCTATTGTAAATTTTTTCCTTTGGCACAGTTTTGAGTGATGCCAAGACATAACTTTCCCGCACTATTAGAATACGATCCGCGAAAATTGACCTTTTTCACTCCGGCCTAATATATATATATATATATATTATCCTAGCAGCTGATCGATAGTAGCCCCTCTATAATACATATACGAACAAGTCGTTGTGAAAGATCGATACTATATAGGTTGTAGTATTTGAAATTATAAAAAATAAATAGACGAAAATTGAGATTTTCAAATTTTTTTTACATTTTCTTTTCTTTTTTTTTTTTTTTTTTTTAGTATTTCCAAAATTTTTATTCATTTATTACCTCGGATTGTTGTGCTGATTATCAGGTGAGGGTATTTCTTGTTTGAAAACTGTCAACGAAGGTAACGCCAGTAGGGCCTCACTGCAAAATACAAAAAAATTAAAAAGTTTAAAAAATTTTGATAAATTATATATTTCATATTATTTTCATATTTTATATTATTCATCCAGCGATATTATATATACTTTTATGTAGTATTAGGTATAATAATAATTTTCATATATAGTATATCTGATAAACTATGGCGGAAGTGTAAGGAAAACGTATGGATATTTTTTTTTTTTTCTTCATCATTCTTTATAATATGTAGTATTACGTAATTTGTTGATCAAATGTCGAAATCAATCGAAATATAATATGACTAGCTAAATACTCGATCCAAGCGGTTTCTTATCTAATGAATTATCGCTTATAATAATTATACTATATATGCTAGGGTTTTGAAGTTCACCTGGGCTTTACGTAGAGCATATCGAATCACGTTTTTATTATATTATATTGAAAATAATATTATATTCAACTAGAATTGATAATAAAATTTTTTAATATAATATAATACTACGAAGATATTAATAGTGAAATCAGGAAACTATTTTTCTTTTTTCTTTACTTTACTTTACTTTACTTTTTTTCTCTTTTAATATTGTCCCTAAGACGAGTACGAGTACAATTTTTATTGTATAATATATAATATGCAAGAGAGCACTTCTGACTATCGTCAACGATCGTGAGTAAGCTTTTCTAATATAATAAACTCGACCCGCAACAACGTTACACGTTTAACAAACTTTTATATTTTATATTACAATGAAAAATCCGGTACTAACCGGACGTAAAACTGACCGACTAGCTCTTCTAGCTTCTATAGCTGTACAAATACATACGTTGATAGAGATTGTGGCTAAAGAGGCTCATATACTGTACTACATATGTATGTGCGGTACTCAACCAATCAGCTCAAATGATTCAATTGAAAAAAAAAGAAAAAGAAAAAGAAAAAAAAGTGGGCAGAAAAATATAAGAAATAAAATTGAAATTATAATTTTTTACTTCGCTGAAGAAAAACACATTTTTTACGTATAGAAAATTAATGAAATTTTTCTAATTTTATTACATAAATTGTGAAATTTATATTATATATGAACAGAGAGAGAGAGAGAGACCACTCTAGGATATATATAGGGAGCTTTAATTTTGCACAGTTGAGAACGTACTAGTTTCATACCGTATTTATTCCCTGCTATGTACGTCCTTTTTCCGGTTTAACTGGTTCACGGCAGTTTATTGCAGGCCCCATGCGCGCATTGCCGAAGCAAATTAGAGATTTACTCTGCCGCCAATTTAGCGATGTACTATACACACGCGTGTATTATATCGAGACTCGAGAGGCATATTGACACTTGTTTCACGGTCTTCTATATACTTCGAACTATACGAGATCATTCTGCAGAGTATATTATGCGGTTTAACGTAATTAATATTTAATTCGAAAAAAAAAAAAAAAAAAAAAAAAAACAACACATCGTTCAACTATAATTAATTAACGTATATATATATATATATCGCGTCACTAATGCCATAAGGTCGTAAGCGCCAAAAAATTATTTTTTTTGCGGATATGCCGAAACGATGTTATATGGCACGAAAAAGATTTTGCCACCAAAAACACGATTTTTTTTTTTTTTTTTTTTTTTTTGGCGCTTACGAATTTATGGCATTAGTGACGCGATATATCGCGTAAGAAAAGTATACTACCTATATATTATATAGTATATTCGAAAATTTCGAAAGCTTTGAAATTAATCATCAGCGTACTACACTGTAAAAAATTGATGCATTAAAATCAATGAAAAGTGCATGAAGCAAAAGTTATGAACGCACATGAAATCAAATTAATGTTCATCTTCAAAATTTTGTATAATGTATAATAATTTCAATGTCTGATCATTAAATTTCATGGATTCTTGTTTTGCGAGATGAGCGCGTAGTTTTATGTATTGTATATGAAAATAAATGTGCACCACAGAATCTTTACGTGTTTGTAAAGATTTGTTTTTTTTTTTTTTTTTTTTTTCTCGCGCGTAGATCGGTAGTAAAGCAACTCGCACTTCCTGAAAGATGAGAAGTACACGAAATCAGAGTTGATTATCAATCCTTTTTTATATGTCGTATGAATTTCGATTCATATTTTACGTTACATGAGAATGAAAGTAGAAATCCTTCAATATTAATTGCCGAGTACCCGAAATATCTTTCATTAATTTCAATAAATTTACGGTACATAATCATGGATTTCAGTGCAAAGACATTGAAAATTGTGCATGAATTTCAATAACATTATGACAAAATTAATGTAAGAGTAAATTATATTTAATGTTCATGTACATCAAGTACCATTGCAAGCACTGTACTGAATTTTAGTTACCATATTTATCATTTTTCATTCACAAGATTATGAAAATAAATGAATACCTGTGATTTTTAATGTAAATGCACATTAATTGATAATTTCTGAACGTGTTCTTCAAAATTAATGTGCAAATGTGCATTAATACTGCATTAAAAGTAATAAAATTTTTTACAGTGTACCTATATACTAAAATCTTTTCTATATCGATCGTTTACACATCACCAGGACGTGTGTGCAGACGATAGATTAAGCATGAAAAAAGAAAAGAAAAAAAAAAAAAAAATTAGCTTTAATAATTTAATCGACTAAAATAACTCGATGATCTTGATTATATATTTTTTTTTGTTGCGACGTTGAAATAAGAATTGCACTCATAATATTGTAATATAGTTTAGATATATATTGATAAATTATTTTGTAAAAAATATCGAAATTTCAGGATTATGCAGTTTATTTTATTTTCAATTTTTTTTTTTTCTTTCTTCTCTTTTCCTATATATTTCGTTGATTAAAATTTAATATTATATATATTTTATATATACGTACCTATATACTACTATAATACATATAATTATAATACTGCAGTTCAAATTGTCTATGCGGGTATTGAGTTTATTAAATAAATTGCAGTCAAGTACGTTTACGCTGCACATACGATCATATACGACCTCGTACTAGATACAACAAATATAGAACCGACTATATAATAAAACTGCCATATATATATAATATGCAACGGCAATATTGCCATTAAACGTTGTCTTAATTAATGGCGTACTGTAGAAATATTGATTTCCGAAACATTGAAACTAGCTTAAATTATTATTATGATCGAACTTTTGATTAAAAATAATTCTTTTATTTTCTTGTTGTCAAATTTTTATTCATTCTTTCTGTCTTTTATTTATTTTCATTTTTTTTCTGCGTTATTTCGTAAATAATACTAAACATCGCCATTTGACAGATCGACTATGTCACAGCCGTCATATTATACATCGATAGCCTAAGTCTCAAATATATCGTAACCCATAAATGATAAATTTTACGAGAGAAAGAGTAAAAAAAAGTAAAAAAAAAGTCAAAAAAGTCGATTTTCCAAATTTTGTGGGTTACGACATTTGAAACAATAAATTAGGCCATCGATATGCATACATAATATAAATATAAATCGATGATTTATTTTCTGTTATTATTTATTTACTCACTAGCGATTTACTGATTGATGCATTATTCTTCGCCGGTACTTTCAATATAAATCACCAACATCAGCTGCATAACCAAATTGTCTTTTATATTTTATTTTACCTAGATTAGATTACCTCGATTAGAAAAAAAAAAGAAGAAAAAAAATATTCTTTTTTTTTTTTTTTTTTTTTTTTTTTACTCCGATTAAAAAACGATTTTTAATTATTATTCACCGCTCGTTGTTTCTGTAGAAAAGAAAAAAAAAAAAAAAATTATACATAATCTTGAAATTCACAACACTAATATAAAAATATAATTAATATAGAAATCTTGATATAGTAACGCGTATGTATGTGTAATAATAATTTGCATATAACGCGAATGCGGTTAGAGCTGATATTATCAACACGTTTATATTAATAAACAAGATCGTTGTGTTATTTTTCGTATAATTATTATAACATCGTTAACTCGTTATCGTTCATTATATATGCACCATATAATAACAGCTGATCTCAACCTGCAGCTGTATAATAATACGCGCGTAAACTAGTTAAGTATATATAAGAAAATCTAAGCCACTATAGACAATGTCAGATCACTGATAACCCAATTGCATTAGTATTAAGTAATAATAATCCGTGGATGCATTATTATATAAATATATAGACTGCAGTAAAAATATCTTCGATATGCATAATAATCAATTTTTTCATCCTCAAATCAAACATCGAATATACTTACATAGTTTCATTTTTTATACTCTCTTCTCTCTATCTTATAATTTCTCTGTCTTCAATTTACGCGCCAAATTTAATTTTATTCATTTTTGCGTCAATGTTTATATTCGTTCGATTAACAAATGAATAAATAACTTCACGTAGCTAATAAACGGATACAATAAAAAGAAAAAAAAAAATTCGTTCGAATTATAGCGAACTAGTAGGTACTGAATATCATTTTCTATATATCGACAGCCTAATAACATAGTCACGTAAGCGCCAAAAAAAAAATTTTTAGCAAACTGACAGACGTTTCGCCAAAAAAATTTTGGCGTCTATTAGAAATTGTTTGAAAAATAGGCCATTTTTGGCGCTTACGGGATTATGTTATTAAGCTGTCGATATATATTAGGGTATCCGTTATTTCCCGAATTGACTTTTTCTACTTGGGTATGGGTCAAATCATTAGTTTAGAGCCTAAAAAGAATTATGCTATTTTTTTTTTTTTTTTTTTTAAAGTGCCATTAACCCCTGCCTGTAGGACGATACTTGTCCCATTTGATTAACATGGGATTTTCGCCCTTTTTAGACTTTAATTTTTTTTTTCGCTGACTACTGTCACTACCCCATCAAATATTGTTGATTCTACTACTGTGGTGACCTCTTTGGATGGACATATTTTTATATTGATGGAAAAAAAAAAAAAAATTTTGAGTTTTGAAGCGGTAAAATTTTTTTTTTTACCATATTGTCTAATATCTTTCGAATATTTTTCAATTCAAACAAAAAGCATTGAAAAGTCAATAAATTCAAAAGTATTCGAAAATATTCGAAATTTACTGAAAAATATAGTAAAAATAAATTTTGAAAAAAACATCAAAACTTGTGAAAACTTTTTTTTTTTCGCCAATATAAAAATATGTCCATCCAAAGTGGTCAGAACAGTAGTAGAATCAACAATATTTGGTGAGGTAATGAAAGTAGTAAGCGAAAAAAAAATTAAAGTCTAAAAAGGGGAAAAATTCCATGTTAATCAAATGGGACAAGTATCGTCCTACAGGCAGGGGTTAATGGCACTTAAAAAAAAAAAAAAAAAAAAAAATAGCATAATAATTCTTTTTAGGCTCTAAACTAATGATTTGACCCATACCCAAGTAGAAAAAGTCAATTCGGGAAATAACAGACACCCTAATATATATATATGTATGGGGTATGGCGGTGTAATATATATATATATATATATCTACCATATCATGCATATGTACTGTATAATATGTATATAAGTTTGTCGAATATATACACGTCGGATATTAATTATATATTAAGGCGGGCGTATATATACCGCGACACGCGACACCGCGACGTCAGGAAGCCCGGACCCTCGTCACCGGCGTATAATACACCGCGTTCGGCCAGAAGATCGCGCACGAACATATGCGTTCTATGTCGATTGGTTCTCCTTCCACATTTTCAGCCCCTCTTAAAGTATCAATTCTTGTATTTTCCCTCTTCTCTCTCTCTCTCTCTCTCTCTCTCTCTCTTCTCTCTCTCTATTTTTCTCTATCTCTCTCGCTCGCTCGCTACTCCAAACCCGCGACCGCGCGAGTCCTAATGTCGCGGCCCGCGAGCCAGATCTGGTTAGAACCAGTTTCCCTGGGTGCTTGTGATACCGCTGGTGCGGTTATGCTAAACTCTTCGTATCACCCATATGCGTATACTATATACTATATACTATACTATACTATACTACTATATAGTTTACTACGATCTTGATGTATAGATGATGATATCTTGCGTATACGTAGGATGAATTTCAATTTAATCTGCGCATGCGTAGTAAATCTCGCAATACTACGTATAGTAGGTAGTATCCAACGCGCGTAATTAGATCGTGATTATTTTACGTCGGTTAGAAAGAACGCTGTTCTATACTTTAAACATACGATTTACACGGGATATACTTAGATACCTAATGTATCTTCAGAGTTTAACTAATATAGCTTACCCCTATATCGTATCACTTTTATTATAAAATATCGGCGAAAATTAAACGATTTTGAAATTTTTTTTTTTTTTTTATTCTGTTTTATCGTCAGTTTGATAATTAAATTTGTTTTTTTTTTTTTTTTTTGTCCCTGATCGCAGTTATTGCCTCAATTTTTTTTTTCCTTTTTTTTTTTTTTTTTTTTTTTTTTTTTTTTTTTTTTTTTTTTTTTTATGAAATTAATCAAATTTTAATTTGGTTCCTTATTATATATTAATGATTTTCTTTTTTTCATATATATTTATGGTATCATGCGATATATATATATATACGTTAATCAATGGACAAAAATTGATTAATTTATTTATTATTATAGAATAAAATAAGTATTTAAATTTTTTTTTTTTATACGAAATATGTTTTAAGGGGACCAGTACAGCGACTTTTCGAGAAATTATCATAGTCCGAAATCAATTTATTTCACAACCAAAGTTCATTTCACATGAAAATATTTTTCTTTTTCAAAATCATGTGTCGTAAGGATTTCAGAGCACCGTTGGACCGATTCAGGTCATCTTGGATTCATTTTCTTCAGAAAATAAATCCTCATCATGTGAATGTAGGAATTTAGAAAATTTTTCGTTTTGGCCAAGTTATTTAAGAAATGAGTGATAATAATTTTTGCAAATTTGGTAAATTGATCATAACTTGTGACATAATTTTTTATTTTTAAATTCCTACATTCACATGATGAGGATTTGTTTTCTGAAGAAAATGAATCCAAGATGACCTGAATCGGTCATACGGTGCTCTGAAATCCTTACGACACATGATTTTGAAAAAGAAAAATATTTTGATGTGAAATGAACTTTGGTTATGAAATAAATTGATATCGGACTATGATAATTTCTCGAAAAGTCGCTGTACTGGTCCCCTTAAAGAATATTTATTTATAATATTAATGAAATAATTTATTTACTTGAATTGTATACAGCATGTGCGTTTTATTTTCTTTTTTTTTTTCTTTACTTCTTAATTTTTTTTTTTTTCAAAGATATCAGAGACAGTATATATATATACTATATAATATACCTAATATGAGGGACAAATAAATATAGTCTTCAGACAAGTGTATAATTATATAATATATAACAAAGTAAATAAATTATTTCCTTTTATTAGTATAAATATTCTTTTTATTAAACGAATGATATATACTTATAGGTATAATATAAATAAATTGTTTAATAATATAATGATAGTATATAATATTATTAAATTTCATAAATTATAGTTCAAGTATTATAACATTCAAATAAATAAATAAATAAATAAATAAATAAATAAATAGATAAATTTATTTATTTTCTTTATATATGTAGGTACGTTTCAAAGAATGCATCTCGTATCCTTTTTTTTTTTTTTTTTTTTTTTTTCCCTACATTACATACTACATATATACCTTAGGTATATAATAATTTAAATATCATAAAAAATTAATAATTAATAAAAATTCTCACGTACCTCATACTGTACGAAGCTACCGCAGTGGCCAAATCGGTTGCTGCAAGAGCTGATAGAGATCCATCCAAATCTGCGACGAGATGTTCCGCGAGGTCTTCTACTTGTGTCGGCCATCCTTGTCCCGAATCGTTGTTAACAGATCCTGTATCAGATTTAAAAATAAAAATCAGGATTAATATTATATACTTGAGTTAGTTTTTTAAAAATAGAAATTTTTTAATAGTTTTTTTTTTTAATTTTTTTTTTCCAATTTTATTAGCAAATTATATAAAAAATATCTTATACAGATTAAATCTGATTTTAATTAAACGATATTGAAAAAAAAAAATCTGTAATCAATAATAATAATAATAATAATAATAATAATGATGATGATATAATGTTTCACATGGCGAAAAATAAATAAATAATTCGATTGTTTATTATAACACAAATTTTCGTAACATATTAATGATGTTGATTATATGCTATTAATCAACGAGCGATAACCCCGCGCACAGGGGAATCTGTTATGGCAAACCAGTTTATCTTAGATAAAATTTAATTTCTTATCCGGTTTTAGCTGGTAAGAAGAAAAGAAAAAATATATATATATAAAAGATTATTTTTTGGCAAATGATCGTTTGCGATGTCAGACAATGTTATCGTATATATAAATCTATTATTATTTTTTTTTTTTTATCAAGATTTATATATATACTACATATATAGGTATGATTTAATATTAGCGATATTCAACGCGTATTATGATAGACAAATCTATATAGTACGAATGTTAATCGACTTTCGGAAATACCCAATAAGCCATAAACCAGTCTCATTTTATTTATACGTTATGGTTTATTGGGTACGTGTAAATGTATAATTAATACGATTTCATTAATAAGAAAAATCTTCGTCATTTTATTGAATTTATTTATTTATTTTTCTCATAATTTAATTTATAACGAAGAAACGAAAGAGAGAGAGAGAGAGAGAGAGAGAAAAAGCGTGAAATTATTTTCGACAATTTTTTATTCTCGATAAATTGCAATTGCAAGCGCACTCTCTAAATTTCTTCGAGTGAAAAAATTCACTCTTTTTTCTCGGAGTTGCATGATTTGCACTCGAAGAAATTTAGAGAGGAGTATTTAGGTATATCAGAGACAATTTTCACTATATATCATCATCGTCACCGTAACAAAAACTTTTGCGATAATTATAAACAATTCAAGTATATATAAAAAAAATAAACGTTTAATTAATCGTCTCGCGAATTTGTTTTTTTTTTTATTTTTTTATTTTTAACTTTTTTTACCTTGATAATTGCAATACATTTGTTGGTAATTCATAATGGCAGTATTTTTCCCAGATTTGTTTGGTGCTGTGTAGTGATAGGTTCGACCCTTCGACGTTTGGACTTCAGGATAATTACGATTTTGTATACCAAACGGTGTTGCGCACTTTGAATTATCAACGTTTGACCATTTCATTTTAATATATAGTATTTAATATAATTTAATATAATATACGTTTATAATTATATCGCGAATCAGTCTCCCGTTCTAATCTGTAAACTTATACCGATGAGTACTCGACGCGTTATGTATGGACTTCAATATATAATTGAGAAATATTTTATACGACGGATCCGCGCTAATCTCAGCTGTGGCTATTAGTATTGCGCGAAGTTATCTCTCCGTATATGACCACGTGGACGTGTAATGGCGTCAAATATCTGAATGAGAATACGATAAAGAATTTTTTTTATTGTAAAGAAGAAGAAGAAGAAGAAGAAGAAGAAGAAGAAGAAGAAGAAGAAGAAGAAAAAGAAAAAAACAATCGGAGCTTACAAAAGCCGGTTGAAATTTCTTCTTTTTTTTTTTATTTGCAAATTCTAAATCCGCGAAAGTTATAATTAATTGCGAAAATAAATGTGAAAAAAAAAAAAAAAAAAAAAAAATCGGAAAAATTGAACTAATTAAAAAAAAAATTGAAAGGAAACAGAAAGAAACCAGTTTATTAATGCAAATATATATCTTGGACAGGCTACGACCGTGGGAAGGTCGTCTCAGACGTCGACCTCTCTCTCCCTCCCTTCCAGCCTCTCGTTCTCTCTCTCTCTTTCTTTTTCTCCTTCTCTTTCTCGGGACGTCGATTTAATAATTTAATCAACAATAATGGACGTCGCAGAGTCTGCAGTTAATTATTGGACAGTCAGATTAGCCTCAATGGAGACGAGTTGTATCATGTACTACCTTAGTATATACTACGCGAGCTTCGGAGAATATAAATTAAATTGATCAGCTTTTGTTATATATACTCGTGCGAAAATTTTATTATATAAGAAACCCCGGCGTTTTAATGTTATAAAGAAAAAAAAAAAAAAAAAAAAAAAAAAATAATGAAGAGACAAACAATAACGAATTTTCCTTTTTTTACTCTTTATATTTTTTTTTTCGTTATTTAAAGAAATTATGGAAAAAAAAAAAAAAAAAAAAAAAAAAAAAACAAAACGTATTCGAATTTGAATATGAAAAACAAAAAGAAAAAAAAAAAAAAAAAAAATTAACCATTAAATTGCAAAAATTTCATTAAACGCGAATTATTTACGGCTTTCGCGCACACACACACATGCGTATATATAATACCTAGGATATACGCGTTACCGGATATGCGTAAGAGCTGAGGACCGCTTTAATCGTTAACGTGCGCGGAAAGGAAGTCGGCAATTTTAGATACTCCGTGTAGTTAGTTATTATTATTATTATTATTATTATTATTATTATTATTATTATTATTATTATTACTTATATAGCTATACTCAGCTGTGGTATATAAGACGGTCGCGGTTTTAGATTGACTATAATTAGGAATTATAGGGATAATTTTTTAGGTGGAATTTTCCGATCTTTATAGTATATATCTGCAGTGATTGACTCGAGTCATCAATAATAAAAATGATTTATTAAATTTATAGGTGTGCGAGAGAATGATGACTATATACATATATATTAGTTTCTTTAATTAATAAGATAGCATATATCTATATATCAATGCGTATGATACGATATATATACAGCTCATATCTTGTATAAGACCTCCGCATGCGTGGGCCAGTTTATTGTAAGTTATGGGCTTTTAGTGTGGCGCTCATTGTTAGTCATGATCAGGAAATTGACGATTGACCTCCGTCATGAATTGAATGCTATGCAGGCTACGTCCACCTCACGCGAATTAAACCGACTTGTGCTTGTGCACGACTTGCGATCTCTACACACACGATATATGTACATAATTTTATAGTATATACGCAACAATTCAATTCCGCGTCATTTTATAGTAGGTACACACCTTTTGAAATAAATAATTAAACCCTGCCTAGATCCGAGTTACCTAACTCTACATGCGAATCAAAACAAAAATTAGGAATCGTCGTATCAATCGAACTCACCGTCTCTTTTTATCATTTTACGTCCGTGGTCAACGATCTGTTGAAGAGAATCGACAGGGCGACGTTTTAGCGAAGTTTGGAGATGCCTTTCCGGCTGTATAGATGACGGATGAAATCCCTGTGGTGAGGAACTGTTCGAACGAATTAAAACCGCTGATGGATCCGGGGAATAATTTTGAGATTCTGTCTTTTCTTCCCAATTAATCATCGGAGGACTGTGATAACCGTTCAATGGAAGAGATGCCTGCGGGGGTGGCAAAATTTCAGTTCATTCATAAATATATAATATAAATTATATAGACAAGAAATATATTTACTATTATCATAGTTTTTGATACTATTTTTCATTTTTCTTATTTCTTTAATTTATTTTCTTACCTGATGCCCACGGGACATTGTAGCCACTACGGAATCCTGGTTAGGTGACAATTCCTGATACGGTGGTGACGAAGAATTATTTTCAAGCCACATTGTGTCGTTCAGCGTTCCGGCACCGCCGTCCATAATCAAGTGTAACTCCATTCGATAAAAAAATTCTCCTTTTCGTTTCGTTTTTTTTTTTTTTTTTCTTCAAATTTTCTAATCGCAGCTTTTTTTTGTCATAGATTTTTTTTATCCAAAACGAGTTGTCATCATTTGGTCAAAATTATCGATGATATAATTTTAAAGATGATTGTAATCGCAGTTAATCTTGTGATTGGGATCAAGTTATGCGCCAGTAGTAGATTTCACGATGTTCTTTTTTTCTTTCTTTTTTTCTTTCGAAAAGCGATTATAATTGGTAATATAGTTTGGCAAAAGGATCGTTAGAAAAAAAAATCGGAAAAACTGGATCGTTTCTCCAGAATTTTGCATCCATCCAATTTCACTCGTATTATTTATTCTTCTTCTTTTATCTTTTTATCCTAATATTCTCAATAGTCTCATCGATCTCTGTTCTTTTTTTCGTCTTTCCTCTTATCTACTTTCTGCTTTTTTGTTATTCTTATCTTTTTTTTTTTTTCTTTGACTTCTTGATTTCTAATTTTTTTTTTTTTCGACTTCTAACTGCACTTCTAAGCACGTAAGTTTTTCTATCTAAACGTGTATCTATGTAAATTCTTCCACACACCGTTCACTCAGTTTACTTTGAGTATAAATTGTAAAATTTACCTTCACGGTTATTTTGTGATACACGTTTTTTTAAAAACTTCGTATCAGGACCTATGCGTCCCGTCTATACAGGATTTCTAGCGGTAATTATTTGTTTTCTTTAATAATTATCCTTAAAACATAACGAAAAAACTGTTGTACAGCTTTTTGATTCCCGTTGTTTCACGTTGACGATGAGTTTCTAATAATGCACAGCCCCGCGATGTAGAGGCCAGGAAACGGGCGAACACGCTGAATACGTCTTCGAAAACCATCGCTACTCCCTGGCTTCTTCGCATTTTGTTATTCAATTTATTTTTCGTCTTATATATCAATTCTTAGTTCTTCTTATTATTTTTATTTTTATTTTTCTTTTTCTTATTTTCCCAACTCCTCAAGCCTTGAATTTCAACTTCTCTTATATACAGACAGACGACAGGCGATTTTTTTAATTTCGCTCAATATTTTTGTAATAATATTGCAATTTTCTTCCTTTTTTGATTTTTGATTTTTCCTTTTTTCTTTCGTTCCGGATACAATTTTCTATATTATTATCTCGAACAGCGAATTTATATTTTTATTTATTTATTTTTTTCACAAATCTTGCGGATTCAGTTATTTATATTCTCTTCCAGATTCAGGAATAATTCAATGAAATAATATATAGGTTCAGGGTTTCTACTTTTATTTTTTTATTTTTTTTTATTACTATGGCTCACACACAAGAGAGTGTCTGGGTCACTATTATAAGGCGTTCGCCTGTCGTCTTGTCACCACATTTTCAAAATCTTCAGCTCCATGGCGATCGATAATTGAAAAAAATTTTATTTAATAAAGGGTAAAGTTACTATCGTGTTAATTTTTATTCCCAGACAAAGCAGGGTTTTTCCTCAGACGTTATCACGTTTTAATCATCAAATTATATCATCAGATTTCGAGCTGAGGTTTCTTTATCGCCGTCGTTGAAACAGAAAAAAAAAAAAAAAAAAAAAAAAAAACCAACCAACCAACCAACCAAAATCCAGATATATCTGCGTCCTCGTTTATATCTACACGACTTATGACGTTCCTTGACTTTTTCTTCAGGTATTTGTCGCGTCAAATATTCCCCATATATAAATCACACGAAATTTCTCTTCTAGTTTTTCTCTCTTTTCACATTCTCTCGACGTTTATTCGTTTTTTTTTCCCCCTCCTTCCTTTTTCTTTGGAAAAAAAAATAAATAAATAGCAATAAATCAGCTTCTCATTCCACTAAATATTCGATCTCAATCCATTGATCTTCTTCGATAACTGCAGCGTCGTCGTGGATGATGGGATCCCTCCCCGTCGATCGTAAATGAAAAAAGAAATTTTTTTTTTTTCTCTTTTGATTTTCCAATCAAAAATCACTCAGAAATTAGTCAGAATTTTGAAACTATATAGAGAAAATGAAGGAAAAAATTGAGTTTTTTTTTTTTTTTTTTTCAAATTTATTTTGTCACAACCGTACACCGCTTGCAAGTTAAACTTAGTCGCGAGACGTTTGATCGAAACTGTAGAATGAGGAACGATCACGGGGTAAAAGTTCGCTGTGTGCGTCTCTCAACGATGTTTAACGCCACTAACCAATCGCTGTGATCCTAGTTTTACCGTTCGTCCAATAAAAATCGTTCTTTCAAACCCGAGAGAATCTCTCAATTGAAATCACTTAGCGTTAATGTATGAAACAACCGCGCGCGCGGGAAGACGGAGCTACGTCTTCGTATTATTTTTTTTTTTTTACTTTTTCTTTTCTTTTTTTTTTTCTTTTCCTTTTTTTTAAATTATTTTATTATTACTGTATCGGTATTAGAAAACAGGAACGATCCGCAATAACGTCGGTAACGAGAAACAGATATTCAAATTCCGCGAAATTTCAACTGCCGCGGATTTTTTTTTTTTTTTTTTTTTAATATTTCGATTAAAAATTAACGCAATAATTATTATAAACGTGCGATGATAATTGTTATTATTATTATTATTATTATTATTATTATTATATTTTCTCTTCTTATCTCATTAAGATCAAAAGCAATGGAAGAGTTAACGCTCGGTATCTAAAAACGTAATGCTCGTCGCAGACTATAACCACCGATAGCGTATCTTTTTATTACGATTTTTATCAAACCTCGGAAATCTCGGCGGTAAATACGAGAAGAAAAAAAGACAAAAAAAAAAAAGCCAAAAAAAAAAAAAAAAATCTTCAAATCTCTGTATTCTTTATATAATTAATATGGTATATATGCTCGTCGGATATCTCTCTCGTCTCGCCTGTGGTTTCAGTGGAATATTTATATATACATCGAGCCAACGACGATGAGGATAACTGAAACAAAATAAAATTGAAAAATTTTCGTTAATTCGTCAATCAGTTATTTTTGTTTTCGGAGAATTTTTCTTCAAACACCTTTTTGAAACTGAGTGTTTCTTTTTTTTTTTTTTCTAAATTCTTTTCAAATCCTAATTAGTTCATCCTTGCAGACGACGTCGGACGCTGTACCGAGAGAGTATAGCTTTTCCGACCCGCGCAGCGGCGGACGTTAAATATTTTGCAGATTGGTGTCAATCAACGGGTCACTGATTACGGAACGCCAACCACTAGTACGACTAAACAAATTGTTATTGAACGAGGAACACGATTGGTGTAATCTCACGTGATTTTTTTTTATTTTTATTTTTTTATATATTTTCTTTTCTTTTTTTTTTTTTTTTCAACATAGCTTTTCTCACACGCTTAGACCCTTCTTATTTCTCACGATACTTGAAATTAATTGATCGAATCGCGGCCCAATATCCGGTACAGAAAGTTTCGCATCGAGAATTTTTGTACAATATTAAGTATAGGAAAAATCTTGGAAAATGAAAAACTTATTATTTTTTTTTTTTTTTTTGCAAAACTACGAGAACAGGATGATACATACATTGCAATGAAAAAACAAAAAAATAAGCCAATTAGTTCATAACAAGTATTTCAATCAGCTAGGTTTATTCATTATTGTCAAAGATTATTATAGTACTTATATGTATTTAAACAAGTATAAAACAATTGTCTTATAATTATAGTGACGATCATGTTTCACAGAAACATTTAACATAACTTTATTGATCACGAAAATTTGTACTAGATAAGAAGAAGAAGAAGGAGAAGAAGAAAAAAGGCATTTCATCCTATAATTTCAATTCCCGAGTTTTTATCTCTTCGCAGACAGCCTCACACTCATTTTCCAAAATCCCAGCCCAGACTTGGTACCGATGATTTAATCCCGGCGTAGTATGAAGCATGGCTTTACTTTCGAGAAAACCAGCGGTTTTTTTAACGCCATAAAATATCCTTGCAGCTCTCGAATGGAGTAAAGCCATAGCGCAAAGTGCGCATGGTTCTTGAACCATGAATATCCAAAAATTGGTGCACAGATAGGGCCCAGTCTTGACATTTTCTCCTTCTAAAATATCCTCCTTTTTATTCTTCTGCTTTGATTTCGACGATTTTTCCGCAACCAGAGGTTCAGCTTCGGGCAAAACGACGTCATTCAACGAGGGTGGATAGCAGAGCGGTAAACCACGGTCATATTTTCGTTTACATTTATCTTTGATCAAGTCGATATTTCGATGATCAATAATTATATCCCAGGCTCCACCGCCCTGAATTTTCGCCACTAAATCAATGGCTAGCATCGCTGCATGCCATAAGGGATGTTCGTTGATCTTCGAGGCTGCTAAAGCGAGGGTTTCACCGTTTTCCGGATCAATTATCAACGCGCTTCCATTGCATTCGGGATTTCCGATCGCCTCTAATCTCGCAGCTTCTATAGTTGACCTCATCAGCGATTCTATTCTACGCAAATCTTCACGGTTGAATATATCCCCGGATATTATTGACTCGGTTGTTTGATCAGGGTGGAAATTAACCGGCCATATTTTGCCACATATTTCAGCCTGATTTTTTGTCCTCACTGATTTTAAGGGTAGATTTAAAACCTCGAATTCATCCTCCAGGAGAGATAAATCGAATCCTCTAGCCGCTAACGAGTCCTTCAATTCTTGAGACGAAGTATTATCAACTCGTGCTAAGATTATACGAAAACCATTGCATCGTTTCAAATGACCAAAACCTGGGGCTGCGGTTGATATCAGTTGTATAGCTTTCGAGATATTTCGCTTCTCTTTTAATCTCCCTACGTAGACCTTGTCCAGGGGTATATCTTCCGTAAATTCAATAGCCAAGATCGGACGGAGTCTTGATGTAACTGATGCTGCTGCTGCTGCTGCAGCGGGTTCAGATTTTCTCGCTTCTTTTGAGTCGCGAGACGACATCCTGCGTCAGTATTTTTCCTCACGTTCAGCTGCTTCGGGGCATTCGCATTAGCGGGCGGTGAAGGATGTCCTGAAAATGTCTTTATACTTCATTTCGCGGTAGTTGAATAAATTTTTGTTCATATTAATTTTTTTTTTTTTTTTTTTTTTTTCAATCATGTAGCAGATATTTAATATACATGGGGATTTAGACAAATCTTTATACATCTTTTTCGTGTGTACTTTATCCCGCAAAGTATAAAGATCGTATATATGTATACTAGGGTGTGCCAAAAAAATAAAATTTAAACGCACATCAACATTCTCGTAAAGCATCTCAAATAGAATATCTCAGCCAAATATGAGCTCTTAATATTGATATTTAGAACTGCCTATTTTAGTTACTAATTTTAGTTACTGAAATAGGCACTTCTAAATATTATTATTAAGAGCTCATATTTGGCTAAGATATTCTATTTGAGATGCTCTACCGAAATTTTGATGCGCGGTTGAAAAAAAAAAAAAAAAAAATTGTTTTTCCCAGAGTCATATGTCTCCATGACGCTATGACTCAATGTTTATAGGCGAATATCTCTCAATCGGTGAGAGTTGGGAAAATTTTATCTCAGTACTTTTTTATAGAGCGTGAAATTTCCTATAAGAATCTGTCTTCAGATAGTTTCTAAATCAAGCTGCTTACGAGAAAAAAAAACAATTCAAAAATTTTCCGATTTTTTTTTTCACATGTTATTCAAATCAAAAATGGGAAAACTGAGTTAGGCAGTTCTAAATATCAATATTAAGAACTCATATTTGGCTGAGATATTCTGTTTAAAATTCTCTACCGGAATCTTCATGTGCGTTTAAATTTTTTTTTTTTTTTTTTTGGCACACCCTAATGTATACTTATATTACGAAGTGAAGATATTTATTCTACAGAGTGGCAAAACGATGCGATGCCACGCGCGCTGTCTTCCGAGTAGTTTTCAGCATTCAACCTACCAATTACGTTTAACTAACGCAAATGATACGACCGTGGCCCGACTTGACAGCAATTTACAATTTGCCCCTTAGGGATCGTCCAAGACAAGACGCGACTATGATCAAGCTTTAGAGAGATGTGAATATGGGAAGACGCCATTTTGGTACTTGCTCACTTTGCCGTTTCCTCAACAACTCGACCATAAGCTGCACACATCAGTGATCATTTATTATATTATTATATACCTAGACGAGGCTTAGCCATTTAAAGAGATTATTATTTAAAGTTCAAGTTCGAGCTATATCAAAGTATATATATATATATACAATATACATAATAACTTACATAATATATTATCATTATCTTATATATATATATTAAAGTCTGCTATTTTAGTTTCAACATATCGCTATGTACATAATAATATAATATTTGGGTACTATTATGCTATGTAGTATTTACCCAACAATTATTATATTTATATATAATATACTATACTATATAAAATATATACTATACGATTATCACTCGTTATACAATATTACTAATAATCATTATAATAACTATTTTAAATTGTTATTGCGACGTTTACTAAGATTCTAATCATACTATATACATACATATGTATATTATTCGCGGTTATGGTTCGTTACACATACATATGTATGTAGTACCCTAGTTTATAATACGCCTACCCATATGTTGGCTGAATTTATTCCTATATCCTCGATCGAAATTTGAGTAGATATATTTATTTTTTACACGATACCCTTATAGTATATATTATAGTTTTATGATTAGATATAGATTTTCGATTTGGAGAAACATCATTATTCGCCCTATTATAATACAGCTTTCATAATTTCTTATTATTTTTTTTTTTTTTTTAACAGAGACGCGATATATACGAAATTGCGAGAATATAGTAATTCGCGATCGCGCGCTGTTTGAAATTGCGCGGGTAAACTGACGTCAGTATCATGGCGGTTATAGCTTATAATATTACTACCACGCATTTTATATATCGCTTATGTAACACGCGGTGAATAATAACACCGCAGTTTAGATACAGATAACAGATAAAAGTTTGTGAAAATTTTATCAATTCAGGGGAATATCATTCGCCTACGCCAATGTTATTTCACATAGTACAGGCTTGTCACATAGAATTCATTTTTACAAAATATATTCTCAAACGAGATTTGTCTCATTTTATATTATAATAAACAAGCAAATAATAAAATAAAATAATTAAATCAAATCAAGAAAGGCTACAGTCTGATCTTTGAATTTGACACAAAATTTAAAGCCAAAGGTTCTCGTAATACGTAGTTCGATTTACAAATTTTATTATTACTGCAGCGATTTTTAATCATTAATTTTTTTTTTTTCGTTTTTCTGTATAGACAGATAATTAATTGAGAATTGAAATAAAAACACGTACTGTTTACTGTTTTACATACTATAGGTACATATACAACGAGACACGGGGTTCTTCGTATTAGAACGCGGGATATAGATGGCAGGTAGAAATTTTAGCCTGTTATTTCGCACCTGATGTTAAGCTTCGAGAATCTTTTATCGTGAGATGATATCCAAGCCTCTTCTTTCGAGTTTTATCACTGGGTTTAAACTGGGACGAGGATTATTATTTGCGAGGTTTAACCGTCAATTTTTAACCGTCAATATGACCCACGGATAACACACAATTTTTGACGAAAACATGGAAACACAGAGTAAATAGTAGCGAGAAAGTTTACGTGCTGTCGGTTTCACGCTGTGACTAACTTTATCAGCTGATTTTTGCGCCGCCTGGTGAGGAGTCGTATAATCTCACTGTACACACATATTTATGTATTACGTCTATGTATATATTGTACGTATGTATGAGGTGTCTCGAAAGAAATAAGAGATATCGGGCAGATTTAATAACGTGGAATTCTTTTTTTTTTTTTAAACAACGTTATAGGATTTTCTTTGATCTATTTTTTTTAAATCTATTTACCTATTTACTAATATGTAATTATGGGTAGAAAACAGCGAATTGGAAGCAAAAAATTTATTGAGATAGATATAATTTGGTTTTTAATTGATGAAATAAAATTATAATAAATGGTTGTTGGGAATTGATTATTTCTTCGTGCGATGCAGGCTGGTTCACTGATTTAGCTGTTGACTCGAGATCTTATAGCTCCTCTTGCCACCCGGTAATTACGCATTAATCCTAGGTGAAATTTGCGTAACATTCAAAGTACTCTGCGTAGGTCTGTGCCGCGTCATACAAGTACTCGCATTGTTCCTAGGAAAGTCATGAAAAAAATGTAGAGTCTGACGTCTTGCATGAGGAAAGTCTTTAGAGCGTTGGAGTTTATTTTATACAGGAAAAAAAAAAAAAAAAAAAAAAAAAAACGAAGAGAACACAAGCAAACGGATCCTAAAGTAATACAGACTAGTCTTACCAAAGTTTGCACAAATTCCGGATGAGATCGCCGAACGGTTCGAACGGCGGAAATGATGTCACATTCTCTCTCCACCGCCATTCGCTCTAGTAGAAAACTCAGTGCAAGGTATAGGCCACAGCCTGATATGCCGTCGCTGAAACAATTGGAAATTAGTGCGAATTGGGGCAGGATTTGACGAACTATCCTTCCTCAAAAGCAAATGATAAAATTTTTTTTTCCTTGGGCTTTTCTCCTTTCGGAAGATGATAGAATTACTCACTGACAAAGAACCAAGGTCTGGCCTTCATTACGCGGAATTTTTTCCGAGGCTCGCCAAAGCGAGACCGACGTCATAGGCTTCGGCGGTTTTCCGTGTTTGCCTCGTCCCCATCCTTTGCACGTCAGCACGGTCAAGGATCGTGTCATTGTATTTTCCTAAATCAGAAACGGGACGAAGGAATCATTGGAAGATGAAATTTCAAACACAAGGCAAGACGCACTGGTTTATATTCGAACACTTGCTGATTCGTGTTACCTCAGAGGTATCGGTGAGCAGGAGCTCTTCGATTGTAAAGTAATCTCGATCGTCGAGGCTTGTCTTGTTCTCCACTTGAATGTCTGGCACACGGAGGACAATGGATTCATCTGGCATGATGTCACAGCAGGTCTACGGAAGAAAGCGTCACGTACACATATATTCGCGGACAGAACTTGACATTCGTTCGCCGACGAATCGTCTGTCTTCGTTATACTCACCGGTTCGCCAGGATCTGAGCATTGCAAAATGATTATCAATTTGATCTTTCGTTCCGCGACGAATGTCCAGAAATCAGCGAGGGTGAAGGGCGCGGGCAAACACGAGGCCAGGTATTGGTTCTTCATCTTGACGCCGTCGACGCAGACCGCGTGAATCCAATTGCTCTTGCTCGCTGACACATCGTCATAAATCACTACAGGAGTACCTAGAATTGTACACGGATCCATAATTACACGATCAGGGTGCTTATTCACAAACTTTTGCGTTATCGTAGCTGCAGAATAACTGCACAAAACAATGTCAATCCATGAAATAGCAGCAGCTCTTATTGTTTTTCGTAATTTCAGTGGTATTTCGCCGTTATTTCTGCAGTTATGATAAACGACAGAGTTGGTGAACACTGAAAAAGCCCCCAGAACGAATGATCCGAGTCCTCGTCGATTTCCAAACCTGGGTTGTATTCCGGAATTTGATCACTCGTCACATCCTCCACAGCCGGTGGTCTGGATATGGTCAAGGATTGCAGTGTCTGTCCCTGCCACATGGTGTCGTTTAGTCTGTTCAAAAAATGAATCATTGCCAAATTCGATACGCTTGATTTTCAGACAAAAGTTAAGAACGAAGTTGACGTCTAACCTTAGTATGTGTGTCGGCAACCGCATCCGCATTTTCTTTATGCCTTTCGCCAGAGAGTCGGTACAAGGAATCTGGGTGGGCATGGACACCATGCTTTCCGCTATGATTATGTGAGCGAGTACGTACTGCTGCAAAGTGCCCACCATGTTTGCACGACTATCGCGCATTCGTGTAGTCACAGCTGTTACGTCGATCACCTGGATAAGTCCGATTACAATTAGAATGACTCCTCGTTAGTCGTTACTCACGCCGTGCCCAAGTGTACTTACCTTTTCAGCAGCAGCCTGGCGTAGGCATATGTCACACAATATCATAGTGCCGGTCCGACCGTTGCCGGTATGGCAGTGTACAACGACAGGTCCATTTCCAGCAGGTGTTTGTTCCAGCTTCTTCAGGTAGGCGACGAGGGATTGCAGATATGTCGGCACACCGAGGCTCGGCCAGCCAGTGTAGTGAAGGTGCCTTACCTGAGACGAAAAAGTAACACGGGTGGAAGTTCAATTTTGCTACCTGTTGCGCTTCTTTGTGTACGTACGGTTCGCGTGTCCAGTTTATAACTCAGCTCAAATGTTCGGAAAGTATAGTCAGCAAATACTTGCTGATCCGTGGTCGAGATGTGAAGGTCACTGTATTTTATCCTGGTTCCAACGTCTGGCCAGTACTTCTCGCAATTTGTCTGAAACATCGTTTCTCACATTCGTTTTCGCTTGATTCACCTCTCCCTTCGAGCTAGCATCAATTTATTCCTAAACAAAGTCACTACCTTGTTACCTTCGATGAGATTCGTCAGCATACAGATTATGCGGACTTTCTCCTGCCAGACCATCCTCCAAAAATCGTTGACGGTGTTCGGCTTTGGTCCTTGTGTCGCGATGAAGGCCTTATCTTTTTTATACCCCTGAAACATGTGTTTCCATCAATGATAAACTGAACAATAAGTGTTTCATAGTAGGTAGCAGCCAGTAGTAGGGTTTGATTTTCACCTTGATATAGCTCGCATTGATGTAGTCAGAGTAAGGTTCGCCGGGAATTTTCTCCAGAATAACTCGGCTATCGTCATCTGGAATAAAGTCAAGTACAGCAGGTGTGTAAAGTAAAGCAGAAAACAAGAGCTACTGAGAATACGTTCTGGTGAAGTTTCAACGGAAAAAAAAAAAAAAAAACTGACGTACATGCGACCAAGTTTCTGTATCTGTTTTTGAGCATGTTCTCTGGCATTCTCCCATACTCGCAGGGTTTCGTCAAACCCGTCCGCAGCAGCTAGGGAAAGCAAAATTTGGTAAATTCTTGTTTCACACTTTTTCTCGAACGAATTAGCATTGACTGGGGAATCGAGACGTCTGCGTCTTATTTTAATTGCTCACCATGAACTGAGAATACAACAGCCCACTCTTAGAACCTTCCTTGGTGTACTCTTCAAAGTACTCTGCGCTCACAGACCGGGAATCGGGCTCTTTCGGTATCGTATACACATGGGCTGACAATTGATCTTCTGCTGTTCCGGGTTGAGGTAGTAAACTGTTCGCGGTGCACAGAATCGTAGAGCTTCTTTTACGCGTTGTTGTGAATGGCGGTAGAGAAAGATCCAAATAGCTGGGTTCTCTCGACGGGATTGTAACGCGTTTGGATTTTCTGAAAAATTACGTGACCTTTATACTAAATACCTGTTTCAGGGAAATCAGATATGAAATTCGTCGGTCTTGTGACACGTCAGAATGGAGTCCGAGGGCAGGAAATAAATGTATGTTCTTTGACGCTCCCGTAGGTTCCGAGCTCTCTGTTTTAATTTTCAGACTGTTTATTACTGGAAATATCTACAGTACAGGGTGATTCAGAATTCGTGACGAATCTCTTGAGGGGTTAATCCTTGTCAAAATTGGGATCGAAAGTTTCTTAGCCATTCTTCAGAAAAATGATTTTTTTCCTTTGAACCACAACACATTTTGTTAACATCTTCCACCAAATAAGAAACTTTCACTGAGAAATCTCTTCAATATTGGAGAAAAAAACTCATTAGCATCATATGGGTTTCTTTAAAATTGACCAATGATGTAAAAAAAAAAAAAAAAAAAAAAAAAAATTCCGAGGAAAAAAGTCTGAAAAATGGCTAAGGAACTTTCGATCCCAATTTTAACGAGGATGAACCCCTCAAGAGATTCGTCACGAATTTTTAATTACCCTGTACACGGAGAGAATTTTATGAGAATGGCTGTCATACTGGTATAGCAAGATTGACTTATTGCGGATTCTGAGATCCCGTGCTATAAGTATGGTAACCGTTCTCACAAGTGAGGCAATGGTTACCATACTTATAGTACGGGATCTCAGAATCCGGAATAAGTCAATCTCGCTATACCAGTATGACAGCCATTCTATAATAAATAAAGACTATTCTTATATCATTCTCTCCGTGTATAGCTAGAGTTAATAAGATAGCTTGAACTCGGGAACGCGATTTCTTTCGGAATATTTGCTTACCGGTGCCACATGAATAGTAGTATGACGGGTATGGCTATCATTGGAAAAATAATCAGCCAGGTTAGATTTTGTTCATCGTCGATCAGAGTAATCGTTAACGGCGGAAGATCGGCCGTTGCATCGGTATACAAGTCTGTTACGTTGACCCAAATCGTATAAGTTCCTCCGACTCTAAGGGAACAGTTTGAATTGACGTTTCCGTTTTGGTTACAGTCGATTGTCACGTACTTAGATTGGCTCTCCTCTACCTGAAAGGAAGTAGGAGCCAATGTTGAAACAGGGCAAGCAGACGAGTAGAAACAGAGTCATGCATAGCGAAAGGTTTACTGACTTTATACTCGTTAGCGAGCCATTCCGTCATGTTGGCGAACGATGACGAATTCCGCGACCGATTCTGCATATTATACTCCGTAAGATCCTTTACGACGATGCTAACCGAGGTGTTCATTGTCGCGTTTATAACTGCGGGGACTTCAAGTGTAATAGAAGTTCCGCTGTGTGTTGCGTGAAGCTCCTCTCCGCTTGCAAAGGCGACGGCTGCTGGCATCGAAATCATAATTTTCGATTCCGGGCTGTTCACATTGTGCTGACTTACCGCCACTACGGCAATTTCGTAACGCGTCGCGGTCAAAAGGTGTAGTTCATCTTCGTAATATATCTTTCCCTTCGTTGCGGGATAATCTATTTCCATCGCAATTGGAGAAGATGGAATCGACTGTAAATTTGTGCCCACGCGTGTCACGTAGATACGGAATCGGTTGATGCTTGTCTCAGTCAAGAATGAATACTCCCATCGAAGCTCTAAGATCCCATGGCCCTTTGGGAACAATCTTGGAGCTAGTGGACTCTTGGGTACTGAGGGCAATCGTACCTTTTATATTATCTCGTTTTTATCACTACTTTTCATTCTATGTGTAATTCTACTACAAGTTCTACATTCTACAAGATTTTACCGATCAATTTAATGATTGGAAATATTCGAGTTGGATTTAATCGAAGGTTCTGCTCAAAATTCTTGGGCCCTATCAGTAAAGATTCTCTCACCTAAACCAAGGGTCCGAAACTTCGTGATCCAAGGCTTTTGCTTGTCAGATTCAATTTTCAACATATATTCCGTGTAAGGTGATAGCTGCGAGCAGATATGAGGAAACTCCGGAATAGGACGATTGCATTTCGTTTTGTTTGCGGCATCGGACAATGTTAACCGATATTCCGGGGCTGTAAGATCTCCACATTCCTGAAATAGCATTTCAGTTCGACATGTAATTATGGCTGTAAGATTGAGATGTATTTGAACCCGAGCGAGAATCACCTGTTCACGAGAAGGCTTTGTCACTGTCACATTTGTCTCCCCTGGTAAAATCTCGAATTGATGTTTTCCTGAAACAGGGTAAGAAAAGTATAGATCCCATTATCCGAATGATACTCTCGCAGTCTCAGGTAATACTCGTTTCTCAGTGATCTTACCCAAGCAAGTAGTCGAAAAAAATATTTCTGAGCTCTTTACTTCTTCGCCCGATTGTCCTTTTGACCTAGGCACAACTGTCTGCACTTGATACGTCGTGCTCGATTTCAGGCCCGATAAAACTTCTTTGTACGTCGTCTGCAATCTGATAGTCGATGAACGTTCGAAATTAGGGCTTGTGTTGGATCCCATCTCCTGCAAATATACTCAATGTATCGATTAACCCCCGACTAAACCTTGCTACCAATTGTCAAAACATTTTATTTACCTGTTCTTTTTACATGCAAATGAAAATACCGAGAAATAATTATCAGAGAAGGAGTCTATAGACACCGAGATCCATCGAATAAAGAGTTACCCTTAAACTACCCACTTTTATATTTGCTTGCCTAATTAATTCCATTTTACGTGATCACCTTACTTATTTACTATATCGGATGCAACACCCCACAACGTCTGTTTAGTGAAGGGATCTTTGTCACTGCTTGTTACCCAATTCTGACTTACCGTTATCCTGAAAGTGACATTGTTAGCTACATCTGCTCCAGATTCCAATTCTTGAATTAGTGTCGCAGTAGTATCATTGATGTCCGTGACGGTTGGCTCTGCGAGTCGAAATTCTGAGACAATAAAATCTTGGTCATTACTATTAGGCTCGTAATTTCGGTGTACGACGTAAAGCAGCCGAACATCAAAATTATGCATTATTAGTTGTAAGTAGATTGAGCTTATTGAAATTTCATTCCACTAAGCCTGAACTGCCCCAATCTCATCATTCCGAATTGAAAAATGACCTAGAAATAATACTCAAATCGTCACGCGTGAATAATTCTAGTCTACCTGTTTTGCAAAACGGTTGCAGAAATCTGGAGGATTTGCACCCGTTATGACAGTATCCATTCTTTTTGGCGCAGTTGTTACTATTGCACGATTCGCACTTCTCTTTGCAATTAAACCCGTAAGATCCACCATAGCATGCTGCAAATATTACGGAATTATACGCGTACGCCAAAATTCGACTTCAATAGTGACGTACTCACGTATGGAACAGTGAGATCCCTGAAATCCTCGATCACAGGTGCAGCCGGTTTGGTCACAGATAAACCAATTTTTACCTGATTTCGACAGTTCTTTCTGCCCACGAAGAAATTCTTGCAATTCTGGACAAGACAATCATTTTTCTTAAATGATAGATCAGAAAGTCGTCTATAAAGAAAAGCAGATGATAAGCTATATACTTACGGCTCGTATTGCGGTATTGTGCGGTCGAGAATGCATCGGCCAGATCACTTCCGTTGTAAGATAATTTTTGGCACTTTGCCGGAAGCCAAGGGGGATTATAATCGGCGCTCTCCACTCGACCAATAGATAGAGTAGATTCTCTCATTCCACCTGAGGATAGATAATTCCTCTATTGTTTAAAGCTTGATACGGTAATGACCGAAAATCACCTGTGATATAATGGGTAGAATGAATTTCGGACGTACCCGTCGATTCGTAGATACGAAAGCTATCGACTGCCCAGTAACCCCTTTTGCTCTCGTCAGTGAGAACAGTCTGAATGAATAATCTCACAGATTTTAAACGGATGTTTTCTAAATTCACGTCTAGTTCGACAGATTGCCAAGCCAGCAGCTCGTTGATCACAGAGGTTCCGTTTCCGGAAACCCTCCACGTCTGAACTCCATGATCTACTTTATCCGCCAGAGTTATACTCAGTTCACATTCGCGGCAAAGGCCGACTAACAGCTTGAATCTCACGATCTTGTGATACGTCTTTAATTTCTTCGTATAGAGTCTTGCATTCTTCGTCTCACTCAGAAAATATTCATCTATAAAAAAAAGCGTCGAAATATTATAACGGAAATGTCATTCAGTGTTGCACGGATATATAGGAGGCTATCCACGTCAACTCGACACGGCTCCAGACCTCAACATCTTTGATTTGATTTTTAATTTTATATGTCATTTCTCCATGTCTGGAGAACCTTCCAATTTTTTGGGGGATTTTTCAAATTAACGCTTTCGGAGCTATGATTTTTTTCATCCATAAAAAAAGGACCTTTTTCTAAATTCTGAAAAAAATCACAAAAATCCTGTTGATGATATAGAACAACCTCCCACTCGCAGAATCGTGGGCAGAATTTTCCTTATATTTTTTTTTTTTTTTTCATTTTCAAAAAAATTGTCTTGAACATTATTTTTCTCACTCGCTCGAAAATCAATTTGCAAAATGGATTTCGGAAGAGAATTTCATTGCGCATCTTTTTTTCCTATAAACTATATCAACATTTTTTGTCGTTTTTACAATAAATATTAATAATAATATAATGTTTTGACAATAAATGTCATTAGGTAGTAAGCCTTTTTCGGAAAAAATACTTTTTTGAAAATGAAAAAAAAAAAAATATAAGGAAAATTCTGCCCACGATTCTGCGAGTGGGAGGTGGTCTATATCATCAACAGGATTTTTGTGATTTTTTTCAGAATTTTGAAAAACGTCCTTTTTTCAAGGATGAAAAAAATCACAGCTCCGAAAGTGTTGATTTGAAAAATCCCAAAAAAATTTGGAAGGTTCTCCAAACATGGGGTAATAACATGTAAAATAGGGATGGGCGATCTCAAGCAAAAGATCGATTCTCAGAATCGATTCGAATTGATTCTGGAAAAATCGATTCATCCAAAAAATCGGATACAAAAGATCGATCTTCAGAAGATCGATCGTTATTTTTACTTCTTATATTTAAATGGAAACGGGTAGCTATACTGGACTCCACACTTTCGTAAAGACGTAAACAAACCCAGGTGAAAGGGCGGGAAGCTTTTTTATTGGTTGTGATGTCAGATTCATTCCACATTAGCAATTGGCTGATTCTTTTGTACTCTCAAACCTAATTGGCCATGAAATACAGAGCGATAAAATAAACTTTCAAAACCTTTTTTGATTTGAATTTGAAGATTTGAGAATCGGATTCGATTCTTACAGACTTGGAATCGATTCTAGAAAAAATCGGTGGGAAAAGTATCGATACAAAAGATCGATTTTCTCGACCTAAAAGATCGATTCTTGACTAGATCGATCTAGAATCGCCCATCCCTAATGCCTGGTCTACACGCCATGATGATGTTGCTATGATTATGTTGGTATGATAGGAAATCTATTAACTGACTGGTCACTTCTGTTGTGGAAATTCAGTGATTGGCTAATCATATCTAATCATATCAACATAATCATAGCGTGTAGACCCAGCATAATGCTGGGTCTACACGCGATGATTATGTTGGTATGATTATGTTGGTATGATAAGAAATATGTTAACTGACTGGTCACTTCTGTTGTGGAAATTCAGTGATTGGCTAATCATATCAACATAATCATAGCGTGTAGACCCAGCATAATGTAAAATTGAAAATCAAATCGGAGATGTTGCGGTCTGGAGCCGTGTCAAGTTGACGTGGACAGCCCCATTAGATATACACTATACGGCTAAAAATCACCAAGGTGGTAAATTCGTGTCTGAGACATTTAAATCATTAAATTTGTTTGTTCTTATTAAAATAATGTAGCACAAATTATTCACCTCAACTCATTTAACCCTGCGTCAGCAACCTATGACGATATCGTCATACTGACTTTTGATGAAATGGTTGAATCTACAGATTTCGCGTTTTTTCTAAATTTCTATTCCTTAATTGCTTGAACATTTTAGAATGAGAACCGCTGGAATATCGAGATGAGACCTGAAACTAATTCCCTGAATTTTTTGGAAATTTTCGGACACTCCTAAATGGGTTGCAAATAGCCGATGACGATATCGTCATAGGTTGCCGGCGGCGTAGTCAAAAAAATAGGTTGCCGGCGGAGGGTTAAGCAATACATCAGACAAATTTGCTGGAATTTATTCATAGAATATATTTTTTCCTATGAAATACCCCCGAAAAGTCATTCCGGGAACGCGTCCCTAAGTAGTAATCCACGGACAACAACAGCTAAAATACATAGTAAAAAAATGTTTTCAATGTTTTGAAGGTACTTGTTAACTTAGTTTATTTTATTATAAAATGATATTTATAAGTTCCCGAATCGACACAATATTATTTTGTCCGAAAATTTAATACAAAGTTTGTCTGACAATTTGTGCATCATTTCCGGGAACGCAGATATTTTTATATTATATTAATTTTCAGCACAATGCAACAAATAGCGCTAGTGGGTAATCATATAAAGCACTCAAGTACAATCGGTTGACCAACGTGTTTTGTGTGAAAATGTGAAAAATTCAACAGCTAAGCATAGTTTTGTTTGAATTTTTGGCACCGTACATCAATTCAGTGTCATTCCGGGAACGCCAATAATTGTAGGAAAAAAACAAGCAAATGCTTTTTGATACGATATTTCTTAAAGATAAATGTGACTTGCTTTATATTAACCTCAAATAATCCCGTTTAAGTGGCCAATACTTATTTTACACGCATCTTTACGTAGAAACGTCATTCCGGGAACGGTCATTTCGGGAACGGTCCCGCATGTGACATGCGTTTTCGGAATGATCATTGGGTTCCCGGAGTTATGATTGTATTGTTAATGATGGTTTAACGTATGTAAAGGCGTTATTATAAAATATTAATTAATTTTTTTTTTTATTTAATTTTTTTTTTTTAATTCTAATTTTTTTTTTAATTTTTATTTTTAGGATTACTTATGAATTTGTTCTTGAAGATTGCAGGATTGCATGCTTATCGTCATTTTGGGATCAATTCGTCATTTCGGGAACGATTCGTCATTTCGGTAACGATTGTCATTTCCGGGAACGCTACTAAAAGTTAATTAATAAACAAAAATCATTTTTTTCTCATCAAATCAATGATCAATTGCAAATATAAATTTCTTTCTTTGTTTTTATACTAAAGTAAATGTCCAAAATTATATGAATATTACTTTTAAAGGAACTATAACTATGAAAACACGTAAATTTATGTTTCTCATGACTTATTTTTCAAAAAACTTCACATTCACACAGTAATTGACATGTTTATCATTTTTAAAGATTGAGGACATATCTCAGCTATGTATCTACTATAATAAACAAATCATTTTCCGTATCTATGAATTATATACTTTAAATAATAATATAATTATATAATTATTACTTTTTCAAGCGTTCCCGAAATGACGGCAGCTCATGACTTGTTTTCCATAAATACTTTTTATTCACGTAATTTTTAATTTCCAGCTTGCCCCGTTTGGATATCAATTAAAGACAAGTTGGTCAATGATTAGAACTGGTTTGCAGAACAAAAATATAATAAAATTTTTTAAGAAATTCCAAACTTGGAATTTACCACCTTGGTGATTTTGAGCCATACACTCATGTGAACGAACGATTTTGTGCTTACAGAAGTGGAATCGGATGCGTGATGGTACTGCACCTGCTACGAATATTTGAGGTACATTTACCCACGTAGAAACGGTCCCGTTCAAAAATGGCTTGTTGTCATTGTTCGTGAAAACCTTGATCGTCCTCTCCGCGGAGTCCCATTTGATTATAAACGTACGCCACTCATACGCGTCCAGGTAATCTGAAGCTGCGTGCTGTGAACAATTGTAAAGTATAGTTGAAGCTCGAAGAATTTTCGCGAGGTTGACTGGCTAGTCTTTACATACCGTGATTTTCGTTAGGTCTATGCAGTTTCCATTTCCAACAGTTTGCTCGAATCGAGATGTTTCAGCAGCACATGACCTGATTGCAGATTGCGTACCTTCCCATCTCCCCAAAATGATCGAAAAGCAGAATCCTTGTGTCATTTGTTCTTTTGCGCATAGGGAAACGGCAATACCTTTAGACCCTCGGACAGAAAACACTGCAGCGCCAGAAGACTCGTCCACTTTACCCACGTATGGATATCGTAATTCGTCGCTCGTTTCTTTCTCGTCAAAAACGAACTCCTTGAAGCCTGAAAGCCCCCAAAATAATCGTCTATCTTGATTACCTATTCATTCACAAAGTGTAGCAGTGACGACACTATGTCGTAGATAAGACAGAGCTAGTCTTCGATCTTTGTTTACCTTCCCATCGAAAGTCGAAGACAGGAGCCATTGGTCTGGTGGTGGAGCTTACTGATTTCCATTCCGGGGGCTCTTTGTTATTCCACTGCCCGATGCACTCAGTCGAATTCCATATTGCACATGCTCTGACGTGCTTTGCCGATGGGTTTTTGGGCTGGAAATCTGAAATAAGTGGCCAGAATCGCTTAAACGGTCACAATTTGCAATCTCATTAAAGCATTTATGATTCCTGTTAGAGTTCGTGTAATTACTACGTGGTCATCCAACAGCTATTCCACGAATCATACAATCGTGCTTGCACTTCCATACTGATTCTAATATCTTTCTATCATTTTTCCACTCACCAGTCAAACTTTTCTTTTCATTCGTACGGTCATTTTCGTTGGGATTGTAATTCCAAATCAAAGCAGAATCGTCGTCTTCGGCTAGGCAAGTCAGCTCCCTCTTATAAGCATCGTCTCCCTCTGGATGCCGCAGCACAATGAGCTCTCCAGAACTCTTCGCTAATATTGACACCAAGCAAAGTGCAATCGCAGTAAAGATTTTGCAAGAAAATACCATTTTCCTCAATAAACTTTCTCCCTTCAATGATCTGATTCCATGATTCCTGCACGAAATTCGTATGATACTCTTGTGTCCCTTTCAAAGTGTTCTATTGCGTTTCACAATTATTCTAGAACTGCGGCTATTTCTTTGTTCTTTTTCCTGCGTAATGATAAGAAAACTAATTATCAAATTATGCGTGATGGTGTCGTTTGCGACTGGTAAAATCCGACACGATGCCAACGATGTAATGAATTCAATCGGCTGGCATTTGCAAACTGTAAGCCAAAGAAAGAAATTTCATACAGTATGCGGTTCAGCTTCCGGTCCGAGCATTTGATGTTAACCACTGTCACATCCTTTGTACATCCTGTTTTCACAGGCAGTGTTGAACATGGAATTACTGCTGTTATGCTGATTTCAGTTTATAATCACGCTGTGAGACTTTCGACGTATATAGTATATTTCACGATAAAATAATTCAAGTAGTTGTGTTGACAATCTTCTTTCGGCCGGGTAGGAGCTTTATTTAAAATATGATCTAATTGATAATTTTACTTTGTTGTACGTACAATACGGATGGTTTTATTGTATTCTCTAATGATCAAGTCTCATGGAATCGCAAGATTCCATCCTCTTACTTTGAAATAATTGAAAAAATTCCTTGAGGTTTCAGTATTTCGGGTCTGAATTAATTTCGCAGTTTATATGCGTCAAACATTCTTCTCTTTATTGTCAGTATTCAGTACATTGAGCTTTACTTCTATCAAATAAAGACATTTTACTATTCTAGGTCTAACAAATACGAATATAAAATTTATGAAGGACCAATAATTTGCTACTGAATGAACGGTTACAGACATAAACGGATTTCCTCTTTCCTGAAGAGATACAACGTATCATCAATAGGGTGCTTCAAAAAATTCTTTAATTTTGTTTTTCAACTCTTACCCTCCCAAATGCTTGAGGTGGATGAGACAAAAGTCCTCGCGAAAGTCGGTCCCTGTAGCTCAACTCTAAGAGGTCGCTATTTTCATTTAATTTCCTATTCATTTAACATGGGAATTTTCGTTTTTTTTATTTAAACTGAAATTACACCTATTCATTTTGATTTTTTGGAAATAACCATTGTACATTCAGAAAACTGGTTTTTTAAGCTTTCCAAACCTATATAATAAAAGTCGATTACTTTAATTAGAAGATTAAATAAAGTCATTTAAAATGTAGAGATTTTTCTGTAGCAACAAAATTTCTAGATTTTAAATGACTTTATTTAATCTTATAATTAAGGTAATCGACTTTTATTATATGGGTTTGGAAAGTTCAAAAAACCAGCTTTCTGAATATACCATGGTTATTTAAAAAAAATTAAAATGAATAGGTGTAATTTCAGTTTGAATAAAAAAACGAAAATTCTCATGTTGAATGAATAGGAAATTAAATGAAAATAGCGACCTCTTAGAGTTGAGCTACAGGGACCGACTTTCGCGAAGACTTTTGTCTCATCCACCTCAAGCATTTGGGAGGGTAAGAGTTGAAAAAAAAAAAAAAAAATGAAAGAATTTTTTTGAAGCACCCTAATCATCAATATTCGGTCACGGATTAAGAAAAATTCGCATACATCTGAAAGCACTCGAAGTAGTTCGTCGCCGCGTCGTACAATTAATCGAATTGCTCCTGAAAATAATCAAACGTTCAGATTGATTGCCACATTATAAATTTTACATTTTGTTTTTGTTGTCTCTTAATAAAAATCTAAAACACAAAACCCCTTGAATTCGGCCTCACCATCGACTGTACGAATTCCGGTCTGGATCGTCGGACTGCTCGAACCGCCGAAATAACGTCACATTCTCGTTCCACGGTCATTCGTTTGAGTAAAAACCTCAACCTGATTCTAGAAAATGTATACGAGAACATTCCATGGCTGGTCATTCTATGAAAAAAAAGAGCCGAATATTGTATCAGCATTCGATTGAATTATTTACTGACAAAGTACCAAGGTCGGGCCTTGCTTTCGCGTAATATTTTCTGCAGCTCGCCAAAGTGAAACCAACGCGGTCGTAGCCGGTAATTTCCCAGTTCTACCGCATCCCCATCCGTTACATGTAATGACACTCACAGACGGCGGTCTTGGTTTTTCTTAGAAACGAAATAAAATTAGCTTCAGACGAAGAAATTGAACAAACGCGATAAGTCAATGCTTTATTTTCCGGGATTTCCCTCTCTTCCATACCTCTGATGTGTGTCAGTTAGCAAAAGTTTATCAATCGTGAAAAGCTCCCCTTCGTTCAGGTGCGTTTCAGTTTCTACTTGTATGTATAGGTACGGTAATTTTTCGTATGATGTTTTCTCAGTGGCTAACTTTTTGTTCTGACTTTTTCGGAAACGAGACTCCGTTCGAGTCGTATTTTATGTGCCCATGGCCGAAATTTTAATAATAATAATTATAACTACTTATAAAAATGATATAATATTTTATTTTTAATACGAAAATCAATTCAATGAAAGAAAAAATCGAAAAGTTTTAGAGACTAGATGAGTGTCACGCTCTCTTTAATTTCGTCGGATTTTATCATTTCTAGAAAACTGTATCAATATTTATACTTTTGATTACATTTTTTTCGTTAATTTTGAATGGTATAGCAATAGCTCTTTTGTTGAACACATCTAGTCTCTGAAACTGCTCGATTTTTTCTTCCACTAAACTGATTTTTCTCTTATTTGTTACATTGAATTTGTAGTCGTATAATTTTCTTTTTTAGTGTCCGATTTTTCCCCACTTCCCGGTATTTTATCGTATTCAGCAAAGATACGTTAGATACAGCTTCGTCTTACTCGCCTCAACGCGAAAATACGATTTAGGCTTTTTTTTCGGTGGCCGGTTTTACCCTACCCTTTGAAATTTTTATCATTTTCAGCGGAGACACTCTGTATACCCTTTTGTTTTACTCACCTTAAATCGAAAATACCATGAGGTCATTTTTATTTTGGTGGCCGGTTCTGCCCCACCTTCCCCTATAACATCACATAACATCTGCGAAGAGAGGATTCAGTATATTTTGCTATCTGATCATGAACCGAGTGGTCGGATTTCGGATAGTATCAATGATTAAACACCTTCGTATACATGTGACCAGAAGCTGTTTCTTCAAGCTTCTTATCTTCGATAGAAAAACGTCAGTGCAAGGTTTCTGCGTCGGTATTGACATTATGCTCTCTGAACAACGTTAGGATTTTCTTTGTTCTATGTTTCATCCCTTTACCTATACCACGATCATTATATATGTGGGTAGAAATCAATGGATTGAAAAAAAAAACCAAAGTTTATTGAGATACATATAATTCGGTTTTTAATTAATAAAGTTATATAATGGTTGTAAGGAATTGACTATTTGTCTTGTGCGATACAGGATGGTTCACTGATTCAGCTGTTAAATCGAGATCTCATAGTTCCATCATGCCATCCGGTAATTACGCATTACACTCTAGGTGAAATTTGAGTAACATTGAAAGTACTCGGCGTAGGTCTGTGCCGCGTCGTACAAGTACTCGCCTTGTTCCTGGGAAAATCATGGGCAAAATGTAGAGTCTGACATCTTGCATGAAAAAAGTCTTGCGAGAGCATTTGACTTTGTTTTATTCAAGGAAAAAAAAAACCAAAGAGAACTCAAGCCAACAGAATTTAAAGTGATTCAGATTCGCGCCGTCGACTATAGTCTCACCAAAGGTTGTACAAATTCTGCATTAGATCGGCGGACTGTCTGAATGGCGGATATGATGTCACATTCTCTCTCAACGGCCATTCGCTCTAGTAAAAAACTCAGCGCAAGATATAGGCCGCAGCCCGATATGCCGTCGCTGAAACAGTTAGAAATTAGTTCGAATTAGGGCAGGAGTTGACGAACTAGATTTTATCCTTTTTGAAAAGCATATGGTAGAATTACTCACTGACAAAGAACTAAGGTCTCGCCTTCATTTCGCGGAATTTTTTCCGACGCTCGCCAAAGCGAAACCAACGTCACAGGCATCGGCGGTTTTCCGTGTTCGCCTCGTCCCCATCCTTTGCACGTCAGCACGGTCAAGGATCGTGTTATTGTATTTTCCTAAGCCAGAAACGGGACGAAGGAATCATTGGAAGATGAAATTTCAAATACAAGGCAAGAAGCACTGGTTTATATTCGAACACTTGTCGACTCGCGTTACCTCAGAGGTGTCGGTGAGCACGAGCTTTTCGGTTGTAAAGTAATCTCCGTCGTCAAGGCTCGTCTTGTTCTCCACTTGAATATCTGGCACGCGGAGGACAACGGATTCATCGGGCATGATGTCGCAGCAGGTCTACGAAAGAAAAGTGTCACGTAGGGATATATTAGGGTGATCCATTTTTTATTCTCCAATTTCTGGCGGGACCCCCAATCAAATTGTGACAAATGGAGAAGAAAAAAATATTGTAAAGTTTCACTTGATTCGGAAAATATCTAGAGGTTGCTACCAGAGTTTGAACAAAATTATTCTGAAAACTAATGAAAATGAATGATTTATATTTTTTCCAAACTATTTGGAGAAAAAAAAAACAAAATTCTTCAAACTTGAAAAAAAAAAAAAAATGTTGATTTGAAAATAAAACTTTTTTCCTGCCAAAAATTGGAAAAAAAAAGAAAAAAGTGGACTACCCAGTATATATATTCGCGAACAGAACTTGGCATCTATTCTCCGAGGGATCGTCTATCTCTGTTATACTCACCGGGTCGCTAGGATCTGAACATTGCAAAATAATGATCAATTTTATCTTTCGTTCCGCGACAAATATCCAGAAATCAGCGAGGGTGAAGGGCGCCGGCAGACACGAGGCCAGGTATTGGTTCTTCATCTTGACGCCGTCGACGCAGGCCGCGCTAATCCAATTGCTCTTGCTCGCTGACACATCGTCATAAATCACTTCGGGAGTGCCTAGAATCGTACAAGTATCTATATTTATACGATCAGAAGGCATGATCCGAGTTCTCATGAATTCCCAAACCTGGGTCGTGTTCTGGAAGTTGATCACTCGTCGCATCCTCCACAGCCGGTAGTCTGGATACAGCTAAGGATTGAAGTGTTTGTCCCTGCCACATGGTGTCGTTTAGTCTGTTCAAAAAATTAATCAATGCCAAATTCGAAACGCTTGATTTTTAGACGAAAGTTAGGAACGAAGTTGACGTTTAACCTTTGTATGTCTGTCGGCAACTGCATCCGCATTTTCTTTATGCCTTTCGCCAGAGAGTCGGTACAAGGAATCTGGGTGGGCATGGACATCATGCTTTCCGCTATGATTATGTGAGCGAGTACGTACTGCTGCAAAGTGCCCACCATGTTTGCACGACTATCGCGCATTCGTGTAGTCACAGCTGTTACGTCGATCACCTGGATAAGTCCGATTGCAATTCGAATGACTCCTCGTTATTCACGCCGTGCTCAAGTGTACTTACTTTTTCAGCAGCAGCCCGGCGTAGGCATATGTCACACAATATCATAGTGCCGGTCCGACCGTCGCCGGTATGGCAGTGTACAACGACAGGTCCATTTCCAGCAGGTGTTTGTTTCAGCTTCTTCAGATAGGCGACGAGGGATTGCGGATATGTCGGCACACCGAGGCTCGGCCAGCCAGTGTAGTGAAGGTGCCTCACCTGAGACGAAAAAGTAACACGGGTGGAAGTTCAATTTTGCTACCTGTTGCGCTTCTTCGTGTACATACCGTTCGCGTGTCCAGTTGATAACTCATCTTAAATGTTCGGAAAGTATAGTCAGCAAACACCTGCTGATCCGTGTTTGAGATGTGAAGGCCACCGTATTTCATCCTTGTTCCAACGTCTGGCCAGTACTTCTCGCAATTTGTCTGAAACATCGTGTCTCACATTCGTTTTAGCTTGGTCGACGTCTACCTTCGAGCTAGCATCAATTCATTTTTAAACAAAGTCACTACCTTGTTACCTTCGATGAGATTTGTCAGCATACAGATTATGCGGACTTCCTCCTGCCAGACCATCCTCCAAAAATCGTTGACGGTGTTTGGCTTTGGTCCTTGTGTCGCGATGTAGGCCTTATCTTTTTTATACCCCTGAAACATGTGTTTTCATTGATGATAAACTGAACAAAGTGTTTCATAGTTTAGGTAGCAGCCGGTAGTAGGGTTTGATTTTCACCTTGATATAGCTCGCATTGATGTAGTCAGAGTAAGGTTCGCCGGGAATTTTCTCCAGAATAACTCGGCTATCGTCATCTGGAATAAAGTAAAGTGCAACAGGTGTGTGAAGTAAAGCAGCAAACAGGAGCCACTGAGAATACATCATAGTGAAATTTCAATGAAGAAAAACTGTGACGTACATGCGACCAAGTTTCTGTATCTGTTTTTGAGCATGTTTTCTGGCATCCTTCCATACTCGCAGGGTTTTGTCAAACCCGGCCGCAGCAGCTAGAGGAAGCAAAATTTGGTCAATCATTGTTTCACACTTTTCCTTGAACGAATTAGCATTGACTGGGGAGTCGAGACATTTGCGTCTTACGTTTTTGTCGATGGCAAATAGGAATTGCTCACCATAAACTGAGAATATAACAGCCCACTCTTAGAACCTTCCTTGGCGTACTCCGCAAAGTACTCTGTGCTCAAAGACCGGGAATCGGGCTCGTTCGGCATAGTATATACATGGGCTGACAATTGATCTTCTGCTGTTCCGGGCTGAGGTGGCAAACTATTTTCGGTGCACAGAATCGTAGAGCTTCTTTTACGCGCAGGTGTGAATGGCGGTAGAGAAAGATCCAAATAGCTGGGTTCCCTCCACCGGTTTGTAGGGCGTTTGAATTTTCTAAAAAATCACGTGACCGTCAGAATGAATCACTACTTTCTGTACAATGGATCGTGACGCCAACTAAGTGTAATAAATGGTAGGGGTAATAGAGAGGGTCGAGCTGAGTAAATTGACCTGAACAAAATGTGGTCTCTGAATCCGCGTTCGCGAGGTATACGACCCGTTAAAAAATCGCGTTGGGTGCCGGCATGTAGACAACCGCGGACACAGCAGGTATCTAAACAGTCTTCTAGATAAGCGCGCTCGACTTCTGATGCGAGTCGTAACACTTGTGAATTCGAAAATTCAAACAGGAATACTTTTGATATTGATTTTTTTTTTTTTTTTTTTTGCGAAAACTCGATGTCGAAAGTGTTTTTGTTTGAAATTTTCGAATTCAAAAGTGTTATGACTCGCATCAGAAGTCGAGCGCGCTTATCAGAAGGACTGATAACTGCCTGCTGTGTCCGCGGTTGCCTATACATGTCGCCATCTAACGCGATTTTTTAACCAGTCGTATCTCGCGAACGCGGTTTCGAAGACCGCATGTTCTTTCGGTCAATTTACTCAGCTCGACCCCCTCTATTACCCCTATCATTTATTGCACTTAGTTCTGAGCCACCCTATAGATATGACGGAGAAATGTTCTCACAACGTTGTCTAGACTATTGGTCAATTATTTTTTTAAAATACTTGATTTGCGCTTGTAATTATACGCACTCTACTAAATCAACAAGAACTGGAAGCATGCTTGGCGTTAATTGACATATTTGCTCACTGGTACTGAATGCAAAAGCAAAGCAACAAAATTGCTATTATGAGAGAAAAAGATTAGACATACCTGACTCGGTCCCTATAGACTCATGGTATATTTCGGCCGCTTAAGTCAATAAAGTATATCACGAAGTTAGCTTACAGATAAGTTTTTGTTCGACCCTGTCAAATCTCGATCATGTTAGTCTACATAGTCAATCAGCAAGGATTGAATTAGCTCACCGTTGATAAACCATGAAGAGGATGGGCAGGCAAATTATTGCAATAATAAAAGCGGCAATTCCTAGCCATTTCCAATTCGAATCCTCGACCTTTGGTATAATTTGACCGCTGGCGTCGATAGCGGGAAAACTGATGGAATGCGCTGGGAAAGACATGTTTTTGGCGGACCACTTCTCTATGATCTTGACTTCGATCGTGTAAGTGCTTTCGTGATTGAGGATACAGCCGGACACCGTTGTATTTGCATCGAATCTCTGACTAATCGTTTCATTCTCGAATACCTGAAACAAAGAAAACGCAAACCTATTGGCTGACGGAGTTATGTGGGGAGATAAGCGTTTCGATAAATCGGACTCACCTGACCGTTCCAAGCAGACCAGTCTCGCCGGGTATCCTTCCCAGCGCACGTCACTTCCCCCCTCATAATGATTTCGTAAAAGGTTACATCTGTCACATTTACCATTGCAGGAATTTTAAAGTCAATCCACGTCCCGTTGCTTTTCACCTCCAAAATTTTTTCAGAAGCGAATTTGACGTCGCTTGGGAGAGAAAAGTTAAGCTTCGCCTTCAGGCCGAAGCCTGGATTTGTTGCCTGGATTTGAATTTCGTACTCACTTGCGGTTAAAAGCGATAGATTCGCCGTGTACTCTCTTTTTTCCTTCTCAATCGTGATATCTACCGAATCATCAGGAATAACGTTTATTTCCTTCCATAGGTGCTCTTCCTTTCGCTGAATAACGATATGAAATTGCTTGAGTTTCTTCCCAGGAAACAACGGATGACGCCACATCAACGTCACCATGCCGTGATTATGATTTTTCCATCCGAAATTCATCGGGGGACTGGAATCTGGAAACAAGATAATATGGTCATCATATTCGTATTATTTATCGTCAATATTTTGTTCTTAATCTCGAACAGCAATGCTTTGCCGTCCGGATGATCGAGATATAAGCTCACATTTGCTGTATAATGTTGGCGTGAATTCATGCTTCCATGTTCTTTTTGTCTCACCAACCTTAACCCCGCGAATCTGCAACGCAAATTTGAAAGAATGATTCCTCTGCCCGTATAGAAACGTACCTTGCAACGGTGTCCTACATCGATATTCGCATCAACTTTATATCAACGTAGCGGTAATCAATTTATCAGCACCTGTATTTCATAGTTAATGGCGGTCTGTTTATTTTTCAATTCAATATTTTCCGGGAGGGCATATTCTTTGAAGCACACGGAATTCTCCCACAAAGTGCATTCTACTCCCTTCGAAACTTTGTAACTCTTTTTTATATATTCCCTTCCGTTCCTCACAAAAGACACGATGTACTCATCGATTCCATAATCGTCAGGACGGTGTGGTCTCAATCTTACCGAAATGGTCTTCTTCTCGGGATCGAGTTCGTATATTTCTAATGTTGCGTTAGGGGGCGCCGCTGAAAGGAGAAAACTTTTTTACTTTACCAAAATATATGCTTATACTTGTATATGAAACATTTCCGGATTTATTTGTCTCTGTAGATGAACACAACGCGTGAGTATTCAGTAATACAAATTATATTGTGAGATAATCCGGAGACTGAAGATTAAATGGACTCACCTACTGCTATTGAAGCCAAGACGAATATAATCGCGGTGAAATATGTGCGAGGAAAACCCATTTTCCAACTGGCGAATTTTTCTTGTAGCTTTAAATCCGAACTATACTGTTTTCTGCTGTTAAACGCGATGTTTTTCACACTGATATATTTCAAACTATGACTTGTTGATCCGTTTTTATCTCTAATTACATTATCGCCCTCGATGATATAGCGAACTTTGCCTTTTCAGATATCAAACTTTTATATCCAACACCAAAAATCATTCGAAAAAGCGACTGACTGGCAAGTCGTGAAGATTAAACAGGAAGAGCTTGCGTGATTTATTATCTGTTCAACTTTTTTCTCTCGTTTGCTCATTGGTCCTACTCAAGGCCAGATTGCAATCACTGATATGTGGGGATATGAGAGTTTATACAGTGAACGTGGTGCTATGTTAAAATTATTTAAATATTATACTGTTGACGGTCATAATTAATATTCGTTCTTATTCCACCCTTCGAAGCTCGTTTATAATTTTTTTATACAGCAGGAGTCAGGATCTTAGCATACATAGGGCTCTTCAAATTTGCGATTAGATAAATCGGTTTCCAGGACAACGGCACGCTGTCTGCAGAATGTTTGTCGCCAGAAATATTGTTGCCCGTTATATGTATGTTGACCACTTGCATCTATGAAACTAACTTCTTCACGAAAATTGACACCAAGCAAAATGCAATCGCAGTAAAGCTTGTGCAAGAAAAGACCATTTTCATCGATAAATTTCCTCCCTTCAATGATCTGATTCCATTATTCCTGTGCGAAATTTGTATGATACTCTCGTGTCTCGTTTGACGCATTCTACTAGTTCGTTTCAGAATAATTTCAGAACTGTGACTACTTCTTTTGTTCTTTTTTCTGCGTATCTGATGAAAAACTTATCAAATTATGCGTGAAGGCGTCGTTAAAGAGGAAAATTTTATACGGTGCGGTTCAGCTTCCCGTCTGAGCATCCGAGGTTAACCACTGACACATCCTTTGTATGATTTTAGTTTATAAATAAGCTGTTAGCTTTTATACGTATGTATTCCACCTTACAATAACTCATGTAGTTGTGTTAACAATCTTCTTTCGGCCGAGCAAGAGCTTTATTCAGAATATGACAAGATTACTAATTTTACTTTGTTGTACGTACAACACGGATGATTTTGTTGTATTCCCAAGTGACGAGGTCTGATGGAATCGCAAGATTCATCCTCTTACTATGAAATAAATTGAAAAAATTCCTTGAGGTTTCAGTATTTCGGGTCTTCAATTAATTTCGCTTTTAAATGCATCAAGCATTTTTCTCTTTATTCTCAGTATTCTGTACATTGAGATTTACTCGTATCAAATAAAGACATTTCACTATTCTAGGACTAGCAAATACGAGTATATATAATTTATAAAAAAAACCAATAATTTGCTGTTCGACGAACGGTTATAAACATAGACGAATTTCCTCTCTCCCGAAGAAATACAACGTATCATCAATATTCGGACACGAATCAAGAAAAATTCGGATAGATCTGAAAGCACTCGAAGTAGTTCATTGCCGCGTCGTACAAGTACTCGAATTGCTTCTGAAAACGATCAAACGCTCAGATTGAAAACCAACGCCGTCGTAGCCGCTAATTTGCCTGTTCTACCGCATCCCCATACGCTACATATCATCACACTCACAGACTGCGGTCTTGGTTTTTCCTTATTCAGAAATGTAACACAATTAGCCTCCGGAGATGAAATTGAGAAAACGATTAGACGATAAAATTTCCCCAATACACGTCGATCTACTTATTCCTAGATGTCAACACTACTATCTAAAACTCAGCAACATATGTGTATTTTGCGTACATATATGTTATATATGCGACATATATATATGTTGCATATATTTTTATATATATATATTTCCGTGCGGGTTTTGCCGCATACGCTCTTGTTCAGCCTGCGCGAATCAAGACAATCAATTAGTCATATTCCGAAACGAGATAGTATCAATGATTGCACACTTTTGTACATGTGCTGGAAGCTGTTCCTTCAAGCTTATTATTCTCGATGGAAGAACGTCGGTGCAAGGTATCTGCATCGGTATTGACATTATGCTTTATAAACAACGTTAGGATTCTCTTTGTTCTATTTCTAATCTCTTTACTTACCACTGTCGTTATAGGTCAAGCATAATGGATTGAAAGCAAAAACTTTATTGAGATACATATAATTCGGTTTTTAATTGATAAAGTTATATAATGGCTGTAGGGAGTTGACTATTTTTTTCCGTGCGATACAGGGTGGTTCACTGATTAGGCTGTTGACTCGAGATCGTATAGCTCCATATCCGGCCATCCGGTAATCACGCATGACTTCTAGGTGAAATTTGCGTAACATTCAAAGTACTCGGCGTAGGTCTGTGCCGCGTCATACAAGTACTCGCATTGTTCCTATAGGGAAGTCATGAAAAAAATGTAGAGTCTGACGTTTTGCATGAGGAAAGTCTTGAGAGCGTACGACTTTGTTTTGATCGAGAAAAAAGAAGACCGAAGAGAACACAAGGAAATTTAATTCAACCTAATCTAATCTAGTCATCGAGTAGTCTTACCAAAGGTTGCACAAATTCGGGATTAGATCGGCGAACTGTTTGAACGGCGGAAATGATGTCACATTCTCTCTCAACGGCCATTCGCTCTAGCAGAAAACTCAGCGCAAGGTATAGGCCGCAGCCCGATATGCCGTCGCTGAAATAGTTGGAAATTAGTTTAAATTAGGGCAGGATTTGACGAACTAGATTTTATCCTTTCTAAAAAGCATATGGTAGAATTACTCACTGACAAAGAACTAAGGTCTGGCCTTCATTTCGCGGAATTTTTTCCGAGGCTCGCCAAAGCGAAACTAACGTCACAGGCATCGGCGGTTTTCCGTGTTCGCCTCGTCCCCATCCTTTGCACGTCAGCACGGTCAAGGATCGTGTTATTGTATTTTCCTAAGCCAGAAACGGGACGAAGGAATCATTGGAAGATTGAATTTCAAATACAAGGCAAGAAGCACTGGTTTATATTCGAACACTTGTCGATTCGCGTTACCTCAGAGGTGTCGGTGAGCAGGAGCTTTTCGGTTGTGAAGTAATCTCCATCGTCAAGGTTCGTCTTGTTCTCCACTTGAATGTCTGGCACGCGGAGGATAACGGATTCATCTGGCATGATGTCACAGCAGGTCTACGGAAAAAAGTGTCACGTAGGTATATATATTTGCGAACAGAACTTGGCATCCATTCTCCGAGGGTTCGTCTATCTCTGTTATACTCACCGGATCGCTAGGATCTGAACATTGCAAAATAATGATCAATTTTATCTTTCGTTCCGCGACAAATATCCAGAAATCAGCGAGGGTGAAGGGCGCCGGCAGACACGAGGCCAGGTATTGGTTCTTCATCTTGACGCCGTCGACGCAGGCCGCGTTAACCCAATTGCTCTTGCTCGCTGACACATCGTCATAAATCACTTCGGGAGTGCCTAGAATCGTACAAGTAATCTATATTCATACGATCAGAAGGCATGATCAGAGTTCTCGTGAATTCCCGAACCTGGGTCGTGTTCTGGAAGTTGGTCACTCGTCGCATCCTCCATAGCCGGTGGTCTGGATACAGCCAAGGATTGCAGTGTCTGTCCCTGCCATACCGTGTCGTTTAGCCTGTCCAAAAAATTAATTATTGCCGAAGTCGATACGCTTGATTATTAGACGATGGATATAGGAACGAATTTGACGTCTAACCTTTGTATGTCTGTCGGCAACTGCATCCGCATTTTCTTTATGTCTTTCACCAAAGAGTTGGTGCAGGGTATCTGGGTGGGCATGGACGCGATGCTTTCCGCTATGATTATGTGAGCGAGTACGTATTGCTCCAAAGTGCCTACCATGTTTGCGCGACTATCGCGCATTCGTGTAGTCACAGCTGTGACGTCGATCACCTAAATAAGTCCGATGGCAATTCGAATGACTCCTCGTTATACTCACCCCGTGCCCAATTGTACTTACCTTTTCAGCGGCAGCCCAGCGTAGGCATATGTCACACAATATTATGGTGCCGGTCCGACCGTCGCCGGTATGGCAGTGTACAACGACAGGTCCATTTCCAGCCGGTGTTTGTTCCAGCTTCTTCAGGTAGGCGACGAGGGATTGCGGATATGTCGGCACACCGAGGCTCGGCCAGCCAGTGTAGTGAAGGTGTCTTACCTGAGACGAAAAAGTAACACGGGTGGAAGTTCAATTTTGTTACCTGTTGCGCTTCTTCGTGTACGTACCGTTCGCGTGTCCAGTTGATAACTGAGCTTAAATATTCGGAAAGTGTAGTCAGCAAACACCTGCTGATCCGTGTTTGAGATCTGAAGGTCACCGTATTTCATCCTGGTTCCAACGTCTGGCCAGTACTTCTCGCAATTTGTCTGAAACATCGTGTCTCACATTCGTTTTAGCTTGGTCGACGTCTACCTTCGAGCTAGCATCAATTCATTTCTAAACCAAGTCCACTACCTTGTTACCTTCGATGAGATTCGTTAGCATACAGATTATGCGGACTTCCTCCTGCCAGACCATCCTCCAAAAATCATTGACGGTGTTCGACTTCGGTCCTTGGGTCGCGATGTAGGCCTTATCTTTTTTATACCCCTGAAACATGCGTATCCAATATCCATGAATGATGAACTGAACAACGTATTTCATGATGCTGGTAGTAGAGTGCGATTTTCACCTTGATATAGCTCGCATTGATGTAGTCAGAGTAAGGTTCGCCGGGGATTTTCCCCAGAATAACTCGGCTATCGTCATCTGGAATAACGTAAAGTGCAACAGGTGTATGAAATAAAACAGCAAACCGGAGGCACTGAGAATACGTTATAGTGAAGTTTCAATGAAAAAAAAACTGTGACGTACATGCGACCAAGTTTCTGTATCTGTTTTTGAGCAGGTTTTCTGGCATTTTTCCATACTCGCAGGGTTTCGTCAAACCCGGCCGCAGTAGCTAGAGGAAGCAAAATTTGGTCAATCATTGTTTTACACTTTTCCTCCAATGAATTAGCATTGACTGGGGAGTCGAGACACTTGCGTCTTACGTTTTCATCGATGGCAAATAGGAATTGCTCACCATAAACTGTGAATACAACAGCCCACTCTCAGAACCTTCCTTGGCGTACTCCTCAAAGTACTGTGTGCTCACAGACCGGGAATCGGGCTCGTTCGGCATCGTATACACATGGGCTGACAATCGATCTTCTGCTGTTCCGGGCTGAGGTGGCAAACTATTTGCGGTGCAGAGAACCGTAGAGCTTCTTCTACGCGTTGTTGTAAATGGCGGTACAGACAGATCTAAATAGCTGGGTTCCCTCCACACGTTAGTAGCGCGTTTGAATCTTCTGAAAAATTACGTGACTTTCAGAATGAATCATTACTTTCTGTAGAATGGATCGTGCCGTTAATTCCCCCAGCAACAGTCAAGACTGACGGATAATTCGGTTATGGACGTATTTTTTCGCTCCGAATACATATTAAATGGGTTCTTATCGTAGAGAAAACAAGATTCGCCAAATTTTAACCCTTAATTCCAATATTAAGGCGTGCCGACAACACCTCACTTTTACCTATTTGAATGACATAAGCTTTTTGACTGTTTCAATCAATTTGACTCTCGAAGGCCCAACTCTTCGTCAATAATTTGAAATTGAGCAACAGTGTCGGTGATGATACTCCCTTCCAGTGAAAAAAAATTTGGCAACATTCATCAAGAATTTTATGTTGGTTCTCATGCCTCAAATCTTATTGTTAGACTCCGAGCAATGAAATTCCCAATGAATGTTGCCGAATTTTTTTGTTACTGGACGGGAGTATCATTACCGACATTGTTGCTCAATCTCATATATTTGACGAATAATTGGGCCTCCGAGGGTAAAATCGATTGAAACAATCGAAAGGCCCATGTTATTCAAAGGGAAGAAACAAGGGGTTGTCGGCACCCCTCCATAATGAAATTAGGGACTAAAGTTTGGTGAATCTTTTTTTTCATCTATTTGGAAACCATTCATGTATTTAGAGGGAAAAATCTCGTCCGTAACCAAAATAACTGTCAGGCTAAGCAACACGGCACTCTATAGATATGACGCTTGTAATTATACGCAATTCACTAAATTAACAAAAACTGGATGTAGGAATTGGCGCTGATAGACATATTTGCTCACCGGTACCAAATGAAGAGAAGAATCGCGCTGCAGATGGTTATAATTATAATTGGCAAAACAATAAGCCAGACTAGATTCTGCGACCTATTTTCTGCCAGACTTATCGGGAGTTCGGCCAACACCACAGAGTCCGAGTCCCTGGCGATTACCCTGAACTCCCATTTTTCTTCAATATCTAGATAGCAGCTTGATGTGCTACCGTGTAAGTCGTTAGCGTTGAACATAAGTTGCTTAGGCTCGCGATCTTTCGGCTAAAAAAAAAAATTGAAGAATCATAGCAGGAGACGGATTTTTGCTAAACATTAGAACCTAAGTATCTTTGGAACTCACTTTATACGTGGAAACGATTAGACTGGATCGTGGTATTTCATTGCACTTTAAAACCCCCTCGACCACGACACTAACCATTGTTCCAAGCGTCTCGTTCGTCACTCCGGGAACTATGAGATTGATTAAAGTCCCATTTCGCGTTATGTTCAGTTCGCCGTCAAACGCTACTCCGTCGCTGACTGAAGTATTCACCTGGATCCGTGAGCTGGTCAAGTTTATTATATTTATTGCCGTAACGGAAATGCGATAGGACGTCGAGGTCGGAAGGTATAACTTTTCGATGTAGATTTCATTTTCTTTCGACACCAAATAGTCTTTTATCAAAGGGAACCGTGTTGTAATATTCTCTGATAGTCTTGTTCCCAGGACTTCGACTAGGATTTCAAATCGCACGATTTTTGTATAGGAGATCGACGGGTGAGCCCATTCCAACTTCACGATTCCATGACCCTCAGTACTCGCTGCTAAGTTCCGTGGCTGGCTGGGTACTGAGACAGAGATCGGATTTGTTAATCTTTGAATCGTTTCTGACGTTAATAAAAGCGAAAAATGTAGCTCTACATCATTAAGTAGCTCCAGAAAATCTTTCGACATTTGCGGTTTAGGATGAGAGACAATCGATGTTGTAAATGTCTCTCGCTTTTTCTCCCTAATTAATAAACTTACCTTTGAAATACAAATTTGGTTTGAACAGAACGCTACTCGGGATTCCGGATTCTCTAACGTTTGCATTCGTCGCATAAACCTGCAATGAAAATATATAAAAATTTCTTTGTCCATAAAGTCAGCTTTTGCAAGGGATCTCATTGGGGGTTATATTATTTTCTATTTTATTGACCAAGATCACAAGTACACTAAACGTAATGGATTCTGATCCGGACGAGTTGGACAATTCTAGAAACAGCCAATCGGCGCTCTGGATTTTTTTAATCCAGAGCGCCGATTGGCTGTTTCTAGAATTGTCCAACTCGTCCGGATCAGAATCCATTACGTTTAGTGTACATACCACAATTTTAGGGTTATTCCCCTCAACATTTGGTGGTAGACTTAAATTTCTGAAGCATACGTAGTTTCCTTTCTGGTCGCAAATCAGTTCTCGTTTCAATACTTTTACAGTCTTGTTTTGTTGATAAGTTTTGCTTCCTTCGATTTCCACGAAATAGGATTCGATTTCACCATTGGTAGGCTGAGGTTCTATCCATCGTAATGAAATTGTGTTTGTGTCAGGATCGGCTTCGTATATCGTTAAATTTTTCACACCACTCGGCTCTAGGATAAATAAATTCGTCCGATTTTATGGAATACAATAAAACATACAACGACTATAAGAAATTTAGCTAAAAATTCTCTCAGTTCTCACTAGCTGGTGGTGTCGTCCACTCCAGCTCTCCATAACAAGTAGAATTCTCAGTTCCCTGTTCATTTCTAATCACGTGAATACGCACTCTGTGCTTTGTATAGGAAATCAGTTCGACAAGATCCTTCAATTCGAAGTATTGACCTGCAGTTTGTCTTGTGGCTTTGGAATTCTTCACCGATTCACTGACACCCGTGAATATTAATCTCTTCCATTGAGTCGGGCCTGTAATCGTGGTGCAGTCCACAGGATCGTCCCATACGAGTCTCTCATTGTCTTCACTAAACCGAAAATTGCTCACCTTCGACGTGGGGATATCTGGATAAATTAGGACACGTTAGTCTTTAATAGAATCAAGCGTCTGACTTGTCACTCACTTGTTGGAAGCGTTTGGAATGTTACTTGTTTCGGGCTTCCACGTATTGTTGTAAATGGTGTCACGGTTGCGGTGTAAATTGCATAGGGATGCAAGCCGCTGGCGGACACATTCGTATCCCCTACTATTTTTGAGATCGGTTCCTGCCCAGTCGTCGAATTTCTTAGGCCAGAGCAACCTATCAGCTTGTCTATCTAAGCATGCAAAAATCGAATGATTCGTGTTTGTGGAGTGGCTGTATAGTTTGAGATATATCGGGCGTGATACCTTAATCATAACCTCGTAGCCGACGATTCGTCCATTTCGTGATTGAGCGGGATTCCACTGGAGCGTGACTTCGGTATCGGATATAGAACTCGCTGTTACGTTTTGGATATCCGTTATTCTTTTAATTAGGGACGTTGCTGAAACAGAGCAGAGTTTTTTTTTATTAAAAGATTATTTTGTTCGTGTAGAATGCTCGTAGCCGAATATAATGTACCTATTTTGCATAGTGGAGGGCGAGGCCCGTTCCTGGTACAACCTACATTACAATGGCCAGTTATCGGATTGCAGAGTTCATTTTTGCAGGATCCACATTTGTCAGTGCAATTAAATCCGTGATGACCCCGCATGCATTCTATGAATATTGTGTTAATAAAATCGTACTGTATATAGCTTGTCATTGCGTTGTGTACTCACCTTGATTACAATCTTTTCCATAAAATCCTCTGTCACAAGTGCATCCGGTCGGGTTGCAGATAGACCAATTTTTTCCCAACTGTTTGCATGAAGAACCACATGATGTTGACCAGCTGTCAACAAGCTGCTGTAATTCTGTGGAGGATGGAATAATTACTTTACATAAGCGTCTTGCAGAAATCACATGGAATACGGAACCACAAGGAGATCTCGAATGAATGTTAATTGCACGAATTTGTTAATGAATTGTTTGCTCACGACTTGTGTCGCTAATCGTCCCCTCAGACGTCAAATCGACTAGATCTATTTTGACGTTGGACAATTTTTGACACCAAACTATCGGCCACACTAAAGAAGACTCATTACTTCGATGAGTGGTTAAAGTTGATTCTCTCAGGCTGCCTAAACGAGAATAAGACTGTCATTAATTTCGGAACTTGTCTAAAAATGAGATAATTTTTGCTTGTCGGGAATTGCGTTTGTATACTCACCAACTGGCTTACACATACGAAAGTTGTGGATCGCCCACTGACCACTGCCGCTCCCTTCGAGAATAGTTTCAATGCGCAAACTAAATTTGTTGAAAGTGACATTAGCGTCCAATTTGACTGATCGCCACGTCAGGAGCTCATTGTGCAAAGACGTTTTGTTTCCGGAAATCGTCGCGATATTTTCAAACGTACGGGGACTGTGGCTTTTTTCTGCTGCGTATACCCGCAGTTTACATTCAGGGCAAAGCCCAACCTGTAGCTCGACGCAGAAATTTTTTCCGTCGTGATTAAATATTTTCGAAGATAGCACTGAGTTCTCTTTTTCTGACCTGTAATAATCGTCTAGAAAAAAAGGATCCGATTATTGTACAAAATTATTTTTACATACACGTTACATGGATAGTTTCGTACTTACAGAAGTGAAATCGAACTCGTGCTGAAAACGCGCCATTGACTGATATGTAAGACATATTGTGCCATTTGTTGAGTTTTCCTTGCAAGAATGGCTCATTCTCGGGATCAGTATCTTTGAAAATCTGGACTATCTTTTTACCACTGTTCCATCTCAGTGTAAACGTACGCCATGCATACAGCTCGAGCACACCTCCGTTGCCGTCCTGTAAGAAAAATTTAAGGATGGTGGATAATCTCAGATCTCGTTTTGAAAATTGACTGAGAAAACAGTGTCGCACTTCGATTAATATCAGATAGTCTTTACATACCGAGACATTGGCTACCCTCTCGCAGGGTCCTTTCCAGGGGCAAGTAAAAATTTCAGATTCTTTATTCCACCAGCTTCCGAGTACGATCTTAGAGCAATGGCCGTTCTCCTGCCTCTTCTTTTCGCACAGAAGAATGGAAACTTCTCGTAGTCCTCGGATAGAGAATATTGCCGTTCCAGTAGTCTCATTAACCTGCCTTACGTATTGATATCTTACCTCTCCTGTGTCCTGCTTGAAGACGAATTCGTTGAAGCCTAAAATCCAGTTCCAATTATCGTTTTATAAGTCGAGTCGGGGTCTTATTAGAGTTGACGATATTTCCGGCTTCGTATACAATAACGAAAAAAATAAATCAGTAAATTCTACCTTCCCATCGATAGTCCAAGACGGGTCCCATGGGTTTTTCAGCGGAATTGACGCTGATCCAACCTTGTGTATCGACCCATTCAGCTAGGCATTGCGTCTTGTTCCATATCGCGCATTTAGCGCTTATGGGATCTGACGGCGGTTTCTTGGGTTCGAAATCTAGAGTATGTTTAAAAAATGACACGAACTGTTCAGACCATCAGTCGTTATTATGCGGATCGTAGTAATACGCGTCTCTACTCACTCGTGAAACCATCTTGGATGCCGTTTTTCCCGACTGAGACGAAATAGTAATTCCAAATTAACGCGGCATCGTCGTCTTCGGATACACAAGTCAGAGATCTTTCGTTACCATTCGCTTTCGTAGGATTACGCAGCACAATCAACTCTCCGAAACTCTGCACTGGTCTCGATGCTAAGATAAATGAAATCGCGAGGAAATAGGCGAGGGAAAAACAAATTTTTATTGACAAAATTTCGCGTCCACTAACTGATTCCATAACTGTCGATAAAAATTTTTTCGTCCTGTTAACCACGATGGTTTTTTTTTTCTACCCTACGATTTCTAAAATCGCGACTACTCTAATTTAGCTCGTAAATTTTTTTGCGCACTTTTATACCACGATAACTTTAACAAAGTTGAGTACTGACTGATGTTCAATTCAGCCAGTAAATTATAATGAGGAAAAAAGAAAACACATTCAACACACAACTTTCTGTATGTGGCGATATAAAGCCCACATCCTGCGAAAATGTGATTTTTGACGTTCAGAACGGATGGAAGACCACACGCTTAGCGATGGAATACATTATGAATTATTTAGGCGTTACAGAATATTGTTCTTCTTCACATATACATACATATACTATATATACGAATTCAGGAAAACTCAGTCAATTTCACATAAAATGTTAAAATATTATAATTATGAAGGCAGAATCAAATTCGACTGAATATGATTCGATATAACAGTCTTCCAATGGTCAATTTTTATTCACCCTAAAGTCTGATTAGACTTTTTTTTAATGATTGTTCTTCTTTACGTGGACGGATGGATAGGTCTTCTCGCTCAGAATCATCTCTTTTTATTATCGATTATCATTCAGTAGAGGTACATTATTAATACGGTTAATCCTAGTCTTATTATCCTATACGCATACAACAATTATTACGAATAACATTTCACGGACAATTAATATTATTTAAAATGGACAGACAAGACTTCTTATCGCGCAATTATCTTGGGATCAAGAATCATGAGAAATTCGTATATATGTTTCGAAACACTCGTCATATCTCACAGCCGCGTCGTACGTGTGTCACAGTTAGATCCCTCAAATCCTCGATCACAAGTGCAGCCGGTTTGGTCACAGATGAACCAATTTTCACCTAATTTTTAGGGTTCTTTCCGTTTACCTGGAAATTCTCGCAATTCTGGGAAAGACAATCATTTTTCTCAAATGATTGACCAGAAAATCGTCAATGAAGGCAAGCAGACGATAAGCTATACTTTAAAATAATCGCAAAAATTACTTGAGGTTTCAGTTTTTCGGGTCTTCAATAATTAATTTCGCTGTTTATATTATATGCATGAAACATTTTTCTCTTTATTGTCAGTATTCAGTACATTGAGCTTTACTTCTATCAAATGAAGACATTTCACTATTCTACGACTAACAAATACGAATATAAAATTTATAAAAGACCAATAATTTTGCTACTGAACGAATGGTTATAGACATAGACGGATCTCCTCTTTCCTGAAGAAATACAACGTGTCATCAATATTCTGTCACAAATTAGGACAAATTCGCATACGTCTGAAAGCACTCGAAGTAGTCCATCGCCGCGTCATACAAGTACTCGAATTGCTCCTGAAAATGATCAAACGTTCAGATTGATTTTCACATTAGTATCAATTTTCCATTTGGTTCTATTGTCTCTTAATAAAAATCGAAAACTCAAAACCCCTTGAATTCGGCCTCACCATCGACTGTACGAATTCCGGTCTGGATCGTCGGACTGCTCGAACCGCCGAAATAACGTCACATTCTCTTTCCACGGTCATTCGTTCAAGTAGAAAACTCAACGCCAAGTAAAGGCCGCAGCCCGTAACACCGTCTCTGAAAAGTGTGATGAGGTTTGAATTAACGAAGATAGGATTTGCGAATAAACATTTTGTTTTGGAAAATATATGAGAACATTCCGTGGCTGGTCATTCTATGAAAAAAAAAAGAACTGAATATTGTATCAGCATCCGACTGAATTACTTACTGACAAAGTACCAAGGTCAGTCCTGGCTCTCGCGTAATATTTTCCGCAGCTCGCCAAAGTGAAACCAACGCGGTCGTGGCCGGTAATTTCCCAGTGTTACCGCATCCCCATCCGCTACATGTCATCACACTCACAGACTGCGATCGTGGTTTTTCCTTATTTAGAAACGAAGTAAAATTAGCCTCAGATAAAGAAATTGAACAAACGATAAGTCAATGACTCATTTTCTTGGATTTTTATCTCTTGCATACCTCTGATGTGTCGCTTAGCAACAATTTATCAATCGTGAAAAGCTCCCCTTCGTTCTGGTGCGTTTCAGTTTCTACTTGCATGTACGGTACAGGGACGAGGATCGATTCGCCAGGCATAACATCACAGAACATCTGCGAAAGATAGGGTTCAGTATTTGCAATCTGATCATAAACTAAATCGTCGAATTGGGTCTCTTCGCACTTACTGGATTGCTGGTGTCAGGACGTTGCAATATTATGACAAGTTCGATGTTCTTCTCTGCTATGAACCTCCAGAAATCCGGAAGTCCGGAAGGTGAAGGCAGCTGGCAACTCAGATATTGGTCTTTCATCCTAACGCCGTCCACAGGTACAGCATTTATATGATTAGTCTCTCTGTCAAGGTCCGAACTCCGTTCATAGATTTCCACTTCAACACTCTCTAAGATCCACAAAGTTTGAAACTGGATTAAAAACGCTGCCCTCGGTGCAAATTGGACGATAAAATTTCCCTAATACTCGAAGATCTTTCCAATTCCTACCTTCGATCAGTTCTGGCAATTTGTTTCTTGCCATGCTTAAGGAATTCCGACCTTGCTGCGAACCCAATAAGTGCAAAACCCGCTCTTGCCATACGCTATTGTTCAGCCTGCGTGAATCGAAACAATTAATCAATGATATTCTGAATCGATATATACCTATAGTATCAATGAGAATACACACCTGTGTACATGTGCCGGAAGCTGTTTCTTCAAGCTTATTATCCTCGATGGAAGAACGTCGGTGAAAGGTATCTGCGTAGGTATGGACATTATGCTCTCAGCGATGACAACGTGAGCGAATACATACTGCTGTGGGCTGTCTATCATATTCGCACGGCTACTATGCATGCGTTTAGTTACGTCTGATACTTCGATTTTCTACAAAGAATTATTATTTTCATTGAAATAATCCGCGGCTTTGAAATTCAACGCGCTTTACTCACCCCCTCTTCAATACCCTGCCTTATACACATGTCGCACAATATGATGGTGCCCGTACGACCGTCTCCTGCACTGCAGTGAACTACCATAGGCCCATGTCCGTCGAGTACTTCTACCAACTTTTTGAGATAGCTTACAAGGGATCGGGTGTACATTGGCACATTATGATCAGGCCACCCCGTGTAGTGGAGATGCGTGACCTGCGGAGGAAGAATAATACCGTGGAATCAGAAGAGAAACTCAATTTTAGGGAATAATAAACGTCTAAACTACATACCGTGCGTGTCTCTTGATCTTTGTAGTTCAGTTTAAACGTTCTGAAAGTATAATCAGCGAATACTTGGTCGTCTGTATTAAAGACTGTTATTTCACCATAATTTTCCGCGGTTTTAACATCCGGCCAGTACTTCTCGCACATTTTCTGAAAGATTAAGTTTTGTATTTCTTTTTTGTCCTGAATATGATTCAGTCCTGAAATTCATTTATAGATACCACATTACCTTCCCATTCTCGACGATATTTGTCAGCATGCAAATTACGAGAACTTTCTTCTGCCATATCATTCTCCAAAAGTCGTTTACTGTGTTCGGTTTTGGTCCCTGTGTAGCGATGTAAGCTGACGCTTCGCCATATCCCTGAAATCGTTCGGTTAGATTAATATACGAAATAGTTTTATGCCACTATTGTAAAGTTTTAATTAACCGTAGATAGATTCTCACCTGAATATAATTCGCATTGATATAATCGGAGTAATGATCACCAGGTATTTTATCGAGGATAACTCGGCTATCGTCATCTGTAGTTTGTAAAAAAAATGTTTAACATGTAATTCAAGCCAGCTACGAGATGATAATAATTAGTAAGATTAACGACTTTGTAAAATTCTTCATAAAATAATCATTTCTACTTACAAGCTATCAGATTTTTGCTTCGATTTTTTGGCATATTTTGTGGCAATCGTCCATAATTGCACTGCCTAACCAGGCCTCTGGGAAACAGCTGATGGGATGGTAATAAAATATTGGTAAATGATTTTTGGATACTGTTTCGCAAAGCTATAGTCGCGATCATTTTATGAATTAGAAACGAAAGTATTCAGACTTTTTTTTATTTTTTTTTATAAAGAATTTCTTACCCCGTACTGGGAAATCAGTACTTCATTGAAAGCTGAATCCTTTACGTACTCTTCGAAGCATGTCATGCTGACAGAATTAGATTCCAATACAAATGGCACTGCGTAAACGTGGTTCAACAGTCGGTCTTCTCCGTCGTAATTACTGGGCGGGGGTGGGGGTGTTGAACTTTGACGATTGCAAGAACTCGTCAATTTTTCCGTACTCCTTTTCGTACTCGGCTTCCTTTGCGATAGCGGGATTATCTCAGCGTAGGATTCTTGTGCTGGGACTCTTTTTCGTTTTCTAAATGAAAAAAATTGTAGGTACAATAGAAATAGGCTCAGTCGAGCATAAGCGCAGGGAGTTTTCTACCGTCTGTAAAACTTGCTGCTTACCGGTGCCAAATGTAGAGAATAATCGCGCTACAGATGGCTATAATTATAATTGCCGAAACAATAAACCAGATTAGATTCTGCGGCTTATCTTCTGCCACAATCATCGAGGGCAGCCTGAGGTCGGCCAACACCGCAGAGTCCGAGTCATTGGCGATTACCTTGAACTCCCATTTTTTTTCAATATCTAGAGAGCAGCTCGATGCGTTACCGTGTAAGTCGTTAGTGTTGATCATAAATTGCTCAGGTTTGCGATTTTTTGGCTAAAAAATTAAAGAACAAAAGTACAGAGACGGATTTTTCCTGCAAACATTGGAACCTAACTATCGTTCGGACTTACCTCATACGTGAAAACGATTAGTCTGGATCGTGGTTTTTTATTGCACTTTAAAACCCCGTGGACCACGACACTGACCATTGTTCCAAGCGTCTCGTTCGTCACTCCGGGAACTATGAGATTGATTAAAGTCCCATTTCGCGTTATCTTCAGTTCGCCGTCGAACGCCACTCCGTCGCCGAGCGTAGTATTCACCTGGACCCGTGAGCTGGCCAAGTTATTTGCATTTATTGCCATAACGGAAATGCGATAGGACGTCGAGGTCCTTAGGTATAGCAATTTGATGTAATTTTTCTCCTCTTTCGACACCACATAGTCTTCCATCATCGGGAACCGTGTTGTAATATTCTCTGATAGTTTTGACCCCAGGACTTCGACTACAATTGCAAATCGCACGATTTTTGTATAGGAGATCGACGGGTGAGCCCATTGCAACTTCACGATTCCATGACCCTCAGTACTTGCTGCTAAGTTCCGTGGCTGGCTGGGTACTGAGACAGAGATCGGATTCATTAATCTTTGAATCGTTTCTGACGTTAATAAAAGCGAAAAATTTAGCTCTACATCATTAAGTAGCTCCAGAAAATCTTTCGACATTTGCGGTTTAGAATGAGAGACAATCGATGTTGTAAATGTATCTCCCTTTTTCTCCCTAATTACTAAACTTACCTTTGAAATACAAATTGGGTTCGAACAAAACGCTACTCGGGATTCCAGATTCTCTAACGTTTGCATTCGTCGCATAAACCTGCAATGAAAATAAATACAAATTTCTTTGTCCACAAAGTCAGATTTTGCAAGGGATCTCATTGGGGGTTATATTATTTTCTATTTTTTTGACTAAGATCACAAGTACATACCACAATTTTAGGGTTATTCCCCTCAACATTTGGTGGTAGAGTTAAATTTCTGAAGCATACGTAGTTTCCTTTCTGGTCGCAAATCGGTTCTCGTTTCAATACTTTTACAGTCTTGTTTTGCTGATAAGTTTTGCTTCCTTCGATTTCCACGAAATAGGATTCGATTTCACCATTGGCAGGCTGAGGTTCTATCCATCGTAATGAAATTGTGTTTGTGTCAGGATCGGCTTCGTATATCGTTAAATTTTTCACACCACTCGGCTCTAGGATAAATAAATTCGTCCCATTTTATGGAGTATAATAAAACATACAACGACTATAAAAAATTGAGCTAAAAATTCTCTCAGTTCTCACTAGCTGGTGGTGTCCTCCACTCCAGCTCTCCATAACAAGTAGAATTCACAGTTCCCTGTTCATTTCTAATCACATGAATACGCACTCTGTGCTTTGTATAGGGAATCAGTTCGACAAGATCCTTCAATTCGAAGTATTGACCTGCAGTTTGTCTTGTGGCTTTGGAATTCTTCACCGATTTACTGACACCCGTGAATATCAATCTCTTCAATTGAGTCGGGCCTGTAATCGTGGTGCAATCCACAGGATAGTCCCATACAAGTCTCTCATTGTTTTGACTAAACCGAAAATTGCTCACCTTCGACGTGGGGATATCTGGATAAATGAGGACACGTTAGTCTTTAATAGAATCAAACGTCTGACTTGTCACTCACTTGTTGGAAGCGTCTGGAATGTTACTTGTTTCGGGCTTCCACGCATTGTTCTATATGGTGTCACGGTTGCGATGTAAATTGCATAGGGATGCAAGCCGCTGGCGGACACATTCGTATCCGCTACTATTTTTGAGATCGGTTCCTGCCCAGTCGTCGAATTTCTTAGGCCAGAGCAACCTATCAGCTTGTCTATCTAAGCATGCAAAAATCGAATAATTCGTGTTTGTGGAGTGGCTGTATAGTTTGGGATATATCGGGCGTGATACCTTAATCAAAACCTCGTAGCCGAAGATTTGTCCATTTCGTGATTGAGCGGGATTCCACTGGAGCGTGACTTCGGTATCGGATATAGAACTCGCTGTTACGTTTCGGATATCCGTTATACTTTCAGTTGGGGACGTTGCTGAAACAGAGCAGAGTGTTTTTTTTATCAAAAGATTATTTTGTTCGTGTAGCATGCTCGTAGCCGAATATAATGTACCTATTTTGCATAATGGAGGGCGAAGCCCGTTCCCGGTACAACCTACACTACAATGTCCAGTTATCGGATTGCAGAGTTCATTTTTGCAGGATCCACATTCGTCAGTGCAATTAAATCCGTGATAACCCCGCATGCATTCTGTGAATATTGCGTTAATAAAATTGTACCATATATAGCTTGTCATTGCGTTGTATACTCACCTTGATGACAATCTTTTCCATAAAATCCTCGGTCACAAGTGCATCCGGTTGGGTTGCAGATGGACCAATTTTTTCCCAACTTTTTACAAGAAGAACCACATGATGTTGACCAACTTTCAACAAGCCGCTGTAATTCTATGGAGGATAGAATAATTACTCTACATAAGCATCTCGTAGCAATTGCATGAAATACGGTTGACAAGAAGATCTCAAATGAATGTTAATTGCACGAATTTGATAATGAATTGTTTGCTCACGACTTGTGTCGTTAATCGTCCTCTCAGACCTCCAATCAACTAGATCTATTTTGACGTTGGACAATTTTTGACAACAAACTATAGGCCACACCAAAGAAGACCCATTCTCTCGATGAGTGGTTAAAGTTGATTCTCTCAGGCTGCCTAAACGTGAATAAGACTGCAATTAATTTCGGAACTTGTCATAAAAATGAGAGAATTTTTGCTTGTCGGGAATCGCGCTTGTATACTCACCAACTGGCTTACACATACGAAAGTTGTGGATCGCCCACTGACCACTGCCGCTCCCTTCGAGAATAGTTTCAATGCGCAAACTAAATTTGTTGAAAGTGACATTAGCGTCCAATTTGACTGATCGCCACCTCAGGAGCTCATTGTGCAAAGACGTTTTGTTTCCGGAAATCGTCGCGATATTTTCAAACGTACGGGGATCGCTACTGTTTGCTGCTACGTCTACCCGCAGTTTACATTCAGGGCAAAGCCCAACCTGTAGCTCGACGCAGAAATTTTTTCCGTCGTGAATAAATTCGTACGAAGATAGTACCGAGTTCTTTTTTTCTGTCATGTAATAATCATCTGGAAAAAAAAAAAGGATCCAATATTGTACAAAATTATTTTTACATACACGTTACATGGACAGTTTCGTACTTACAGAAGTGAAATCGAACTCGTGTTGAAACCGGGCCTTTGACTGATATGTGAGATATATTGTGCCATTTGTTGAGTTTATGTTGCAAGAATGGCTCATTCTCGGGATCAGTATCTTTGAAAATCTGGACTATCTTTTTACCACTGTTCCACTTCAGTGTAAACGTACGCCATGCATACAGGTCGAGCACACCTCCGTTGCCGTCCTGTAAGAAAAATTTAAGGATGGTGGATAATCTCAGATCTCGTTTTGAAAATTGACTGAGAAAACAGTGTCGCATTTCGATTAATATCAGATAGTCTTTACATACCGAGACATTGGCTACCCTCTTGCAGGGTCTTTTCCAGGGGCAAGTAAAAATTTCAGATTCTTTATTCCACCAGCTTCCGAGTACGATCTTAGAGCAATGGCCGTTCTCCTCCCTCTTTTTTTCGCACAGAAGCATGGAAACTTCTCGTAGTCCTCGGATAGAGAATATTGCCGTTCCAGTAGTCTCATTAACCTGCCTTACGTATTGATATCTTACCTCTCCTGTGTCCTGCTTGAAGACGAATTCCTTGAAGCCTAAAATCCAGTTCCAATTATCGTTTTATAAGTCGAGTCGGGGTCATATTAGAGTTGACGATATTTCCGGCTTCGTATACAATAACGGAGAAAATAAATCAGCAAATTCTACCTTCCCATCGATAGTCCAAGACGGGTCCCATGGGTTTTTCAGCGGAATTGACGCTGATCCAACCTTGTGTATCGACCCATTCAGCTAGGCATTGCGTCTTGTTCCATATCGCGCATTTAGCGCTTATGGGATCTGACGGCGGTTTCTTGGGTTCGAAATCTAGAGTATGTTTAAAAAATGACACGAACTGTTCAGACCATCAGTCGTTATCATGCGGATCGTAGTAATACGCGTCTTTACTCACCTGTGAAATCATTTTGAGTGCCGTTTTTCCCGACTGTGTCGAAATTGTAATTCCAAATTAACGCGGCATCGTCATAGTCGGATACACAAGTCAGAGATCTTTCGTTACCATTTGCTTTCGTAGGATCACGCAGCACAATCAACTCTCCGAAACTCTGCACTGGTCTCGATGCCAAGATAAATGAAATCGCGAGGAAATAGGCGAGGGAAAAACAAATTTTTATTGATAAAATTTCGCGACCACTAACTGGTTCCATTACTATCGATAGAAATTTTTCCGTTCCGTTAAGCACGACGGTTTTTTCCCTACCCTACGATTCCTGAAATCGCGACTACTCTAATTTAGCTCGTAAATTTCATCACACGATATCTTTAACAAAGTTGAGTACTGACTGATGTTTGATTCAGCCAGTAAATTATAGCGAGGAAAAAAGAAAACACATGCAACACACCAGTTTCCTGTTAGCGCTTGTATGTATGTGGCGATGAAACCCACATCCTGCAAAAATCTTATTTTTGACGTTCAGGATAGATGGAAGAGACCACATGCTTAGCGACGGAATACATTATGAACTGTTTCATCGTTGGAAAATATTTTTTTTTCTTCATAAACACGAATCCAGAAGAATTGGATAAACTTCACATAAAAAATTATAATAATTCATATCTAAAAATAACTGAGATCCGTCGAGAGATTGCCCCACTAACATAAATAATTATGAAACAGTATACGAATGTATAAGCTATGAAAAAATTTTCTGAGTCACACATCGTTATCTTCGCGGTTATGTCAGGATGCTTTGTTCATCATTTCTAGGATAGATATATTATCGACTCTAATTATAGAGGCAGAATCATATCCGAGAGAATATGGTTTGACACAGTCTTCCAATGGTCAATTTTTATTTACCCGAAGGTCTAATAACCATTTTTTCTAAATGATTGTTTTATAGCATTACGTGAAGGAATGGATAAATCTTTTCGCTCAGAATCATCTCTTTTTATTATCGATTATCATTCATTAGAGGTACATTATTAATACGGTTAATCCTAATCTTATTATCTTATACGTATACAACAATTATTACGAATAACATTTCACGAACAATTATAATTATTTCAAACGAACAGACGAGACTTCTTCTAAATCGCAATCATCTCGGGATCAATCTAATCACGAGAAATTCGCATAAGTTTCGAAACACTCGCCATATCTCACAGCCGCGTCGTACAAGTATTCAAACTGTTCCTGAAATCGAGAAAAAAAATTTGCGATTACATAATTATCCAGCCTAATAAAGTAGTCGGAAGTTTATATCGTATAAAACTTTACCAGGGATTGCACGAAATCTGGTTTAAATCTGCGAACTGCTCTGACGGCAGAAATTACATCACACTCTCCAGCCACGGACATCCGTTCAAGTAGAAAACTCAACGCTAGGTACAGACCGCAGCCTGTAACACCGTCGCTGAAAAGATGTAGAAAGTAACGTTAGATTAGGCGGAATCAGAGTAGGAATTATATCACGATACTCACAGTTATTCTCTAAAAACGTTAATTTTCGTTGAAATTTAACGTTTTTAATATTAACCAGTAGAACAAATTACTCACTGACAAAGTACGAAGGTCGGTCCTTCCTGTCGTGAAATTTTCTCCGAGGCTCGCCATAGCGAAACCAAAGCGTCCGCTGGTGGTGGTTTTCCTTCTGCACCGTATCCCCAGTCGGAGCACGTAAGCACAGTCAGAGGCTGCGGTTCTCCTCCTTTCTGATACAACGATAAGACAAATTACAGTCGCGAATAACGCAGTTTTAAATAAAATAACGCTTATGATGATGCAATGTTTATTCTTATCCATGAATTCACTCTCTACGCACCCTGTTGAAAACGTATTTATCAATTGTGAAACTGTCGTCTTCCTCGATGAGTAGTTCGGATCCACCTTCCATGTGTGACACAGGGACGATATTTAATTCACTGGGTATGATGTCACAGTATGTCTGCAAGATCAAAAAGCATTGAATTATACCGAAAAATCATAATTAGGTATTTTTATACTAACCGGATCATCAGGGTCAGGGCGTTGCAACATTATGACTAGTTCCACGTTTTCTTGAGCAATTAATCTCCAGAGGTCAGATATATTGGCTGGTGAAGGCAGCCGGGATGCAAGGTACTGAGTTTTCATCTTTACACCGTCGACACCAACAGTAGTCATGTACTTGCTTTGGCTATCGAACGGTGGAGACGGATCAAAGACTGAAATTCAAATAATTCGACGTAGAATCGATAATCTCTAGAGTGTTCGTATAGATTTACCGACCTGGAGGGAGTTCGTCGATTCCATTGATTGTCAGGGCTTCTGTACCCAAGAATGTAGGTGCTGCAAAGGAGTGCAGTGCCCGATCCTGCCACACAGTGTCTTTAAGCCTGTGGTAAAACAGAATTTTATGTCACCAATATTTGGTATGAAAATTAAGTAAATCGGCATCATACTGCTTGCCTTTGTATGTGCGATGGCAACTGCTTTTTCAGCGTCTCTATCCTTTCTTGTAACAGGCTGTCGCAAGGTATTTGGGTCTGTTCAGAAACCACGCATTCGACGATCACGAGATGAGCTAGCAAATACTGCTGGGCATTGTCGACCATGTTTGCTCGACGTTGACGCATCCTTAGAGTCACAGCGGGCAGATCGACCACCTAAACAAATCCGATTGTCATTTATTTCACGGTTATTTATAATCCAATTTATCTGATTATACTTACTTTTTCTTCTCTAGCCGAACGCAGGCAGGTATCACACAGAATGATAGTTCCAGTTCGTCCGACTCCGGCACTACAATGAACGACGATAGGCCCATCACCGCTATCTATTTCCAGAAGTTTTTTCAGATAGGGAACCAGGGACTGGGTGTACATCGGTACTCCGTGATCCGGCCATCCCGTGTAATGGAGATGTGTGACCTGCAAAAAGTCGAGGAGTTACATCAGTCGGAGTTGAATCCCATTAATCGATAGGCTTTTACACCGTACCTGACGAATTTGCTTTTGATGGACCAACGTGAATGTTCTAAAGGTGTAATCAACGAATATCTGACGGTCCATATTCGTCACGAGTATCGCACCGTACTTTGCCTCGTTTCCAACATCCGGCCAGTACTGCTCGCACTTCCTCTGTAAACATAATATACGATGAACTCATCGATTCCCTTTTTCATCCAACACAGAGTATGACTTATATAATAATTACCTTTCCGCCCTCGACCACGTTAGCCAGCATACAAATAACGCGAACTTTTTCCTGCCAGATCATTCTCCAAAAATCATTTACTGTATTCGGTTTCGGTCCCTGGGTCGCTATGTAGGCCTTATTTTTACGATATCCCTAAAAGGTGGTTAACAAATTTTGATTATAATCAAACGATGATTTTCTTTCAGGTAATGGTATATATAATCAGTGATTTATATTTTACCTGAATGTAACTGGCGTTTATGTAGTCGGAGTGCGGATCTCCGGAAATTTTCTTCAGAAGAACTCTAGCATCGTCATCTGCGTTTGAAATTTAAAAATCGTTTGGGTAAAGTTTTTCCATTTTATTGTTCAATGATGTTATACTTACACGCTATGAGATCGTTGTATCTGTTTTTCGTCTTATTTGCCGGCAATCTTCCATAATCGCAAGGTCTAGTAAGGCCTCTTGTAAATTTCTGACACAAGTAAAGATACACTAAATTGTATATGATCGTCAAAATGAAGTAATCTGAAACGTGTTTTAATGCAAGTTGTCTTTTTACCTCGTACTGCGATTTCAGCAAACCACTGGCCAGCTCCTCCTTAGTATACTCTTCGAATTTATGAATCTCCACAGGGTAGGAATGGGGATTATACGGCACAACGTCGGGTGCGCTTTTCGCGTTCGTTACTAGATCATCTTTCATATCTAGCGAAGGTGATGGAGGCTCAGACTGATCCCACAGAGCGATTGATTGGTCTGTACTCGAATGCATGTTGTTTGCCTGTTTGAACAATCCCCGTTTTTTTCTGTAAAAACAAAGAAATTTTTATTTCTTTGACTAGCAGAGATCCGTTTGCTTTATTTTTTCCTCCTATTTCGAACATCTACCTACCGGTATACGACGAATATCAGTGCAGTGCAGATCGCTAGGATTGGAAAAATCACCAGCCAGGCTAGATTCGATTTCTGAGGTTCAATGACTTTTAAAGTAATCACAACCGAAGTAAGGTTTGCCGTAGTTGAGTTAGAGTATCCATCCACCGCAATTATAGTGACACAGTAAAGCCCTTCCGTTTCAAAAGAGCAGTTGAATGGAACTCCACGATTGTGAATACCACCAATCGTCAAGGTCCTGGGTTTGTCGTCTTTTACCTAAAAATAATCGAATACGAACGCCAAGGCTTATCAGATTTTCGTGAAAGGCTGCAAACCAAATTCTGAATTTTTCTCACCTTGTACACGGCAGCTAGCCAGTTTTTCATTTTCATGGGCTTCGTAGGTTCCGAGGAATTGGTCTTAGTGCACGTCGTCGGCCCCCTAACGAAGACTTGCACCGTAGTGTTATCTGTCGCATTAACGACTGCAGGGGCTTGAACTTCGATGTAACTTCCGATCTGTTTCACCGGCACATCTGCTCCGTTTGCATAAGCAACGCTCCCTGGGACCGAAATCGAAATATTTGACTCCTTGCTGGTAATGTTACGCCGATTTACCGCGACGATTGAAACGACGTAATCCGTCGAGGTCAAGAGATGTAAATCAACGCTGTATTTCATTCGGTCTGTCTCAGCCGGATGACTCATATTAAAATTCTTGGTTTCATTCGTCTTTAGTTTTGTGCGCGTCTGATGAACTTCAATATAAAATTCCTTTATCTTTGTAGGACTGAACATCTGACGCTCCCAATTCAACATCATTATGCCATGGCTCTGGGATATTGATGTCAAATTATTTGGTTCTTTGGGTTCTGGGGATAAGAACATGCTAGTGTTAGGTACTTATTTGTTGATAATATATCATATATTTGATAATAATAATTTAGTCGGCTAACTTTTATTGTAAATCTCCGATGTTATCCGAAGAGTGGTTACGTTTCCGGGCTCTTTAATTCCTCTGTTAATTGCGCAAATCTGGAAAACAGAACGTCGAGAGATTATTCCCAGCTCACAGAGACCTTGCTGTTCGCATATTGTAACGGCAATCTGTTTATCAGTTCACCTTGATAATATAGGTATCATATCCTGTAATTCCCGGAATTTTAAAATTTTTCAAGCACACATGGTTCTCCCTCAATTCGCACTTCAGTCTTTCTTCCGAAACCTTGAATTCTTGTCTTGGAAACGCAGTTTTTCCTCGAGTAATTGTCACTTGGTATGATTCAATTTCACCATAGGCCGGATTAGGCGGTATCCACTCCAGGGATATGGTATTCGTATCAATATCGGCCTCGTATACTTTCAATTCTTTCACTGGAGGTGGTGCTAAAACGATCGAACTTATGGTCAGCTTAACAGAGTATATCACGCACACACTCCCGGAATGATTCTCGTGCAAATAAACCTCGAGCTTTAGTATCAATTATTATGATTATTTGAATATTTACAAGTTGCCGGTGTCCTCCACGTCAGTTCTTGGTAATTAGTAGAGTTATAGGACTCATTGTAGTTTCTTATCACGTATAAATGCACCCTGTACATTGTATAGGGAATCAGTTTGAGACCTTTGGCAATATTGAAAGAAGTCTTTTTTGTCTGTTTCTTCTCTTTGTATTTTACAACGAGGTCGATACTTTCGAAGATTAATGCAGCATATTCCGTCGAGCCAGTAATTGTGGTGCAATCCGAAGGCTGATCCCAATTAAGAGTCAGATTATCGTTACTAAGTGAAAAGTTGCTGAACTTTGACGTAGGAATAACTGCACAGATTGACACACGTTAGTCGTTAATAAAAGTAACAATTTTTAAAAGAACTATAAGCTAAGTATACTCACGCGTTTTGCTCGTGTTGAACGTAATTGTTTCCGGCTTTCCAGATTCGCTGGTGTATGCGATAACGCTGGCCGTGTAATTGGCGTAGGGACGTAAGCCGGATATTTTCAACGTCGTTTTGTTATCGGGTTGTGATATCAAGATCTGCTCAGTATCCCCGGCTACTGACCCCATGCAAGCTATTAGCTTACCCTAAACATGCAAAAATTATATAGCTCGCGTAAAGACGGATTACTTGATCGAAAAATGACAGTGAAATATCGTGGGAATAAATGAAGACGTAATACCGTGAGCGAAATACTGTAATTTCTGATCCACCCGTTCTTTTCCAGAGGAGGATCCCACTGCAGCGTGGCTTCATTCTCTGTTGTCGATGTTGGTTTCAAATTCTGGACTCCAGAGGGTGCTGTGTTTAAAAGGGAGGAAAATACTCGTCAATGACAACTCGAGTCATGAAGCATTTAAATTCATGAATATTAAATATACGGTTCGTATAGCCGTCACTGTTTTTCTCACCTGACTCTAGGGTGTAAACTTCCTTTTCGAACAATACTGTGTTGTTTCTCATATCGGATATTATCACCCTATATTCGGTGTAGGACGTTAGGTTGACGTACCCGTCTGGAAAAGCCGCGTGATCGTGCTCCAGCACCGTTTTGTTGTCTGCTAGGCGAAGTATACGTACCGAATAATCTGGATCAATGTTATTTACACATGTCTGAAAAAGCATTCAAGTATGGAATAAACGTGTTATAATAGCATTCGGAGGTACCGTAACAAGCGAGAATTACTCTATCTGTTTTTGAAGACACGTTCAATTCCTTTTTTCCTGGTGTAATTATGAACTCTAGTAGCGCTGGAAAGAGAAAAGTTCAGAGCTTTGCTATATTTCACGAGCCAATCTGTTTCTATAATAATTTTCATCATTCAAATTAGTATCGTTAGTTTTTTTGTTTTTATTTATTCAACTCACTGAAGCAAGTTGTAGTAAAATTCGTTTCCGGACTAGTCACTGATATAGTATCATCTGCAAGTTTTACTGACACGAATGTGTGTACCGTGTATATCGTGTCCAGAGTCAGATTTGACAAATACGATTCATAATAAGAAGGTGTTCCTGCAACCTTCAGGCTCGCTGTGAAATTCATACAGGATCCAGATGAATTCTGAAAAAAATCAAACGATACTATTATATCATATGAAATTATCTAATTATATATAATTAGCTGATATTTATCAAAAATATGATATAAATAAGGAGAAATTTGTTCATTCGGGTTACAGTTGGCTCGTTTTCGAATTTTCTTTTGTTTACTCACTACTTGAAATACGACATCAACGCTGGTGATTACATCTGCTTCAAACTCGATGTTCTGATATACTGTAGCCGTCGTATCAGTGATGTTCTTGACGTTTGGTTTTCCTATTTCTAAAAAAATAATTGACTGGTTATAGCCACGTAAAGCTAAAAATCTCTCGAAATGAGTGAGCTGTGGAATTGTACCAACAGTTTTGAGCATTCGATGAGAAATGATTAGTTATTAATAAAATTATTGAAACGATTATCGATTCAATAAAATGATATAATCATACTGTGAGAATCAGGCGGTTACATTGCGCAAATTTTCTCCCATACATGAAGCGGTGAATTGATATAAGTTTACCTTTTTTGCAGTCAGATGGTAGCTGCGTATTGGGCTCACAACTTGGTGCACAAAGGCCCGTTGTCTTATTGCAAGGTCCAATAATGCAGGGTGTACATATTTCCTCGCAATTATATCCGTGATAGCCATTGCTGCAAGCTAAAAATGATATTTACCTAACTGAAAATCTTGCTTCAGAGTTAGGAAAAAAGGATTGTTTTACCCACTTTGGTCACAATTGCTTCCTCTGTATCCTCGATTACAAGTACATCCCGTCGAGTTACAGAGTAGAGAATCTTTGCCAAAACTTTCACACGAAGATCCACAAGACTCTATCAATTTGTCGATAAACTTTCGTGACTCTGGGAAAAAAGTATTTGTTGAAAACGGTCGACAATTACATGTCTTCGATTGACGATTATCGTTCTTATATGACCTCAAACTATATACACTCACCGGTTGTATTGCTAGGAATTTTATTCAAGGACCATGGATTGATTATAGTACTTCCGTTGTAAGATAATTTTTGACATCTAATATCTGGCATGATTTGATACGAAGATATAGTCGATTTTCTTCGCTGGCCTGAAGGAAAATATTGCGGCTGGTCAATCCGTAATTATTTATAAAAATGACTGAATTATCTTTGACGTCGTCGAAAATCGCGTTTATACTTACCAGCCGGTTTACACATACGAAAGTTATCCATCGCCCACCGGCCCTCACCTTCACCCCCAGTTAAAGTAGCTTCGATCTTTAGTTTTGAAGATTTTCCAAATGCTTGACCATTGATTGTAATATTCTCTCTGAGTTTTATCGATTGCCAAGTCAGCGTCCCGTTATACACAGACTTCTCGTCTCCAGAAATATTACCGATCGGAAAAGTGCGGTCGCTTTTATCTACCAGATATACGTAGAGTTTACATTTCGGGCAAAGGCCAACCAGCAGCTCGACGCAAAACTCTTCCTCGGAGAAATTAAACTTTTCAGTATATAGTAACGAGCCACTTTTTTCCGTCAGTAAATATTCATCTAAAAATAACCGTCCAATATGACGAATCGTTACGTGTCAAAACGCTATTTACAAATACCATATATAAAAATGATTTTTTACTCACAAAAGTGGAATCTAACACGCGAAGTTTGGTCTAATCTAACTGAGATATGAGATACATTAGACCAGCTTTCAACGTGTCCATCCATAATGGTCTTCTCCTCATGACCGAAGTCTGCTATAAGAGCGATTCTCTTCTCATCACTCTTCCATGTTAATCTAAACGTACGCCATTCGTCGGCATCGAGGATAGGTCTACTAACATTGTACTGTAAACGAAGCCAAGGTTGAAATATATCAATAAATTTTCTTCGCGTCGTTGTCAATGGATTTTCATTGTGTTCATTAGTTCATAGTCTTTACCAGATCTATTTGCTTGCACGTCCCTTGCCGTGGAGACTTTCCGTCCGCAGGTGCCCCATTAGGACAGTACCTCATTACAGATATTGCGCCCACCCATCCCCCAATAATTATCCAGAAGCACGGACCCTCCGTCTGATCTTCTTTTTCGCAGAGAAGAACGTGAACGTTCTCCTTCCCTCGGACAGAGAACACTGCATTGCCAGAAGACTGGTTCACCTTGCCCAAGTACTGATATTTCGAATAATCGATTACTATATTGGAGGTGTACTCTTCGAAATCTGCAAGCCCCAATATCATTATCTGTCAGTTTTTTTTAATCGCATTTAAAGTATAGTAGAAGCGATGTTGTGGCGTGAATAAATCAGTGTCCACGTCACATCCGGTTGCTGATGATTCTGAAAGCTTGTTTCAAACGTGAACGTTGTTTATTCACTTGTGTATATCGCTTTAATATTGCAACAACTATCCGCAGAGACCATATTATATACAAGATTAAAACTGATCTCCCAATCGTTTTACCTTCCCATCGAAAGTCAAATACAGGAGCCATCGGTTTGATAGCAGATTCGACCACTTTCCAATCGCTCATATCTCCCCAACTGGCGTGGCATCGCGATGAATCCCATATTGCACACTCGGAGACTTTATGTCGCTTCGGATTCGCAGGCCGAAAATCTAAAGCATAAGTTCGGAATGAATCGAATCGCCAAGGTTCGTAAGGACACATAATTTACAAGCAAACTCCATCTACCTCCGGGCGCGTTGTTCCAAATTAATGCAGAATCGTCATCATCGGAAATACAAGTCAGCTTTTTGGTGGATCCTCCAGTGGTTGGTGAATGTCGCAGCACAAGGAGTTCTCCGAAATTTTGAGCGATTATTGACGTTGAGCAAACCACAATTGCGGTGATAAACACACAGTGAAATCCCATTCTAAACGATCAATTTTTTTTTTCTCTTTAAGGATCGAGCTCCATTCTTTCTGTTTGCTATTCTATTAATCCAGAATTTTGAAAATCCAGAAACTTGGGCCGTTTTATCTACTTTTTATTTTCTACGGAAAACAAAGTCACTTAAAAATGATTATTGAGATAACTCAGACTAACGAGATCCGACACTATACCGACGACAAGGTGGATAAGCGACTGACATTCTACTAGGAAAATAAAATATCATACAACATACTGCATGGGTCAGTTTCCGGCATACGATTCGCGATAAAAGATACCACGTCCTTTACAAATCTATTTTGCGACAACCGCTCCAGTCAGCCACCGGAGACTGCGGCCTCTGTGCTGATAGCAGGCTATACAAAAGCCGTTTTCTAATGTCATATTAAATCCAGAGCTTCGTATAATATTCTTTCAAATGATATGATTTGAAAAAATATTTCATTTTTATTCAGCACCATATGTTTTTAATCGTCATTATCAAACTCAGATTATTTCGTGATATCATTATTTTATCTTAGTTGGGAAAAATGATTTTCTTTTAGGTCATTTTCATATAAGTAGATTGGTAATATCAATTTTATTTTTATTAAATATAATCTTTGCATTATACTGCGCCTTAAGAATACACATGTGCCATAATATGGTTTATGATGTAACGCAGAGTCATATTTCATTAAAAAAATATACATATAATACACGTATAGGTATGAGTGAATTTCTTCTTCTCTTCAATGACGTATGCAGTTCTTTACGTCTGAAAGTGAAATCCTTAAAATTCGATGATATTTACTATTTTAGTTACAATTACAATTTACAATGTACAGTTACAATTTTTTTTCCTTTTTACATTTCAAGGATATTTTAAGATTAATCAAAGTTAATTAAAGTTATGTTAATGTCAGTTAACTCTGACGAATTAAAAGTATATATTGTTTTTTAGATTATTAATTTGCTGATGATTATTATGATTAGTCGATATCGTAATTTATTTGCGAAATTTAAACTCATTATTGATATTAATGAAAATCATTGCATATTCGAATTGCCATCGTCTCACAACTATGTATATCAAGAAAAATTTGCGTACGTCTCGAAGCACTTGATGTAATCGACTGCTGCGTCATACAAGTAGTCGAACTGCTTCTGCAAACAAAAAACAAAATGAACAAGCCTATAGTTTATTTTACAAAAACGCAAAAAAAAAAAAAAAAAAAACAATTTAAAGCGCGTTATACCAATGATTGAACGAATTCTGGTCTGGATCGGCGAACAGCCCGAACAGCAGAAATGATGTCGCACTCTCTCTCGACGGACATTCGTTCAAGTAGAAAACTCAATGCTAGGTACAGACCGCAGGCCGTGACGCCATCGCTATTAAAAAAGGCGAAAGTGATTGCTCGGCCGTGTTTTCTATCATCTGGGCTCAATAAAAACTGAAAATTTCACTTCAAATTTTGGAAATTTGTAATTATACTCACTGACAAAGTACTAAGGTCGGGCTTTCTTTTCGTGAAATTTTTTCCGAGGTTCTCCAAAGCGAAATCAACGCTTCGGTAATCGGTGGTTCTTTGTCCTCTCCACATCCCCATCCATTGCAAGTGACGACAGTCACGGGCTGCGGTTTTGCTCTTTCCTGAATACGGAGGAAAAATAGAAGAAAAATCAAGAATATGAATTTTAAATGTATGATATGATTCTCTGAACAAATATATAATAGCTAGATGTAGGTATGTACCTCCGCGGTGTCCCTCAAAAGAAGTTTATCTATTAAAAAATGATCTTCTTTGATGAGGAGGGTCTTTCTCTCAACGTTGAGGTGGGGAACAGGAACGAGAATAGAATCATCGGGCACGATGTCACAGAAAGTCTGCAAAACAGAGCGTCTATAGTGTCCTTGTAAAAAAAATCTGATAAACTAGCTAAACAAACTTGAAATGAAATTTTTCATTTATTTACGTCATCTTCTTTGTCAGGACGTTGCAATATCACGACAAGTTCTATTTTTCTCTCATAAATCAGCTCCCAGAATAAACCCAGAGTCGAGGCCGACGGTAAACAAGAAGCAAGATATTGGTTCTTCATTTTAACACCATCGATGCTCACAGCATTTATGGAATTATTCTCGCCATTGAATGCTCTCAATTTTGCCGCACTGAGGCTTCCTGAAATTCGCATAATCAGGCATAAGACGTATTGGGAATAATAATCAATCCCTACTCCATTTTCTAAATCAACTAATCGACTTATTTCCCACCTTGTGCCGACTCAGAAATTCCATTATTTGCCACGTCCTCTGGAGTTGGACGTGTCGGTGCAGCCAAGGCGTGAAGCGCCCGGTCCTGCCACACGGTGTCGTTCAATCTAAGATAAAATAGAATTTGCATAAGATATGGGGATCGCGAAAAGGGTGAAGCGTTCAATCAGAACCTCATCACTCACCTTTGTATATCAGACGGCAAATGTTTTCTCAATTCCTTTATCCGGTCTTCCAATACCTTGTTGCACGGTATTTGAGTCGGCACGGGTACCATGCTTTCGACAATTGTCAAATGAGCGAGTAAATACTGTTGTGCGCTGTCCACCATGTTCGCGCGATTATTACGAATCCTTTCAGTCACGCCTGGCACGTCGATCATCTAAGACGATTCAAGAATAAATTTGAATTTTCTGTAATCAGGCACGGTATGTATCAAGCTGACTCACCATCTCCGCGGCAGCCTGTTTTAGACAAATATCGCACAATATGATGGTACCGGTCCGCCCGACTCCGGCACTGCAATGCACAACCACAGGCCCATTCCTGGGCGAAGTTTCCTGTAATTTTTTCAAATACGATACCAGGGATTGGGTGTACGTCGGTATCCCGTGATCTGGCCAGCCAGTGTAGTGGAGATGCGTGACCTGCGAAATTTGAAACGAAGATATTTAGAAGTTAGGACCAGTTGAAGTAGAATCTTCAATAAACTATTGAGATTTTTTTCTAATATGGACCATACCTCGCGATGGACGTTTTTGCAGGCTAGTTTGAAATTCCTGAAAGTGTAATCAGCGAAAACCTCGTGATTCATGTTCGTAATGAGTACGTCACCATACTTTGCCTTGCTTCCAACTTCTGGCCAGTACTGTTCACACTTTGTCTGAAAAACGTACAGGGAGTATAATTCTGTTAGTTCCATTTGGTTTTTCATATTGTTAGAAATTCTCACCTTTCCACCCTCTTTGACATTAGCTAGCATGCAAATGACGTGGACATCGTTTTCCCATATCATACGCCAGAAGTCTCTGACCGTTTGGGGTCTCGGTCCCTGAGTCGCGATGTAGGCTCTGTCTTTTTTGTAGCCCTGTAACGTGTTGCGTATTAATCGAAGGAAATCAATTGACCACGCTTATTCTATCAATGATAATAATCTCTAAATCAACAATTGAATTTTCACCTGAATGTAATTCGCGTTGATATAGTCGGAGTGAGGATCGTCACGATTTTTTGCGAGAACAACTCGGGTCTCGTCATCTAGTTAACAGTTAAATTGATGGAAGAAATTTCTATGAATATTTTAGCGCAATGATAAAAAATGACAAAGCAACGACATCGACATTACTCACATGCTATCAAATTTTTATATCTGTTCTTCTCCGCATTTTCTGGCAATAGCCCATAATCGCACGGTTTCATCAAGCCTCTGGGAAATTTCTGAGACGGAAAAAACAATCTGGTTTATCAATTCTCTGAATCACTTCCGTCATGTATTAATTTGAGAATTATTTTATACATGGGAATTGCGAACCTCGTACTGCGAATCTAACAAGCCACTGGCCAGGGCTTCCTTGACGTGCTCTTCAAATTCTTCGATTTTTACGGAGTTCGAATCGACATTGCATGGCACTACATCGGGTGGGGTGTACTGGGTCGACAATCGGATCTTCGTGGATGGTGGCGTCGAATTTCCTGGGGATGTGGAAGTTGTGAAACGATCTGTGCTGACCGTAGTCAAGTGGCTGTCTTGTTTGGATATTTTCTCGCGAGCTTCTTTGCGAATTCTGAAACTTCAAGTGCTATACTTCAAGCGGACTGATAGATCCGAAGCTTGTTGATGCAAGCTCTGGTAGCAATAAAACATATCACGAAGGAAGCATATAGAGACGTTTTTCTTCGACCCTGTCAAATCTTGACCAGGGTCTCTGAGTCTATATGGGCAAATCCACAGAACTTTTAACTTTGATAGATTTTTTTTTTTTTTTTCCATTTTGCGAGCACACATCTCAGGTTTGGTGTATGTTTTCGAATGACTCATGAGACAAATAATTTACGTCCGTTAACTATTTACAGGCAGGGGCGTGATAACTATGGTAGTAACATTTAAAAAAAAAAACGATTTTCACATGAAAATTTTTCTAAAATTTTTCTACCCCCGTTAGTGAGTAGAATCCTGATCGAGATCTAAGACAAAAATTCATTTCCGAGAAATTCCGAAGATCAACGGTGTCCACGTTATTGAATTAAAAAAAAAAAAAAAAAAATTCAATCCAAAAATTCAACACCTATGGGTGTCAAAAAATCTCAGACGGTGTGGGATTGACTTTCAGACTTTCAGATCGTATTAAATTGACACCAACGTTCGGTCTATACGAGTCCACGCCGAATTTTTTTGTACAGTGTATGTACCGTTCTAGGGTTGATGACTTCATATTCGATTCATACGCAGATTAGTGACGCCACTATTTTTTTCAGTTAATACGGATGAAAAACTGTAGTTTACAATTGTGAAAATGTGAATCCAAGAAACATTTCTGACGTGCCGATGTAAAAACTGAATTTTATACACAGTTTACGTTTCTGATGATCATTTTCGAATTGTTACTGCATGGAAACTATTGATGACACAGTTATGCGACACCTCGCAAAAAATGCCTCTTTTAATTGCGGATGTGTCAGCATTGCTCATTTATCGATACATCAGAGCGCGTACATGTGAAGGAATTAACTTTGCAGAAAAAATGAAAAAATTTAATTCATCCTCACATTTTTGTAGCTAAATAATTTTTTTTGCAAGAGGAGCACATCTAAGGCAGAGCGGGTGATGTTTTGGTGTATGATGGAGAAACTAAAACACATTCAATTAAAATGAAAACTGGAAGGGCGCTCGTAGAATATCATTAAAGGTTCAAAATATTTCGCTAGCCTCGCATGCGATTTCGACATTTTCTTCTTTTTCAAAGTTTGCTGCAACTTCACTATAGATATTTAAGTAGATCTAATTATGCAAATACGTGTCTAATACTATGTAGAACTAGGCTAAAAAACCTACAAGTGCGAAGTATTGTTATCTTAACAAATATTCTTAATTTTATCACGCCTCGCTGGGGGTTAAAAGTTCTGTGGATTTGCCCATATAGTCAATTGCATCAGCAAGGATTGAATTGGCTTACCGTTGATGAACCAAAATGAAGGCCAGGAAAATCATTGCAATGGCAAGAGTGGGACCTAGCCATGTCCAAATTAAACCCTTGGCTTCTGGAATAGGTCGACCGTCGGAGTCGATAGCGGGAAAACTGATTGAATGCACATTGAAAGACGTGTTTCTGGCGGACCACTTCTCTATGATCTTCACTTCGATGTCGTACATTTTTCCGTGATTGAGGGTACAGCCGGACTCCGTTATATTGGCATCGAATTCCTCACTAATCGGTGTATTCTCGAGTACCTGAAACATAAAAAAACATAAAAAAACATAAACCTATTAGCTGACGAAGTTATGTGGGGAGATAAGCGTTTCGATAAATCGGACTCACGTCACCGTCGCGAGCAGTCCAGTTTCGCGGGGTATCCTTCCCAGCGCACGTCACTATTCCCTTCATGATGATTTCGAAGGAGGTCTGAGATGTCACATTTACCATTGCAGGAATTTCGAACTTAATCAACGTCCCGTTGTTTGTCACCTCCGGAATTGATCCGGAAGCGAATACGACCTCGCTTGGGACGGAAAAGTTGAGCTTCACCTCTGAGCTGTAATCGAGATTTTTTGCCAAGATTGCAATATCGTACTCAGATGCGGTAAAAAGCTGTAGCTTCGCCGTGTACTCTTTTTTTTCTTCCTCAATCGTGATTTCTACCCTCTGACGGTCTGCACCGACTGGTTTCTGCAATAAGTTCGATTTCTTTCGCAGAATATTGATCTCAAATTGCTTGATTTTCTTGCAAGGAAACAACGGATGACGCCACATCAACGTCACCATGCCGTGACTATGATATTTCCGTGTGAAATTCGTCGGCTCACTGGAACCTGGACACAAGATAGGTCATTATATTAAATACCAGGCATATGACTGCTTCTTGCATCTTGGCAGCTCGTAGCCTCGTAGTATTATTTATCGTTCACATTTTGTCCTGAATCCCGAACAACAATGCTTAGCCGTCCGGTTAATCGAGATATTGCTATGACCCAGGATAATCTTACGCTCTTTCAGTCAGCTTACCTTTGTCGTAATATAATGGCGTGAATTCAGTCTCCCATGTTTGTTTCATCTGGCCACCCATATCCCCGCGAATCTGCAACGCATATTTTGAGAATGATTCGTCTGCCCGTATAGAAACGTACCTTGCAACGGTGTCCTGCATCGATATTCGCATCAACTTCATATAAACGTAACGGTAATCAATTTATCAGCACCTGCATTTCATATTTAGTATTCTTCCATTTATTTTCCGATTCACTACGTGTCGGGAAGGGATGTTTTTCGAAGCATACGGAATCCTCCCACAAAGTGCACTCTAATCTTTTCGAAATTTTGTAATCCCTTTTTCCATCCTGTAATGTGTTCTGTAGTCTGTTTTGTGAGTTGTGCCTCAGAAAATACACATTGTAACTATCGATACCGCTATCGGCAGGGTGGTGTGGTCTCAATCGTACAGAAATGGTCTTATTATCGAAGTCGACTTCGTATATTTCTAATGTTGCGTTAGAGGACGCCGCTAAAAGGAGAAAACCTTCTTACTTTCCCAAAATCTGCTTACTTGTACTAAAATATTTTCGGATCCATTTATACCCGTAGATGAATACAACGTGTGAGTAATCAGTAACAATAATTATATTGTGAGATAATCCGGAGACTGAAGATTAAATGGACTCACCCACTGCTATTGAAGCCAAGACGAATATAATCGCGGTGAAATATGCGCGAGGAAAACACATTTTCCAACTGGCGAATTTTTCTTGCAGTTTTAAATTCGAACTATACTATTTTCTGCTGTTTAACGCGATGTTTTTCACACTACAATTCTTTGAAATATGAATCGCTTATCCGTTTTCATCTCTAATCACATAATCACCCTCAATAACAGCAAAGTCTGCGTTTTCGGATAATAAAATTTTATGTCTGACGACAAGAACCATTGGAAAGACTCTACTAACGAGAAAGTAGCAGCAATGATGCTAACCAGGAAAGGCTCGCCTTATTCATAATCAGTTCTCTGATTTGCTCATTGGTCACATACCATCGACCACATATCGCTATCGCTTGTGCTCGGCAGTATGAGAGAGATATGAGAGTTTTTTACATAGTAAACGTTTTGTTATGTTTAAATTATTCAGATATTCACTGTTGACGATTATTATTTCATAATTCTTTTTTCTTACCAATCGCTAACTTATGAATTCTATGGAAGACTATCAATATTAGGTGGGTTTGTCATGCATGTAATAATAGGGAATTTATCATTACACTGAATAAAATTTAATAAATAATTACGAATACAGTCTAAAACAAATTCCTATATATGTTCAGAAATTTATTGATTCTAATTAAGAGTCTGCTTAATATTTAATTAAATTGGTACCGAAATTCTGTATTAGAATATCAAGTAAAATTAGCATAAGTCTCGAAGCAATCGACGTAGTTCACTGCCGCGTCGTACAAGTACTCGAAATCCTCCTGAAAATGAGTAAGCATTTCGAATATGTTAAACCTCGTTGTTAATTTTTATCTAATGAAATTTTTTTTCTCAAAACTTTAAATGAAAAATGATTCCGAATCTCGTATTACCAAATCTTGTACGAATTCAGGTCTGAATCGCCGAACCGCACGAACAGCTGAAATAACATCACACTCTTTCTCCACAGCCATTCTTTCGAGGAGAAAACTAAGTGCTAAAAATAGGCCGCAACCCGTGACTCCATCGCTAATTAAACAGAAAATAAATGCGTACGAAGAAATTATAAAGTTGAAAGTCGTCGGGCTTTGGAAAATGAAATCGCCTTGTGGCGAAGAGCAGGAAATATTGTGGGTTAGTTGTTTCCTCAACAAACTGTTATGCATGATTACATATTTATAATTGGAATAATAAAAATTACTCACTGACAAAGCACCAAGCTCAGTCCTTCCTTTCGCAGAATTTTACAAGATGCTCTCCATAACGAAACCAATGTCGCAGGACTCGGCGGCTTTCCGCATCTGCCTTGTCCCCATCCGGTACATCTAAGTACACTCACTAGCTGAGGACTTCTTTCCTCCTGAGTAAAATGAAAAAGAAACGTTCAAGTAGATCCTAAATAATAATAATAAAATAAAACAAATTTTAGCTTGCAACATACCTTCGATGTATCGGTCAACAAGAGTTGTTCCAACGTGAAATGCTCTTCCTCTTGAAGGGCTTGTTTCGTCTCCACTAGTATGTGGGGCACTGGAGCAAAGGTCTGCTTGTTTGGCATGATGTCGCAGCACGTCTGTGAATTAATACAATTTACATAGAATTGATTGATTGATTGAGTGATGTTTGTTCAGATTTTATATAGTACTCACGGGATCGTTAGGGTCAGCTCGTTGCAGTATTATAATTAATTGTACGTTTTGCTTGGCTATGACTAGCCAAAACTTGGACCAAGTCGAGTTTGAAGGTAGTTCGGACGCCAGGTATTGCTTCTTGGTCTTTACTCCATCGACGCTAACAGCACCGATGTAATTGTCCTTTTCGCTATTAGGCGCCGAGTAACGTTCGAAGTAAATCACATCGGGACATACTGAAATTTTGAGAATCGTTTTGAACTAATTTGAGAATTTCATTCCGGCAAGGTTTACGAACTTTGAAAAACTTCGCTCGTTTTTTCTCATACCTGAATCGAACTCCGATATTTTATTTCTAGCAAAATCTCCTGGGGTAGGGGGCCTCGACTCAACCAACGAGTAAAGTACCCGCTCTTGCCATACTGTGTCGTTCAACCTACAACAAAATCGAATTACTGCAAAATATCATTTCTCTGTAACGTCCGGACTATCCTTCAAACCTTCGGAGGTTCTTTTCCAAATTTGAGCTGCAGATTTAGTCAAAGATAGCGCTCTTGCACATCTCACCTTTGTATATCGGATGGCAACTGTTTCCTCAGCCGTTTTATCCCTGTTAAAAAATCGTCGTTGCATGTTACTTGGGTTATCATTCCCATTATACTTTCCGTTATCACAACGTGAGCGAGTATGTACTGTTGAGTACAGCCGACCATATTTGCACGACTTTCACGGATCTGATTAGTCACGGCTACTACATCGATCACCTGCGAACAATGAACATGTTCAATTGAATTCTGATTTAAGGCTGAAATCATTATCCAAGGGTTCAGTGAGGGTCGTATTTCGCTTTTATCACCTTTTCCTCGGCCGCCTGACGCAAGCAAATGTCGCATAAGATTAGGGTACCGGTTCTACCCTCTCCGGTACTACAGTGAACAACTATAGGCCCGTTTCCAGTCGGTGTATCCATCAGCTTTTTCAAAAATGTTACAAGGGATCCGGAATACGTCGGTATACCTCGATCTGGCCATGCCGTATAGTGGAGATGCGTGACCTGCGATAATTAGACAAAATTTCATCACGGGATGAATTAGTGGAATTACACTTGCTGTTGAGATCCTATACCGTACCTTCCGCTTGTATTTTTGACAGGTGAGTCTGTAGTTTCTTATGGTGTAATCGGCGAAGACCTTGAGATCCGTGATCAGGACGTTCACGTCACCGTATTTCACTTTGATCCCAACCTCAGGCCAGTACTGCTCACACTTTGTCTGAAACATAGCACACCTTGTGTTATCGCATATTCATTGAAACTAGGGAGCCTTTAAACTTCTACCTTCCCATTCTCCACCAAATTCGCGAGCATGCAAATAACGTAGACTTTCTCCTGCCAAACCATTCGCCAAAAATCGTTAATCGTGTTCGGCAGCGGTCCCTGCGTTGCAATGTAAGCCTTTTCGCCACGATGTCCCTGAAAATCGTGTGCATCGTTTTTTTTTTTTTTTTATAACTATTTTATGCCAATGATATCGATTCGTTGTTACTATTCAATCGATTCATATTAACGTTCGACTTGACCACGATTGATGCTCTCACCTGGATATAGCTAGCGTTAATATAGTCGGAGTCAGGATCACCGGATATTTTTTGAAGTACAACCCGACTGTCGTCGTCTATCGTGCATGGAAAATAAAAAGTGTGATTGAAACATAGGGTACCTAGAAAAGTGGCGAAACAAATAGGTATACCGATATTAGAAACTTACATGGTATTTGTGCCTTGTCTCTATTCTTCGGCATATTTTGAGGCAGCCTTCCATACTCGCAAGGCTTAGTTAGATCTCTCGGGAACATCTAGTGGAATGAAAAATTCTTGTTCATTATTCTTCCGAGTAATACCACTGGCTTTGGTCGACTTAGATAGTGAACTGCTCACCATATACTGTGAAAGTAACACCCCGTTGGAAGCAGCGTTCTTGGTGTACTCCGGGAAGTACTCCGCCCTTACAAGTCGAGAATCTGACTCGAACGGCTCCGCATATATTGGACTTGAATCCACATTTTCAATCTCATAGGGCAAGAGTGCCGATCTTTTCGACGTGAAAAATGCGATCAAGTTATGCGTAATTTTTTCACGTTTCGGAAACATGTAGGTATTTCTTTTCGCCCTCTTGAATTTTCTAAAAAGACAATGAGAATATCAGTTCCAGGAGAAAATCATGTCTGCAACAATTCTGTGTCTTACCTTCGCCAGATGAACAACGGGAACAGAATTGCTAGAATTGGTATAATAGCTATGAACCAGAATAGAGTCGGAATACCGTCACTCAGACTGATCGAGACGTAAGTGATGAGAGCCAAGATACTGCCGTTCATGGACTTGACGACGACTTCTATAACGTAAGTTTCTCCCATGAGAAGAGAACAGTTCGAGATTTCGGTGTTTATCCAATTTGTGTCAATCGTCAAGCTCCTAGGTGTGCTTTCACTTGTCTAATGTAGAAAGAACACAATGAGGTACAGAGTTTCATGCGAGATAATAAACTCAGGGATTGATCAGACTCACATTGTACTCGGCTACGGGCAATTCGGTCTCATTGATGACCGGCAACGATATCCTTGACGTGCAGTTTGCAGATCCCTTCATGATGACGTTAACCATGGTGTTCCGCGTTGTGTTTATTATGACAGGAACTTTGAGATCGATTAGATTTCTATTTTGTACTACTTGCAGTTTCTCATCGTTGAGAAATCCGAATCCGTACGGGACTGAAATTTCCACGTTCTCTGCCTGGCTATGAGATTTATTTCGGTACTTGGATATAATTGAAATGTTGTACCTCGTTGAGGTTGCAAGAAATAGCTGCTGACTATACTCTTTTGGGTGCGTCTGATTCAATATGTAATTAACCGTAAACGGAATCTCTTTGTCTTCCTTTTTCCATAGATCTGTCGTTAGGACTTTACCGGTGATCTTAAATTCCGTGATTTTTATATTGCTGAACGGATGCTTCCATCTAAGAGTTACGACTCCGTGACTCTGATGTATTTCTGGCAAAATATCGGGCTCAGCCGGTGCTGAAAACGAGAAAGATGTTTAAATTCCTATATTTTATGAATCAGCTGCTAAGGTTGTTTTAATCTCACATGACAGAGTTCATCTCATGACAAAAATCCGCGAAAATTATCTTCCGATTTACCTTGGCCGTAAAAAAAGTTCTTTCCATACATCCGTGATCGCGATTCTCCGACTTCGTCGATGTCCTTGTTTTTTGCATAAACCTGTAACCAATAAATGCCGATGATTTATCTCGCCCTCAGATCGCGTCGCGTGAACATTCTATTTATGTGCTATTTTCACCGGCTGATAACAATTTTCTACTCAATACCGTCATTGTAATATTGGATGTAACATTCAGCGGAAAGGGAACATTTCCGACGCAGACGTAGTTTTCCCACCGTTCCAGATCGTTGATAGTCCAGTTTTTTGAAACAGATATATTCCCTCCATTTATTGACACGTGGTAGAACTCAATCTCACCATTGGCAGGGTTGGGTGGTTGCCATCGTAGGGAGATGGTATTTGTATCAAAGTCGGCGTCGTATAAATCTAAACTTTTCACAGCGGATGGTGCTGAAGCGAAAAAACTTGTTACGTTTGTAAGGGTATTCATGCGCATTTTCGAACTGGTCTTCATAAATGACTACAAATATTTCATTCATAAGTGAATAACAGCAGTATTGATTCAGTCGTGAATGGAACAAGGGACTAATTTGATTCAGGCTCTTTTTTTCCGAGATCAACTTAATCGAATATTTCAGTCAACTTTATACATGATGTTAATATTGCGAAGAAATCCACTCTGGTTAGAGCCCTTGTTTCATCCAACCTTTGAATCATGAATCTACACAATTCCAGCAATCGAGTTCTCACCAGAAGGTGCTGTCGTCCAATTCTTCTCTTGGAAAAGGGTAAGGTTCACACCAGTGGTATTGCTTCTCGATACGTAAACACGCACGTTATACGATGTATAATGAGCCAGATGGAGCTTATTTAAATCGAAATGATCCTCTGTGGTAGTCCGATTCTCTACCGAGTCATTGAGACGTGTCAAAACTAACTTCGTTAATTTTGTGGAACCGGTAATTTTTAGGCAATCCTCAGGCCTGTCCCATTTAAGACGTCTTTGTTTCTCTATAAGCTCCAAGTTCCTGACGGATGAGGTCGGAATATCTGTGCAGATTGACACACGTGAGTTGTCAATTGAATAATTAGACGCTCGTAAGCTCCTGCTACTCACCCCTCTCAGGCGTCTGAAATTCAATTAATTCCACCATCCCTGGCTCGGTGGTATGTGCAATCACGGATGCCGTGTATTTCGCGTAGGGATTCAGGCCGCTGAAGGAGGCTGTCGTGTCATTGACTTCTGCTGTTATGTCGTCTTGTGCAGGTGTCGGTTGTCCGAGATCCTCGCAAGCGAGTAATTTAATCCTCTGAATATGGAGAAATAATATGACTCGTTTATACGACATGACTTCGAGATTCTGACATTATTATGGACGACCATATTTATGCCCGAGTATGGTAATTGTCGTGGCGAAACAAGTCCCTAATTTGGTAAAAACTAAGAATAATTTGAGTAGGTGGTACTTAGCGTAATATCTTTGTACCCGTGGTGCCTTGGGAGGGATAACGCTTCTATGTGAACTAATTCAGACGTAATACCTTGATCGAAACACTGTACTTGGCGATGACTCCATTTACTTGTGAGGGAACAGTCCACTGGAGAGTGACATTGGTATCGGATACGTGTGACCGACGCAGATGACGGACTTTTCCTGGTGCTGGGATGAACAGAGAAAATAGCACTGGTCAATATTTGACGAGGCAGAGTTCGCCTCGAGTCATAATACATTTAATCTTCAATAGGTATACGTTGGAGCACCGAAGGTAGCCCAAAATATTCCACCGGGCTTTAGCCCAGTGACGTATTTGATAATTAGCCTGCTTTGTCGCCAATGCCTCTCCTACCTGATTGGAGAGTGCGAACTTTACTGGTCCACAATATGACTCTAGCATCGCCTTGATAGATAGTCAGCTTATATTCGGTGTAAGGTTCTAGTTTTTCGAAGGGGTAGGGAAAATTCGGAAAAACGAATGAATTGTCAAACGGGCCTGTACTTTTCCTTCGAATTTCTGCATAATACTGCCCTGTTAACTCACACCCCTAGAACAACATGAAATCGAAGATGAATTCACATGGGAAACATATCAGAATGTATTGTACCAAGTGAAAATTACCTTTAAATCTTGGTGCAATCTTACAACGATCTTGCTGCTCGTCGGTTCTACTTCGAAGCAACGCTCTAAAACATAGTGAAGTTTGCTTAGACGCTGAGCATAGACGAACTAACAAGGCAAATTGTAGCTTCCCTTGGTCGAATAATATTCTCAAGTCAAAAGAGTATACTCATTTGTCACTCAACTTACGCAAGGAAGTTACGAACATGATTTCCGGGCTACGTGCTTCTGTGAGTTTTCCATTAAAATTCGTAGATACAAATGTATGTACCAGATACGTTGTTCCTGGATATAGATCTTGAATATATATCGTGTAAGTCGACTCCACGTGTAATAATGTGGTTATGAAAGAATCTTTACCATCCCCGCCCTGAAAATTTTGGAGGTCACGATTATCCCACGGAAAAAGTGTTTCTTTATAAATTATTTGATAATTGTATTCACTGATATCTGTGTCAAATTTGAGGAGTGTGTATCGACAGATATTCATTATTGTAGTAGCTAGCTTGTCGATCTTCTTTTTTATTCTCGTATTACCTCAATATGGTATCGAAAGTTAGTGATGTATCCAAGTAATTCAGGCCTCACTTTCTGGAGTATTCTCGCCGTAGTATCAGTGATGTCTTCGACGATCGGTCGTTCAACTTCTATAACGTAAAAAATTATCTCAACTCTTGGGAAGTTGCGTTTCGCCGAGTGTGTGTGAACTCTTATAATTTAGGCGTAGTACCGCGAAAAGTGAGCACTAAAATCAAGATCAGGGTGAGCGAGATGATATATGATGAACAAAACGCTAACAAATTTAAGCAGCCCACATTCATCTATTCAGAAGCGACGACGTATGCTCGATCACTCGATTCAGAATGAAGAAGTGAACTTATCTTACAATCACACTTGATTGCTGTCACAATTAAGCAGAGTATCGTAACATTGCTAATTTATTAAGTTTACTTCAGAATTGACTTTGAGAACATTTTTTGTTTGAAGATGGTTCAAGTCGAGGATCAGTGATCCACGTACAGTGCGTATTTTTCGAGAATTGTAACCCCGACGGAACGTTAAGTTTATTACTACTCATTGTGCACGTTCATTGCAGTTAGTGGATTCCAGTATACCTTTGCAGAATGGTGGAAGAACCACGTCGTTTTTACACCCTGAGGTGCATTGCCCATCTGCTCCGTCGCAATATCCGCTAGAGCAGAGTCCACATTGCTCATTACAATTGTATCCGTAGAAGTCAGGAGTGCATTCTGTAATTATTACGTCATTAAATTCGTGGTCCAGAATTCTACTCCAGAGTAGAATATACTTACTTGTCTTACAATCATTTCCGGTATATCCACGATCGCAAGCGCATCCGGTTGGATTACAGACGGACCATTTTTCGCCCAGACTTGTATACGAATTGGCTGTTACCGAATTGCCAGCAAGCATCAGGAGTTCTGAAATCAGACGTATTATCCTGGGTATGCCTCGGAACATTCGTTCACGCAACAATTAACAAAGAGATCTGAAATAAAGATCGATTGAATGCACTTGATGACGAACTGTACACTCACTGCTCGTGTCGTCGTCAATCGTGCTTGTAGAAAGTGAATCAACCACGGCACCTTTGATGTAGGATAATTTTTGACAGGTGACTTTCGGCCACGGGGTTTGTCCCGTTCCCCAAGAAGTCGTTATGGTAGAATTTCTCAGGTTGCCTAAATGAAAATAACGTAGCTATTTCATTCGAAACTTGTTATAAAAACGACTGGATTACTTTCGATGTTATGGCGCATTGCTCTAGCACTTACCGGGTGAACTGCACGAACGAAAGCTATCGACTGCCCACTGACCCTCACCTTTATTGTCATCCAAAATAGCTACGATTTTTAATCGTACAAGCCTTGGCATGAGGCTTATCAAACTTGCGCTGAGTCGAATCGGTTTCCAGGACAACGGCACGCTGTCTGCAGAATTTTTGTCTCCAGAAATACTGTTCCCTGCTATATGTTCGCCATGTTCATTTACCAAATTAACTTTCAGTCGACAATTAGGGCACAGACCGACCAACAGCTCGACGCAGAAATTTTGGCTTTCCGGAATAAATTGTGTCGTGGATAGTTCTGTGTTCTTCTTTTGAGTCAGGTGATAGTCGTCTGAAACCAAGCGTCCGAACTTGTGATGAAGATATGTGACACATAATAGCACACATATCTATGTAATACTAGTCAAAGGGGGGGCATACTCACAAAAATGGAATCGAACGCGTGATGATATTTCACTTCGGAAAAATATGTGAGATGCAGAATACCACTGCTTCACTGTTCCTTGTAAAAATGGATCAACTTCAGTTTCATTGAAAAGCTTGATTGTCTGTTCCTCACTCTTCCATTCGATCCTGAACGTACGCCATTCATATTCGTTGACGACCGTAGTTTCGTGCTGTTGGTAAATGTAGGAATTAATGACGACAACCACGTTGTCCTATATACTGTACCCGATTAAAGTTTATCAAGTTTTTAGCCGTCTTTCGGTGAATCTCGCATTCGTATTATAGGCTAATTTAAATATCCAGGCACAGTTGACAACCGTTGCGCTGGGTCAATGAAATTTCGCGTCGTTAATTATATCGTCAATACAAACCGAGGCATTTGCTATAGCTGTGCAGGCTCTACCCTCCCTTGAGTCATCGGAGTTAGGTGATCCTCCTTCGCAGCTCAAGATTTTAGATTGTTTGCCGTCTGAGCACCCAATTCTGATCCAAAAGCACCAACCTTTTGCCGTGCCATTCTCGCGACATAGAAAAAAGTTAAAGTCTTGCGACGCCCGGACGGAGAATACTATGATTCCAGAATATTCTGCTATGTTTCCCAACTCCCGATATTTCGGCATTCCGCCTGTTCCTCTGAAGTCGATCTCCTCAAAGCCTACAAGCCACCAATAACCGTGTATTCAGTTTAATTATTCCATTTAAATTGAGGATCGAGGATATACTGTATTCCTTAGGTTAACCTCGAGTCTACGTCATATCTAGTTTCTGCGAATCCTAAATTATGTATTGTGACATGAGGTCCACGTATTATATTCGTAGTGACAGAAGCACACGAAAAATCGCTTTTATTCGAATGTAACTGCTTTGAACGAGTAAAAGCTTTCGTTTACCTTCCCATCGATAGTCGAGAACGGGACCCATAGGTTTCTTGGCAGAGTTGACTAACTCCCACTGGAATGACTTTTCCCAATCGGCCACGCAATCCGTCGACTTCCAAATTGCACACTCGGTGTTGGTCTTCAGCCCTGATTTTTTAGGCTGGAAATCTAAAAGTTGTGCACGAAATTCATCAGACTATCGCGGTTCGCATATAGACACTTGAACTTGCAAGCTGACGAAACAATGTACACTAAACGTAATGGATTCTGAGCCGGACGAGTTGGACAATTCTAGAAACAGCCAATCGGCGCTCTGGATTTTTTTAATCCAGAGCGCCGATTGGCTGTTTCTAGAATTGTCCAACTCGTCCGGCTCAGAATCCATTACGTTTAGTGTACCATGATCGTCCTATCGTATGTCAATCTATTCAACTTGGTATGTAACTCATCAGCTGTGTATTCTTCACTAACCTTCGGTAATGTTTCCGCGATTTGTGGTCTCACCTGCCTGGTAATTGTAGTTCCAAACTAACGCAGAATTATCATTTTCGGATATACAAGTCAGCTTTCTCGTCTTACCGTTGTCCTCAAGCGGATGACGTAGCACAATAAGATCACCGAAACTTTGCACAAGTATCGACGTTAAGAAAAATACAATACCGTTGAAATACTTGCAAGACATAGCCGGTTTCATAACTCTAAACTTTCTTCGTCAAAAATGGAATTCGATTTTCGCAGTTCAGCGTTAGATCGTTATTCTTGAATTTTTTTTAATCTTCTAATCAAGCGAACTTTATTCCCCTAGACTAAAATATTACACGATATCAACGACGAAGATATTTAGCCACTGAAACTTGACAAGTAAGTTTCGCCGAGAAAACACAGGGTCTTTTTTTTCCGGGTATGCTTTCGCAGTGACCGATACCACATCCTACATGAGTTCCTTTTTTTGATCGGCGGTTTTGAGCCATGAGCTCACAGTCGTGTCTTGCTTTATGGATTGGTTCATGTTAAGCGATTTACAATCGTGTTATTTTTCACATTTCCTTATTTATCGAACTAGTTAGTCTTATCTTTCGTATAGCTTGCGGAAATGCCTATTCTCAGTACCAGCTAATATACACTGTGAATATTTCTCCGCGTGTGCAGTATCCTCACACAACCAATCGTTGCTTGAGTATGATTCATAAATTCAGGCAAAATTATCGTGAAATTAAAAATTCGTTTTATGCCCAGATATAAAGAAAGATTATCCTCGTTTTTACTCTCTCACATTTTTTCCAGTATTTTCGGGACGATATTATCTCTATTAAAACGACGTATCGAAGTTGGTGTGAAATTTATACGGGCCTCGGATCGTATACATATATGCATAATGTATCATATTGTCTTATAATAATAAATAAAATATGTTGTTTACGACGAAATTACTTTTTCCGCATGACAAATGTCGTCCGTGAAAGAAACCACAGCCGGATACTCTCCACGACAGTATATACAGATGTGCGCACATTCTGATTTCATGAGTGATATAAATAAGTTAAATTCCTGCAAATGTTATTTGTGGATAAAATTCTCCAATTTATTTTATTTTCACGCGATTGTGTGTTGCCCAAAAGTTCATCACTGCTTCCGGAAAAATTCGCGACCCAAATAAATGCCATGTTTAAAAATTTTCAACACTTTTTGAAAACTATAATTTCACACGAGGAAACGCGGTCTTAGTATCATTAAGAAGAAAATTACTGTTTAAATTATTTCTCGCAATTTCACGGAAGGTCGGTGTTAATGATGATTGGGTTTGGAGTGCAAGGTTCGGTCTTCCCTATCCAATATCAAAATCTTTATTAAATTGATACAGCCCTATAATTATTATTCAGGTTCAAGATTTTGTGCATTCAATTTTTCTCATGCTCATTAACAATGGTCATTTCACTATGAATTATTGTTTGAATATAATCAACTTATTATTATACAATCGATAATGATTATCGTACATTTAGGTATATATTATAATATTATGTAAATGGATTTCTTGAAAATAACGATAATATCACGAAAAATTTGCGTAAGTCTGGAAGCATTCGAAGAAGTTTATTGCCGCATCGTACAAGTAGTCGAACTGGTTCTGTAAATAGCAAAAATTTCAAATTTTTTCAAAATTTTGATCCAATTTTTCTATCGATGAAGAAAAAAAAAAAAATCATTCGCAAAGTTTTTCTGAACACTCTCACCAGTGATTGAACGAATTCTGTTCTGGAACGGCGCACTGCTCTAACGGCAGAGATCACGTCACACTCTCTTTCAACAGCCATTCTTTCTAGTAGGAAACTCAACGCTAAGTAGAGACCGCAGCCCGTCACACCGTCACTGAAACCACGCGAAAATTAATACAAGGAAAAATTAAATGAAACTAAAAATTGCGTTTCAACTTTAATCAACAGCTAAATTAAGAATTATATACTTACTGACAAAGTACCAAGGTCGGTGCTTCCTTTCGCGAAATTTTTTCAGAAGCCATCCAGAGTGAAACTAACGCTTCAGGAGCGGGTAGCTGTCCGTCTTTTCCACGACCCCATCCTGTACATCTGAGAACAGTTACGGGCTGCTGTCTCTTTTTTCCCTGAAATGTAAAAACAAAAAAAGAAATTCGAGGTAAAATCCCGAGTTAATTTGTCGTTGAAGTAATTTTTTACGTACCGATTTGTCGGTCATCAAAAGCTTCTGAGTTGTGAAATGTTCTCCTTCGTCGATGTCTGATTTAGCTTCTACTCGTATGTAGGGAACGGGTGCGAGGGTCGAAACACTGGGCATTATATCACAGCACATCTGTCAAAGATCAGGCAAATGAGGAAAAATCAGAAGACGAATTAATATCGTCGAAATACGAATTCATCAAGCACGCGATTTGTCTCTTTACTCACGGGATCGTTGGGGTTAGGCATTTGCAGTATTAAAACTAATTCTATATTCATCTCGGCTATCAATCTCCAGTATTCAGACAGGGTAGACGATGAAGGAAGATGTGATTCCAGGTACTGTTTTTTCATCTGTACCCCATCGACGCTCACAGCATTGATGTAATTACTTTCACTGTCGAATATCGAATCTCTATTGAATTCGGGGACAGTAGGAGTGGCTGAAATTCACAAACGTTTAAGCGTAATCAGTAATTTCATATTAGATCTTTTTTTAATGCAAAAAAAATAAAAACTGGATCTAATACACGGAAATTTACCCACCTGGAACAAATTCCGAAAATTTATCATCTGCCACGTGATTTAAAGCAGAGTGTCTCGTCACTGCTAAGGAGTGCAGCGCTCGGTCCTGCCACACACTGTCTGTCAGCCTGTTGGACAATCACATCAAACATCAAATTTGTTAAACTTTTCATCAACAACCAATACGATTCTGGGGCTAAGCACTCGCCTTTGCATGTCGGCCGGTAACTTTTTCCTCAATTTCTCTATCTTCTTCTGCAAGCCAGGGTTACATGGTTCTTGTGTTCGCTCATAGACCATGCTTTCCATGATGGCCAGATGAGCTAACATGTACTGCTGAACCGAGTTCACCATGTCTGCACGATCTTCACGCATTCTTACAATAACGGACGGCACGTAGAGAATCTGTAAAATGATGAGTAAAACACACCGCGTTTCATAACGATTATTAATGGGTACTAACCCTTTCCCTGACAGCTTGTCGAAGGCAAATTTCGCACAATATGATTGTGCCAGTCCGGCCGATTCCAGCACTGCAGTGAACAACGATTGGCCGGTTTCCAGTTGGTGTTGCTAAAAGTTTCTTCAAGTATGCTACCAGTGATTGGGAATACATGGGTACTCCGTGATCCGGCCATCCTGTGTAGTGGAGATGCATGACCTGCGTAAAGGTTGAAACACTGAGTGGAGACCCGAAAGAATTATCAAGCTTTGTACTTTTAATCACGTTCTTCTTGACCCTACCTTACGATCTTTATCTTCGTAGCTCAGGTTAAAGGTTCTGATAGTATAGTCGGCAAAAACTTCGTGGTCGGTGTTCGAGACGAAGAGATCGCCGTACTTCATTCCAGTTCCCACCGTTGGCCAGTATTGTTCACACTTCCTCTGAAACATCCAATTTTTTGTTTTGTTTGCTGGACTTGCGTTCTTATCAGATTAAGCGTAATTCGTCGTATGGGATTGTCACCTTTCCATCCTCGGTGACGTTTGTCAGCATGCAAATTACGTGGACTTTTTCTTGCCATATCATTCTCCAGAAATCATTGACCGTGTGTGGCATTGGTCCCTGTGCTGCGATGTAAGCCTTATCTTTGTTGTATCCCTAAAATGTGGGTTTACATTATATTTTGTAATAATTAATTCAAAGGCCTGAATCAAACTTGGATACTTTTACCTTAATGTAACTGGCGTTTATGTAGTCAGAGTGAGGATCACCAGGAATTTTCTTCAGGATTACTCGGGTGTCGTCATCTGTCGAGTTAATTATCACAGAATTGATTAAATATAGATTGGTCAAAGATCAATGCTGATCGATCTAATTGAATTAGATGACATAGAAAGGTGAGTTTCATAAAATACTAAATGCCTCAAAAAATGGTCATTGATGTTACATACATGGTATGAGATTCTTGTATCTGTTCTTCAAAAGATTTTGGGGCAATTTTCCATAGTCGCACGTCTTGGTGTGGCCAGTCGACAACGCCTAACAGAAAGAAGGTATCTCGTTGTAGATTTTGTTCTGGTTTTTGATATTCCATATTTTCAGACAAAAATGGTGTATACCTCGTATTGCGAGCCTAGTAGCCCACTTGCCATAGCTTCTCTCGTGTACTCTTCGAACTCTTTAACTTCGACAGATTGGGGATGTGGATTGTACGGCACTACGTCCGGCGTCGATTGCCATGTTGAGATTTGATCTTCGCTCGCTTTGGGCAAAGCTGTAGGAGTATGGAGGGTGTGTTCGGCTATCGAGCGTGCAGTATTAGTTACCGTTAATGACAGTGGAACAAGATCCTCGCCTTCGTTTCGTGACTTTCTGTGTTTCCTAAAATATCAATCAGTTTAAAAAAAATATATATATATAATGATCGAGAATATCCTGTTTTTTTTTATTATTTCTTCTCACCGGTGCCACATGAATAGTAGTAGGAGGAGTATGGCTACAATTGGAAAAATAGTCAACCAAAATAGATTCTGTTCATCGTCGATCAGAGTAATCGTTAACGGCGGAAGATCGGCCGTTGCATCGGTATACAAGTCTGTTACGTTGACCCAGATCGTATAAGTTCCTCCGACTCTAAGGGAACAGTTTGAATTGACGTTTCCGTTTTGGTTACAGTCGATTGTCACGTACTTAGATTGGCTCTCCTCTACCTGAAAGGAAGTAGGAGCCAATGTTGAAACAGGGCAAGCAGACGAGTAGAAACAGAGTCATGCATAGCGAAAGGTTTACTGACTTTATACTCGTTAGCGAGCCATTCCGTCATGTTGGCGAACGATGACGAATTCCGCGACCGATTCTGCATATTATACTCCGTAAGATCCTTTACGACGATGCTAACCGAGGTGTTGATTGTCGCGTTTATAACTGCGGGGACTTCAAGTGTAATAGAAGTTCCGCTGTGTGTTGCGTGAAGCTCCTCTCCGCTTGCAAAGGCGACGCCTGCTGGCATCGAAATCATAATTTTCGATTCCGGGCTGTTCACATTGTGCTGACTTACCGCCACTATGGCAATTTCGTAACGCGTCGCGGTCAAAAGGTGTAGTTCATCTTCGTAATATATCTTTCCCTTCGTTGCGGGATAATCTATTTCCATCGCAATTGGAGAAGTTGGAATCGGCTGTAAATTTGTGTGCACGCGTGTCACGTAGATACGGAATCGGTTGATACTTGTCTCATCAAAGAATGAATACTCCCACCGAAACTCTAAGATCCCATGGCTCTTTGGGAACGAGCTTCGAACCAGTGGCCTCTTGAGTACTGAGGGCAATCGTACCTTTTATATTATCTCGTTTTTATCACTACTTTTCATTCTATGTGTAATTCTACTACAAGTTCTACATTCTACAAGATTTTACCGATCAATTTAATGATTGGAAATATTCGAGTTGGATTTAATCGAAGGTTCTGCTCAAAATTCTTGGGCCCTATCAGTAAAGATTCTCTCACCTAAACCAAGGGTCCGAAACTTCGTGATCCAAGGCTTGTGCTTGTCCGATTCAATTATCACCATATATTCCGTGTAAGGTGATAGCTGCGAGCAGATATGAGGAAACTCCGTAATAGGACGATTGCATTTCGTTTTGTTTGCGGCATTCGACAATGTTAACCGATATTCCGGGGCTGTAAGATCTCCACATTCCTGAAATAGCATTTCAGTTCGACATGTAATTATGGCTGTAAGATTGAGATGTATTTTAACACGAGCGAGAATTACCTGTTCACGCGAAGGCTTTGTCACTGTCACATTTGTCTCCCCTGGTAAAATCTCGAATTGATGTTTTCCTGAAACAGGGTAAGAAAAGTGTAGATCCCATTATCCGAATGATACTCTCGCAGTCTCAGGTAATACTCGTTTCTCAGTGATCTTACCCAAACAAGTAGTCGAAAAAAATATTTCTGAGCTCTTTACTTCTTCGCCCGATTGTCCTTTTGACCTAGGCACAACTGTCTGCACTCTATACGTCGTGCTCGTTTTCAGGCCCGATATAACTTCTTTGTACGTCGTCTGCAATCTGGTAGTCGATGAACATTTGAAATTAGGGCTTGTGCTGGATCCTATCTCCTGCAAATACTCAATGTATCGATTAGCGTCCGACTAAACCTTGCTACGAATTATCAAAACATTCTATTTGCGGTTTTTCTTTACATGCCAATTAAAATATCGAGAAATATTTATTAGAGAGGGGGTCTAATCACCGAGATCGACTGGTTGAAGAGTTACCCTTAAACTACCCAATTTTATATTTGTTTGAATTATTAATTCCACTTTACGTGATCAGATCACCTTACTTATTTACTATATCGGTGCAACACCCCACAACGTCTCTTTAGTAAACGGATCTTTGTCACTGCTTGTTACCCAATTCTGACTTACCGTTATCCTGAAAGTGACATTGTAAGCTACATCTGCTCCAAACTCTAATTTCTGAATTAGAGTTGCAGTAGTATCACTGATGTCCGTGACGGTAGGTGCTGCAAGTCGCAATTCTGCGACAATAAAATCTTGGGGTCACTAGGCTCGTAATTTCGGTACACGACGTAAAGCAGCCGAACATCAAAATTATGAATTATTAATCGTAAGTAGTTTGAGCTTATTGAAATTTCATTCCACTAAGCCGGAACTGCCCCAATTTCATCATTCCGAATTGAAAAATGAACTAGAAATAATACTCAATGCGTCACACGTGAATAATTCTAGTCTACCTGTTTTGCAAAACGGTGGCAGAAATCTGGAGAATTTGCACCCGTTACGACAGTCTCCATTCTCTTTGGCGCAGTTGTTACTGTTGCACGATTCGCACTTCTCTTTGCAATTATACCCGTAAGATCCATCATAGCATGCTGCAAATGTTACGGTATTATACGCGTACTCGAGAATTTTACTGGAATTGTCACGTACTCACGTGTGGTACAGTTAGGTCCCTGAAACCCTCGATCACAGGTGCAGCCGGTTTGGTCACAGATAAACCATTTTTCACCTGATTTCAACGGTTCTTTCCGCCCACGAAGAAATTCTTGCAATTCTGGAAATGACCACCATTTTTCTTAAATGATTGATCAGAAAGTTGTCAACAAAGGGAAGCAGATGATAAGCTATATACTTACTGCTCGTATCCTGGTATTTCGCGGTCGAGAATGCATCGACCAGAGCACTTCCGTTATAAGATAATTTTTGGCACTTTGCCGGAATCCAAGGGGGGTGATGTTCACCAGTCTCCTCTCGACCAATAGATAGAGTAGATTCTCTTATTCCACCTGAGGATGAATAATTGATCTATTGTTTACAGCTTGATACTAAAATGACCGGAAATCACCTGTGATATAATGTGTAGAATGAATTTCGGACGTACCCCTTGATTCGTACATACGAAAGCTATCGACTGCCCAGTAACCCTTTTTGCTGTGGTCAGTGAGAACAGTCTGAATGAACAATCTCACAGATTTTGAACGGATGTTTTCTAAATTCACGTCTAGTTCGACAGATTGCCAAGCCAGCAGCTCGTTGATCACAGAGGTTCCGTTTCCGGAAACCCTCCATGTCTGAACTCCATGATATGCTTTCTCCTCCAGAGTTATGCTCAGTTCACATTCGCGGCAAAGGCCGACTAACAGCTTGAATCTCACAATCTTGTGATACGTCTTAAAAAAATTCGTATAGAGTCTCACATTCATCTGCTCACTCAGAAAATATTCATCTATAAAAAAAAGCGTCGAAATATTATAACGTAAATGTCATTCAGTGTTTCACGGATATATAGGAGGCTATCCACGTCAACTCGACACGGCTCCAGACCTCAACATCTCTGATTTGATTTTCAATTTTATATGTCATTTCTCCACGTCTGGAGAACCTTCCAATTTTTTGGGGGATTTTTCAAATTAACGCTTTCGGAGCTATGATTTTTTTCATCCATAAAAAAGGGACCTTTTTCTAAATTCTGAAAAAAATCACAAAAATCCTGTTGATGATATAGAACAACCTCCCACTCGCAGAATCGTGGGCAGAATTTTCCTTATATTTTTTTTTTTTTTCATTTTCAAAAAAATTGTCTTGAACATTATTTTTCTCACTCGCTCGAAAATCAATTTGCAAAATGGATTTCGGAAGAGAATTTCATTGCGCATCTTTTTTTCCTATAAACTATATCAACATTTTTTGTCGTTTTTACAATAAATATTAATAATAATATAATGTTTTGACAATAAATGTCATTAGGTAGTAAGCCTTTTTCGGAAAAAATACTTTTTTGAAAAAGAAAAAAAAAAAAAATATAAGGAAAATTCTGCCCACGATTCTGCGAGTGGGAGGTGGTCTATATCATCAACAGGATTTTTGTGATTTTTTTCAGAATTTTGAAAAAGGTTCTTTTTTTAAGGATGAAAAAAATCATAGCTCCGAAAGTGTTAATTTGAAAAATCCCAAAAAATTTTGGAAGGTTCTCCAAACATGGGGTAATAACATGTAAAATTGAAAATCAAATCGGAGATGTTGCGGTCTGGAGCCGTGTCAAGTTGACGTGGACAGCCCCATTAGATATACACTATACACTCATGTGGACGAACGATTTTGTGCTTACAGAAGTGGAATCGGATGCGTGATGGTACTGCACCTCCTACGAATATTTGAGGTACATTTACCCACGTAGAAACGTTCCCGTGCAAAAATGGCTTGTTGTCATCGTTCCTGAAAACCTTGATCGTCCTCTCCGCGTAGTCCCATTTGATTATAAACGTACGCCACTCATACGCGTCCAGGTAATCTGAAGCTCCGTGCTGTGAACAATTGTGAAGTATATTTGAAGCTCGAAGAATTTTCACGAAGTTGACTGGCTAGTCTTTACATACCGTGAGTCTCGCTAGGATTCTGCAGTTTCCATTTCCAGCTGCTTGCTCGAATCGAAATGTTTCAGCAGCACATAACCTGATTGCAGATTGCGTACCTTCCCATCCCCCCAAAATGATCGAAAAGCAAAGTCCTTCTGCCACTTGTTTTCTTGCGCATAGGGAAACGGTAATATCTTTAGACCCTCGGACAGAAAACACTGCAGCGCCAGAAGACGCGTCCACTTCACCCACGTATGGATATCGTAATTTGTACTTCGTTTCGTTCTTGTAAAAAACGAACTCCTTGAAGCCTGCAAGCCCCCAAAATAATCGTCTATCTTGATTACCTATTCATTCACAACGTGTAACAGTGACGACACTATGTCGTAGATAAGACAGAGCTAGTCTTCGATCTTTGTTTACCTTCCCATCGAAAGTCGAAGACAGGAGCCATTGGTCTGGTGGTGGAGTTCATTGGATGCCATCCCGCGGACTCATCATGATTCCATCGCTCGATGCACTTAGTCGAGTTCCATAAGGCACATCCGTTGATGTGCGGTGCCAATGGGTTTTTGGGCCGGAAATCTGAAATGAGTGTCCAGAATTACTTGAGCGGTTACTATTTACAATTAATTCGCAATCTGATTAGAGTATTTATGTTTCCTATTAGAGTTCGTGTAATTACTATATGGTCATTTAGCTGCTAGTTCGCGAATCATACAGTCGTGCTTGCGCTTTTATACCGATCCTAAACCTTCTATAATTTTTCCACTCACTAGTCAAACTTTTCTTTCCACGCGTACGTTCATTTTCGTTGGGATTGTAATTCCAAATCAAAGCAGAATCGTCGCCTTCGGCTAGGCAAGTCAGCTCCCTCTTATAATCATCGTTTTCCTCAGGATGCCGTAGCACAATCAGCTCTCCAGTACTTGTCGCCAATATTAACACCAAGCAAAATGCAATCGCAGTGAAAATTATCCAATAGAACCTCATTTTTATTGAACAATTTTTATCACGAAAATTCCGATATCAATATTGCCTTTCGTTTCTTCTCCGTAATTCAAAACTATCTATTATATACCAGGAATTTTAAACCGACGTTCACTCGTCCCGTCTCCACCGTTGGTCAAAAGTTCGCTTTTAAATCCAGCGCGCGCCGCTGTAGAATAAGGAAAATCTAACATTACACCAACTACGAGGCTAAAAGGTTACTGGTATTCAGCAAGTATATCATTAAATGAAAGACACACGTCTCATGATCGCGCGAGATTTAATTTCCGGCTTTTCCATTTCCGGTAACCAATGCCACATCCTTCACCAAGTGCTATTCTTTTATCGTCAGTTCTAAACGAGAGATACCACAGTCATCCTGGTTTACTGATATGAGTCAAGCCGTTCATCCGTTTCGCGATGTCACAATATCTGAGATTTTATTGTCTGCGAATTAACATTAAATATCTTATTAGCCAATCAGTTCGTTGATTAATTACACCGAGCATTTAATTCCCACCTCTCTAATCGCCGGAGTATTACTAAGTTCTCTTTGACTCCGTGTTAATTTTTTCACTTATCCCAGTGTTTATTCAAATAAATATTTTCTAAGCTATAATAAATTCTACTCATTCTTGAAAATAATAATCTACGTCGCATTTTACATTTAAATGTGGCGTGGTGTAATTATAAAGATCCGAGAAAAACATCGTCGTGATGTGAACGCGGAAAGTCTGTTCTAATCAGAACTCTGAATCTACATAATATGTTTCTGTTCTTACTCAGTACTTTTTCTTTTCTTTTTTCTCTCCTGCTTTTAAATATTCAATAAATGCGTTATACTCGAATAAAACGTAGCATAGCTTTCGTGATTCATGAAAAAAAATGTTCATCGTAAAATACGAAGACAAAAAAAATCTCACGAAATTTCTCTTTTTCTCCAATATTCATAGTAGGTATGGGTATATAGACTTTTTTTAAATAGGATTTAAGGATTTTGTATGGTATCATTATTTTATTCTCTAATCTTATATCGAATACATTTCTCGTTACAACAGTCATGTATGTAGTCTTATTTCATAGAATAGTAATACTTCGTTATTCAACTAACAATTAAACATAATATACGGATGACTCATTTCCCCATGACAAGGTTTGCGAAATCCAACTGAGATTCATTACCGAATCAAGAAAAATTTGCGTAAATCTCAAAGCACTTGACGTAGTTCACTGCGGCGTCATACAAGTACTCGAATTCCTCCTGTAACAAGAAAAATAACGTATTTTTATCCCTCGATAGATATCTTTTCTCCATCTTATCATTTAGGCGTAATTTGAAAGAAAAATATATAAGCTCGAAATAACTAAAACCAATAAAAGATTTACCAATGATTGAACGAATTCTGTCCTGGATCTGCGAACTGCTCTGACGGCAGAAATCACGTCACATTCTCTCTCCACGGCTATTCGTTCGACTAGAAAACTCAACGCTAAGTACAGACCGCAGCCAGTAACGCCATCCCTGCAGGAAATAAGGAAGAAATTAACACCAGAGTCACTGGGATGAAGAAAAAAAAAAAATTAAATTCTACTGTGAAAAAAATTGCAAAAATTGCGTTTCAACGTCCGAGATAATAGCAGAATCACTCACCGACAGAGTACAAAAGTCAGGCCTTCTTGTCGCGGAATTTTTTCCGTGGCTATCCAAAGCGAAACTAATGCTTCTGGAGTCGGTGGTTTACCACGTATGCCTTGTCCCCATCCGGTACACGTAATCACAGTTACAGGCTGCAGTAGCAATTCCTTCTGAATAACAAACGCGAATAATTGTGTCTTTGGATTAATTGAATTTTTAATCGACCTGCATCTGCGAAAAGGCTAGACTCGTTCATTCTACGTACCATCGACGTATCGGTTAGCGATAATTTGTCAATTGTAAAATGTTCTTCCTTATCAGGAATCGCCTTTCTTTCTACTCGTAAGTTTGGCGCGGGTGTGAGTATTGATTCACCAGGAACGATCTCACAGGACGTCTGCAAAAAAGAGTGTTTAACTTTGCGTACAAAAAATGATTTCTGTACCAAGCGAATATTTCAGCGAGCTTTTAACTTACGGGATTTTTCGGGTCAGGGGATTGCAATATCACTATCAATTCTATATTATTTTCGGCAATTAATTTCCAAAAATTAGATAGTTCAGAGCTTGAGGGTAGTCGTGATGCAAGATATTGATTCTTCATTTTGACTCCGTCGACAGTCACAGCATCGGTGGAATTATTCTGACTTAGAAACTTCGAAGATAGTTTTGAACGAGCCACGACTGGACTGACTGAAATGCATCAATTTTATATGTACGAGTTCGAGAATTTCGTACAGACCTAAAAGTTCAATCTAAAAAACAAATTCCCCCACCTGGAATTACACTCTGAATTCTGCTCGTCCCTACGTCTTCTTTAGTCGGAAAATTCGGTGATTCCAAAAGGTGCAGTGCTCTGTCCTGCCACACAGTGTCGTTCAGCCTGTTGGAGTTCAAAATTTTCCATTAAACATCTCGCGATTAAAATTACGGTCCAGTTGCACAGAGTCTTTACTCACCTTTGTATGTCAGAAGGCAACTGCTTCTTCAGTTCTATTATCTTTTTAGGCATTGAGTTGGTGCAAGGTATCTGCGTCTGATCGACTACCATGCTTTCCACTATCGCCAAATGAGCGAGTAGGTACTGCTGTGCGTTGTCGATCATGTTTGGACGGTCCTGACGTATTCTTACAACCACGGCTGGCACGTCGATGATCTATAAACACAGTTGGATTAAAATTTCAACAATTATTTCGAGGGTTCTTTTTCTCGCATCTCTCCTCACTCACCCTTTCCGCAACTGCTTCTCGCAGACAAATATCGCACAATATGATTGTTCCTGTACGTCCAACTCCAGCACTACAGTGAACAACGACGGGTCCACTTCCTGCCGGTGTTGCAAGCAGCTTTTTCAGATAAGCTACAAGGGATTGAGTGTACATTGGTACCCCGTGATCCGGCCATCCCGTAAAGTGGAGATGCGTAACCTGGGAAGATGAGAAAATACAGGAAAATAAGTTCAGGGAATTTAATCCGAGGGACTGTTGGGCTTTTGCTGAACCATGTACAAACCTCGCGAGTTTCTTTTTGACAGTTGAGTGTGAAGGTCCTGAAAGTGTAGTCTGCAAACAACTTGTGGCTTGTGTTCGATATGGTGATCTTTCCGTGCGTTACTTTGGTTCCTATTTCTGGCCAGTACTGCTCACACTTTCTCTGAAACACGTCAAACCTTGTGTTAATTGGTTTTTTATCCGATTTGTTACGCTCTATTCAGCACAAACGAAATTCTTACCTTTCCACCCTCTATTACATTCGCCAACATGCAAATCACCTGGACATTTTCTTGCCAAACCATTCTCCAGAAATCTACAACAGTTTTTGGCTTTGGTCCCTGAGTCGCTATGTAGCCTCGTTTTTTGCGATATCCCTGAAACGTGCGTTTACATTAATAACGATTATCAAACATCCCACTCTCTTAATCAACTCTCCACATTATCTCACCTGAATATAACTTGCGTTTATGTAATCGGAGTGAGGATCTCTGTCTATTTTATTGAGCACAACTCGGGTCTCGTCATCTATAGTTCGTAGTAAAATAAGAATAATCTGTATACACGTAGGTTGAGTAAGCAGCAAATAGGCGCAGGGAAAGTGCTGATAATGAGTCGCAAGACTCAGGGCATATAAGCACGGTTAATTGTTAAAAAAGGGACATAAACCCTTTGAGTAATAAATTTCCGAAAATTTAATTTAAAAAATTGATGTTACTTACACGGTATTCGATCTTTGTATCGATTCTTTGGCGCATTTTCCAGCATCGTCGCATACTTGCACGGCTTCGTGAGATTCTTAGAAAACGTCTTATGGGAAAAAGGAAATATTTGTTTCAATTATTTTTTGAAGTTAGGCTTCTGCTCTTAGTCTTTTGATTCGACATTTTTTTTTTTTTTTTTTTTCTTTTTTAAGGGGTTCAATAACGCACCTCATACTGTGAAGCCAGAAGACCGGTTGTTAGACCTTCTTTAGTGTACTCTTCGAATTCCTCGACTTTAACAGGGTACGAATTTGCATTATATGGCGGAACTACATCAGGCGAAGATTGACGGATCGACAATCGATTTTGGGTTCGATCGGGTGGAGGTATTGCGAGTTTCATGGTAGCAGGAGCTGGCGAAACGCCCGCACTCATCATCGTTGGTTCTAGCTGTAGAATATCCTGTTGGCTTGTTTTCAGCTGAGCTTTATTCCGTCTTCTGTAAAATTTATAGAGTATAAATCTTGGAACGAATGGATAAAGACTGTAGAGTCTGAGATCAATTGATCTAATATCAATTATTGCGAATGGATATAGATTTCGACTCACTGGTGCCAGGCGAAAGCTAGTAGAACACCCAATGCTATGATTGGAAAAATAATCAACCACACCAGAGACTCTTTGCGGTCGGACAGAGCGATTGGGAATGTTGTGGTCTGGAACGAGATGCCGGAATACCAATCTGTGACGTTGAAAACAATCGTGTACTCTTCTTTGGGATCCAGTGAACAGATTGACATGACGCCGTGGTTCTGCTCCGTGTGAATCTTTATCGATTCAGGTGTTTCATCTCCAGCCTAAAATCAAGCAGACGCTTATACTGATACGGGGAAAACAGATGAAAAGATTTCCGAACGATGTGATAAATCTTATGATAAATCAAGCTCACCTGGTACACTGCAGCGTCCCACTCCATCACAGATTTTGCCTGGTTGGCTGCGGGTGACGATTCTTGCGCATGGATTGGCGTGCATGTTGACGAACCCTTCACGATTACTGTAATTGTGGTGTTCAACGTCGTGTTAACGATTTTAGGAATAATAACGTTGATCGACGTTCCGTCGAATGTTCCTTGCGGTTTCGTTTCGTTCGCGAATCCGACGCTCGTTGGGACCGAAAGCTCTGTTTTGATCGCCCCGCTTGTCTGGTTACGTCTATTTACCGCCACCACGGAAACTGTGTAATTTGTCGAGGGCTGAAGCGTCACCATATGAGTGTAGTACTTCTGATTTTTAGTGATTGTATATTTCTCCGTCACCGGATACCGTGTGTTTAGTTTTTCTAGAAGAACCGAATGCAGGATGTCAATGGTGATTTCGAATCTAGTGATTTTCGTTGAACTGAACGACGGATGCATCCACGTAAATATAACGTCGCCGTGACCCTCATGGGTTGCTGTTAAATTCAACGGTTCACCGGGCGCTGAAACAAGAAGAGCATTTATTTCGTTTCATAAATTACCATGAAGGGTTACCCGTTGCAACGTAGTTTTTGGTTACTTGAACCAACCAAATTCCGCTTCCGGAATGATTCGAGACAATTCTTATCTCACGCTAATTAGATACCTCTTGAGAGTTGTGTCGAATTACCTTTACTGTAATCGGTGCTTGGATTAAGGTGAAAAAATGATGAGTTCCCAGCTGCTTCGACGTCCTTGTTTCTTGCGTAAATCTGTAATCAAATTACTAATAACTTCTCTTGCTCGGCTCTCTTTAAGCATCGCGGAGTAATCACGTCTCCTTGGTATTGTACCTGGAATGAGATTAGGCTTAGAGTATTCGCGTGGAGAGGTAAATTTTGTATGCAAACGTAGTCCTCCCAGGGCTCACAGGCTTCTTCTCCTTCCGAAGCTTTGATAGTCCAATTTCTCAACTGGCCTCCTTCGTAAAATATCACTTGGTAGGATTCAATCTCCCCATTGGCAGGATTAGGTGGTTCCCATCGAAGGGAGATGGTATTCGCGCCAGGGTCGGCGTCGTATGAACTCATACTTTTCACAGCGGATGGCGCTGAAGCGAGAAAACTTGTTACGTTCAAAAGAATATATTCATACATTTTAAGATTGGTCTTCATATATATATGACTACGGATCTTTCAATTAGGTACGAGTGAATGACAGTATTGATTGATGGGATGAATGGAGCAAGGGACTAATCCGATTCAGGCTCCTTTTTCCGAGATGAGCTTAATCAAATATTCCAGTAAAACTTTATGCACGATCGTAATAATGCGAAAAATCCACTTTGATTCATGCCCTTGTTCCATTCGACTTCTAAATCATAAAATTTACACAACTACAGCAATCGAATTCTCACCAGAAGGTGCTGTCGTCCAATTCTTTTCCTGGTAAAGAGTAAAGTTCACGCCTCCGGTATTATTTCTGAATACGTAAGCACGCACGTTGTACAATGTGTAGGGAGCCAGACCAAGCTTGTACACATCTAAGTAATTATATTCAGTTTTTCTCATAATCGGCAAATCCTTCGCCGAATTATCAAACCTTGTAAAGTCTAATCTTGTGAATTTTGTGGAACCGGTAATTTTAAGGCAATCCTCAGGCCTGTCCCATTTAAGACGTCTTTGATTCTCTGTAAGCTCCAAGTTCTTGACGGATGAGGTCGGAATATCTGTGCAGATTGATACACGTTAGTTGTCAATTGCATAATTAGACGCTCGTAAGCTCCTGCTACTCACCCCTCTCAGGCGTCTGAAATTCAATTAATTCCTCCATCCCTGGCTCGGTGGTATGTGCAATCACGGATGCCGTGTATTTCGCGTAGGGATTCAGGCCGATGAAGGAGGCTGTCGTGTCATTCACTTCTGCTGTTATGTCGTCTTGTGCAGAAGTCTGTTGTCCGAGATCCTCGCAAGCGAATAGCTTGATCCTCTGAATATGGAGAAATAATATGCCTTGTTTATACGACATGACTTCGAGATTCTGATATCATTGGACGACCATATTTATGCCCGAGTATGGTAATTGTCGTGGCGAAACAAGTCCCTAATTTGGTAAAAACTAAGAAGAATTTGAGTAAGTGGGTACTTGGCGTAACTATCTTTGTACCCGTGGTGCCTTGAAAGGGATAACGCTTCTATGTGAACTAATTCAGACGTAATACCTTGATCGAAACACTGTACTTGGAGATGATTCCATTTACTTGTAAGGGAACTTTCCACTGGAGAGTGACATTGGTATCAGATACGTGTGACCGACGCAGATGACGGACTTTTCCTGGTGCTGGGATGAACAGAGAAAATAGCACTGGTCAATATCTGCAGGGTTCGCCTCGAGTTATGATGCATTTAATCTTCAATAGGTATACGTTGAACACCGAAGGTAGCACAAAATATTCCACCGGGCTTTAGCCCAGTGACGTATTTGATAATTAGCCTGCTTTGTCGCCAATGCTTCTCCTACCTGATTGGAGGGTGCGAACTTTACTGGTCCACAATATGATTTTAGCACCGCTTTGATAAACAGTCAGCTCATATTCGGTGTAGGGCTCTAGTTTTTCGAAAATGTAGGGAAAATTCGAAAAAGCGTGTGTACTGTAATACGAGCTTGTACTTTTCCTTCGAATTTCTGCATAATACCCCCCTGTCAACCCACACCCCTAGAACCACATGAAATCGAAGATGAATTCATGTGGGAAACATATCGGAATGTATCGTAGCAAGTGAAAATTACCTCTAAATCTTGGTGCAATTCCACAACTATATCGCTGCTCGTCGGTTTTACTTCAAAGCAACGCCCTAAAACATAGTGAAGTTTGCTTAGACGCTGAGCATAGACGAACTGACAAGGCAAATTGTAGGTGCTCTTGGTCGAATAATATTCTCAAGTCAAAGGAGTATATACTCATTTGTCACTCAACTTACGCAAGGAAGTTACGAACATGATTTCCGGGCTACGTGCTTCTGTGAGTTTTTCATTAAACTTCGTGGATACAAATGTATGTACCCGATATGTTGTTCCTGGATATAGATTTCGAATATTTATCGTGTAAGTTGACTCCACGTGTAATAATGTGGTTATGAAAGAATCTTTACCATCCCCGCCCTGAAAATTTTGGAGGTCACGATTATCCCACGGAAAAAGTGTTTCTTTATAAATTATTTGATAATTGTATTCACTGATATCTGTGTCAAATTTGAGGAGTGTGTATCGACAGATATTCATTACTGTAGTTAGCTAGCTTGTCGGTCTTCTTTTTTAGTCTCGTATTACCTCAATATGGTATCGAAAGTTGGTGATGTATCCAAGTAATTCAGGCCTCACTTTCTGAAGTATTCTCGCCGTAGTGTCAGTGATGTCCTCGACGATCGGTTTTTCAACTTCTATAACGAAAAAAATTATCTCAACTCTTGGAAAGTTGCGTTTCGCAGACTGTGTGTGGAAGATAAAATTGCTCTTATAACTTAGGCGTACCGCGAAAAGTGAGCACTGAAATCAAGGTCAGGGAAAACGAGATGATTAGATGATGAACAAAATGCGAACGAATTCAAGCAACCTTCATTTATCTATTCGGAAGCAACGACGTAGGCTCGATCACTCGATTCAGAATCAAGAAGTGGATCAAGAAGACATCTTATTAAAACACACTTGCTTGCTGTCACGATTGAACAGAGTATCGTCACATTGCTCATTTATTAAGCTTACTTCAGAATTTGCTTTGAGAAGATTTTTTGTTTGAAGATGGTTCAAGTCGAGGATCAGTGATCCACGTACAGTGCGTATTTTTCGAGAATTGTAACCCCGACGGAACGTTAAGTTTATTACTACTCATTGTGCACGTTCATTGCAGTTAGTGGATTCCAGTATACCTTTGCAGAATGGTGGAAGAACCACGTCGTTTTTACACCCTGAGGTGCATTGCCCATCTGCTCCGTCGCAATATCCGCCAGAGCAGAGTCCACATTGCTTAGTACAATTGTATCCGTATAAGCTAGGAATGCATTCTGTAATTATTTTGTTATTAATTTCGTGGTCCAGAATTCTACTCCGGAGTAGAATATACTTACTTGTCTCACAATCATTTCCGGTATATCCACGATCGCAAGCGCATCCGGTTGGATTACAGACGGACCATTTTTCGCCCAGACTTGCATACAAATTGGCTGTTACCGAATTGCGAACAAGCATCAGGAGTTCTGAAATCAGACGTATTATTCTGGGTATGCCTCGGAACATTCGTTCACGCAACAATTACCAAATAGATCTTAACCCTTTGTGTCACACATTTTTTTTTTTTTTTTTTTTTTCAAACACCAAAAAAAGGTTGAAAATTCGGTCGAAATTGCGCAGAAAATGGTGGAAACAGGTGGCACTCCCAGAGTGCCACCATGGCACAAAGGGTTAAATAAAGGTCGATTGAATGCATTTGATGACGAACGGTGTATACTCACTGCTCGTGTCGTCGTCAATCGTGCTTGTAGAAAGTGAATCAACGACGGCACCTTTGATGTAGGATAATTTTTGACACTTGACCTTCGGCCAGGAGACAGGTGACACCTTCTCTTTATAAGTCAGTATGGTGGAATTTCTCAGGCTGCCTGAATTAAAATAACGTAACTATTTCATTCCAAGCTTGTTATAGAAACGACTGGTACACTTTTTTGTTATGGTGAATCGCTTTCCACTTACCGAACGATTTGCACTGACGAAAGCTATCAACTGCCCAAAGACCGTTGTCCTTATTGTCAGGCAAAATAGTTGTGATTTTTAATCGTACGAGCTTGAGCATGGGGCTGTTCAAACTTGCGATGAGATAAATCGGCTTCCAGGACAACGGCATGCCGTTTGTAGAATTTTTGTCTCCCAAAATATTATTCCCCGCTATGTAATGGCCACTTTTATCTACCAAATCAACTTTCAGTTCACAATTAGGGCATAGACCAACCAGCAGCCCAACACAGAAATCTTCGCTTTCCAGATTGAATTGTTTCGTGTACAGACACGTGTCCCGCTTTTGCGTCCGGTAATAGTCGTCTGAAACCAAGCGTCCGAACTCATGACGACGATGTGTGACACACATAATTGCACACATATAATATCTACGGGTCAAGGGGGGCACACTTACAAAAATGGAATCGAACACGTGATGATATTTCACTTTGGACGAATATGTGAGATACAGAATGCCACTGCTGCACTGTTCCTTGTAAAAATGGATCAACTTCAGTTTCATTGAAAAGCTTGATTGTCTGTCCCTCCCTCTTCCATTCGATCCTGAACGTACGCCATTCATATTTGTCGACGACCGTAGTTTCGTGCTGTTAGTAAATGTAGGAGTTAATGACGACGACCACGTTGTCCTATATACTGTACCCGATCAAAGTTTATCAAGTTTTTACCGGATGAATCCGTCTTTCGATGAATCTCGCATTCGTATATTATAGGCTAATTTAAATATTAGGGCACAGTTGACAACCGTTACGCTTGGTCAGTGAAATTTCGCGAGTTTAATTATATCGTCAATACAAACCCAGGCATCTGCTATATATGTGCAGTCTCTGTTCGCCCTTGAGTCATCGGAGTTACGTGATCCTCCTTCGCAGCTCAAGATTTTAGATTGTTTGCCGCCTGAGCACCCAATTCTTATCCAAAAGCACCAACCTTTTGTCATGCCATTATCGCGACATAGAAACAAGTTGAAGTCTTGCGACGCCCGGACAGAGAATACTATGATTCCAGAATATTCTGCCATGTTTCCCAACTCCCGATATTTCAGCATCTCGTCTGTTCCTTTGACGTCGATCTCCTCGAAGCCTATAAGCCACCAATAATCGTGTATGCAGTTTGATTATTCCATTTAAATTGAGTATCGAGGATATACTGTATTCCATAGGTTAACCTCGAGTCTACGTCATATCTAGCTTCTGCGAATCCCAAATTATGTATTGCGACACGGGGTCCAAGTATTATTCGAAGTGACAGAAGCACATGAAGAATTGCTTTTATGCGAATGTAACTACTTTGAACGAGTAAAAGCTTTCGTTTACCTTCCCATCGATAGTCGAGAACGGGACCCATAGGTTTCTTGGCAGAGTTGACTAACTCCCACCGGAATGACTTTTCCCAATCGGCCACGCAATCCGTCGACTTCCAAATTGCACATTCGGTGTTGGTCCTCGGCCCTGATTTCTTGGGCTCGAAATCTAAAAGTTGTGCTCAAAATTAATCAAACTATTGCGATACGAATAGATACTTCATTCGCAAGTTCATAAACTATGTACGATTATCGACGTACTGAATGCCAATCTAATTTCACCCAGTATGTAACTTATTGCTTAGCTGTAAATTTTCTACTCACTACTGAAAATATTGGCTTCGCTATTAGTCGTGCCTGCCTGGTTATCATAATTCCAAACTAATGCAGAACCATCGTCATCAGAATAACAAGTCAGCTCTCTCGTCGTTTTGTACCCATATGTCCACCCGGTCCATGTCTCTTGCAGGGGATGCCGCAGCACAATAAGATCACAGAAACTCTGCACCACTATTAACGATAAGCAGGATACAATCGTGGTAAAACACATGCAAGAATAACCCATTTCGACCAATTGTCAGATTTTTTTTATCGTTAATTCTGTTACTCCGCCGTGATGTTTTCTACTCAAGGATTTCCACCACTGTAATAATTTTCCACTTTATTGTTTTTTCCGTCTTCACCCGACCGATGGAGTTGGCTCCTATACAGCCAGCCACCACTAGACTTTTGATCCATATATCACAACTGAATATGCACCAATCAAATCATATTCACAAAAATTTTCTTTTAGATTGCTAATCGAAACGAGCTCAAGTATAACGTGCAACTGTCAGTCAGCGAATAAATCTCGACATGAAAAAGCGCGCGACACATCACCATCACCATCATCATCATCTTCCGGCTTGTTCATTTTGCGATAAGCAAAGCCACGTCCTCTGGGACTTCTATATTCTTACAGTCAGTATCCAGACAAGAGACCACAACCGCGGCGTACTGATACGATTACATGCGTCAGCTGTAGCATTGCTATAATGTTGAAACAAAGTTTAATTAATTTATTTTCCCTCTGATTTTTAACTGTTCCTATTTCTTTCGAATTCGCATTCAACTTCTATTCTTCGGGTATAATAATTGATAACACGTTATTTATTCACACCCTACCGATACAGCGGGTATTAAAAACTTTATTTCAACCATATAATTGAATCGAATTACATATCTCCAGCTGCATTAACACACATATTTTAACTAATAATACGTATATATAATTTTATTATAATCAATTAATTAATCGTTTGAAATAAAACTACACATTAATCAAATTCTCCATATTATAATAAATAATAGCCATATTAAAATTATTCATAATATAGTACAATAGACATATTATTACTCGATAAAATTCTTCATTTTAATATACTATAATTCTCGTCGTCGTTAAACGGATATATGTATAAAATTATTCGGAAAAAAATTTTACGGCGAAAAATGGGGTATCCAAGAATGTACTCTTCTGTGTCTGCCCAAATCACACTTGGGTGCAATTAAAGCAAGTAAAGCCAATGCAGCTCCCAATAGTGAGACTCCACACAAGGCACCCGCCGTTATATCATGCATCGGTGTTCCAGCTCGCGGGGCTTTTGCAGCTAGCAATAAAAGCCCCCCACAACTAAGTGCTGATAATGCAGCAAGCCCTAGTCCTGTCCATGTGCGTTTTAGACTTCTGCAAGCACCTGCCAATGCACAACATGCACCACAACCTGCTGCACTGTCGAAGTAGTACCTGGAAAACAAAATTTTTTTCATTAGATTCGGCCAAGGTTTTCGTGAAAAATCATGATGCTCTTATCGAAAGCATTGCTTCTCTTCTTATTAGCTAGTCTTCGAGGTATTTTAAAGCAATATGTAATCGAGTAGCGAGTATAACTCAATGCGTATGTCGTATATTCATTTCATGTTTATTCAATGCAGACGATCAAGGCTTTTATGCGACCTTTTGCGCTGACGTAAGTTCTCACCTTCGTCCCTGAGTCCAAGAAAGGTACAGCGACAATCCACAGGTCAAAACGCCAACTAGGACCAACAAAAGCGGTGCGTTTCTACGCTCGTGTTTGTCAAGGCCACTTGCTAACGTAGTATTAGCATCACTGTTTGGTGGAGACAAAGGAGGTACCTGGAAAATATTCAATAAGATATGTAATTGTCGGAAATAGTATAATCGAAGATACAAGCAAACTTTCACTTCTCAACTTTGAAACTATATGGAAAGTCAGTTTCCAACTGAAACCGATATTATTTTTCATCCCGAAGATATGCTGAGAAGTAAAATTAGTCAAATGATCATCATTTTGAGTTTTCTCAGAATTAACTTTTGGAAAAATCGAAATCATGCATGAATTTTTATGCAACCAATCGTCACTGTTGCGGATACGAATAAAGCCAGATAACTCACCACTGCTGTTCTGGCTACAAAAGCGCTTTCAACACTCTGGTATCCACTTCTCTTCTGCAAATCTGTGGACGGTACTACCTGGTACCTTGGAGAGCTGCATATCATCGGTACCGACTCGGGACCGTTGTCCAGGTACGCGTACCTGGGCGGTGGTTCGCACCTAACCAATTCCGTAAGGTCAACCGGCGCTGTACCGACGTAACGAAGTCGTCCGCAATTACTAGCTGGACATAAGTCCTGTCCTCTGTTACCTCCGGTTTCCGTTAACGGTAGGCAACGTCTGGCAGACGGTTCCTTGTTCGGTGTAGACGTTTGGGGTCTGTTAGGTGAAAATGGTCGGCCTTGTGGTGTCCCATGGGGTGTTCCTCGCTGAACAGGACTCAATGTACGACCTGGATAAGAGTAGCTTGTTATATTCAGGTTTGACTGGATATTTATGACTGTTTTTATTACTATCAATTTTCTAAATACCTGAAGGAGAGCTTCCAGGAGTCAGTGCCCGTCTTTGCGGAGTTCCTGCGGAGCCGTGCATCTGCTGTCTCTTCGGCGATAGGGTTCGTTCCTCTGATCTAGATCGTGGTTTTCTAGGGGTCGTTAAAATTTCGTGTAGCTTTTGGGTGGCCTGATTATTTCGCGGGGATATAGACAACCCTGTATTTCTTTCCGGAAGTGCTGGTGGGTCTTCTTCTTGCATTGGTATTCTAGCGTATCTTCCTACAGGCGTGAAAACGTTTAGAATTTTATTATACCAAAATTCTTGCATCGATTTAAAAATACCCAATCCTCTAACGAACTCACCTCTTAATCCAGCGGGCTGTTGAGGTCCCGGCGAGTAATTCCTCCCGCCATTAACCCAGGAGTTATCCCTATCCTGTATCTGTTGTTTCGAAAAACTCGGCTCGCCAGGTATCTCCGCATAACGTCCACCGTTTCCTGTACTATTCCGTGTCTGACCCCTCCGGACTCCATCGTCTTGGTTGGTCAGTGGTATGGAACGAGGGGAGCACCTTAGCACCTGTTGGTTAGGAACGTAGGCGTACCTGGACGAGCCATGTCTTTGCAGCTGGGGTTCCTGGATCTGATGATCCTCTTGACCGTGTTCATACTTCGATATATGATTGAAATTCGGTTGGTTTTCCTCCACTGGTAGACTGGCATATCGTCTATGATGAATTTGGGCAGGAACCGGCACTGGAACCGAAGGGCAGTTCGATTCCTGAAGATAAACGTACCTCCCCGCGGGGCTAGGGCAAGGTATTTGAACCGGTTCCACTATCGGGTGAAAAGCCGGGTTAGCTTGACCGTATTGTAGTTGTTGAGGTGGCGGTGGAGGCAGGGGAAGATCGTCCCCTTGAAATTGCAACGGCGGTGGTAATTCGGCGTTATTTTCATCATGTATGAATTCGGACTGTCGACAAAACGATGGATTCGTATAGCAATGTACACGAGTGGGATCGTTAGATTCTGCCATATCGTCTATTCCTGCGTCTCAACTTATTATCAACGTCACTCAAATCGTTATTATGTATTTATTGATTGATCATTATCAGAAGCACGGTGCTAACGTAAGAAATTTTCGGTTGCATTTCGAGAGCAATCGTAACGCTTGATACGTGGGATACAACATTCACTTGGCCTATAAAACTGGGATTATTTAAACACATGATTTTCTTTTCGCGACAATAATTCCGCGTAATATTATTATTATATCTATATCGATAAATTAATTTCACGTACGAAAATCTTACGTAAATTATTACACTATCACCGATATATTCTATAACAGTTTGTTCAACGGTGTCTCGGTCATGACTGGTCTCTCTGCAGTTGACCGGCTCATTCCGTTGCAGCAGATGCTTACTGCTTCTTTCTATGTGTTTGTGGGCTCAAGTATTTACAGGGGTTGTTGCAGGGTACATTCGATACTGGGCCCGGTGTCCTTCTGTATAGGGTGGGGTTTGGAAGGGGAAAATTGAAGGGTCCGTAAAAAGGGGGGCCTCATTCAGCTATACTCTACTCCACGAAGGTTCTCGGTCGATTACGTAGCGTTTTAAAAATCGTTGAAATTCTCACGTCGAAAAAACCAGATTGTAGACGATTTTCGGCAAAACTATTATCATTTTTCGTCGCCTCTAATCAGGACGTCAGGACGACCCCATCTTTGTCGAAATTTACTGTATTTCGTTTAAAAAATTTCTAAATTCGATTCCAAAACTATTTTTGATCACGTCATACGTTAATTCCGAAATTTTTCATTTCCCCGCTTTATTTTGTACATGAACTTTGAACGAGGAATGTATAGTTGATTTTCGACAGCTGCATCGACCGTTGGACGCGTGCCTTGATCGGGACAGCTGCCCCGCTTTATGTCGTTCCTTTTTTTTTTTTTTTTTCTTTTTCTTTTCCCGTCTCCCATACGCCTCGTTCAAGTTTCTCAGTTTTATTGCTGCGACAATGACTAGCAGCGTTTAAAATGACCGCGAAAATAAAATAAGCCTTTCAATTAACCCGCGAGGTTATTGCCCGATCCTAGGTTACATACCAGTAAGAATTTTGCCCTTTGCAGACTTTTCGAGACGCTGATTCCATACATCAACGAACACATCATCATTTTTTTCCTCCTATATGATACAAAATAAAACTCTGTATATTAGCTGCGTGTCATATAGACTGGACCAGGACTGGGACACTGCAGTCTGTCGCCGATCGAATCAATGGCTATACTTCCTGGTCGAATATAAGTGAACCGGTTACCAGGTCAGGTCCTTGACGCCCGTATAAGAAGAAAGCCTTGTTTCCACGCACCGTGAAGCAGGACCTTTTTCCTTGGTTGTGTTCATTTGGTTTCTTTTACACTATATAATATTTAAACGCTCATATATTCCGATCGTAAAGTATAGTCTAATTGCGGTTCGGCGCGGAAGAGCTTGAGATAGAATTTTCGTATACACATCGGTTATACCGAATTCTGGCTAATTGGACAATTCGAGTGCGATTAAATATTTAATAAAATATTTTCGAAACCAATTCGAGGAAAAAAACCTTACGTTGTTATATATATATATCAACGGATGCAATTTCTCTTTTGGGTGAAAAATACCGATTTTACACTCCAACGATTCGGTCGATATAAACCTATATACTGGTCGAAAAAAAACTTGTCAACAAAAATCTGAACACCTTTTTGGTACATCAATTTATAATGAGAACTCTTATCTCGTAATAAGGAAACGGTTTAGAAAGGATCGAACTGCGCGGATACTGAAGTAGATTTAACATTTTTAAAACCCATGCGCGAAATTTGTACAGATTATTATACACATTATTCATATAGGGGAGAGCGGGGCAAAAAGGGCAGCGGGGCAAAAAGGGCAGCTCCGCCAAATTTTCGAAATTAAATTTTTAAAAAACCTAAATTCCTTCGGGAAACGACTTTTCTTGAAAAAAAAAAAAAAAGTCGAAAATTTTCCAAGAATTTTTTGTTTTTTTGGCCGAGCTGCCCGTTTTGCCCCGCTGCCCTTTTTGCCCCGCTCTCCCCTATATTATAAATCACAACTTTACCTAACTTGGTTATCATTTATTTGCCAAGGTTATTCTCTATACAGTTTTATTCTATCTTGCTGCATGTTATTTTTTTATCAGAATATGTGAGAGTGCGACTTCCTCCGATAACGGTGTTACTTGTTAGCTTGAGGTTTGTTATTACACATATATGTGGGAAAGAACAGAACGCTCGCTTTATCCGTTTTTAAAATGAAGAAAAAAAAAATTATTCTGATGCTTTACATTCGCTTATATAGTAATATGTGCTGATACGTGAGCTCCGATTCTTAGATAGATCGATGAAACAGAAACTACAGACGTTGATAAAAATGAACCATTAACTTTCGCTGGTCTAATGGCAATTGCGAATACTTATTATGGTGCAACTGCAGAATAATCCACGATATCTCGCTTAACGCGATGTTTATGTCAAACCGTTATATGGACGGATTTGAATAATTATTATCGTCACTCGACCTGATTTTCTATTACTATTATCATACGCAGAAGAGTGATTATACCGTTCCTATTTAGTGACGAGTATTGGAAACTGTCTATTATCGAGAGAGAGAGAGAGAGAGAGAGAGAAAAAAAAGTCTTCTATATAGTTTTTAGAATTTTTGTCACATGGAAAAAGCCGAGGGATCGTTTCATCGCAGTTTTTAGGTATTTAGAAACTGGGTCAAGTATTCCCCACCCTAGTACTTTTGTTTAGAGTTTAATTAACTTCTTACACAGCTTCGTTTGATCGAACGTGCGGTTTTCTTCCTTTTTCTCCTTTTCTCATATAGCTATTTCTATTTTCTTTTATTATCGTTTTTAACCGAGAAATAATTATTATTCTCGCAGTTTTTTCCTGAACAATTTATCGTGGTCATCGCGGAGCTGGTTGCTAAATCAGCTATTTATACGATGCGGTATCTCGCGAGCCTCCGCGACCTCGTGCGGAATAGAATATATTATTATACTATCGCGTTTGTATCCCGGGATAAGATAAAATTGCAGGGAAATAACCATGAGCAGATCCTTTATACGAGTTTCTATTCGAATCGCAGCGATTATAATAAATTCTCCATTTCGTAATAATAACTAAATAAAATAAATTAAAGAAAAAAAAAAGGAAACAGAAAATGATTAATTTCTACGACAATATAATATCAGCTTGATTAGACAATATATATATAAAAAAAAAAAAAAAAAATTGAAAAAAAAATATATTTATTGCATTGATAGCAGAGAGATTGACCTTTGTTCGACAGTACCTAATCAGTCTAAAGGTCTCACCGCTATATAGTAACCCGACTGCATGAGAATAAAAGGTTATAGCCGGAATAGAATAATCGAAATAGTCATATGTTGAGTTTATTAAGGTGCATTCAGATTAAAAAGTCTGATGATTTTCATCCCCGAGTTTTGTTTAATATATATAATATTTGACAATTTTTTTTTTTTTTTCTTTTTTGTTTATTCGATAATTTACGCGATTTTTGTGTGAACGAAGCCTCAGGGTATATGTACGTACGAAGCTGAGCTGCATCTGTACAGCTAGCTGTTTGTCCCTTTCACTGAGAGCGCGCGGTTTTGGCGTGGGAGGTTACACTACGAGGTCTACGTATACTACGAGACCTACTAACAGCACTAAGGACTTAATCGCGCGTAGATATACAACAGCGGTAGCCTTCGTCTGCATGGATCAGTTTCAAAGTTAGACGCACAGTGCGAGTCCCACGTTAATATACCTCAGGAAAGAAAATTCGCGAAATATTATATTCTCGGCGGTTTGTAATTTCGCGAAAATAAAATTTTTAATATATATCGTTCGAAAATTGACAAGACTATTAATAGATCTAAGTACTTTTTGAACCTTCGAGGCTGTGATAATTCATTCGAAATAAAAAAAAAGAACAGTTTAATCAACGTTCGCGATTTCTCCGCACGTATAAATAATTAAATGAAAAAAAAAAAAAAAAAGAGCCGGGAAAACATTTCGTGGGAATATATATTTATATACCGGTTAATGATAATTGGCACAAGTAACGCCCAGTTTGTATATAATATGTCATAATAATGCTATTGTTGCGGAAATTTATAAGCAAAGATAAAAAAAAAAAAAAAAAAAATTTGTCGACCTCTTAGCTATTGCGGTCTTGTGACCTGTGAACGGATCACAGCTCACAACTCACAGCTCACACAGCCCACAGGCCATAGTAGACAAAAGACAAGCCTAGACGGTATAAATCGGAGTTACTTAATCGAGGTTTTACTTGCGCAATAGAAATTTGCGGTTTTCCAATTTTTCCACGACGGTTTAATACACAGTATTTGATAACGTCAGTGCGGTTTATTTATTTGTTCATTTATTTATATATATATATATATTGTGAAATAATAAATAAATAAATAATGAACGGTTGTTTGTAACCGAAGTGGTGAAAATTAACGATTAATAGTATAAATCATCAGTGAAGAGAAAGGTGTAATACTTAGAAACCATCTGATTTCAAAGATTCAATTAAAATGAACAATGGATTCACTTACACTTAAATTCAATGCTCGATGAAAAAAAAAAATCGAGAATTTATCAAATCATACGATCAAATTTTGACGTGTATTAAACCCGCGGAACCTTGAGGCCCGGTGGTTCATGATTGGAGAAGAAGAAGGAAAAGAAAAAAAAAAAAAAAAACGCACATTTCTACATTGTTAATACCGGGCCATATATCACGATCCACACACGGTTCCGTAAACCTAATTCCTTTCACTTATTAGTTTATATACCTTTTCCGTGATAAATATATTTATTCACGGTCAAACGCGGACGGATATCATCATTACACGAGGTCAACGGAAGTATAACAACATCCTGTATAGGGTGGTAGTCCAAGCTTTACACCCTACTGATGTGAAAAATTGACTGAACAAAGTCGAGCCATGCATCCAGGCTTCGAAATATAGCGAAGAATTTATCCAGTAAAAAAAAAAAAAAAAAGAAAAGAAAAAAATAATGAAGGACGTATACGTTATAAAAGTGAAGACAAAGCCTCCCTTGTCTTCACTTTATCCTTCAGAACGAAGATACTCATCGTCAACTGTCGGAGGACTTTCCCTAGTCCATTTAGGACTGAGTATATTAGCCTTCCTATTAGGGATACTGGCCAGATCTCTTCAAGGACCAGTTCTCTCATTTGCATGTCTGGTTCCATTCATATCAGGATTACTAGCCTGGCGAAGATGGTACATCGATAAAAATATATCATTCTTTTTTTACGGCAGTTTGTTTTCACTCGTAGTATCCATACTTTGCGGTGTAGCAACTGCGTTCGACATTGCTGCTATAACTGATGATGGAATTGTGCCAATTCGTACGTCGTGGAAAATCGAAGAGATATTTCAATATCCTGATAGACAAATAAACGCGGAAAAACGGTTCATTCGTATCATAGAACAGAACGAAACCGACGAAAGTATCGTCAAGGTACTTGGAGACGAGATAAAAAAGGACTGCAACGATACTACGATATCGGTGATAAATTATCCCGAAGGAAACATCGGCGGTAATTCTTCCTCCCGGATGAACAACGACCGATATTTCACCGGTTTTCGAAACCGGCTTTTTTCGTTCTGGCAAGGAGACGACGCATCGTCAACGTCGAGGACGAGTCTTTTCCTAGATGTGAATGTGCTGGTTACATGCGTACTAGAAATATGCTGGTCGTTACTTAGCGTGAAAATATCGTTACGCGGAATGCGAAATCGGCACATAGACACGAGCTATGATAATAACGGATCGTCTAAAGCCAAGAGGATAAAACCTCGAGCCCCAAATCCCGGGGGAATAATCGATGATCATATTTATTCTTATGATGAAAATTTGAGAAATTTCAACCATCATGGATACAGGAGAAATTCGATTACCGATAACTCAGGACCGAGATTACCCCTGCCTGAATCAAACAACGAATTTCGAGAAAGGGTTGAACGGTTTCTTGCTAACCAAGCAGCGCATAGAATCGTCGAAGGATCTTGTTCTTGAGATATGATGCATATAATATGCATATATGTATAATATGCATATCAAGCCAGGATGTTGTTCTTCCTTGATGAGTGATAATAAAGACGATAAATATTATGCTTATTGTGGTATATGTATATGTACTTGAGAAATTATTAAGAACTTTATGACTAATAATTAGAATTTAATTTTATATACGGAAGTTGTTAATCTTGAGTTTTAATTTAAATATACTATACAAGACTATATCTATTGTCAAACTGTAAATAGAATCTATATTGTATAATAATTATAATAGTTATATATATAGTATATCCGTGTATAGAAGAAAAAAAAAACGAAACGAAATGTCTGAGCAATTGATACAGATCGAAAGTTGGTCGGGTATATTTAAATGTTGTTCAATATTTTCATCGAACATATAAATGTCAGTAAATGTCGTAACATTTTGTAACCGATTATCGCTCGGTTTCACATGTTCGCAATCATTATAGTTGACAATTTCGCGAACGTACACGCGTTTCATGTTTTTTTTTTTTTCTTTTTATTACTATTCTTCATTCAGTCAGAGATATTCATCGGTTTAGTTTTTAATTTATAAGTGAAAAGAATTAGAATAAAAATTGAATTTATGTTCGTCTTTACAAGTTACATTTTTTTTTTTTTTTTTTTTTTAACTATTTTCAATATCGCTGATGGACAATCGAATTGATGTGATACACATCTGTATAACTTTGCGGTCAATTTCTTTTTAATTTTTTTTTATTGATTTATTATTTTTTATTCCCTGCAGTAATCAATACCGAAAGTATATATAATGAAATTATATAAAAATGAAATTTATATTGACCTCGTGATACCGTGTGGAATGAAATTCGGCATGTATAGTACCTATAACATATATATATATATATATATACAACGTTCTATCCTCTATGTGTGTGCGCGTTATTCTTACGAAACTTATCATTGCTCGGTATACACAATATTATATTGGCTAATGAAAAGAGAAAGATATTCTATAACAAAGGCATAATATGCACATGGTCCAGATTCGCCTCGAGAATATCGTAGGCGATTATATTCAGTTTAAAATTAAAGCATAGGTATTAAAGATCTAAAAAAAATCGAAACTATTATTTTCTTCTTTTTTTTTTTTTTTCTCTATCATACATCAGAAAAAATTTCCATATCGTCAATTTTATTATTCATCTCGGATGAAAAAATAAAGATCGATCTAGCTAGCGTGTCACGAGTTGGCTCGAGTTAGACGCGTCTTAATTTAAAGGGCGACTAATTTTTTGCTGGTAATCAAAAGGTGAAATTTCTTGCGATAATAAAGGAATTATTATTATTTGATCTTGTTCCTTTTTTTTTTTTTTTTTTTTTTTTTTTTATATAACAAAGCTTTATTTAATAATTAAAATTACACTATTTGACAACACTGTTTCACTATCGATTGGCTAGTCCTTGATTTACTTAAATTTCGTTTCATTTGATTAAATCATATGAAATACGTTGTATATAGGCTATACGGATTTCCTATTTTTATTTCTTATAATTCTTATTTTTTTTATTTTTTTTTTTTTTTCTTCTTCTTCGTTTCTATATATTTTATACGACGATTAATTAAAATCGTAATAATCATATAGAATCAGCGCTTATCTGCGTCTATAATTTTTTATAAAATATTTTTTCGCTATCTCACATTTGTTATAGTATAACCGTATAATATTATATATATAGTATGTATATAATTTATAATAGCTGGTTTTCTAATCAATCTACGCGATTTATCTTATATAGTATAATATACCTAGGTATTGTCCTTGGTCCTTTAGTGCACTTCTCTCAATAAGAAAATGAAAAACGTCATAAATTTGATATAAAAAAAAAAAAAAAAAAAAAAAAAAATGACAAACAAAATAAAATAACAAAATTATTATAAACTTATTGATTAACTAAAGGATCCGAAACAGAGCTGAGTCGAGAAAGGCTACGCGATAAAAACACTACAATGTAAAATATGGAAAATGAAAATAAAAAAATAAAAAAAAAAGAGTAAGAAACTAAAAATAAATCGAAATTTATCGTCATTCGATTCCTTCAACTGAGTAGATTAAGTAAATATTTTGTACATTATACATTTCCGTGTTTCTGACATATTTCTGTAATAATTATGATCGAGTACCTACTATAGGCTTACTGCCATCAATAAATTGAGTATAATTATTGATTGACAATCGATTACTCATAAAAACAAATTAATAAAATACACGTGTTTCTCCCTCATCGTAGTCAATGATCATTATTTTCAATAATTAAATTAGCTAATACATAAATCATTCAGCTTCTTATACTGTCGTATCAACGACACGCGGCAAGTCTGGGGCAATCTTATATAGATAAATAACTTAAAATTAATTTATACTTCACAACTAAAGACGTTTCTTGTCTTTCTCCTCACCATTATTATTTATTTTTTCTTTCCACTTTCTCGCAAAAAAAAAAAAAAAAAACGAAAAAAAACGTAGAAAACCCGCTAAACGTTCACAGGTCTCACACTGTCATCCGATTGAGGCTGATCACCACTTTGCCAACCAGAATCAAGTGTCGTGGCATCGCTTAGGCAGCATTGTGGCGTTTCTTCTTCTCTGTATTCTCTATCACGTTCTCTACTCGCTCTTTCGGTATCTTCACCGATCGAGAATTGCTCTTCTCTGAAATAACCCGAGGCTGTTGGACTCTCGGTACCGTTTTCATCAACCTGAGGAGTGTAGTAGGCGTATCTTCCCTGCTGTATTACTTCGTATTGTGCATCTGGGGCCAGGAATGGTCCTCTAACATTTCTTGGCTCGTCACTATTCGCGTAACTATCTGACGCCGGATCGCCACCCTCAGCTGGTAACGGAAGTGGAAGTCTTGACCTCTTCGACAACTGACGTTTTCCCAAACGGGCTGCTAAGTAGTCGATACCCTCCGTGCTGTCGGCGCCTGTGAATTAATTGAAATTTTTTTTATTCTCACAATTCGAAGAAAAAGTAGCAAAAATTGGATATCCTTGCTCTTTCATATCAGAATATATCAGTGAAACCTTCTATATACCTTCTTTGTCGACTGCCAAATCGTAGAAACTGCTCTCAGGTCCACAGCACGAGGAAACATCTCCGAAGTAAAGTTCGCTTTCAGACTGTTTCGGTACTGCTGCTGGTTCCTGTTGAAAAGCTCCATTTTCTACTCCCTTTAAAGGCTTTCTGGCTCTTCTTCCCTTCATGGTTCCCTCGTTTCCTCCCTCGGGGTCAGTGCTGTTTGATATTTCTTCAGCATTTTCGTAATTGCCCGATGAACGCTTGGTCGCCCTTGGTCTGTGCTCTATTTTGTCATTAGAAAAAATCAGGGATGACTTACTTGCTGCATGTTATCCGAAAACTAAATTTCTCAAACCATTCACACTCACCCTCGTTAACGCCTTCATAATTCTCCAACCTTTTCGCCATTCTAGGCCTCGGTTCAGGTACCTGGGGTCTTCTTGCCGGGCTATTTGGGTCGCTATAAGGCGGCGGAGGACCCCATAAAGGTACAGGTGTCTCCAATACACTGTAAGAAGCAGTGCTCGGTGTGTAGGGACCGTTTTGTGCATTTAGAACCGAGTAAGGCCCAGCGTTTTGGGAATTAAGTACGCTGTAAGGTCCCGTTGGTTCAACGTTTGATTCTACCTGCCTAGACGGAGCATGAAAGCCATAATTCGAGTCCGGACTTGGTGCCGGACCCCTAGATCTAGACCAGGGCAGTCGCCATCGTCTGTAAAGAAAAACATATTCGATTACGTATTTTGAGTTAAAACAAATAAGTACAGAAATTTAATGATCCTGGCTTTCTCATTACCTCGCTGGTGCCAGATCAGGATTTGGGGTGTATAAATTTCCTGGAGTTTGTGCCCACCATGGACTTGCACCACCACAGTCATTGCAGCATCCACACGAGCCTGTATTCGGTCCAACAGATCCTCCTTGGCCATAGAGCGATCTGCATCTCAGCTCCAGCTGTTCCCAGTACATTTTTTTCTTCTCGTGACTAAGTAGCTGGTAAACTAACATACACGAGAATATACATGCCAGGATTCCAGCTACTGATACTCCGAACAATGCTCTTAGACACGCGTAAAGAGCCCCATGAACTGCTTCACAGTGTGGAGTACCCTCGAACAAAACACCCGGATCACCCCTTGACTGTGGTGTACCGTAACACGTGCAGGATCTGAGGATTAGGACGAGAAATAATACCGTTAATTATCACGAGGTTTCTTTTAAGAACTATAAATACCGTTTATCGGGTAATTAGTTCAACCTTATTTCATCGAAGAATCAATTTTTATTTAACACACCTTGCTCTTGCGGTATAGACGCATTCACGGAGTCCTTGGAGTCTCGACATGTGGACAACGGTCGTTGTCACTGTTACTAATACGCAAACTAATGCACACACGACACCGACTGATCCGCATACTTTCATCTTGAAGGGAAAATCAATTTTTTTTTTCATTATCAGTGTTCACGATTTTGATCATATGATTAAAGAGCTTTTAATTTCGTTACTTTCTCATACTTACTAGGAGACCGTAGCGAAGTTTTCGTCTTGCTAATAGCAGCGTGGATAAACCCATTAGAATCAACTGCAACATTATTATACGAATTAGTTTTTAGCTCTGGTTTTCTTTTGCCAAAGTATATAGGTACAAAAGGTTGACACAATTTTGTTTGCTATACGGTTTCTTACCATGGTCCCAGGTATGTAGGAAGGTACGGTTTCGAATAGGGCTAAACTAGCTGTGTGAGCTGACAGTATAGCGTGGACGGCCAAAAAAAGACTTCCAACAGCCGCACTAAGTCCTCCGCAAAGACAACAGAGAACCACGTATTTCTTGCAGCATCCACCGTCTCCCGAGTGACCTGAAAGCGAAAAAAATCGACGAACGAATAAGGGAGGGTTGAAAGTCTCGGGTGAAAGAAATTTCTTGATATTTGACTCGCACAAAAGATTTGCTTGGTTCAAGCCATGAAGTAAGTTTCGTAATTGTCATATGCAGGTAGAAATTGCGATTCTTTGAACCGTGCGGATTTCGCCTTCTATTCAGACTTTAGGAATTCTTTTCATGCGGCTTATACAAGCGGAGGCCACATGCCTTTCCGCTCGGTTTTGATCTAATCAGCTATTGTCACTGTGTTACATATTTTCTTGGGTATAAATATACCCTGCAGAATAACAGGTCAGCGTAGGCAAAAAGCATGTATTATAGTACCGGGGTATAATCTGTACTGGAAAATCTTATACCAGGTATTTTATCGCACAATGAATGCAGTTTCAACTCCCTCGCATATATACTATATATACTATAATATACCTGCAGTACCACTGTTACAACAAACTACCTGACGTCCTTCTCATGAAAATATTACTCAATGGAGAAAAAAGAGCCTTTCATTGTCAGAACTAAAACCGTTCCATGAATGGCTTTGACGTTAGGTTACTCGATCATTTCACCTCGTCACAAGACTTTATTTCATTGCCTGGGAAAAAAATTCGGAAAAGTTCCAAGTCAGAGCTCAAAAAAATAAAAAAAGAACAAAGCAGTGTTAAAATTATGCGTGATTGAACTTTTTGAAAATTGTGATTGCCTGGAATATTATAATTTTCTTTTTTGGACATCTGCAGGCACAAAGGCTTGAGAACCTTCACTGGCTCGTTTAAAAGGAGTATTAATGTACTGGGGAACTTATTAACCTCAGTAATCGAATCCGTGTAGTAAACACATGCTAGAATCGTGTAATTCGAGTAAGAGAGTGCCACGGAAGAGTTTTGAGTTTGGCGAGGAAAGGGATAAGCTGTGAAAATTTCTAAAGGGGGTCTGGGGAGTCGGGTTTGTTTCTCCTACCGCAAGGGTGTGGATGTCGTGGTCTTGGCAAATGTGAAAAGTGCCCATGTCCCAGATGGCGTGAAGGTAAATGAGCGTGAGGTGCGACAGAAAAGGGGTAAGCCGTTGTTGCACCCTCCAAGTCACCCCCTAGACGACAACGAACTATTTGAAGAACCGGATGCCCGTCCATATCTCGTTAATATCGCAGGGCGATCACCGGGCTTGGGATTACCGTCTTTGTTACGTTCAGCCTTAATTTTTCTTCATTACTTTTTATACTTTATCTTATGATTCACAGTCAAATTATCGGACGATATGTTATTGGCAATGATCGATAATCTTACGATATTTTATCTTATTTTAATTAGTCTTTCAGTTAATCGCGATATAATGATCTCGAATCACATTATACACCGATGGAATATCAGCTCCACTTTTGTCACACCTTTAACAATAAATCGTTTTCAAATCGACGCGCGAAACAATAGAGCTGCATTATTTCGCCACAATATCTATACGAGATCTTTGTCGTTCAATTAGCCCCGAGTCTTTTTTCGAACCTTTTAAAGGTCCTTTCGAACCACGTCACTCTCTCACTTTTCTTTATCACGACTCCTTGTCTATCTCGAAACGTCATATTTGTTGAAAAAATATGACATACAAAAGAGAAAAAAAAAATAAAATATTGAAAAAGAACTTGGGGAACAAACACCCTCGAATTTGAAACACACTGGTCAGTCAATTTATCGTTTCACCTCACGACAACTCCGGGATGTTAATGTCACTGGACACATTTCTATATAGACCTACGTAGATTACACCCGATGAAATAAACTCGCTCACTTATCACTTAGCGCTAAATCTGTGACATCCCCTCGCGTTCATCTTCTCGCAAGCAGCGATAGAAATTCTGGTCGATATTGTAACGCGTTTAACGCCGCACTGCGGAGGGTGATGGAACTTTTGAAAAGTGAAACTTAGATACGCGAATAGTTTCCGATATGATAACGCAGGCCTTTCCGGCCATTGATAATTACTCTTCTTGATAACGAAGGTTTATAAAAAAAGAAATTCATATCTGAAATTCTATCTTACTGCAGGTTGTTAATACCAGCTCAGCCGAAACCCTTTTCTACATCAATCTTCACCCGTTTACTAAATTTTTTTATCACCATAATGCAAAAACTTACGATGGCTTGACGTTGACGTTTGATAATGTCTAGTTGGTCTTGGGGGTGGTCTTGGCGGTAATGCTGGAGGCTGATGTGTTCTTGATACAGTTTCATTTTCGTCACATTCGTCTTCTGAACTCCTCTTGTTATTTCCATCCTGTTGTACAACGTGGCATTGGCATTTACTCTTAGCCGGTGAAGGTACCTTGAATAAAAATGATTCAATAATTCGATGAGGATATCCTGTAACGATTATTTAAAAGCTTAAACGTCTGTATATCTACCTGTATCGCATTGGCCCCAATCAATGCCCCGGTTTTAGTTTCAGTCGTCGATTGATTGTGAGTGTGTGAATGGGTATGAATGTGTGAATGGTGATGGGGATGATGTTCCAAGCTGGACGGTGCTCTTTGTCTGGTTTCTGGCACGGGATTACCGTGCTGCATACTGGTATGATTGTGAATACTCTGCGAATGATGGTGTAGATCGTGGACATGATCGAGTCTGCTATGTACCCTGGTGTTCGCATTCGAAGATGATGATTCTGACGATATACCAGAACTCGCGTGATGGTGATTACCGGATGAAAGAGGGCCCGCCAAACTACCAGATGAACTACCGTGATGATGACTTATTAAAGAGGATGCGGACAGGTTGCTCGATACGTGGTGATGCACCGTTGGTGAACTTCCGTGCTGATGATTAATCAGACTCGAATTAGACGAGGGTCCAGAACTTACGTGGTGATGTACACCGCCGAGGTTTTGATTAGTCGGTATATTGACGTGGTGATGACCCGCGAGGGGTTGGGAATGGGGGTGATGATTGGTGGTTACTGCCGCGCCTACATGGTGGTGATTGACGTTTGATATTTTCGTATTTCCGTGGTGATGATGAGTGTGTTGTCTCTGGTGCTGTTGAAACGCCATTAGACTTTCATTACCGTCCAAATTACCACCGGTTCGAAAATTCTGATCTCCGTGTTTATGGACGTGGTTATCTCCACCGTGAAATTGCTCATGATTATGCTGATAGGGGCTGAGAATCTGCTGGATATTCTTGACCTTATCTTTCGTAGAGAAACTCCCGTGTTTTTGCGAGAGATTTTGCTGCTCCTGCAGCTGCAGCTTATCCATCTCCTTTGACCCCGTACTAGAGTCCATCATCTGACTAGGACTCGAAGACGAACTACGCTGGTGTTCAACCGCCGCCGAAGACGACTCGTGGACACGACGCGCAGCCTCGAATGCCAGGTTTCTAGATATGTCCAAATTTCGGGGACTGCAAGGCGCGTTGTGTCCTCTACGAGCCGCCAAAGATCCAGGATTATTCGGGGATCTTGGAACGGAGGTTAACTGCGTGTGTTGATTTGGGTTGACGCCGGAATCCGAACTTCTAACAACTTCCAAATTCTGTTGATTTTCCGGCACCACAATAGCCGCGGTTTCGCCCCTCCTTATTGGCACAAAGGCATTCTGCAGGGTCTCCAAAACTCGGGGATGATCCTGACCGCCCGAAAGCCTCGTGCTGACCAGACTTCTTTCAATCCTGTCCCGCTGTGCCCGAACAGAATCCACCGAAGACATAGCAGAGCATTGGCAAGGGTGAGGTGAACCTTCGGGGACCAGGTCCAAATCGGGGGTAGTTTGTTGCTGAGACATTTCTCGATCTTTTCCTCTCTTTTTCCTCTTGTTTTATCTTCTCAACCTGAATAACATTTAAAACGGAATTTAGAAAACTGCTGTTTCATGAATCGGAGGTTTTTAGGCATTTGCGAACAATCGAATTCCGCGTTTCGCACGTCCGGTAGTAGTAAATCGATAACAGTACATTGTCTGATTCCGTATTCCAACTATAATCAATAGACCGTTTCATTCAGGTTGCAGGTCAATTGGTAAACCATGAATGACCGCAACCATTGAGTCGATATACGGAATAATTCTTCAGGGTTTATATCAGAGTTGTTTCTTCATAGCTCGAGCGACTAAAATGTGATGAAAAAAAAATCTAATGAAATAAAAAAAAATGAATAAAAAAAAATCGAATCGGTCGACCAATTAATTATCGGCACATCTTTTGGCGGGTTCGTTTTTTCTTCCCGATCGTTATATACGTGTGTGCGTATGGGTTACGACGCGGCGCGTCGCGGCGTGGCGGTATACAAGAAGAAACTAATAACGACGCTAGATATTCATTTATGCATAATGTTACAATACAAGGTTCATTCCACCGGCATGTGAGAACGCGGTGGCCTATACTATACCTGGCTACCTTCCTGCCTACCTTTAGTGTATTTATTTCTCTGCTGCGGTAACGGTTTGCGAATCGGTATCTTACGCTGCTTTGAAGCTTTATGGTGCGGGTGGCGTATGTCTATTATCGACTCTGACTATTACAGAGCAGATTATTATTGCACAGAAGTGTGAATGTTATACCCGGTAGTAGGTATATCATACAAATCAATCAATCGATCGATCGGTATATCACATCGTCGATTTGTTTAAAACACGCACGAATATAAAACGACACGCGATAATAAATTATGAGCAAATAATCTTATTTCACACAAGTTTTCACAATCACATTATTATCGACTCACTTAATGAATAACAACGTTTTATTCCATCCTCGATATCCATTGGTCGAACGCGCGTGCGGAGGAGCAGCCTTATAGCTCGTATGAAAACAGGTTGACGACTTCCTAATAGTTTGTAATTAAAATCCGAGTCGTAGGACCCAATATTTCTTGGTTACAAATTTTTTGGGTCTAGAATCGGGCCCCTTAATAATTCAAAGTATCCAAAGATACTAACGAACGTTACATATTACTATACTAATTACCGGCAAATATACGATCAATTTGTAGTTTCGCACAATGCGTCTATTTATAGTTTCTATCATCAAACTTGACTTCGCACTTGAGAACTCAAAGGAAAAATCGGCACTATATTATACGCATCTAACACATACATGTATAAAGATACGAGCGACAACGCGAGAGGCGATCGAGCCTTGTGGGACCCTCCGCCTTCACTCCGAGGCGTTCTGCTTTGGAATGTGCCTTCGGCCCCTTCCGCTGGCCCCTCGTCTTAGTTCGCTTTGCGCTAAGGGCCCGCACATCGGAGACCACGGGCCTCACCAGTCCCACGCCGTATCCCCACCACCTAGCCACAGTCCGCCCCCTACTTCTTCACTCTCTTTAACCTCACCTGGTCTAGACGGGGCGATCTGTTGGAAGTTACGTTAGCCTGTGTGTTTCGGCTGTGGTTCTTCTCCCCCCCCCCCCCCTCTGCCCCCCTTCTCGTTTTCTCACTCCATTTCGTCGCACACAGGATTATCGGTAAAGGTGAGAAGCGATAGGCCGAGCTGATAGAATTCTACCTTACTTATCGCTAGCTGCAGGTTGATTGAATGAACTCGCGATTTGTTATTCGAGGTGCACGCAAAAAACAGTGCTGTCGAATTTACTCTATGAGCAGTGAATATATGGACAGCACTTTTTTGCAGTAGAAATTATCACAATTCTAGTATTGGGTACATTGGAGCAAGTGGCATTCAATGTCCATACGAGTGAATGTTACCACAATTGTGATAATTTCTACTGCAAAAAAGTGCTGTCCATATATTCACTGCTCATAGAGTAAATTCGACAGCACTGTTTTTTGCGTGTGGACAAATTTCTCGTCGTACATACATTTCATAGAAAGAACAAAAAAAAAAAAAAAAAATTGTGAAAATTGAGGAAATTTTACAGCAATAAGACGAAAAATTCAACTCAATAAATCGATTTTAAACTCGCGGTTTATGTTTGCGGGTAACTTATCGCGGCATGATACTACTATACGGAGTCTCGAGTTTGCGGTCACAGAGACCGCTACCTGTACCGATTATTTGACGTCACGTCCGTTTCACCTGGATAAGTGATTATCCAGGTAATTTGATCTGATATTCTTTCTCACCTGCTCCGAGGTGTTGGGTAATACGAAAAAGGGATATGTAATACTGCTTTTAATCGTTCGTGTGTAGGTATATGGATTTTTCATACATATATGTGTTATATATATATATTATATTATTATATGTGGGTGTGAGTATGATATCGAGAACGTTAAAGCAATCGAAGTTCTGACCTGGGCATGCGGCAGGGTGAAATGCATGGTTGGACGGCACCAGCTGCAGGGTGTTATTGATACTACATTTCGCCCAATTTGACGAATTGCCGCACTAGACTAATGACTCGGATACGAAGCCGAGAGAGCTCATAGCCTCGGCGAAATTATTGCCTCCAGTAAAACTATAACCACCCATAACTTTCCGCGGTTAGGTAATGTTAGACAGAGATAAAGATATAGACGTAGAGAACGGGGGTGGAAAATCGGGGGGGAGAGAGAAAAGGAAAGCGAATAATACAGCTATATAGCTATATTCGGGTATACATATAGGTATACATTAGACCGGTTCAAAAAAATCGACTATTCTTTTTTTTTTTCAATTTTTACATTGAAATACTTTCGGGGGAATGAAAAAAGATGCCTGTTAAAAGCGGAGCTCTTAATATTAAGATTTAGAGGTCGCTCATCGCGGATTTCTATTTTCCATTTAAATAGCATAGGAATTTTATTTTTTTTTTCTTCAGAATTTCGTAGCTCACAAACCGATGAACAAATCCAAATGACTCTTACATATTTTGATAGGGGATTAAACACTCTCAAAAATGTATCTATATCATTGTAGAAAAAAAATCACAAAAAAAAAAAAATAGTGGACTCGACTATAAATTGAACTTTGAGCTTGAATAACTTTGGAAAGAGTCAATTTATCAAAAAATGATAAGAGAAGCTTTTTGTAGAGTGTTCAATTTCCTATGAAAATATGTATGAGTCATTTGGATTTATTCATTGGTTTGTGAGCTACAAAATTATAAAAAAAAAATAAAAAAAATTCCTATGCTATTCAAATGGAAAATAGAAATCCGCGATGAGCGACCTCTAAATCTCAATATTAAAAGCTCCGCTTTTAGCAGGCATCTTTTTTCACACCCCCCCGAAAGTATTTCAATGCGAAAATTGAAAAAAAAAAAAGAATAGTCGATTTTTTTGAACCGCTCTAGTATGTAAATATAGATATCAAATTAATTTTTCATTTCTGAGTTTTGTACATAGCATAAATTCTAGTTTGGAATTAAATTAACGTTCCAAACTAGAATTTATTACAAGCTTCTTTAACGTAATATAATATTCAGTTGAAAATGAAAAATTTAAGACTATAGTCGATTATTATTAGAAATATAGGTAATTTAGTATTGATAAGATATTTAAGAACGTATATTAGAATTTTCATAATATTATAATCGGGGTAAATGCTTTGAATACATGTTTTATTCGGGAACAGTCGAATTAATGTATTTTTATTTTTATTCGATCGAAGCTAAGGACGAAAATACGAATGAAGAACCTTTACCTATATTATATATAGCATATTAATTAATATTATTATATATATATATATATATATCATTAAAAGACGGACCGGATAGCTAAAAGAGGGCATAAATAAAGGGTGCGCCTTATCACATGCAACCGGTGGATCATTTTATTTATTCCGCTAATTTGAGTTCCATTCTTTCCCATCTAGTGGCGCCACCAGCTTGAACTGTCAACTGACCTACGACAACAGTTTCCGCGCCCCGTTCAAGGTCGTCAAGGGTGGGGACTCGAGCGCAGAAGCAACTTTCACTTTTCAGTCGCCTTCGAGGCGCCGACGAGTACAGACGTCGCGTAAAGAAAAACTCCTGCCGGAAAGTCAACCAATGTGCGAGATGATGCTTGACAATGTTTGCTACGCCTTCGAAGTGACACGAGTAAGTTTTTAATATTGCAATAATTACCGTTTTGCCATAACCATTAAATTAATGATTATGAATTTTCAATGCCTTTTGCTGATTCGTTTACAAGCGAAAATCGATTCTAATAATTGTAGTAATCGTTCATTTTTCAAGTATACATAACATAACCTCTCAGACCTGTTTTAAATATTTAAATACAAATACAAATACAATAGGCGAGGGAGTTTCATTTGATAACCTCGCACAATATTATTATCATCCCATCATATTAACAATAAATATCATTTATAACTCCAAGTTTACAAAGAATTTCACAAATAATACTTGTTTCCCAATTTATTATTTTATTCGATTATTTGACAGCATCAACGCCCGCCATAGATCCGATTGAGCGTCACAGATACTCGAGACCCATAGATCCTGCGTGCCACTTGGTCGGAGATGGATCACGGGAACCGAGCTGGTAATCGACCTCCGATTTAGGCGAGCATTGTCAGAAGCAGGGAGGATATTGGCGTCGAGGTAACGAATCTCTGATATTGATCGACTTCTAGCCACCACAAGTTATTGAAATGAGATTGCCGCTGATCCGTTACACATCTGTAATTAATCACTTTTTCAAATTCACGTACCACACAGCTCCTCCGCCAAGAAAATCTGGTGTTCATCTTGTATCTTTCGCTGACTATTGGTGTGTCTGGCTTACCTCTCTGATTACTTTACACCGGATACTATCATGGCGACTTGGTTCTCCTCAGTTGCGATGGAAACTGTACCAACGCAGCAATGATATACCCAAACGCAACTTATTGACCCAACTTGTTTATCACTTGGATATCTTATTATAGGGTAAAGTATGGAACACTCAATACTTTGAAAAAATTATAACTTTTTTCTCTTTTGTGACAAAATCGAATCTTTATGTTGTATTGACAACGGTAGGAAAAGATTGAGAAATCTCAAGGAAATATGTTCACTTTATTTGCACATAGACTTACCTCGTAGTCAAGAAATATTTGAATAACGAGGATCGAAATTTAAAGGCTTTGAAAATAAATACAAGTATAGTTTGATATAGAAGTGATTAGGAATCACATTTATTTTTCAAACATCCAACACAATTCAATATTGGTTATAAATTACTTTGGAGTCTCAAGTACCAGTCATAACAATCAAACGATTGAAGAATCTATTCATGCACGCACTATTGATACTAGCTTATCGACAATCTCGATTCTGTTGACAATAGTTTGAAGTTTATATTACATTTGAAAATGATTGGGACAGGATTACAGAATTTATCATAAGAAATATGTTATATTCAATTCCCTGAAGATTAGCAACGGTATTACCTACAATGAGTCAGATGTACGGTCACAGTTGAAAATTCTTTGTTCTTAGTTAAGAATGTTTGCTTGAACCACACATTGAGGTAATTTATCCAGTATACCCTATGCTCATCTAGTTTTCTTTATCTTCACAGGCGTTGTTCGTCGAGGGAAACTAGTTCCTGCCCATCCTCAACAAAACCGCCCCAAAATTCATCAGGACCAGAATCACAACGGGGAGTGAAGCAGTCAAAGCACCGGGGCAATGACCGCAAGACAACTCTGCACTGCAAAGTGTTGCTAAAGTAGCATAAGCATATAGTTTTGGGTTGTGTTGTATCAAATTCGCACTGTGGTGCGATAGATGATTATTACACATCATTTGTAGAAGCTGTAAGTAGTAATGGATGAATTCTTAACTGTACAGCAAGCAATACTTAACTAATTCATACGGTAATATTATAATCGTACAAGGAAAAGACTTGTAATATTGCAGATAAATAACGATTGAACTCTGTAATAAATGGATATCCTAAAAATCTTGCTTTTATCTATTATAAATTTTAAAGTCAGTGACACGGTGCGCCGTATTATACGCAACCCGCAATTCAGTAAAGAATTCTAGTTGCCTATCTTCATTATTGTCGAATTTATTTTACGCAAATATAGGTATATTTACTAGGTAGCTTATAATATTGTTTATAACATCTTGCGCCGTAATACAAATAGAAAATTTCATTAATTATTTCTAAAGACAATTATTATTAAAAAAAACAATTACAAATTTTTACATATGAACTTAAATTACATAAGTAATATTGATAGTATATATTCTTAAAATGGCTGGGTTTTCGGTTTGGCAGTCGTTCGTTGACGAAATAATTAAATAAATAAATAAATAAATTGGCCGATGCTATATAACAAGCCTTTGGTGCGACTTGTTACATGCAACCCGTAGTATTTAGTAACACTCTTATTCTTATTATTATATTATTATAATAACAGTTCTTCTTCTAGTTCCATATTTTTTCACCCGATGGCGCCACCGGCGTTAACTGACCTACGACAACAGTGTTCCCCCCACTCCGCCAGACGGAAAGGGAAAGATGCCATGGGTGATGTAACGTTACGGGGTTCAGTTCAGTGACCTTCGTGGCGTCAATGAGTGAGGTTCTGTGACAGGTGTAAAAACTTTCACAGTGAATTGCTACAAACGTGTGAGAAAATGATTGACGATTATTACGCAACGATGTTTCGTGATCAAGGAGATTCAAAGGGAGATTTACGGCTTGGAAAGACTGATAGGGATATAAGTAAGTTTGGAATATTTCAATCACTATTTTATTATTAATTAAAGTTAATAATTGAGAATTTTTAACGCTAGTTTGTTATTAGAAACTGACAGTTGTGTTCCAAATTGAAAATAGTAGTAACAAGTAGATTGCTACTGATTGCAGACTTTGTTTATAATCAGAGAAATAATTAGTCATTTTCGAATACCTATGTATAATATATAACTATATGCATCACAGCGACCAAGCCGGTGAATGAACTCACATTTGAGTAACCATTGTCAGAGGCAAGGAGGATATTGGCGTCGAGATAACTAATCTCTATTAATGATTGACTTCTAGCCACCACAGGCTGCGTTGTATCAAATCAACTCATGTTATTATAATCGAATTGCCGTTTATCCGTTATACATCTCAAATAAATCACTTTTTCCAATTCATGTACCACACAGCTCCTTTGACAAGCAAATCTGATGCGCACCCTGTATCTTTAGCTGGCTATGGGTGACTCTGGCTTGCCTTTGTCATCACTGTACACTAGATACTTTCATGGCGACTTGGTTCTACTTTGCTGCGAGGGAAACTGTATTGACGCTATTCGTGTAATACTTGGATACCTTATCGTAGGGTAAGTCTAGGAGAAACAGAACTCTCAATTCTTTAAAGTAATTATAACTTGTTTCTTTTTCATACCGAACACGAATCTTTCTGTTGTATTGACAACAGTGGGAAACTATTATTAACAAATCTCAAAAAAAATATGTTTACTTTATTTGAATATAGACTTACCTTGTAGTAGAGAAATATTCGAATAACTAGGATCAGAATTTAGAGGTTTGGAAATAAATACGAGTGTAGATTACTGTAGAATTGATTAGGCATCACATTTATTTTTCAAACATCGAACACAATTCAATATTCATGATAAATTACTTTCGAGTCTCAGGTTCCCGTCATAACAATCAAAAGATTGAAAAATCTATTCATGCATGCACTATTGATACTAGCTTATTGACATTCTCGATTCCGTTGAAAATAGTTTCAAGTTTATATTATATTCGAAAATGGTTTAGACAGGCTTACAAAATTTATCATAAGAAATATATTACAATCAATTCAATGAAGATTAGCAACGGTATTACTGACAATGAGTCACAATTGAAAATTCTTTGATTCTTAGTTATGAATGTTTGCTTGAACCACACATTGAGTTAATTTATCCAATGTACCCTATGTTTATCTAGTTATTATCTTCACAGGCATTGTTCATCGAGGGAACCGAGTTCCTGCCCATCTTCAGCAAAACCTCTTCAAAATTCATCAGGACAGGATTCACAACTGGGAGTTGAGCATTCCAAGCAATGGGGGAATGACCGCAAGACAACTCTGCACTGCAAAGTGTTGATAAGTAGCATGAGCATATAGTTTTAGGCTGTGTCGCATCCCACTCGAGACATTTCATTTATTAATTTCAATTTTCAACAATGATTTGCAAATCATTTTACAAACTGTCAAAGGATAGAGAGTAGATCATTTTTAAAGATCCGTGAATTAGGAAGTATCATTAGTATTTTTTAGCAACAAGTATGTGTAGATTAACGAATTGTTTTATTGTGGTTCACGCGGCAAAATTACATCGTCTGAATAATATCGTTGAAGGAATTCCTGATACAAATAATAATTGTATTCTATATTCGTATTGCGGTGGAAAAAATAGAATGACCAGCTCGTAGTATATGTATGTATTTATCGCGGCAAGGATTAGTTTAAAGTTAAATCATACTTTTAGTATAGCCTAATTATAAATTTCCTACCTTTATATTAGACTGGAATTATTATCCTTACCATATTCCATTCAAAACATATTATCTGATGATAATTTAGATTCATAACAATAACTTTGAATCAGGGGTTTGCGTAACTTGGGAAAATTGCTGTACGGATAAAGAGACCTAAACACATGCTTTTGGTTTTCCAACAAATAGTAACGTTTTCTTTAGTAGATTGAATGTAATGAGCGAACCTTTGTACGTTTCGTTAGTTTTCTCGTGTATTTATATATCTAAAAATTTAAGAAACAAATACGTGATGCAATAGTCTAGATGGTTATTACATACCAGTCATTTCTAGAAGCTATAAGTAGTAACAGATAAACTCTTTACTGTACAGAAAGCTATACCTGACTAATTCATACGGTAATATTATAATCTTACAATGAAAAGACTTGTGATATCACAGAATAGATGAGAGAATTCGTGATGATATATTATGAACAATATGTTCTTTCTTATTTGTTTAAACTCGTTGTATTTGGGATAGTTGGATTAGCCATTACCGTATGAAATATTCTCAATATCTATGCAGGTAACAGAGCATAATACACGCATATACGATATACGTACTTTAAAGTTTACTCTTTTGGAAAATTGTCCTTAATGAATGGAGAGGAGATAATTTAGAGATCCATCAATTGGAGACTCTCATTAGTATCTTTGAAAAACAACTATATATTTCATAGAGTCAAAGTATTATTGTTAACGAAAGCCATAATGGAAATAATGAATCTGTTCTCTATTCGTATGGTGGTCTGAAAAATAATAATAAACAGCTCGCTGTTTTCAACAAGACCAATATAAAAACTATCTGTTTCGAACATTGTACTTGGCATTCTGTAAAATATACCTTCGTACGTATATGCATGTATTATCGTCGCAACGATTAGTTTAGAGTTCAATAACAGTTTTATTATATCCTAACTATAGTTCTAGCTAATCTCGGGACTTTAAAAATGCCAAATAGGTAGTTTTCAGTGATCTACGTAGTAAATTATACGTATTACAATCACATCTAGAATCATTTCCAATCAAATGTTCAGTGTTGTGAAAATTGTGATTAAATTTTTTTTTTTCAATTACTCATTACTTTTGTCATGTGTAATTAAATGAAGTTTATTGCTTCGATATACCTAACTTTACTTTATAATTACCTAGTTTAATCAACATTATTTTACAATTACTTTAAGTAACTTCACTTTATAATTGATACAAATTATTTTACTTTATCATTCGTTTAAACAACTTGACTTTACAATGAGTTTGAATATCTTTACTCTATTACTATATGATTAGTTTAAATATCTTTACTCTATAATTAGTTTGAATATCTTTACTTTATAATTCGTTTGAATAACTTGACTTTACAACTAGTTCAAATATCTTTACTCTATAATTAGTTCAAATATCTTTACTTTATAATTCGTTTGAATAACTTTACTTTAAAATGACTTTGAATAACTTCACTTTACAATCAGTTCAAATTATTTTGATTTATAACTCGCTTAAGCAACTTGACTTTATAATGAGTTTAAATATCTTCACTCTATAATTGGTTCATATATCTTTACTCTATAATTAGTTCAAATATCTTTATTTTATAATTCGTTTAAATAACTTGACTTTATAATTAGTTTAAATATCTTTACTCTACAATTAGTTTGAATATCTTTTTTCTATAATTAGTTTAAATATCTTTACTTTATAATTGGTTTAAATATCTTTATTCTATTACTCTATGATTCATATATCTTTACTCTATAATTAGTTTGAATATCTTTTTTATATAATTGATTCAAATATCTTTACTTTATAATTCGTTCAAATAACTTGACTTTATAATGAGTTTAAATATCTTTACTCTATTACTCTATGATTAGTTTATATATCTTGACTTTATAAGTTGACTTTATATCTTGACGTTATTCGTTTGAATAACTTGACTTTATAATTAGTTTAAATATCTTTACTCTATATCTTTACTCTATAATTAGTTCAAACAACTTTACTTTATACCCAATTATCTTGAATTACTTTACTTCATAATTAGCTTGCATAACTTGACTTTATAATTACTTTTACTATTTGAATCGAGTTTAATTACCCATTACCAAAGTAATGGGTAATTAAATGAGTAACTTAATCAAAAAATGTAATAAGTTACTCGCAACACTGCAAATATTCATGTAATAATAACATTGTTTATGCAACAAACACGTATTATTATAGTAAATGGCGCATTCTTGAATAAATATGTCTTGAGATTGAAAATAATCAATCGTTGAATCATTATCCCCTCTCCTTTCCTTGCCTATAAGTCGAAAACCATGAAAATCGCATTTTTTCATAATTTTGAAATCATAAAGTTGCCTCACGGGGTGACAAATGGTATCGCCATCTCGCGGTCAAAGCACCGAACTATTTTTCCCGTAAAAATCGCGATGCGCCTGACCATATGCAACCCGCATCGCATCCGTGTGCTGCAAGATTATTGTTGCCTATAATCAGGCGCCGCTGATTTGAAATACCGATGCGCCTTACCGTATGCAACCCGCATCGCATCCGTGTGATGCAAGATTTTTGTTGCCTATAATCAGGGTTGGTTAAACTCATTTTTCGGCCGGCGGCCCGATATTCGCTCAAAAAGCGCCGAAAATTGAAAAAGAGAGAGACAGAGCGATGGGAAATCAATGAGTGCGAGAGAGACAGAAGATTTTTTTTCGGTCAAAGGGGGTACCCTTCCTAAAATTCGGGTCTCAACTGCCAGAATTTCGGAGTCATTTTTCTGGCAGTTGAGACTTTATTTTCGGAGTCGTTTTTCTGGCAGTTGAGACCTTATTTTTAAGAGTTAAAATTCGATGTCCCAACTGCCAGAAAAACGACTCAGAAAATAAAGTCTCAACTGCCAGAATTTCGGAGTCGTTTTTCTGGCAGTTGAGACTTTATTTTAGGAGTCGTTTTTCTGGCAGTTGGGACCTCGAATTTTAACTCTTAAAAATAAGGTCTCAACTGCCAGAAAAACGACTCCGAAAATAAAGTCTCAACTGCCAGAAAAACGACTCCGAAATTCTGGCAGTTGAGACTTTATTTTCTGAGTCGTTTTTCTGGCAGTTGGGACATCGAATTTTAACTCTTAAAAATAAGGTCTCAACTGCCAGAAAAACGACTCCGAAAATAAAGTCTCAACTGCCAGAAAAATGACTCCGAAATTCTGGCAGTTGAGACCCGAATTTTAGGAAGGGTACCCCCTTTGACCGAAAAAAAATCTTCTGTCTCTCTCGCACTCATTGATTTCCCATCGCTCTGTCTCTCTCTTTTTCAATTTTCGGCGCTTTTTGAGCGAATATCGGGCCGCCGGCCGAAAAATGAGTTTAACCAACCCTGATTATAGGCAACAAAAATCTTGCATCACACGGATGCGATGCGGGTTGCATACGGTAAGGCGCATCGGTATTTCAAATCAGCGGCGCCTGATTATAGGCAACAATAATCTTGCAGCACACGGATGCGATGCGGGTTGCATATGGTCAGGCGCATCGCGATTTTTACGGGAAAAATAGTTCGGTGCTTTGACCGCGAGATGGCGATACCATTTGTCACCCCGTGAGGCAACTTTATGATTTCAAAATTATGAAAAAATGCGATTTTCATGGTTTTCGACTTATAGGCAAGGAAAGGAGAGGGGATAATGATTCAACGATTGATTATTTTCAATCTCAAGACATATTTATTCAAGAATGCGCCATTTACTATAATAATACGTGTTTGTTGCATAAACAATGTTATTATTACATGAATATTTGCAGTGTTGCGAGTAACTTATTACATTTTTTGATTAAGTTACTCATTTAATTACCCATTACTTTGGTAATGGGTAATTAAACTCGATTCAAATAGTAAAAGTAATTATAAAGTCAAGTTATTCAAGCTAATTATGAAGTAAAGTAATTCAAGATAATTGGGTATAAAGTAAAGTTGTTTGAACTAATTATAGAGTAAAGATATAGAGTAAAGATATAGAGTAAAGATATTTGAACTAATTATAGAAAAAAGATATTCAAACTAATTTTAGAGTAAAGATCTATAAACTAATTATAGAGTAAAGATATATAAACTAATCATTGAGTAAAGATATTCAAACTAATCATGAAGTCAAGTTATTTGAACTAATTATAGAGTAAAGATATATAAATTATAGAGTAATAGAGTAAAGATATTTGAACTGATTATATAAAAAAGATATTTAAACGAATTATAAAGTAAAGATATATAAACTAATTATAAAGTAAAGATATATAAACTAATTATAGAATAAAGATATATAAACTAATCATAGAGTAATAGAGTAAAGATATTTAAACTCATTATAACGTAAAGTTATTCAAACGAATTACGAAGTAAAGATATTTAAACTAATTATAGAAAAAAGATATTCAAACTAATTGTAGAGTCAAGATATTTAGTCATTATAAAGTCAAATTATTCAAACTAAGTAATTATAAAGTGAAAATATTTAAAAGTGATTATAAAGTCAAGTTGCTTAAGAGAATTATAAAGTAAAATAATTTGAACTGATTATAAAGTGAAGTTATGCAAAGTCATTTCAAAGTCAAGTTATTTAAACTAATCATTGAGTAATAGAGTAAAGATATTTAAACTCATTATAACGTAAAGTTATTCAAACGAATGATGAAGTAAAGATATTTAAACTAATTATAGAAAAAAGATATTTAAACTAATTATAGAAAAAGGATATTTGAACCAATTATAGAGTAAAGATATTTGAACCAATTACAAAGTGAAGATATTTGAACTCATTATAAAGTCAAGTTATTAGAACTAATTATGAAGTAAAGATATATAAATCATAGAGTAATAGAGTAAAGATATTTGAACTAATTGTCAAGTCAAGTTATTCAAACTAGGTAATTATAAGGTGAAAATATTTAAAAGTGATTATAAAGTCGAGTTGTTTAAGCGAATTATAAAGTAAAATAATTTGAACTGATTATAAAGTGAAGTTATTCAAAGTAATTTTAAAGTAAAGTTATATAAACTAATTATAGAATAAAGATATTTGAACCAATTATAGAGTAAAGATATTTAAACTAATTATAAAGTAAAGATATTCAAACTAATCATAGAGTAAAGGTATTTAAACCAATTATAAAGTCAAGTTATATCGAGGCAATAAAATTGATTCAATTACACATTACGAAATTAATGAGTAATTGAAAAAATGTAATTACAATTTTCACAACACTGAACATCTGATTGGAAAGATTGTAGATGTGATCGTAATACGTATAATTTATTACGAATATCACTGAAAACTACTTATTTGGCACTTTTAGAGTTCCAAGATTAGACAGAACTATAATTAGGTTATAATAAAACTATTATTATACTCTAAACTAATCGTTGCGACGATAACACATGCATATACGTACAAAGGTATATTTTACAGAATGCCAAGTACAATGTTTGAAGGAGATAGTTTTTATATTGGTCTTGTTGAAATGAGTGAGCTGTTTATTATTATTTTTCAGACCACCATACGAATAGAGAACAGATTCATTATTTCCATTATGGCTTTCGTTAACAATAATACTTTGACTCTATAAATATGGTTCTTTTTCAAAGATACTAATGAGAGTCTCCAATTGATGGATCTTTAAATTATCTCCTCTCTATTCATTAAGGACAATTTTACAAAAGAGTAAAGTACGTATATCGTATATGCGTGTATTATGCTCTGTTACCTGCATAGATATTGAAAATATTTCATACGGTAATGGCTAAAAAGTTTAAACAAATAAGAAAGAACATATTGTTCATAATATATCATCACGAATTCTCATCTATTCTGTAATATCACAAGTCTTTTCCTTGTGAGATTATTAATATTATTATTACCGTATGAATTAGTTAGGTATAGCTTGCTGTACAGTAAAGAGTTTATCGGTGACTACTTATAGCTTCTACAAATGATAGGTATGTAATAATCATCCAGACTATTGCATCACGTATTTGTTTCTTAAATTTTTGGAGATATAAATAAACGAGTAAACTAACGAAACGTACAAAGGTTTGTGAATTATAGTTAGGCTACTAAAGAAAATGTTACTTTGTTGGAAAACCAAATGCATGTGTTTATGTCTCTTTATCTGTACGGCAATTTCTCTAAGTTATGCAAACGCCTAGTTTAGAGTTATTGTTATGGATCTAAATTATCATCAGATATGTTTTGAATGCAATACGGCAAGGATAATAATTCCAGTCTAATATAAAGCGAGGAAATGTATAATTAGCCTATACTAAAAGTATGATTTAACTTTAAATTAATCCTTGCCGCGATAATACATACAGATACTACATTCTATTTTTCCTACCGCGATACAAATATAGAATACAATTATTATTTGAATCGAGAATTCCTTCAACAATATTAGTCAGACGATGTAATTTTATCGCATGAACCACAGTAAAACAATTCGTTAATTTACACACACTTGTTGTTAAAACACACTAATGACGATTTATAATTCACGGATCTCTCAATGATCTACTCTCTATTCATTGCGGACAATGTCAAATAAATAGTGAATGGAAGAAAAGTTATGTCCCGAAATGCGAAAAACAAACAAACACATTTTTCACTAACAGGAAAGAATGCTTTTTATCCACGGTAGTGTTTTCTCGTGCACTTTGACCCGCCCGTATGTACGAGGAAATCAAAGGAGTATAATATTATTTCACGTATGTATATCGTATTTGTATGTGTTACGGGGCTGTTATTATTCATACATCATTCTCATCTATTCTGTAAGATTGAAAGTATTCGGAGTCCTCGTATGAACTAGTCAGGTGAAGCGTGCTGTATAATAACGAGTTAATATATCACAGCTTGTAGCTTCGACAAATGATTATCCTAAAACTATATGCTTATGCTACTCTATCAACACTTTGCAGTGCAGAGTTGTCTTGCAGTCATTCCCCCGGTGCTTTGACTGCTCCACTTCCTGTTGTGAATCCTGTCCTGATGAATATTGAAGAGGTTTTGTTGAAGATGGACAGGACCTAGTTTCCCTCGATGAACAACATCTGTGAAGATAAAAACTAGATTAACATACGTTACATGGAATAAATTTACTCAATGTATTGTTCAAGCAAACATTTTGAACTAAGAAGCAAATAATGGGACTCGAAAGTAATTTATCACCAATATTGAATTGTGTTTGATGTTTGAAAAATAAATGTGATGCTTAATTAATTCTACAGTAATCTATACCTGTATTTATTTTAGACACCTTTAATCCTCGATCCTCGTTATTCAGATATTTCTCTACTACAAGGTAAGTCTATATCCAAAAATTAAGTGAACAATTTTCTTGAGATTCATCAAGTTCTTACTACTCTTTGTGAATACAACATAAAGATTCAAGTTCGCCATTGAAAAGAAAGCAAGTTATAATTGCTTCAAAGAATTGAGTGTTCATTGTCTCCTAGACTTACCATCTCATAAGATATCCAAGTATTACACGAATCGTGTCAATACGTTGCCTTTGGTTACATTATTATCGCGTCAGTACAGTTTCCCTCGCAGCTGAGTAGAACCAAGTTGCAATAAAAGCATCTGGTGTAAAGTCATCAGAGATGTAAGCCAGCGACACCCATAGTCATCTAAAGATACTGTGTAAGCACCAGATTTGCTTAGCGTAGGAGCTGTGTGATACATGAATTTGAAAAAGTGATTCATTACAGATGTATAACGGATCAGCGTCAATCTCATTTCAATAATTTGATTTCATTGATGCAACGCAGCCTGTGTTGGCTAAAAGTCAATCAATATCATAGATTAATTACCTCAACGCCAATATCCTCCTTGCCTCGTAACTGCTGGCATACTGTTTCCAAACAATTCAAAACGCCTATGGTACCGGTAACTCGGCATGTGAATTACCCGAATCTGATTATCCATCCCTGATTCTGAAATGCAGGAATATGATTACGATTAGAAGAAACGTCGTCTCATCTGAAGATAGATACTTTTTGGGTATCGAACAGATAAATGCGTTTCAGCATTGGTTGTTTTATCGATATACAATTATAGTTACAGATAATCTTCGGCTGTTATAATATGAAGCTTACCACTGTGTTCGTTGACTATTAATCCAGGACTAGCTGGATAGTTTTGGGTAGCGTTCATCTCCGACCGAGTGTTACGCAGGATCTATGCTTCTCAAGTATCTGCGATGCTTGTTCAAATATCAGTCGATCAATAACGCTGTCAATAAATTGAATCGTAGAATAAATCTGGGACAAAGTATTCTCGCAGAAAACATTTGGATATTCAAAATAACACGAGGAATAATTTTAACCTCGAAGGTGAAAAATATGCTCGTAGAGCGCACGATACTAGAGTACGAGAAACTTGGATTTATAAGATTGTTAATACGATGAAATGATCGTTATTGTGAGGTTATACTATAAAGAAACTTCTTCGCTGATTTTAATTGTCTTTAAAATAGTTTTGAGAGGTTATGTTCAGATTTTCACTAATTTATTCGCGGTTAGTGGATAGAATATACTAGATAATGAACAATTACTGAAATTATAATAATATTCCGCTTATAGCGATAAAATTGTCGTCGCACTTACTTTGTTGATCCGAAATACGCGTCACGTAAATTATGTCGAAAAAGTGAGACAAATCGTCATGATTTTTCTCGTTATATACAAAACAAGTTTTTAAGGTTATCAATTAATTCGTTTTTTACAAATATATGGATTAAAATAATCTTATTTTATCGAAGAACACACACGTTGGTTGATTTACCGCAAAGTAATCATCATAATATAAATTTTCACTTGTCTGAAAACACGTCTTTACTCGTCGACGGCGCGGAGTAAACTGAACCCCGTCACTGCTTAGATCACTCGCGACGGCCTGAAGGGGAGGGGGAACAAGGACGTTGTTGTCGTAGGTCAGTTTACGCTCGTAGCGCCATCTGACTTGAAACTACGGTATTATAAAGAGCGCAAATGATACGCGGGTTGCCTACAATACGGCGCAACGAATTATTATAATAATGTTATTATACAAAATTAAAAAAAAAAAAGTATACCATGTATTCCCCACCACGAAAAAGAAATAAAGGTAGAACAATTTTCTCAGCAGATGACCCCGGACTAACATTTAATTATATTTTGGCCATCAAAGGAAACGGACGTGAATTTATTTTCGGTGCGAATTTCTTTTACTCCCGTGCAAATCCCGGGTGATAAACTATTTTTTTAACTTCCCGTTTCTCTGTTATCAGAGAAAAAAGGAAGTTATTTTATTAATTCAGAATTAAATACATAATATAATCAACCCGAAAATGAAAAATTGAGTTTTTACTGGATCTCCACGTTTTGACGTCCGGAGTATCACCTCCGACTATTTTGAGATTGATGTCTGGGTGTGTGTGTGCGTGTGTGTGTAATCAAATTTTTGTCCCCACGATATCTCGGAAACGAGTGAGCGGATTTTAATCAAATTAGTCTCAATCGACGCGGTTTTTCTCAACTTAGAACTGATTAGATTTTGGCTTCGATCGCTTCAGTACTTTTCGAATTATTTAAATAACAAAATTCTAGAAAATACAATAAAAATTATGATACCTTGAGAATGGATGAAAATTGGTGCCATGAGATTTTTTGGATCACTGATCACGAAATTGACATTGTGCTTCAAAAATTCGAATACGATAATGACATTATTATTATTATTAATTCATTTCGAAATGAGTTTGAAAACGGGAAGTTGAAAGGCTGGCCATGTCAGCCCCAAACCGCTTATTTTTTTTTTCTTTACGATTGAGGAATCAAATATACTACTTGAATAACAGGACTGTTAGTAGTCAAACCCCCTAAAAATCTGATTATAGGACTGATGAAGATTGAAAAATCTGACCTAAAAATGATCGAAATATGACGAAGAATAGCGAACAATGAATACGTAACAAAGACTTAGGTAAAAACTACAGTGGAGACAGGTAAAGAAAAAAGGAAAAATTTTTTTTTTAGATGAATTATTTTTCAAAATCCAGTTATGCGAACCAAATATTATGAAAAAGTATTTATGGAAGTCTAATTGATCGTCCTGAACGATTTATCGATAATAACGCGTTATATCTAACGTTTTGTATTTAATTGTAAAGATATCTGCGAGACTTGAATACTTTCACTTCATGACGTAGATACTTCGGGCGAACGGAGCTCAGACTGTTCAGAGATTCGAGGCTTGTTCAGTCAGCAGTATAGGAGGTAGCATAACGGATTGTTAAAGGCGCTAACCTTCTTCAAGGCAAAGTTACTATCCTTTCAAAAATATCAGGTCGCTTTCTACCATAAGAACAGTCTCTGCGATCAAGCTGTATACCTGTGACTAGACTGTGCAGTGTTGCGAGTAACTTATTACATTTTTCATCAAGTTACTCATTTAATTACCCATTACTTTAGTAATGTGTAATTAAACTCGATTTAAATAGTAAAAGTAATTATAAAGTCATGTTATTCAAGCTAATTATAAATAGTAAAGTAATTCAAGATAATTAGGTATAAAGTAAAGTTGTTTGAACCAATTATAGAGTAAAGATATATAAATCATAGAGTAATAGAGTAAAGATACTTGAACTAATTGTAAAGTCAAGTTATTCAAACGAATTATCAAGTAAAGATATTCAAACTGATTATAGAGTAAAGATATTTAAACTAATCATGAAGTCAAGTTATTTGAACTAATCATAGAGTAATAGAGTAAAGATAATTAAACTCATTATAACGTAAAGTTATTCAAACGAATTTAAATTATGAAGTAAAGATATTTCAACTAATTATAGAAAAAAGATATTTGAACTCATTATAGAAAAAAGATATTGGAACTAATTATAGAGTAAAGATATTCAAACGAATTATAAAGTGAAGATATATAAACTAATCATAGAGTAGAGATATATAAACTAATTATAAAGTCAAGTTGTTTAAACGAATTATAAAGTAAAATAATTTGAACTAATTATAAAGTGAAGTTACTTAAAGTAATTATGAAATAAAGTTGATTAAACTAATTATAAAGTAAAGTTATATCGAAGCAGTAAACTTCATTTAATTACACATTACGAAAGTGATGAGTAATTAAAAAAAATTCAATCACAATTTTCACAACACTGAACATTTGATTGGAAATGATTGTAGATGTGATTGTAATACGTATAATTTACTACGTATATCACTGAAAACTACCTATTTGGCACTTTTAAAGTTCCGAGATTAGCTAGAACTATAATTAGACTATAATAAAACTATTATTAAACTCTAAATCAATCGTTGCGACGATAATACATGCATATACGTACGAAGGTATATTTTACAGAATGCCAAGTACAATGTTCGAAGCAGATAGTTTTTATATTGGTCTTGTTGAAAACAGCGAGCTGTTTATGATTATTTTTCAGACCACCATACCAATAGAGCACAGATTCATTATTTCCATTATGGCATTCGTGAACAATAATACTTTGACTCTATGAAATATATAGTTGTTTTTCAAAGATACTAATGAGAGTCTCCAATTGATAGATCTCTAAATTATCTACCTCTCTATTCATTAAGGGCAATTTTCCAAAAGAGTAAAGTACATATATCGCATATGCGTGTATTATGCTCTGTTACCTGCATAGATATTGAGAATATTTCATACGGTAATGGCTAATCTAACTATCCCAAATACAACGAGTTTAAACAAATAAGAAAGAACATATTGTTCATAATATATCATCACGAATTCTCTCATCTATTCTGTGATATCACAAGTCTTTTCATTGTAAGATTATAATATTACCGTATGAATTAGTCAGGTATAGCTTGCTGTACAGTAAAGAGTTTATCTGTTACTACTTATAGCTTCTAAAAATGACTGGTATGTAATATCCATCTAGACTATTGCATCACGTATTTGTTTCTTAAATTTTTGGAGATATAAATAAACGAGTAAACTAACGAAACGTACAAAGGTTTGTGAATTATAGTTAGGCTACTAAAGAAAATGTTACTTTGTTGGAAAACCAAATGCATGTGTTCATGTCTCTTTATCTGTACGGCAATTTCTCTAAGTTATGCAAACGCCTAGTTTAGAGTTATTGTTATGGATCTAAATTATCATCAGATATGTTTTGAATGCAATACGGCAAGGATAATAATTCCAGTCTAATATAAAGCAAGGAAATTTATAATTAGTCTCTACTAAAAGTATGATTTAAGTTTAAATTAATCCTTGCCGCGATAATACATACAGATACTACATTCTATTTTTCCCACCGCGATACGAATATAGAATACAAATTATTATTTGAATGAAGAATTCCTTCAACAATATTAGTCAGGCGATGTAATTTTATCGCGTGAACCACAGTAAAACACTTCGTTAATTTACACATACTTGTTGTTAAAAGACACTAATGACGATTTATAATTCACGGATCTCTCAATGATCTACTCTCTATTCATTGCGGACAATGTCAAATAAATAGTGAATGGAATAAAAGTTATGTCCCGAAATGCGAAAAACAAACAAACACATTTTTCACTAACGGGAAAGAATGCTTTTTATCCACGGTAGTGTTTTCTCGTGCACTTTGACCCGCCCGTATGTACGAGGAAATCAAAGGAGTATAATATTATTTCACGTATGTATATCGTATTTGTATGTGTTACGGGGCTGTTATTATTCATACATCATTCTCATCTATTCTGTAAGATTGAAAGTATTCGGAGTCCTCGTATGAACTAGTCAGGTGAAGCGTGCTGTATAATAACGAGTTAATATATCACAGCTTGTAGCTTCGACAAATGATTACCCTAAAACTATATGCTTATGCTACTTTATTAACACTTTGCAGTGCAGAGTTGTTTTGCGGTCATTTCCCCGGTGCTTTGACTGCTCCACTTCCTGTTGTGAATCCTGTCCTGATGAATATTGAAGAGGTTTTGTTGAAGATGGACAGGACCTAGTTTCCCTCGATGAACAACATCTGTGAAGATAAAAACTAGATTAACATACGTTACAGGGAATAAATTAACTCAATGTATTGTTCAGGCAAACATTTTGAACTAAGAACCAAAGAATGGTACTCGAAATTAATTTATCACCAATATTGAATTGTGTTGGATGTTTGAAAAATAAATGTGATGCTTAATTAATTCTACAGTAATCTATACCTGTATTTATTTTAGAACCATTTAATCCTCTATCCTCGTTATTCAGATATTTCTTTCTCTACTACAAGGTAAGTCTATATCTAAAAATAAAGTGAACAATTTTCTTGAGATTCATCAAGCTCTTACTACTGTTGTGAATACAACATAAAGATTCAAGTTTGCCATCGAAAAGAAGCAAGTTATAATTGCTTCGAAGAATTGAGTGTTCCTTATCTCTTAGACTCACCGCCCAATAAGATATCCAAGTAATTACACGAATTGCGTCAGTATGTTGCCTTTGGGTACATTATTATCGTGTCCATACAGTTTCCCTCGTAGCTGAGTAGAACCAAGTCGCCGTGAGAGTATCTGGTATACAGTGATGACAGAGGTAAGCCAGAGGCGTCCATAGTCAGCTAAAGGTACAGGGTGAGCGTCAGATTTGTTTAGTGGAGAAGCTGTGATACATGAATTCAAAAAGGTGATTTATTTGCGATATAATAACGAATCAGGGGCAATTTGATTTCAATAACATGAGTAAATTGATGCAACGCAGCCTGTGGTGGCTAGAAGTCAATCGATATTAGAGATCAATTACCTCAACGCCAATATCCTCCTTGCCTCTGACCATGGTCCCTCAAATTAGAGGTCAATCACCAGCTTGGTCGCCGTGATACTCCATAACTGTTGGCCAACTGTTTTCGAATAGTTGGAAAGGCATATGGGACTGATGATTCGGCACGCAATCTATCCAGATCTGATTTTCTCTCGCCAATTCTGAAACTTGGGAATATTGTTGCGATTAAAACAACCGTTGTTAGATCTAGAGATAGATACTGTCTGAGTATCCGAGAGAAATGTGTTTCAGCATTGATTGTTTTATCGACATACATTTAAAGTTATACAGGATCTTTGGCTGATACGATATGGAGCTTATCATCGCTTGGTTGACCAATAATCCATGACTAGCCAGATAGTGTTGGTTGGCCTCCATCTCCGACCAATTGGCACGTAGGATCTATGCATCTCAAGTATCTGCGACGCTCGTTCAGATCTCCGTCGAGCGATAATGCTGTCAAAGAATCGATGAAAAGAATAAATCAGTGAACAAGCATTCTCCGAGAAAACATTTGTTAACTCAAAATAACATGATGAATTAGTTTAGCCTCGGAGGCGCAAAATATGCTCGTAGAACAAACGATTGAAGAGGAACTTGGAATTGTATGATTGTTAATATATGATAGGATGATAATTATCGCGAGGTTATCAAACGAAACTCCCTCGCCCAGTATGTTTGTGTTTAAAATAGATCGGAGAGGTTATGTTCGCAAGAAATGTACATTTTCAGTTTTCACACAGTTATTCGCGGGTTGAGTTAAAATATACTTGAAAATGAACGATTCCTTATTTCCCTGAATAATAATCAAAGGCCTCCAATCGTCACTTACTTCGCTGATCGAAATACGCGACATGTAAAATAAAATCTCGAAAAAGTTTCGTATAGTATAACTAGTTTCCGTATGAAACGAATTAGCAAGATTCTTGTTGAAAATTGATAATTATTTATGGTTATGGTAAAATATTTAAAACTCACGTCTCCTCGAACGCGTAACGACGCAGCGTACCACTTGTCAAACATTTCCTCGCACGTTGGTTAATTCGGCGCGTAAGATTCGTCCAGGAACATGTCACTACGTCACAGACCTGTTTACTCGTCGGCGCCACGAAGGCTACTGAAACCAGTTAGACCGGTTTGCTTCTGCGCCCCATCCTTGATGGCCTTCAGCGGCCTTGAGGCGGGAAGTGGGGTAAGGACGCCGTTGCGTAGGTCAGTTAACGCTGGTGGCGCTACCGGGCGACGAACTACAGAACTAGAATTAGCAAAATACTGAACTGCTCCGCGGGTTGCATTTCGTAAGGAGCATTAACGCACCAATTATATATTGTTATATATTATTTTTTTAATATATTCTATTTCTAATTTGCGAGTCACAACGTCGTATACAACGATTTATATGATAATAAAAATGTATTAACAAATTATTACAATTTAATTACATAAACATTCAATTACAATTTTCACAACACTGAACATTTGATTGGAAAAATTGTAGATGTGATCGTAATACGTATAATTTACTACGTAGATCACTAAAAACTACGTATTTGGACTTTTAAAGTTCCGAGATTAGCTAGAACTATAATTAGGCTATAATAAAACTATTATTATACTCTAAACTAATCGTTGCGACGATAATACATGCGTATACGTACGAAGGTATATTTTACAGAATGCCAAGTACAATGTTCGAAGCAGATAGTTTTTATATTGGTCTTGTTGAAAACAGCGAGCTGTTTATTATTATTATTCAGACCACCATACGAATAGAGAACAGATTCATTATTTCCATTATGGCTTTCGTTAACAATAATACTTTGACTCTATGAAATATATAGTTATTTTTCAAAGATACTAATGAGAGTCTCCAATTGACGGATCTCTAAATTATCTCCTCTCTATTCATTGAGGACAATTTTCCAAAAGAGTAAAGTACGTATATCGTATATGCGTGTATTACGCTCTGTTACCTGCATAGATATTGAGAATATTTCATACGGTAATGGCTAATCCAATTATCCCAAATACAACGAGTTTAAACAAATAAGAAAGAACATATTGTTCATATAATATATCATCACGAATTCTCATCTATTCTGTAATATTACAAGTCTTTTCCTTGTGAGATTCTAATGTCACTGTATGAATTAGTAGAGTATAGCTTGCTGTACATTAAAGAGTTTATTTGTGACTACTTATAGCTTCTACAAATGATAGGTATGTAATAATCATCTAGACTATTGCATCACGTATTTGTTTCTTAAATTTTTAGAGATATAAATATAAACGAGAAAACTAACGAAACGTACAAAGGTTCGCTAATTACATTCAATCTACTAAAGAAAACGTTACTATTTGTGGGAAAACCAAAAGCATGTGTTTAGGTCTCTTTATCTGTACAGCAATTTTCCCAAGTTGCGCAAACCCCTGCATCAAAGTTATTGTTATGAATCTAAATTATCATCAGATAATATGTTTTGAATGGAATACGGTAAGGATAATAATTCCAGTCTAATATAAAGGTAGGAAATTTATAATTAGGCTAAACTACAAGTATGATTCAACTTCAAACTAATCCTTGCCGCAATAATACATACATATACTACGAGCTGGTCATTCTATTTTTCCCACCGCGATACGAATATAGAATACAATTGTTATTCGAATCAAGAATTCCTTCAACAATATTAGTTAGACAATGTAATTTCACCGCGTGAACCACAGTAAAACAATTTGTTAGTCTGCACATACTTGTTGTTAAAAGATACTAATTACGTTTCATAATTCACGGATCTCTAAATGATCTTCTCCCTATTCATTGCGGACAATGTCAAAGAAATAATAAATAGAAAGGTTTGCATCATCGACTGGAAATCGTAATATTTTAGCAATGTAATGCATATTCGAAAATTTCGATTTCAATTTTTTACGAAAGCATTAGTCTAAAGTTGGAATAAGCAAATTATTAATGAGATATTGCGTTCAAGTTGAATTTATTTGGATGAAGTTGAATTATGCAACGTGTTTTTGAAAAATGCAATATAAATAAATATTCACCTGTGATAATAGGTAATTTTCTCCCGAAATTCGACTTATATTCAGATAAAGTCCTAAATCTAAAGTAAAAAATTGTTCGTCGACTTATATTAAGGCCAATGCGGTATTAAAATTAGCTCTCATTATTTATCACACACATACTATGTTAAGAGTCTGCTGACTAAGAATTATTGGCACCCAGCTCAGCTTGTTTTCTGTACAACGTTTCAACCGCAATTGATTATTAAATGAGATGCGAGATTTCACCAAAACTGATTCCCAAGGGAGTGTAATTACAAACTCGATATGACACAGCCTAAAACTATATGCTTATTAGGGTGGTTTTTTTTTTAACTTTTTTTTTTTTTACCTCGTACACCCTTGAAAAAGTGAGTTTCTAGTGTAAAACGAAGCCTCGTGGAAGCGGAGCCCGGTGGCTCAATTTTAAAAGGTTCCGCAGTTGGTCTGAAATTTTCCCATTTGATTAACATAGGATTCTTGCTACACAAACACTCTTATCAAAATATCTCGAAAACTATACAAGCTAGGAAGCTGTTCTTGGTCTCATTTGGCAGGTAATTGAATCCACTACAAAAAAGTCTAATCTATGTTAGATCTAAAAATTGAAAAAAAAATTATAAAAAATTTATTTATCAAATAAAGCCCAAGTTTAAGCGTCCGTAACGAGTATAAGATCAATTTCTAGCTCAGAAATAGATGAGACTTTTTTTGCAGGAAATTCAATGGTCTACAAAATGAGACCAAGTACAGCTTCCTAACTTGCATGGTTTTCGAGATATTTTGATGAGAGTGTTTGTCCAGCAAGAATCCTATGTTAATCAAATGGGAAAAGTTCAGACCGACTGCGGAACCTTTTAAAATTGAGCCACCGAGCCCCGGTTCCACGAGGCTTCGTTTTACACTATAAACTCACTTTTTCAAGGGTGTACGGAGTAAAAAAAAAAAAAAGGTAAAAAAAAAAACCACCCTAATGCTTATGCTACTTTATCAACACTTTGCAGTGTAGAGTTGTCATGCAGTCATTCCCCCGTTGCTTGGAATGCTCAACTCCCAGTTGTGAATCCTGTCCTGATGAATTTTGAAGAGGTTTTGCTGAAGATGGGCAGGAACTCGGTTCCCTCGATGAACAATGCCTGTGAAGATAATAACTAGATAAACATAGGGTTCATTGGATAAATTAACTCAATGTGTGGTTCAGACAAACATTCTTAACTAAGAATCAAATTATTTTCAATTGTGACTTATTGTCGGTAATACCGTTGCTAATCTTCATTGAATTGATTTTGTAATTTGTAATTTATTTCTTATGATAAATTTTGTAAGCTTGTCTAAACCATTTTCGAATATAATATAAACTTCAAACTATTTTCAACGGAATCGAGAATGTCAATAAGCTAGTATCTATAGTGCATGCATGAATAGATTTTTTAATCTTTGAATTGTTATGACCGGTACCTCAAACTCCCAAGTAATTTATCATGAATATTGAATTGTGTTCGATGTTTGAAAAATAAATGTGATGCTTAATTAATTCTACAGTAATCTTCTCTCATATTTATTTCCACAGTTTTCCAATATTTCTCTACTACGAGGTAAGTCTATATTCAAATAAAGTAAACAAATTTTTTTGAAATTTGTTAATAGTTTCCCACTGTTGTCAATACAACAGAAAGATTCAAGTTCGGTATGAAAAAGAAGCAAGTTATAATTACTTCAAAGAATTGAGAGTTCTGTTTCTGCCAGACTTACCCTACGATAAGGTATCCAAGTATTACACGAATAGCGTCAATACAGTTTCCCTCGCAGCAAAGTAGAACCAAGTCGCCATGAAAGTATCTGATGTACAGTGATGACAAAGGCAAGCCAGAGTCACCCATAGCCAGCTAAAGATACAGGGTGAGCATCAGATTTGCTTGGCAAAGGAGCTGTGTGGTACATGAATTTGAAAAAGTGATTTATTTCAGATGTATAACGGATCAACGGCGATTCGATTTCAATAACATGAGTTAATTTGATACAACGCAGTCTGTGGTGGCTAGAAGTCAATCGATATTAGAGATCAATTACCTCAACGCCAATATCCTCCTTGCCTTTAACCATGGTCCTTCAAATGGGAGGTCAATCACCAGCTTGGTCGCCGTGATGCTCCATAACTGTTGGCCAACTGTTTTCGAATAGTTGGAAAGGCATATGGGACTGATGATTCAGCATGTAATCTATCCAGATCTGATTTCCTCTTCCCAATTCTGAAAGGCGAGAATATTGTTGCGATTAAAACAAACGTTGTTGGATCTAGAGATAGATACTGTCCGAGTATCCGAGATAAATGCGTTTCAGCATTGATTGTTTTATCAACATACATTTATAGTCATACAGCATCTTTGGCTGATACGATATGGAGCTTATCAACATTTTGGTTGACCATTAATCCATGACTAGCCAGATAGTGTTGGTTGGCGTCCATCTCCGACCAATCGGCACGTAGAATCTATGCATCTCAAGTATCTGCGACGCTCGTTCAGATCTCCGTCGAGCGATAATGCTGTCAAAGAATCGATGAAAAGAATAAATGGGGGAACAAGCATTCTCCGAGAAAACATTTGTAAACTCAAAATAACACGATGAATTAGTTTAGCCTCGGAGGCGCAAAATATGCTCGTAGAGCAAAACGATTGAAGAGGAACTGGGAATTATATGATTGTTAATATATAATAGGATGATAATTATCGCGAGTTTATCAAACGAAACTCCCTCGCCTAGTATATTAGTGTTTAAAATAGATCGGAGAGGTTATGTTCGCAAGAAATGTACATTTTCAGTTTTAACACAGTTATTCGCGGGTAGAGATAAAAAATATACTTGAAAATGATCGATTCCCTATTTCCCTAAATAATAATCAAAGGCCTCCAATCGTCACTTACTTCGCTGATCGAAATACGCGACATGTAAAATAACATCTCGAAAAAGTTTCGTATGGTATTACTATTTTCCGTATGAAACGAATCAGCAAGATTCTTGTTGAAAATTGATAATTATTTATGGTTATGGTAAAATATTTAAAACTCACGTCTCCTCGAACACGTAACGACGCAGCGTAACCACTTGTCAAACATTTCCTCGCACGTTGGTTAATTCGGCCCGTAAGATTCGTCCAGGAACATGTCGCTACGTCACAGACCTGTTTACTCGTCGGCGCCACGAAGGTTACTGAAACCGGTTAGACCGGTTTGCTTCTGCGCCCCATCCTTGACGGCCTTCAACGGCCTTGAGGCGGGAAGTGGGGCAAGGACGCCGTTACGTAGGTCAGTTCACGCTGGCGACGCCACCGGGCGACGAACTACGGAACTAAAATGATCTGAATAATGAAATGATCCGCGGGTTGCATGTAATAGGGCGCAGCGTTCATCCCTTAGGTTTACCCTCTTCTAGAAATCGGTCCGTCTATTAATTTATGATACATAATAATTATGATTTATGATATAAATTCAGGTATTAATGCGGCACCGGTAAAATAATAATGATAATAATAACAATAATAAATTCTGTATCACACTTATTGTAATAATATATAATATTTGAATTTCTCAACTCTCTCAACTTTGAAATGGTTTCCCTCGTATTTAACAATAATTATCATAGTTTATTATAATTTATTTAAATTGTCCACATTACATGATATCACGTTCACGATACCAACCATTCGTCGCTACCATCCTAAAATTCATTCGGTGCAGATGTTAAAAATAAAAAGAGGCAAGCCAGAAGCACCCATAGCCAGACGAAGGGACTATTCGAATAGTTTATTAATATTTATATTTATATTTTAATAACATTATTTTACTTTATTTAATTCATCAAGACCATCGAACTGTACTTAAGCATCGCGAGTGCTTATAAAATGTAGTAAATTTCATGTATCATAATAGAACGGAAAATAAATGTATTTAATAGATAATATAGTATAAGACTTGTAATTTCTAAGAAAAAATAAATATTATACTCATTCTTATACTTGTATTTATTTATATTCAACAGACCGAATCTTTGACACATAAATGGTTATATTTATTATCACCCTAATAATAGAATAATGTATTAAACATTTTTTAAAGATTTTAACGCTGATTTTTTTACCTCAAATTTGTCACGTCGTATTTATACAGATGCTGCTCTCAACTGTTAAATGGTATTACATATATTTTAATTCTGTTGCTTCATCAAGTAGCAATAAAGGGATAAAAAAATGTCAAAAAATGTCATTCAATAATAATAAATGTCAAAAAATTATCATTCAATAATATACTATCAATATTACTGATGTAATTTAAGTTCATATGTAAAAATTTGTAATTGTTTTTTCAACAATAATTGTCTATTAATATAATAAGCTACCTAGTAAATATACCTATATTTGCGTAGAATAAATTCGACAATAATCAAGATAGGCAATTAAAATTCTTTACTGGATTGCGGGTTGCGTATAATACGGCGCACAGTGTCACTGACTTTAAAATTATAACACATAAAAGAAAGATTTTAGAATGTCTATTTATTACAGAGTTAAATCGTTATTTATCCATATAATGAGAAAATAATAAATTTAATAATAATAATAATAATAATAATAATATACTACCATTATCCATGCAGGAAATAAAATGATGTAGAAAATTAAATCGAAAATTCTTAGATCGTTATTATACCTCGGCGCCATATTATTAACTATATATACGATTATTGCGCTTTCGCGCACGCCATCCTAAATATTATTTAGGAACTATATTATATCACTGTACATATTATCACAGTCACAACTCACAATCGTTCCAGTACTGTGAAAATATTTATATTTTATAGATAATAAAATAGATACATATTGTTTAATGAAACCAGTATTTTATTTTTCTTTTTAAATAAATTTCTGTTTGGTTTGTTTGTTTTATAATAAGAACAATAAGTACGTCTATGATGATAATAATTCTTAAAAATAAATAATATAAGACTCAACACTCTATAAACGTCCTCGATTTATTCGATTAGAAATTATCAACAACTGAACAACAACCATAACAAACGTTCGATAAATATAAATAGTATAGTAATAGAAAAATAAAATAATGAGTGAATCAGAGAAACCTTTCGCCTGCCCATCTCCAGGCTGTAATATGGTACGTACATACCTAACCTAACTTAAATTAAATAAATAAATAAATAAATAAATTTCAAGATAAAAAAATAATACATTATCATAACCTAAAAACTACGTATACTAATTATTATTATTATTATTATTATTATTATTATTATACGATGAAAAATATAACATTATTTTTTCTTTATATCTTATATACAGAGTTTCGTTAACGAAGATCATCTAACAGTACACAGAAAAAGACACGATATGATATTGAATTTAGGTTCGAATGGAAAGGCAGGTGTTTTCGTAGGTAAAGTGATGGTGGAATGAAATTTTTCAATCCTAACCTAAAAAAAATATTTTTTCAATCCTAACCTAAAAAAAAAAAAAAAAAAATTTTTATATTTTTTTTTTCTTATCACAGTATTCAGTATTATAATCTTTTTTACACCAATTTTTTAAACAGCCGATCAAACTCCTACGCCGACTAGATTTATTAGAAATTGTGAAGAAGTTGGCCTGTTTCAAGATCTACAAAATGTTAATCCGTTCGAAGAAACATTTCGTAGAGCTGTAGAGGCTGGAAAAAGCGGAGGACTAACCGTGCCTGAAGTATGATCAAATTTCGTATTCGGAATCTAGTAGTATAATTATTATTATTATTTTTTTTTTTTTTTTTCTATCAGTTAATCTAATTCTAATATACAAATTTTTTATTTCAATCAGGGCGTAATGTTGGACGATACTCTTCACACTCCACACATATTTCCTCACATTGTTGACGACGTACAGTCAAATAATATATTGGAAAACGGTGTATCTGATACACCACCACCGGTCGTTATAAGCATTAATGATTCTTCAGACGAAGACGGGAACAATAATAATACATCAAATATACAAATTTGTAACGATGTAATAATCCAAGATGATAATTCCAGAGAAATAGAAAGTCCAGAATTGGACAGAGAATCTCAAAACGAAAACATTGTTGAAACTATAGTTGTCCAAGAAGCAGATACCTCGATATCTACTACCGTTCTTAATTTGAGAAATAATTATCAGGAAAAGGCTTCTTCTTCACCTCAGCTGTTAGTTTATATCAATTTCATTTCATTGATCGCATAAACTAAACTGTAAATAACTAACTGATGATAAATATATTTGAATTTTTTTCATCACTAGGTCAATAAATGGAAAGGAAGTACAACTGTTGATGAAAACTGAAGATGGAAAGCTTATGCAGTTATCAGCGATGCCAATATCTCATACGGATATAAATCCCACGACTGTAAACATACAGTCAAATACTCAAACTGTAGTAATTAAGACTGAGCCGTCGTTGAATTATTCAGAAAAAAAACGTATTGTTAAATCGGCATCGTCGACGAGACTTTCATTAGCAAAAATGGTTAGATAATAATGATAATCTTAGATATGATATTTGATACTCGAACGATAAAAACTAACTAATCGATAAATTAACAATTTTTCACAGAAACTTAAACAAGTGTTAAAAAAGAATGGCGTAGCATTGGAAAGCCAAGACGATATTGAACAGATACCTCTATATTCTCAAGACAACAATATCAACAATCAAGTATTAGACGTGACTAAGAAGCAAGATATTCTTGAAAGAAATCGTGCTAGTTCAATGCGTGCTAGAGCTAAACGAAAGGCTTGGATTCAGCAGCTTGAAAGATCGGTTTATAATGTTAATGAAGCTAACGCTGTACTGCAATTAGAAGTGAGAGCTCTTCGTTCTGAAGTAGCAAAATTAAAGACTCTTTTATTAGCGCACAAAGATTGCCCTGTTACAAAGGCGATGGAACAAGGTAATTCATTTATTTATTTATTTATTTATTGTTTTAAAGTATGAACAATAATTTTTCTTATTTATTTATTCAATTTCTAAGTCTGTATCTATTTTCTGATTTTAGGAAACAGTATAATTTTGGGTCCTAAAGTAATATCGCTTAGCGCAGACATGATACAATCATCATCGCCGGTAGTTAAGTCTGGTACAACTACAGCTATTAAACGTACGTCTGTTATATCAACCGAAATTGGAAGATTAGCAAAAAAGAAGTCGTCAGTATCAACTACACCAACGAATTCAATGATTTTACCTAAATCTAGTCTAGGTTTAAGTCCGTTAATTAATAAGAGGGGTAATAATAAAATAGTTAGAAATATATCTGCCATTAAAGTAGTAGACGTTGAACACGTTGTAACTAGGAGTAAGGAGAAGGGTAAACATATTTTAATTGTTAAAAATCAATTGCGTAAAAACGGGGATAATCCGAGACAAATTATAAGGATAAATCCTAATTTTGAAATTGATAATGCAGCTTCGAAAAGTACAGGATCGTAAATTAACGTATCGGAATAATATTACATAAGAAGATAAAAAGAAAAAAAAAGGAAAAAGAGAATTTGTAATGAAATGTTTTTTGTTTTTTTTCTTCTAATGGACTATATTATATTTTCCTGATATAAAAGAGAGAGAGAGAGAGAAAGAAAGAAATTACATCGAATGAATCGATTTACAATTACTGCGTTCTCAACCGCATTTTTATAATACATACCACATTATTGTTATTTAAATACTAATAATAATAATTGTTATTAGAAATATGTATTATATTATATAGTATGACATGTATGACGCGAAGTTTTCATTAATTGTACATTATTTTTACAACTATTGTATAATATAATATATAGGTAGGTATATATAGTATTATATACTGTAGAAATGTTTTTTTTTTTTTTTTTTTTTTGTAAACAACTATTGCAATAAAAACCAACTGTGCAATGAATATTTATTATCACAATAAAAATCTGAAGTTTTTTTTTTTTTTTTTTTTTTTTCAATTTTTATTATGTACCCAGATATTTTTGTAAATACTATTATATGAATAAGAATTACATAATATATTAAAGGATTTTTAAGGCGATATAGTTATTATTATACTAATATAATATCCATAATAGGAAATTAATTTAAAAATTGAAGCAAATCATCGCACTTAGGGGCGTTTCATGGGAATAATTCGTTTTTATTTTTATTTTTATTTTTATTTTTTGGTCTCACATTGATATTTATTTTATTTTAACAATCACAAGTATGATAGTAAAATGAAATTTTTTTCATTTTAAATTACGATTATAATATATAGTACTAAGTATAGGTATACAAAAAAAAAAAAAAAAAAAAAAAGTATATTAGGGAAAATACACAATCTCGGAGAGAAATGAAATAAAATAAACTTGAATAAAAGATTCGTTTTCGAGAAAGAAGTATTAAAGCTGATTATATATATATATTATATATATATAACAGAGTTAAATAAATAATTATCACAATGAGGAAAATATATTTTAAATCATATTTTAAAATATACACGGAGAAAAATTTATAGTAAATTTTCTCATACTCATATAGTAGTTGTGTCATATACTTTCAATATGACGATTGTTCCTATACTTTATACCTAATGTCACCATGAATATAGGAATGTCTTTCTCACATTCATGGAACATTGAGTATAATGTATCGGAACAATCGTCATATTGGAAGTATATGACACAACTACTATATGAGTATGAGAAAATTTACTATAAATTTTTCTCCGTGTATAGAAATAAAAGTATATGTATGACGTAATTACTGTACGGTGATTAATACTGGTTTTTTTTTTTTTCTTTTTTTTTTTCCTTCCATTCCTTATCAAGTTACGATCGAAGGTATAGAGTAGTTCTTAGAATACAAAGATAAAAAAATAAAAAAAATAAAAATTGAGAATATTAACAACGTCGAGGATGAGAAATATAAATATATATGGGGCAGTGCACGCCAACTCGACCAGGGTTTGACCCTCTACATTTTTGATTTGGTTCGTAATTTTTCATATGATTGTTCCATCTTTCAAAAGCACGCTGAATTTTTTTCAGATTTTTTCATTCAAATATGGTCAAATAGGAAAATAAAAGCATTCAAGAAGAAAATCACACGGAAGGACATTTTTAAAAAATCTGAAAAAAAATCTCAAAAATCCTTCACTTTATTTCAAGAATTTCGGCGTGTGGTCCAGAGTGGGCCGGCGCTTGCTTCTATATGTCATTCGCGATTTTCTTGAAAAACAAAAATAAAAAAATAAGACTGATAGGCTAAATCGCTTCAAAAAAAAATCCAAAAAAACAACAAAAAATTCGGAGTAACATTTAAAACTGTTCATGCAACTGCCCACAGTAAACTGACCGTTACGTCGATTTTTTTATTTTTGTTTTTCAAGAAAATCGCGAATAACATGTAGACGCAAGCGCCGGCCCACTCTGATCCACACGCCGAAATTCTTGAAATCAAGTAAAGGATTTTTGAGATTTTTTTCAGATTTTTAAAAAGTATCCTTCCGTGTGATTTTCTTCTTGAGTGCTTTTATTTTCCTATTTGACCGGATTTGAATGAAAAAATCTGAAAATAATTCAGTGTGCTTTTGAAAGATGGAACAATCATATGAAAAATTACGAACCAAATCAAAAATGTAGAGGGTCAAACCCTGGTCGAGTTGGCGTGGACTGCCCCATATATATAAATACTAGGGTGTGCAAAAAAAAAAAAAAAAAAAAATTCAAACGCGCATCAACATTCTGGTACAGCATCTGAAATAGAATATCTCAGTCAAATATGAGCTCTTAATATTGATATTTAGAACTGCCTAATTTAGTTACTAATTTTAGTTACGAATTTTAGTCACTGAAATAGGCAGTTCTAAATATTATTATTAAGAGCTCATATTTGGCTGAGATATTCTATTTGAGATGCTCTACCAAAATTTTGATGCGCGGTTGAAAAAAAAAAAAAAAAAAATTGTTTTTCCCAGAGTCATATGTCTCCATGACGTTATGACTCGATGTTTAAAGGCGAATATCTCTTAATCGGTGAGAGTTAGGAAAATTTTATCTCAGTACTTTTTTATAGAGCGTGAAATTTCCTATAAGAATCTGTCTTCAGATAGTTTCTAAATCAAGCCGCTTACGAGAAAAAAAAAAAACAATTCGAAAATTTTCCGATTTTTTTTTTTTTTTTTTTCCACGTGTTATTCAAATCAAAAATAGGAAAACTGAGTTAGGCAGTTTTTTTTTTTTTTTTTTTTGGCACACCCTAATATATTATACTACTTAATAAAATCGACGATATATCAGAAGCTATATATTACTTATCGCGTTACGGGATGTAGATATTTATAACCGTTGCACAAGGGAATTATTGAGGCAGAGAGTATTCAATGAAAGATAATCTCCTCAAGCTTATCACTCCCAAGTTCATTTCTCTCTTAACAAAGTCGACTGTGTATGGTTCAGGGCCAAACGTATCAGACCTCATATAGTATAGTATAAGTATCGTATCGTATCCGTATCGTATCGTTTCATTGTACACAAATCGCCTTATACTTCATTTCCGTTAAAAGATAATAATAAAATAAAATAAAATAAAATAAAATAAAATAAAGTAAAATAAAATAAAATAAAATGAAATAAATTTTTCAATTTTAGGTAAAAAAAAAAAAAAATAGTCCCACGAGGTATTCGTATCCCGCGGGCCCTTATCAGTTCTCCGTCCAGTTGTTTAAACAAATTACACACCGGGCAAGAGAATGATAAGGGACTTTGGGCACTTTAATTATTAAGTATATTTTTCCGAGATTCTTCCCTCTCGTCGTCCAGATTCTGAAACAGAAATTTTTTTTTGTATTATTATAAAGTCATTATACTACTTCACTTTTTTCTTTTTTTTTGGTTTTAATCGAATTTAATTTTTAAATTTTACTTCTTTATATATATATATACATATTTATATTAATTTAAAACGAAAAATTAATCATCATAATGACGATAATAATAATTTACAATGATTAAATAGATTGGGAACCACTGCAGATGCTAAAGTCTGCGGAAATTACAGTTAGAGAATAAGAAAAAGAAAAAAAAAAAAAAAAAAAAAAAAAAGGATAATCATAAACCGTGAGTGCACAAAATAATAATAATCACCGAAAATGATGATGACGATACAAATAGTTCGTTTTTTTTTTTTTTTTTTCTTTTTTTTTTGATGGAATTTTTCAGAGAGAGCGTTGTAATATACGTGTGAGATCGCGTAATGATTTTTTTTTTTCGTTCGTTCTCTATTATTTTTTTTTTTTTTTTTTTATCCTCTTTCGAGTGATTCAGATAATTAGTATAAGCCTTAGTGAATTTCTTTTGAAGGAAAAAATTATATGGGTCTGTGAACGAACGAACGAACGAACGAACGAACGGAGATTCTGAGTTTTCATTTTCAGTGAATGTGCTTGTCGGCCTATCGGTCGGTCAGTAAATATTGTCAACGACTTTCCTATGGCGATAAGACGTTGCAGATAAGAGAAGCCTTATACACCGACGTTTCACGTTAGCCTTACCGGAAATTTCAATACTAGGTATACTATATAGTATATAGTGTATATATAGTATTTATATACATGTATATATATATATATATATATATATACACATACATATATAAATATAAATAAGTTGATAGTATTAATTCTCAGGATTCGTTCTTTCAAACGATATATACCATAACACAAATATAGTATTTATGTTTAGCTAATAAGCAACCTCATGGTTTATAACTTGTGATTATTATTATCATTATTATTATTATTATTATTATTATTATACCTAGTAGTGTATATAATACGCGTTGGGCACAAAAAAAAAAAAAAAAAAAAAAAAAAAAAAAGATCAAGCACGTATTCGAACGGAAGATTTCTAGTAGGTATATTATATAGTATAACATAAAATTGATGAAAATTGGCGGTATGATAAAAACAAAACAAAAAAAAAAAAAAAAAAATGAGAATGAAGGGAATGGGAATGTGAATGAGAATGGGAAATAAAAAGTAGTAATCTAGGTCTCGGCGAATTACTTTAGCCCTGCGGGGACAACCAACAGCGGCGCAGCAATATTACACAATGCGCAATCTTGTAGCCTTGAAGATTGCCTTATTTATATTTGGATCTACCACACACACACACACTCTAGTACTAGGTAGAATCGAAAATCTAGAATCTTGATATTCTAAAACTTAGTAAATTTTTTTTTTTTTTTTTTTTTTTTTTAATTTTACTATTACTAATTTTCTTACGTTTTATATAATATAATATATAAAACGTTCTGTATATAAAATTCATAAGCGCATCAGAGTTGCGTAGCTATACAATTTAGTTAATATATTATATCATTCCTCTTCTCTCTCTCTTTCTCTCTGTATTCTATTCTATTCTATTCTCTCTCTATTTTATTCTTTTATTTTATAAATCAGATTCTTAATACCCAACGGAATTTATATGTTACGTGATCTGTCGCGTGTATGTATATATATATGTGTATATAAGTAATGTATACGACTCTGTTGTCTGTTCCACTTAAAACAAGTGCATTTAATATGCGGCTTCCCTGTTATATATTTCTATTATACCGCAATAGCGTCGTCACTGTTATTAACAATTAATTAATTAATTAATAATAATAATAATAATAAGATATAAAGAAATATTAAATTTTATAAATTTATCAAACTATTACACGTTGATTGAAAAAAAAAAAAAAAAAAAAAAAAAAAAATTCCAAAAATTAAAAAAAAAAACAAAAAAAATGATAAAAATAATAATAATAATAATAATATTTTGCAGAATAATAAATTTAGCAATTGATTTAGCCACACACCGTTGCAGGTTTTGCTTCGTCTTAAATCCGCTGCTAGCTAGCCTTGAGACATACGACGTTAACTTTCTTTATTTTTACATCTAGGCCAAATCGCGGAACGTTGAAAATTGCAATTTATAATCTACGAATAGTGGTATAAGTCAAGGATTTAATTTTTTTGGCGTAAGGGGTGGGAAATAAAAATAATCGCTGTAAAAAGTAATAAAAATAATTAAAATAAATAAATAAATAAATAAATAAATAACTAACAGAAATATATATATATACTTTACCTATATTAGTTAATGAATTCGTGTTCTCTCGTTCTTTCGATAGAATTTTTCATTTTTTTTTTAAATCATTTACTATTTAACAATTATACTATTTAATCTTATATAGGAATGAAGATAAAAAAAAAAAAAAAAAAAAAATTCTTGGAATTTTTCGTATACCGCTATACTATCTTCGGTAACGAGGGAGTATAGGTAATACCGCACAATGACACAGAATGTATTATATATATATATATATCGCTTATCCCATAGTAATATATATCGATGGCCTAATGCCAAACGGGCGTAAGCGGTAAAAAAAAAAAAAAATCCTTTTTTATAGTGGCAAAATCTTTTTCATGTAATGGAGAATCTTTTGGGCATATCCGCAAAAAAAATATTTTTTTTTGTCGCTTACGCCCCTATGGAATTATTCCATCGATATATATATATAGATAACGATTTGAATAGTATAAAAAATAAAATAATATAAAATTAATGTAACACACGCGCGTATAGTTAGTTAGTTAGTTAACTTCCTTTAAGATAATAATATATATAAAGATTTATAAGACTGCGTATACTTGCGACCCGACAATACCAAGCTCAGAATCACGACTGCGGAGTGCGCGGAGTGCAGAGTACTACCGGGAAACCGACGCACGTAGTATACCTCTCTCGGGTTTTATACTATACTATGTATGTATGTACTACTAGTACGATTACAGCGCATTGGTAAAGACTGGTGGTAAGATACCGAAGTTTAGATTTGGTGTATATGGAAGGGGAAAAAGGAACGTCAGTTTATCGTCTCAGTTGCACCGTACAAGACCTTCCGGCTTTCCCGGTATAGCTCCGTTTCTGTCACGCGCATTATACATAATATAGTCGCTGCAGAGACAGAGCGCTTATGCTTTAACGGGGGCGCAGCATAGCGCAGCGCAGCGCGAGTAGACATCGTAGTACTTGAATCGCGCAGCATCCTGCGCGACAATATCGTAGAGGCGCAGAGAGCTGGAGAGACCCTCTTAGAGGAGGGAGGAGAGATTTAATATAGAGATTAAAGCGGCTCGGATTTACGCTGAGAGTATATATATATATATATATATATATGTATATGTATATCATACGTTGACGTTATAACTTTTGCTATATACATACCTATGTATGTATGTATGTATGTATATTCACTTATGTATATGTATACCTAACTACTCGCGTCGCGACTGCATATAGCGAAGAGTTGGCAAGAATATTCGGGTTACAATTAACGAGACTTAAATAAACTAAATTAAACTAATCCTTAAACCGTTGTTTTCCTTTTTATATACTTAAACCTGTACTATATGTATTAGAGTGTGCCAAGAAAGAAAAAAAAAAAAAAAAAAAAATTCAAACGCGCATGAAGATTCCGGTAGAGCATTTTAAACAGAATATCTCAGCGAAATATGAGCTCTTAATATTGATATTTAGAACTGCCTAACTCAGTTTTCCCATTTTTGATTTGAATAACATGTGAAAAAATAAAAAAAAAATCGGAAAATTTTTGAATTGTTTTTTTTCTCGTAAGCGACTTGATTTAGAAAATATCTGAAGACAGATTCTTATAGGAAATTTCACGCTCTATAAAAAAGTACTGAGATAAAATTTTCCTAACTCTCACCGATTAAGAGATATTCGCCTATAAACATTGAGTCATAACGTCATGGAGACATATGACTCTGGGAAAAACAATTTTTTTTTTTTTTCAACCGCGCATCAAAATTTCGGTAGAGCATCTCAAATAGAATATCTCAGCCAAATATGAGCTCTTAATAATGATATTTAGAACTGCCTATTTCAGTAACTAAAATTTGTAACTAAAATTAGTAACTAAAATAGGCAGTTCTAAATTTCAATATTAAGAGCTCATATTTGGCTGAGATATTCTATTTGACATGCTCTACCAGAATGTTGATGCGCGTTTGAATTTTTTTTTTTTTTTTTTTTTTGCACAGCCTAATATGTATATTATAATATTAGTGTAGAGTGTGTAGAGAAAATTTGACCTTTTAGTACCAGAAGACGAAGGCGATGTATGTCTCTGCTGCGCTGCGCTGCACTATGCACCCCAAGACACGTGTTTCTCGCGTCACAAAGAACCGAACATAGAAGAAAACCGACTCTTCAGGTCTGGCTGGGACTCAAGTGGTATACAGATGTAAGGCTGTTGGTAGAAAACCATAGGGCCCTGCGAAGTCTGAGTCCCCTAATTATATATACTATATATGTATATTCAAGTTATATTGTCGAAAAAATTTTTCTTCGTACGGTCATATAGTATTTAGTCCTTCAGCTGCGTTCGGTTCTAAAAATTTTTACGCATCCTGCGAATGAAGAGATAGAAATATATTATACAATATAGAAATTATTAAATTAAACAAATACGCAGCTGTTTCAAGTATATAGTACAATATTATATATATATATATATATGTAGTAATTGAAAAATATGTGTTATACAATGAGAAAAGGTATAAATAATTTATCTTGATGTGTTAGTTAAATAAGTAGGTATAAAGTAACTAAAAGAGCAAAGAAGCTTTATACATAAGGTACAACTACAAGGCGAGAGAGCGCCCTTTGAAGATATCGACTGCTACTGCTACTGCTGCTGCTGCTGCTGCTGGAGTCTCGAGGAATGAAGCTAAAGGGTGACTGGGCGTGGTGGTTATTCGCGAACGAGGACTAGAACGACGTCGAGACTCGCCCTAGGCATCTGCCTGCCTGCCTGCCTTATTCTCTTCGTACCATTCTCTCCCTTACCTCGACCCCTTGTCCAAGGCATTATTTTCCCCGAGAGTTTTCGCCCTCTAGAACTAGTGTATATATATATATATATATAAAATATATGTATACACCTTGACGTAAAAAAAAAAAAAATAAAAAAAATAAAAATAAAAAAAAAATCGTTTACAATAATATTATAAATCTATATATAAAATAGTTTCTTATTACGACGTGGGTGCGTAGGTGTAGTTTAATAAATTTCTAATTCATGTAATTCGCATCAATTAGGAATTTGTTATTATATATTATTGAAATCGCTACTATAATATCGGTTCAATGATGTTTGAAACTAATTTTGATCATATAATAATAATAATTTACTACATCGGAATTATTTCAGTTTCATATTTTTATATTTATTTCTTTGTATTCCCCGGGTCCGGTTTCTTCTTTACATTATTTCTATATGTATATGTATATATATATACAGTAATATAACAGCTGGGGATCATCGAGAGATCCTTTCACCCAATCGTCGCGGGTATTTAACAGTCAGCTTCCCTCATTACTTCCGAAGCCGAGTCGCACGGCGGCGGCGGCGGCGGCGGCGGCGGCGGCGGTGTTCGGTCGTAGTACATAGTGATATGCCGTTGAAAACCGTCCCGTTTAACGGGGCAACGCGCTTTTCCGCGAGAGATCGCCGTGCGATCGATGCCCAACGAGAACCCAATGACAGCCTGACGGACTTCCGAACCTCCCTCTGCGAGCCCTCTCACTCTCTCATTCACTCTCTCACTCTTTCTATGTCCCCTTCTCTCGGTTAGAACCTCGACGTCCGCACAGTTCGATCCGCTGCTAAATCGCCCGCGGCATTTCCGGGTGGCAAACACTACAGCCAATCCCAGTCACCAACGAACGGAAGTATTACGCGCCGCGATGCGTATAAATAAATATCAAATCTTCTATAGGTATATAGGTACATATATATATATATATATATATATATATATATGTTTTATCGACAAATAAATAAATAAATAAGAAATCACTGTTTCCACGAATATAAAATGGAAATTCAATAGGTATATCTTTTTTTAGTGTTACACCCGTAAGAAGTAATAAAACCCTAACTTTAATACTAAATTCTTGATATATTTATACTATATTCAATGAATATTGATGTAAAATAAGAAAAATTGATCTAGTTGTATAACTTTTTTTTTTTTTTTTTGTTACTACAATGTGAATAATGTATGTGTGTGTGTATAGGTTGAAGTATATAGAAGGCGATATCTTGCTAACGAGGTAGTAATGCGCGGCAAGCCCGGGCCAATAATTTCAATTTGTTAGAAATCTGGGGGTGTGAGAGAAGAAGTCACCCCCGTTATACCTGATCACACGTAGTACATACATACATATACATCCTCTAAGTGTATTAAAGATAGGATATATGTATATAGTAAATATATATATAGTATATGTGTGTCCTAATATGCTCTTATATTGCCATGAAACCCGTTGCAGCATTCATTAAGGATATAATATATAGATGATATTATAGGTATAATAATAGTATATATATATATATATATATATATATATATATGTATCTTCAGTGGTTATATAGTATATTATAACGGCATATAGTATAGGTGATAATATCTGAGCACCGTTTCTTGCAGTAATCAGCGTCAGAGATCCTAAGGGAATATCGCGCGTTTCTGCAGACTGTAGATTATTGTCTTTTTTTTTTGTTTGTTTGTTTTTTTTTTTTCTTTTTTTTTTTTTAATTTATCATCATATATATATATATATATATATATATAGAAGATTATACGCGCTTGATATATATAAGAAATAATAAAAGATATAATATATGGATATTAATGATGGTGACGATATTATATAGATATATACACACAGTATAATGGAAAGACGAGAAAAACAGGAAAAAAAGTAAATAAAAAAAAAAAAAAAAAAAAAAACTTCGATGCACAAGCGGAGAAACGTATTCGAATACAATAGGTACCTCATTAACATTTTGTGTCAGACCTGTATCACCTTTGACCCGGTGACCATAGTACCGTGGAAACAACTCACATTTTACTTCAAAATCTGCAAGTCTATAGTCGATAATATATGGAAGACACTATATATATATATATTAGACTGTTTCAAAAAAAGCGATTATTTTATTTTTCTCGAAGAACATTGAAAAATCGTCAGAGTATGTCTAAACAAAGACCCTGTTGAAATGTGAGCCCTTAATATTAATATTTAGAGGTGGCGCTTTTCAATTTTCTATTTCCGTTTAAATAACATGGGCAAAAATTTTTCTGAACTTTCGAATTTTATTACTCAGAAACGAACTACCTTACAATAATAACTAAGATAGCTTTTTGTAGGAAATTTGACGCTTTATAAGAAAGGTCTGAATGAAAATTTGCGTGAGGCGAGCCGTTTCGGAGTTATCAAGCCTCAACCATTGAACTGTTCAAAATTAAAATCAAAATTAAAATTAAATTGAAATGAATTATTGATGCATTGTAAATAAAATTTATGATGAAATTTCATCATTTATTTGTGATATACCCGTATTTTTGATTATTGATCAAAAAAATTAATCACTTATTGTTGATTAATAAAATTTTTTGATCAACAATGAATTGAAAATTTATGGATATTGGTTTTAAAGTTGATAATAGTGGGTATTTAAGTTAAATGAGTCGATTTTGTCGCGTATAAGTAGAAATTATCATTATTTTGAACAGTTCAATGGTTGAGGCTTGATAACTCCGAAACGGCTCGCCTCATGCAAATTTTCATTCAAACCTTTTTTATAGAGCGTCAAATTTTCTACAAAAAGCTATCTTAGTTATTATTGTAAGATAGTTCGTTTCTGAGTAATAAAATTCGGAAGTTCAGAAAAAAAATTTCCCATGTTATTTAAATGGAAATAGAAAAATGAAAAGCGCCACCTCTAAATATTAATATTAAGGGCTCACATTTGAACAGGGTCTTTGTTTAGACATACTCTGACGATTTTTCAATGTTCTTTGAAAATTTTTTTTTTTGAAACAGTCTAATATATATATATATATATTTAAATACGTATTACTACACTTTACTGCACCTGCAGCAATTCTCGACCGTATATTATGAATTTTAAGAAATTTTTTCAAGTGATATATTAAAACCTTGTAAGTATAATAAATGATTAAGAAATGAAGAAATAAAGTTATGAGTATAAAATAATTGTGTATTATCTTATTATTGATTTTCAATGCTTTTTTTTTTTATTGAAAAAAAAAAAAAAAAAAATCGAAGTATAATAGTAACGCGTTAAACCTATATATACCCACATATTTATACGTGTAATTAAAACGATGAAATTTTTATTTTCCTCTCTCTCTCTCCCTCTATCTCTCATTTCCGCGATATATATCCGTGAGGCAATTAATTCGACGTACCGTTAAGGCGTTATAACAGCTCAGAGTAACGACTTATTAAGACTAAATTTACGCCCTCGGGTTAAACGTGGAGAAGAGAAGAGAAGAGAAGAGAAGAGAAGAGAAGAGGAGAGCTAGGGAGGTGAGTAATCGTAAGAAAGAGAGATATAGAGGTTTACCTTATGGAGGAACGTGCGAAATTGAACCTTGTAATTTGGTACAAATTTGCGGTGGTTTAATACTCGGAAAATTTCACTATTATACGAATAAGAAACTAAACTCGAAGAGAGGTGATGGAAAAAAATTTTTTTTACGAACAAAAAAATATTATACTAAAATCAATAGTATGATTTTATTTTATTATATTATATTACCTATATAAATCGACGAGTTTTCGTGGAAACGCTTCATAGTACGCCTGCATACATGCAACTCAAACATCAAGCTATTAGGTTTTGCCTGTATGCAGGCGTTTTTACTTTCCTATGAAGCGTTTCCACGAATACTCCCAGTAGTATACACATATGTGTGTGTCTCGATTTAACGTGCTTTTGTACTCTCGCTTCTCTCTTACGTTTAATACTACTACTATGCTAGTACTACTACTACATACTATCAAATTATAAGACTATAGCAGCAGGCCGGAAGTGTATATAGACTCTCAGTTGGTCGACGTACAGAGTGTCTCTCCTGATTCGATTATATTCCCGAATGCAAACTTCAGTCGTCTTGTTTCCTTAGCTAACTAAAATTTCTATATATATATATATAGTATGTAGGTACATACTACATAGAGAGAGAGAGCGAGAGAGAGAGAGAGAGAAAATTTCGTGTGAGAATTGACTCGTGATTACCTATTCAAAAAATTAATGATATATATTTATTTTTATTATATATATAATATATTATATAGTATATGAAATTGGATGAAATAAGACTCCTTTTTATCACCGCAAAGAAAATAATAATGGGCAAAAGGACACGGCGATATATATATATATATATATATAAGTTGAGCTAAGGGTAGGAAGGTCAATGTTTTTAGGACGGTGGACTTGGAGGGGTGAGAATGGTTGCCATGGAAACCTGGAAGAGACGAGAGAGAGCAGGAGCAAAATAGAGAGAGAGAGAGAGAAAGATAGGGAATGAGGAGAGCAAGAGAACCAGCCTGGGTTTTCGTGCCAGGGAGGAGGTCACGGGGTTCAGAGCTCGCAGCGATGGTAATTTCCTCGTCAGTGCCACGAGCCACTAGCTAATAAATATATCCCTAAACAGGGAAAGAGTAAAGAAAAAGGCGTGGTCCCCCACCGTATATTTATTATTATTATTTTATTTTTTTTTTTTTTTCAATTCTTATTTTATATTATTTTTCAATAAATTAATAGAAATCGACAAAAAAAAAAAAAAAAAAAAAAAAAAAAAAAAAAAAAAAAAAGAAATGGTCTCCTTCAAATTTTCTATATAAAACACCGCATTATCATTTCACTCTATATCCCCCACCCCCTCCGTATCTTCGATTAAGGTTAACGCGAAGCGATGGCCAATCCTGTTTCGGCTAAATATATTAAGTCATATAACCGTCGAGGTAAATATTCTGCGATGGTAAACGGGGATAATAATTTTGAATGGCGTTAAAACTTGATCGAATTATTATTAGCGAAATATAGGGGAACCATCGTAGAGAAAAGTCTGTCAAACTCGCGAATATGCATACTATCTATACAAAATTTTAATACCGATGCGGACGTTTTAAATACGAATTAAAACAAAATAGTCATTTTCTATACTAGTGCGAGAAATGTTGATTCTCGGACTACCTAGTGTGAAAATCGCACACTAGTCAAGAATCACCTTATTCGCACGTACGTATATTGGAATTTGTTTTTTTTTTTTTTTTTTTTTCACACAAGTCGAATTTCATGCCGTGTGCAAAATCGAACTTTACGCACATTGTGTTGAAATAATAATTTTTTTACTCTGAGGTATTATATATACATCGTATGTAGGTATAATGCTTATCAACGGGAACACGTTCGTTATCTCAACTCTCTACGCCCATGCACGTGGGTCTCAGCTCGCTTTACCCTCGGTAAACTGCTTATACGTGTATATGTGTGTGTGTGTGTGTAATGTAAATGTAATTTAATGTAATATAATGTAACGTAAGGTATATGTATGTACATATACACTGGTTTTAACGTGCGTAGTTTGTCGTATAGACCGGAAAAGAAGTTGAAACGAAATCTTAACATTATACGAACGAAACTTATAGTAAACTAAAGCTGCAACAGCCTATAGGTATCCGAAAGTCTGTATTTCTCGGTCTTATCCCTTCATTTCTATACGATATATATATATATATATATGTATACGTGTATATGTATATAATATGTACCAACGTATAGTGGTTACCGGTGTGGTACAGTACAGAGAGAGAGAGAGAGAGAGAGAGAGTAAGGAGGATGAGGTGTAGTAAAAGGAACCGCGATTACGTCACTACGCACCACTCGCCTTGCTGCTTTTGCTTGTTTCCTTTACGACGCAAACGACCCGAGAAAAGAGGGTCGTGTGCAGGTCGTTCGCGGGTTCTACGAAGTGCCAAGTTTCAAACTAACGCTTTATACCGCAAGTTTCCGAAACTATACTATAGTATAGTTTAGGCAAAAAGGATCTCGCGCTTCATGATGATGATATATATATATATATATATAGTATTCAAAATAATGAATAATTCTACACCATATAATATAATATCGCGTCACTAATGCCATAAGGTCGTAAGCGCCAAAAAAAAAAAAAAAAAAAAAAAAAATTTCGTATTTTTGGTGGCAAAATCTTTTTCGTACCATATAAAATCGTTTGGGCATATCCGCAAAGAAAATAATTTTTTGGCGTTTACGACCTTATGGCATTAGTGACGCAATATAATATGATTTTTTATATACAAATATATATATATATAGTATATATATATATATATAGTATATAGAAAGAGAGAAAGAAAGAGAGAGAGAATTATCTTCCGCGGTAACCCCACGCGATGTGTTGCAAGCGGACGCGACGATTACGCTAATCTAGTATATACGCGTAGCTAGCGAATATACGGATAGAGTCGAAGTGACGGTTACGCGTCGGCGTCGTCATCAGTACGAAGCCCCGTCGATAAAGTATACGTGTCTCAAGTACCTATATAATATATATATATATGTGTGGTTGATATGTATATAATTTGTGTGTACAGTATACATATCGCGGATACGTAATGGTATAAAACGCATGATATACCTATATACTAAACAATATATATATTATATATCATCAATTATAGTTTTAATTTTTACGATAATATTTTATATCATACATTTTTATAATAATCTTATATAAATGAAGTTGAATTTATATATATATCGATATATATGACTAAATTTCGAAGTTTTTTTTTTTTTTTTTTTTTTTTTTTTTATCAAAATTATCATTTATATTAGAAACATGAATATGTATAAGTATCGTTTTCATTAATATTAACCAGAATTTTATATCCTTCTCTTTCAATCTTTCGGTCTTTTTTTTTTTTGTTGTTTATTCCTTTGTTTTCGTTTTCGACGCACAATCGAAAAAAAAAAAAAAAAAAAAAAAATAATAATTACGCGAAGCAGTACATATATTTCAAATTTATTTCGATCAATTAATTTATTTTCGTTTTCTAATTTCAAACTTTTGTATTTTCACACACGCAGGATTCGATCGATAAACATCGTCAATCAATCCGTGCAAATCCAAATGCAAATTCAAATGCGAATGCAAAAAAAAAAAAAAAAAAAGAAAAAAAAAAAAAAAACAGGGGTCCACAGCACAGGGTGTTTACGGGTGCGGGTGATTATCCTTTGGGAAAACACGAGCGAACTCACGAATGGCGCAAAGTAGACTGGCAGATAATTCGACGGTATCAGCTGACCCCCACCCTCCTCTATACCACTCACTTCCTCCCCGTTTTATACTCTTTAGTTTTATATTGTTATTATGTATATGTATATAAATATGCTATATATACATTATATACATACATAAAACGAGAATTGGCAAACCGTTCGCGGGAAACTGGACTAAATACTGTAAATGCTGTAATTATAGCAAATAGCTTGCACTGACTATTGCTACTAATCTCACAGACATATGTATATATGTATATGTACACTGTACAGCCTAGTGTGTATATAAGACAGAATATAACAAATAGAAAGGAATTTCCAAAAATCGATAAAAAAATAAAAATAAAAATCTTATAATTAACTTGTATATATATCTAGATCTTGATCTTGTGTGTATATAGGTATATATATATTATGTGGTGCAGATTGGTTGTCCATGAGGGAGATAGCGAGAGAGATAGAGAAGGAGGGTAGAAAATATGGAGGTGTATATATATATATTGTGTCGACGATTATTTATGGGAAATTTTAAGCCCCTAAGTGTGGCTGGTGTAATAATTAACAAAAAGCATTACTTCCCTTTCCATTTCCCTTCTCTACTCTGATCCTCCTCCCTATATTCCTCATTGCGCGCTTTATAAAGGGGCTTCTTCGTACCTAGTTGGATCATATATATATATAAATATATAGGTATAATGTATATATATATATATATATATATATATATTATATACATAGGTATATAATCTTTATATAACAAGGCAAAGATAGCACCTGGGTTCCCTATGCTTGAAACCCCCGCAGTTTGCCTGAGGCTCATTTACTAATGACTAAGTCCCTATAGATCACAAATGATATTTTTATTTTTTTTTTATTTTTTTTTCTTATATAGGTACATATACCTCCCACGCAGTGCGCGGAGAGAGAAGACAAAACCCTATATATATAGTACAGTTATGTATACATATAGCTATACTGCTCAAATTATGACTAAAAAAAGAAAAAGAAAAAATCAATCGCGGTTTTTTTATATTGTATACAGATCATTTTTTTTTTTTTTTTTCTTCCGTCTTCTAAGCTTCTTCTGATTTTTTTCTTCGATCTATATTATATATATATGTATATAGAATTTAGGCCGTTTGCTACATCGTGTGTATATATAGCTAGTATAAAATTTCAGATGAGTACCTACATCCGTATATATATGTTGGTATTTTAATTGAACGGCATATGTCTGGTTAGATCATCGCGTTTCTCATATAGCATATATAAACTTGCGGGACTAAAACCGTGTCATCAAAACACATGGACACAATATCTTAAACGGGACTATATTGCGATATATATATCGCGTCACTAATGCCATAAGGTCCTAAGCGCCAAAAAATTATTTTTTTTGCGGATATGCCCAAATGATGTTATATGGCATGAAAAAGATTTTGCCAGCAAAAATACGAATTTTTTTTTTTTTTTTTTTTGCGCTTACGACCTTATGGCATGTTTAGACGCGGAAGGGTATAAGTAGGTGAGTAAGTAAGTAAGTAAGTAATTCCGTCGGTTTTGTAACATCGTAACGTTGACGATGCGAGGAATGACTCTTTGAAACAGGACCGAAGTCATTTCTTTCGCGGTCAAGATGTCCATATATACCTATACAGGGTGAGTCTCTTCAAAGTTCCTAAATGGGTGGGACTTAGTTGCGGCAAAGGCATGCCGTGATTCGTGATTAAGCATTGCTATACCCTATCCCAACCGGATAATTGTTTACCTGATTGGTTGAATGGGTGACTTCGTCGTAAGTAAGTAAGTCCCACCCATTTTGGATATTTGAAACGACTCACCCTGTATATTTATATAATATGTCTGGTAAGTCTCGACGCAGCTGTTACAAAATAGGGAATAGATGAGGGAATCAAGGATCCGAGGTACATATATATGCGGTCTAAAAACTACAATGAGATATATATCTACTTTTTTTTCTATACCAAAATTTTACGAACGATTTGAACATTTGGTTCATTTTGTTTTTTCGCTTGAAACGTACCGAAATTTCGCATCATTGTACAAAATCGTATTCTAAATTCACTATATAAGCATGTTATTTAATTAGTACCTGTATATAGTTAAAAATATTTTTACAACGAATTTAAAGTGACGAAAATTGAAAACTGCGGAAAATAATAAAAAAATTCTAACAAATATGATTGAAAAAAATATGTTGCTTGCTGCTTTATATTATATATATATATATATATATATTTGATATATACCTACTATATTAATATAGGTCTTTCTGTTTAGTGTATAGTTATATCAGTTTATCTCATTTAGTTGAGTATAAACGCCTCCCACTAGGAGTCCGTGTTTCACGATGCGAAATTCCAAAGCGTTATACATAGTTATATGTACTACAACTATATATATATATATATATACGAAGCAGTTCGTCGCCGCATGTTTAATTTAAATTTTATTTTATTTTATTTTCGTTTTTTCTCTCTAGGAGTTGGGTTTCGTTCTTGAGAAGAAGAGATCTGACTGACTTGCAGCGGTCGCATTTATATTATGTATATACCTTATTCTACCTACCCGAGAACCGCGCGAGTCCCCCGCATATATATACGTATATTATATATATATATATATTTTGTCTCGATTTTGTCGTTGAAAAGTATAATTAAACGCGGGTCTTTTTTAACCGACAAATTGCACAAAAGACCGCCTTTGCACTAATTTCGGAAGAAAAAAAAAAGTGACTCTTTTTGTTTTTGCGGTATTTTTTGTTTTAGCAATTATAAAGATTAGCGAATTCTATAGTATATCTATAAGACAAGAAAAAAGAAACAAAACAACTAGTTCAGTGTTGATTAGTATTTTTCTTTCGATGAAAAAATACAAAAAAAAAAAATAAAAAATAAGAGTTTCCGTATATCTCATAATAATATAATCTTTATACTATATAGTAGTTTGAAAAATTTCCTGTGAAATAACCAATAATTGCAGTTTTTTTTTTTTTTTTTTTTTTTTTTTTAAACACAGAAATATTTAGAAAATTAGTACAACTCCGGACACTTGACTCATTTCGTTTGCTTTTTTCCTTCTTTTTTTTTTTTCTTTTTTTTTTTTTTTTTACCCATTTATATATACCGGGCGTCAATTATTTCGCATAAGTTGAGCACACCCGCGTTCTATAATATGCTATATATATATATATATATATATATGTATAAGAGCCACTTACACACAACCGTCCAATTAAAATTAATTACAACGACGCTTTTCGATACGACTTAAAACTTTTCTATACCGAATGTTGTATATATATATATTAGACTGGTTCAAAAAAATCGACTATTCTTTTTCTTTCAATTTTCGCATTGAAATACTTTCGGGGGGCTGAAAAAAGATGCCTGTTAAAAGCGGAGCTCTTAATATTAAGATTTAGAGGTCGCTCATCGCGGATTTCTATTTTCCATTTGAATAGCATAGGAAATTTTTTTTTTTTTTTAAATAATTTTGTAGCTCACAAACCAATGAACAAATCCAAATGAATCAAACATATTTTCATAGGAAATTGAACACTCTACAAAAAGCTTCTCTTGTCATTTTTTGATAAATTGACTCCTTCCAAAGTTATTCAAGCTCAAATTTCAATTTATAGTTGAGTAAACTATTTTTTTTTTGTGATTTTTTTTCCACAATGATAGATACATTTTTTAGAGTGTTCAATCCCCTATCAAAATATGTAAGAGTCATTTGGATTTGTTCATTGGTTTGTGAGCTACGAAATTCTGAAGAAAAAAAAATAAAATTCCTATGCTATTTAAATGGAAAATAGAAATCCGCGATGAGCGACCTCTAAATCTTAATATTAAGAGCTCCGCTTTTAACAGGCATCTTTTTTCACCCCTCCGAAAGTATTTCAATGCGAAAATTGAAAAAAAAAGAATAGTCGATTTTTTTGAACCGGTCTAATATATATATATATATATATAATTATATGTATGTATATATGTATAAAATAGAATGATCGTAGTAATGGTATATTATAGAGTTAGTCGTTAGGCAATCTTCTATAAAATATGTGTGTGTGTGTGTGTATAAACGTTAAAAGCTTTGCCAAACGAGCGAATCTTTCGCGGACAGCTTTATCTCGGCCCGATTCTTCCGTAATCTATTTCTAGCCAGTCCTTAAAAAAAAAAAAAAAGAAAAAAAAAAAAAAAAAAAGAAAGAAAAATCAACCTATATACAGAAGAAGTGATCACCCGGTTCTGTCGATATTGGCTTTTCCGCAAGACCCATAACGATTTATATATTATGTAGTATTAATATTATTACATCGTGTCCACGTAATATACTGTGTATAAAAAAAATTGCTAATGAAAATATCGTGCGAACTTTATTGCCGCTATAAAGTACTATATAAGATATAATAGAATATCATATCATTGGATGATGATCAAAATCCGTCACGTTTTTATTCGAAAATCTTTTCTTTTTTTTTTTTTTTTTTATCGATAATATTGAAATATTATCAATATACGATCGAATTTCGTATTAAAAAAATTGAAAAATTGAGAAAAAAAAAAAAATAAATAAATAAACTCAACACATTTTTTTTACTTTCTGTAAATTTTAAATTAGTAGGTAAATTTACATCGTTCAACAAAATAAAAAAAAAAAAAAAAAAAATAAAAAAAATTGAAAGAAATAACGACATCTCCGCGCCAATGCAACGTGCGTCGTGTGAATAACGAGCGAGTGAGTTAGTTCGGGACAAAAAGGTTCACATTAACACACAAGGCAATGCAAGTTTCGTGTATATAGGACCTACATATGTATATCTAGATATATAAAGTATACGTATCGCGAAGAGTATGTAGGTATAGGCTTTGGCATAAGCGACGTCGACGTCGAGCGCAAAGCAAGGCAAAGCGCAAGGCAAAGCAAAGGTTCAACGCAAGGCATAAGGCAAGGCAAGGCAAGGCAAGGCAAGGCAAGGACCGAGCAACGCGACGCAGCGAGGTTTCTGAATGCTCATAGACTTGTGCCGGGGTCGGGTCTTTGTCGAAGAGGCTCTTTTGTCGCGGCAACAAAGAACGAAGAATATCCTATCCTTCAAATATGGAGCACAGCTGCTACCGGGCGCGACCTCCGTATAGCTGTTTAGTTCTCAAAAACTCACATGCTACTATAATACTACCTACCAAGAAGTAGTGGTAGTGTATAGAGAGAAAAGTATAGTATAGGTAGTAGGGAGTTTTCAGCGTCTCTATTCGTTTACAAATGAATTTTTTTTTTTTTTTTTTTTTTTTCATTTCTTGCTTTTTTCTCCCCCTTCCTTCATTCTTTCTTTTTTTTTTTTTCATCTTCTTCGCTTCTTCTTTACTTCACTAACTTAAATTTTTATATATATATATCGCGTCACTAATGCCATAAGGTCGTAAGCACCAAAAAAAAAAAAAAAAAAAAAAATTCGTGTTTTTGGTGGCAAAATCTTTTTCGTGCCATATAACATCGTTTGGGCATATCCGCAAAAAAAAAAAAAAAAAATTTTTTTTTTGACGCTTACGACCTTATGGCATTAGTATATTATATACTTTGACAAAGATATACTAATATAACTTTAAAATGAATGAATCAATTTTAAACCATGTAGGTACATACTAAACCAAGTATAGGTATAGAAGAGGAAGTAAGTTTAACGATTATAAACGGAAACTACATCCTAATATGGAATTTTTATAGGAAGTTGATATAACATATATCGTATAGTATACGAGGACGACGACGGCGCGCGTCGTCGTAGTCACATACCTATACCAATAGTACCATAAACGTGATGCACTAACTTATAATACTATTGCACAGCTTGAATTATAATGAGGAAATAACCGTTTAGGTAATGGATTTTATTTATCCATACAATATATATATATGGCATACTATAGATATATGTATGCATTGCATGGTATACACCACAACTCTAAACCAGCGCTTATGGTTAAGGTGCTTTCCTAGGCAATTCCACCAGTCCTGAAAACATCGTGAAAAAATGTACTATTAAACGGAATATCTCTGCCTGGGCAGCGAAATCAATGAAACAAAATACGTCGCGCAATTCTATGTGCGACTCCGAACATGTACAGACCAAAAAATGTTCGTTTTGCGCGAAAATAGAGAAGATATCCATGAAAAACGTTTCTAAAACCGTTGTTCATGGATATCTTCTCTATTTCCGCGCAAAACGAACATTTTTTGGGCTGTACATGTTCGGAGTCGCACATAGAATTGCGCGACGTATTTTGTTTCATTGATTTCGGTGCCCAGGCAGAGATATTCCGTTTAATATCACATTTTTTCACGATGTTTTCAGGACTGGTGGAATTGCCTAGGAAAGCACCTTAAGGCCCATCCCTATAGTCGCCCACCTCCTTTTGGTCGAAATGTATTAAATTTTGATTATTATCCTAGCCCAGGCGTAAAAAACGCAAAAAAGGCCAACTTATCGCAAATTCTATTTCAATTCCGAACACATAAGTTCAAAAAAAAAATCTTCGTTTCGTGCGAAAATCTAATCTACAGATGATTTTTACATTGTTAAAAAATTATTCGAATTCGATATCCTCGGCGAACAATGTAAAAAACCATCTGTAGACTCGATTTTCGTACGAAACGAACATTTTTTTCGACGTATGTGTTCGGAATTGAAATAGAATTTGCGTTAAGTTGGCCTTTTTTTTTTTTTTTTTGCGTTTTTCACACCTGGGCTCGGATAATAATCGAAATGTAACACATATATATATGATTATGCGTGTATACATATACATATATATTATTACCTATCTAAGTGCAGAATATAAGTCTTGAAGGGTTGATGATATTAACTCGCAGAACTCTGGTGAAATGAATTCTTAGATAAGATACCGCCTCGCAATTAAACGGACTAGGTCTAATTTAAATCCCATAATCTCTACTCCCTCTCTCAGCATATAATTATTATACCTTGAAACGCGTTTTAATTGAAGAGACTGTTCACATTGATATAGGTAGAAATTAAGTGCGATGTAGAATGTGGAAGTAGTAAGTATTATATATATATGGGGGATTTATTGAGTTTGATGAAAAATTCCTATTTCAGATGTACAATCATCAATATATATCGTGTCACTAATGCCATAAGGTCGTAAGCGCCAAAAAAAAAAAAAAAAAAAAATTCGTGTTTTTGGTGGAAAAATCTTTTTCGTGACATATAACATCGTTTGGGCATATCCGCAAAAAAAAAAAATTTTTTGGCGCTTACGACCTTATGGCATTAGTGACGCGATATTATATATTATATAATATATATAGTATTTAAATAATATAATATATAACAATAATTACCTAATCAACGGCAAACCGATAAAAGCCATTAAGAAAGAGGGAAAAATTAAATTCATTTTTTCATTGAAATATTATAATGAGATGTGATAATAAAAAAAAAAAAAAAAAAAAAAAAAAAAAAAAGGAAAGAAAATTTTCAAGGTAATATAATATAAGAAAGTTGGAGTTTATAATTGTGTGAAATTGAAATTCTATATAATTATTTGAATCTACGTAATATGTAGGTATATATAAATCAAATTGCGTATGTGTGGTGGTATATACAGATTACGAATTTCAATAATGACAGACGTGTCAACGTCACCGTATAGAAGAAAAGTAAAAAGTGAGAGAAGAAAAAAGTAAAAAAAAATAAAAAAACTAGAATGAGAGTGAAAATAAACTGAAATGAAACTTTAGAGAGCCAAAAAATCCAGCGGGGAAAGTCCGCCAAAAGCCTCAGGCCGCAAAAGCACTCTTCGCAGAGATCCTGCACACAACTTTTTGTCTTTTCTTTTCTTTTATTTTATTTTATTTTATTTTATTTTTTTATTTTTCCTTCAACGCAACATTGGGCCTTTTAACCCTCTGGGCATAGGGTGTAATACACTTTTGTCATATAATATTATTTTTTTTTTTTTCCCGCCCTTATTTATACCAACATCTATATATACTATATAATTTATATATATATACACATATATTTATACAGAGAATATTTCGATTCGATGCGTATAAACCATCCCCCAACCCTCCAGCGAGAATCTCGACTTTTTAAAATGTATTTTTATATGCTATTATAATATAGCTAGTATATATAATACAATAAAATTCTGGATAATTAAAAACCGTCCTTAATTCGCGAGGATAATTATCATTATTATTATTATTATTATTATTATTATCCATTTGGTGCTATATTTTTCTTTCACTCTTTTATATATTGTGATGAATCGCTTCTTATATAGTATATATAATAAATATATATTGTATCTATTATAACCATTTACTTCTTTTTTTTTTCATTTTTTTCCCCTATTTTCCTTTTCCTCTTTTCTTTTTTCTTTTTTTTTTCTTTTCTTTTTGCTATACAAAAGGGCAAAAACCCATATTTCCAAATAGGGTATAGGGGCCTTGTAAGTATGGTAACTATAGGGCATAGGCTATGTATATATATAAGTATATATATAATATACATACACTATATAGATCCGCGTTAGACCCCTTATTGTATTTGCGTTCATTGAACGCAAATTGGATAACTTTTGCGCTCGGTTTTTTTTTTTTTTTTTTTTTTTTTTTTTACTCTTTTTTTTTTTTGTTCGTTTTCGCAAACTTTTTTTTTTTTTTTTTTTTTTCTATACTGTGATAGTAGATTACAAATTCGTATAATAATTTCATAGTTTTTCTTGAAGCTTGAAATAATAATAATAATAATAATAATAATAATAATAAAAAAAGAAGGATTTATCTCAATGAATAGTAATTCAAATTTTGATCTTTTCCTTATCGTTATCCTTATCGTATTTTAGTAATTTTTAAAAACTTTTTTTATTTTTTATTTTTTTTTATTTTTATTTTTAACTGTAACTTGTATAATATATATATATAGAAAGAAGTCAAGCGATATAGACGTACCGTTATGGGAAAGATAATACGCGACAATAATGAGGAGAATAATGATTCTGAGATCCATTATTTCCTCGCTATTTTCCATCAGAGAGATTTTTTCTTTTTTTTTTCTTTCTTTTTTCTAAACTTTTTTAAAATTGAGTTTTGTGTATATATATATAATATATATATATATATATATATGGTACGCACGATATGACGAAGTAGAAAAGGGAAGATAGGGTGCAAACGCCTATATAATATGGGTATATATATATTTATATATATATATATATATATATATTAGGGTGGTTTTTTTTTTTGGGGACTATTTTTTTTTCTTTGTTCCCGGCCTGAAATTTTGTTGAAAATGCCAAAAAAGAAATTTCCTCCAAATATAAGCCCTTAATATTAATGTTAAGTACTCGCCCAGAACGTGAGAAAATTTCCCATTTAAATAACATGTAAGTTTAGATTTTTCTTTTTTTTCAAACTCCTATAACTCAGCGGCATTTTGTGTTATCATAGCGTCTAAACTTGGAAATTACTCAGGATTAAACGCTTTTCAAAAGTGCCCATGATATAAAGAATAAAAAAAATAAAATAACAACAAAAAAAAAACAAGAAATTGTTCTTGAAAATTTGATTTCAGTGACATGTACTACCTCACCGGTGCGAGTTACAGTTAAGTCGCCAGGAGCACTTTTGTAGAGCGCTTAATCCTGAGTAATTTCCGAGTTTGGGCGATATGATAACACAAAATGCCTCTGAGTTATAGGAATTTGAAAAAAAAAAAAAAAAATCTAAACTTACATGTTATTTAAATGGGAAATCTTCTAACGTTCTGGGCGAGTACTTAACATTAATATTAAGGGCTAATATTTGAAGGGAATTTCTTTTTTGGCATTTCCAACAAAATTTCAGGCCTGGAGCAAAGAAAAAAAAAAAATAGTCCCAAAAAAAAAAAAAAAAACCACCCTAAATTATATATTATATACCTGGTTGCAAACACGAACGAAAAAATTCAGTTATCTCTCGAATGAGTTGATGTTGGTCGATGCATTTTTCTCCGACTTAAGGTATGGGTATATACGTAGGTATACCCTATTCTTCTTTCACAAAACGTTAGCCTCATTTTCAGATAACGCGATCGTATTTTATATAAGTATGTATACGTATATAATATATATATGTATGCGTTATATATATATATGGATTTCTTATTTCGTATATATATATATATATATATATACGTGATAAAGAAACCTGTGACAATAAAGAGGAGTGAAATTCATTCATGTTATTCATGTAACAAATTTATTAACATAAATATGAATAGGTGAGAGTTGAAGTTTTTTTTTTTTCTCATTCTTCCAGTTTCTAACTTCTTTATTTCTTTATTCAAAAAAAAAAATAAAAATAAAAATAAAAAAAAAAACCTCCCCTTAGATGTATAGATCTCTGTCACGTTTTCTTCGGCTCTCATCTCTATAAGGATCCTTGCGATGCTTCTGTGATTTTATCACACGTCTTATATATTCTTTGTATACTTAAAAAGCCACGGTGCGTTAAGATAGAAAAAAAAGAAGAAGAAGAAGAAGAAGAAAAAGAAAAAAAAAAAAAAAGGCGTGTAGTATTATAGATCTGACAAAAATCATTTCATTTCCGGTCCCCTCAATCTCGGCTCTTTTGTTCCCCCCCCCCCAATTCTTACTGTATAAGAAGGGTCTTAATACCCGTGATCTCTGTATATATATAGGTATATATATGAAGAGTAGTACCGCGTGTAATACAAGATCCTTGATAGTGGTGTTGAAAAAAAGAGAGAAAAAAAAATAAAAAAATTAAAAAAATTCCAAATTCCAAATTAAACGAAAAATATTAATAATTAGATTTATTTTTTCTTTAAATTTTATATAAAATTCGCAAGTATATTAACACTATATAGTTGTATTTCAACTTACATATATATATATATATATATATATATATATATATATATATATATATATATATATATTATTATGTTAAATATAATTCGTAAATTTATATTCAACGTATATATTTATATACCTAATATATTTATATTTGTCTCGAGTGTCGAAAGTCAAGCTTAACTACCTGTAATTATCTCTATAGGTATATACAGGGTGTAAATCTTAACTCTGTACATACTTATAGGGTGTGTAGGGGCTGCCAATACAAGCATTTTGAGGTATGACACCCATGGTCGGAAATTCATCCTAACCACTATGAAGGGCTTTGAAGGATATGGTACCGCAGGCTTAATCGTAATGTAATAAATCAGATGTGATCACTTTCGACCCAACATTTTATTCAGCCGTAGAGAACAGTACATAAATGTTCTTGCGTGAGTTCAACAAAACGATAAACTTTGCATTAAAAAAATAACAAGACAATTTCCGGTGCTTATGAACAGAATTTGAAAAAGTTATGAAAAACGAATTGGGGTTTTGCACACTTGGGCTTTTCGTTTTCCATAACTTTTTCAAATTCTGTTTATAAGCACCGGAAATTGTTTTGTAATTTTTTTATTGCCAAGTTTATCGTTTTGTTGATTTCACGCAAGAACATTTGTACTGTTGTCTACCGCTGAATAAAATGTTGGGTCGAAAATGATCACATCTGATTCATTACACTAAGAAAAGCGCGCGGTACCAGAACCTTCAAAGCCCTCCACAGCCGTTGGGATGAGGTTCCGACCTTGGGTGTCATACCTCAAAATGCTTATATTGGCAGCCCCTACACACCCTATAAGTATGTACAGAGTTAAGATTTACACCCTGTATATGTATATCACTAACGTCTACCTAATACCGATAATACACGAAAAAGAAAAAAAGAAAAGGAAAAAGAAGAAGAAAAAAAAAAAAAAAAAAAAAAAAATAGTGAAGAAAAGAAGATAGTCTCCCTTCGCGATCGTATATCTTCCCTTCGAGCTAAGAAGCCTTACGTAATCGAACATTGATTTTAAACGGATATCCATGCGTATAGGGTAAGCATAAAAAAGTTTAATATGTAGATGTGTATTATAGGTATATATGTAATTTATTTTATATATTTTCAATTTTCAATTTTTTCTTTTTTTTTCATATATATATATATATATATATTTTATAATATATTATTATATTTTAAGCTTTTGGAGGAATTATATAATAATCGGGTACAATTTTTCTCCTATATATATATATATATATATATATATATATATTATACACATACATGCGAGAAAATGAGATGAAAATAAGGGAATTGGTAACCGATATATCTACTCGGGATATATCATTCAGATTGAAAAAGATTTGTATAGCGTATTATATATACCGTGTGTACGGCAAAGAAATCGAAAAAAAAAAAAAAAAAAAAAATCTATATAGTATCCTAGATATATAGAAGGTATATATATATATATACAATCTATAACAGGTATAGTGTATCAATATTTCGTCTAAAGTAAAACAAAGTCTAAGTAAAGAGGTATAAATATATATATATATATCCTCCAGGATTTATCATCAACGTTAAAAGTGATTATTTTAATGATAGATATATCATATATATACTATATATATATATATAGGAAAATTAATTTCTCGACGTAGAATATGTCGCGAATAGGGGTATAGGGTATGTGGTATATATATATATACGTATAGGCAGCGGTATATCCGCAACGTTCGTTGGCATAGATTATGAGATGGGTGACATTCTCTGACATTTTAGTAATGTCCCCCCCCCCCCCCCCCCCCCCCCCCCCCCACAGTTTCGCCTCTACACCCACCCTCAGTCACCACCTCGTTGGTATTTCATACCCAAGGGGGATGCAGAGACATAGTTTCAAACGAGTGATATAGATATAGCTAACCATATATATATATATATATATTAGACCGGTTCAAAAAAATCGACTATTCTTTTTCTTTTAATTTTCGCATTGAAATACTTTCGAGGGTTGAAAAAAGATGCCTGTTAAAAGCGGAGCTCTTAATATTAAGATTTAGAGGTCGCTCATCGCGGATTTCTATTTTCCATTTGAATAGCATAAGAAATTTTTTTTTTTTTTTTTTTTAATAATTTTGTAGCTCACAAACCAATGAACAAATCCAAATGACTCAAACATATTTTCATAGGAAATTGAACACTCTACAAAAAGCTTCTCTTATCATTTTTTGATAAATTGACTCCTTCCAAAGTTATTCAAGCTCAAATTTCAATTTATAGTTGAGTAAACTATTTTTTTTTTTTTTTTGTGATTTTTTTTCCACAATGATAGATACATTTTTTAGAGCGTTCAATCCCCTATCAAAATATGTTAGAGTCATTTGGATTTGTTCATTGGTTTGTGAGCTACGAAATTCTGAAGAAAAAAAAAAAAAAAAATTCCTATGCTATTTAAATGGAAAATAGAAATCCGCGATGAGCGACCTCTAAATCTTAATATTAAGAGCTCCGCTTTTAACAGGCATCTTTTTTCACCCCCTCGAAAGTATTTCAATGCGAAAATTGAAAAAAAAAAGAATAGTCGATTTTTTTGAACCGGTCTAATATATATATATATATATATATTACATATACGGAGCAGTTTGGACCAGAAGTGGTACGTCGCCTCAATATTTGCCATTCCGGTCAGCGGTTTCCCGCTCCGTTTCAGCTTGGTCATCAGAACCGTAACGACCGAATAAATAATAAAATATGTTCACCGTTCTCGTTCCCTAACTCTCAAACCCGCATACCGAACGTGCTCTCACATAATTTTATACGTTACGCGTATCATCCCTATATATATATATATATATACGCGATGCATCACATTATATGACCATTGAGATCTGTGCAGGCTATAGAGAAATGCCTATTCTCTATACCTATACGTGTTATTATAGTCATCTGTACATTATATACTATGTATCAATGTATGTAAGACGTTTATATAATATATATATATATACTATTTTCTCATTAAGCTCGCATTAACGAAAAAATAAAAAAATTACCCCCAATACTATTTAGAAATTATTATTTATTTATTTACTTGATTTACGAACCGTTATTACAAGCGAACGAACAAATCTGGAAATTGTAATTTGTTTGGACTCTTTGTTTCCCACACATTCACGAAAATATTCTATACAAGTATTATATATATATAGGGCACGTTGATAATACGACTTCCTAATATTTGAACAGTTTGATTAGAGTTTCTCTCTCTCTCTCTCCCCGCAGAAATGTGGCAAAGTATAATAGTATACCTATAGGGAAGAGCGGGGCAAAGAGGGCACACCTCCGCCAAATTTTCAAAATTTAATTTAAAAAAATAAAAAATTACTTCGGGAAACGATTTTTCTTGAAAAAAAAAAAGTTGAAAATTTTCCAAGAATTTTTTTTTTTTTTTGTTTTTTGGCCGAGAGTGCCCCCTTTGCATTTATTTTATATATATATATATATATATATATCATATCATATCGCAATAAGATGAAATTAACATTTTCCATTAAATTTTTGTCGTTTTTTATTTTATTTTTTATTTTATGGTAAATCGAATTTTAATCCGGTCTTATACATCCTATACTCGTATACCTCATAATTATATACGTATTAGGTGAAAATGAATGTATATACCATATAATATAATATAATGTAATATAAGCTAACATATATATATATATATATATATGGTGTTAATTGAGGCGATATTGTGTAACGAAGTTAAATATAGCTTTTGACAAAACAGAACAATTAACTCTATATACTAATATAAACGTAATGTGCTATGAGTATATTAACTATATAATCGTTGTATAGACACTGTATTATTAATACGGTATACCTATATCGTTATGTTGGATTATCGTAATATTATGTAAAGAAAGAAGAAAAAAAAAAAAAAATCAATAAATGAATTTCAAGGCAATATGGAATCAATATCGAAATATATATATATATATATCCGAGTATAAAACCGAAGAATATATTTTTATATCTGAACTGGTGCATTCGAGTAGAATGAAATATGTCTTTTTCCCGAATCATCCCCCAACCTATACCACCTATAGATACTCACGGTACATGTATATAGGTATATATTTGAATAAAAATCTAACATCCATAATACGCTTTCGCGGTGAAAATATAAAGTGGCAGATAAAAAGATGAAGAAAAAGGAAAAGAAGAAGAAAGAAAAAAAAAAAATATATATATATATATATATATATATATATATATATATGAGACATGTCATAATATTATCTGCACAAGGTGTCAAACAACGTCATAGAACGTCAGAAAAGTAACGTCATATCTCAAAAAAAAAAAAAAAAAAAAAAAAAAACCTCGCGTTTTTCACCAAAGGTGCGATTCTCATTCGTATATATATACATGTTCATATATAATATAGGTATAGGTAAGGCATTTATATATACACGAACTCGTGTATATGTATTTATCGAAGATATAGGGTCGCGACTTGATGGTATGAAACCCTGGCTTAGGGTAGGTATATAGGTATATAGAATAAGGGACGAACTTGAACGATATGAGTAACGCCATAATTCTACGTGACATATACAGACTAGAATAATTTCTTTTTTTTTTTTTTTTTTATTATTCTTTTTTCTTATTACATTTTTACGTAAGAATTTTTCCGATCACTATAGTATTAATCGCGTCACTAATGCGATTTAAGGTCGTAGGCGCCAAAAAAAAAAATTATTTTTTTTGCGGATATGCCCAAACGATGTTATATGGCACGAAAAAGATTTTGCCACCAAAAACACGAAAATTTTTTTTTTTTTTTTTTTTTTTTTTTTTTTTTTTTTTTTTTTTACGCTTACGACCTTATGGCATTAGTGACGCGATATAGTTCGCGATTAAAAATAGTGAAAGAGTATTTTAGCCAATAGATATTCGTCGTATAAAATCGCGATCCTTCGTCTTCAAGAGTGTGAAAAAGCAATTCCAGAGAACACGATTTTTTGATTAGCTAACCGTGCAGGATCCGGTAATTGTTACCATGTCGTAGAGCAGGTATATAGTAAGGTGGGTATAAGTGTATATAGAACTAGTATAAGAATTTTTATGGAGGGTACGCGATTTTATCTCGTATAAACCACCCCTAGCCTATAGCTAGCTAAGGGTTAGTATATATATTTATTTTTTTTAGCCAACTGTATCTTTCCATTTTTCGTTTTTTTTTTTTTTTTTTTTTTTCCTAATATATATTTCCGCCCTTCAAACACGTGCGGAGTTCGTCTTCTCAGCAACCCTCTTTTACAGCAATATAATATATCCTACGACATCAGCATGGAGCAGAACGTTTCCGAAAGGATCATTATAATAGTTGCTATACATTATATATATATAATATGTATATATGTATATAGTACGGGGTTGGAAAAAAATAAAAATAAAAAAGTAAAAAAATTCTTCAGCTGAATTCGCTCGAGGTCGAAGACTGATCGGTTTTACAGTATACCTAGCCAGCAGAAACGCGCTGTTTTCCGCGTCCTGCCGTTTTAGCATTTTCAACCTTTTCTCACACCTCATACTACGAACTCTCTTATACTCTTCGCTCTCTCCCGCTTATAGTCTCAGTTTACCAAACGCCTCGGGCCATCGCTAACGACGGCATTGTCAGCTCCCTACCCCCATTGTGCAGATTCTACTACCTATACTACCACTACTACTACTACACTACCCCGAACCAACCCACTTCACGCTTTCGAATAAAACACCAATATATTTATATACATATACATACTTTTTTTTTCTCTCTCTTTATATATATGTAATATATGCATTCGAATTTTATCAATGTGTATATATATATATATATCGATACCAACGTTCTAATATGTCGTAACCCACAAAATTTCAGAAATTGACTTTTTTTGAAAAATTGAATGATAATAATGTTGTGCAGCTTATGTTTAAGTTTTAGCGGTCAAATCGTTGATTTACTATTTTTGAATAAATATTCTAATCCCTAAGATCCTTATCTTCTTAATGGTAATAGTGAAGCGTTTTTATGGCCTTCTGA